>OX608051.1:3600000-4308185 GCA_951509405.1 Machimus rusticus
GTAAAAGCTAGCCTATCGTTACTCCATTAAAGGCAAGGCATGCCCGACTAGCACTTTATGGTGGCACCAATATGGTGCCACTACGCAAACTTTGAGGTATAATCAGGTGATAATAGCTGCGTTTTTTCACATCGAATCCGGTTCTAGGTTTTGCAGGACATTTTGCACTGAATTCAAATTTATGAACAGTGTTTTAAGGACCAGAACTGTACTCTGAACATTATGAATTTTGTTTGTTACAAATATCGAAATAACTCTTTTGTTTCTAAACATTTTAACATGTTCGTTTTATAATTTTATAGTTATCTTCTAAAATTGGTTGTTTTCAATAACAGAAATTTTTATTTAACGGAAATAAAATCAAATTGCCTTGTTTTAAAACCACTTTGCGTAAAAAAACTTAATCCAAAAATGTATCTGATTCAAGATTTGAAGTTTGAATGGGTAAATATCATGGCTTTATATACATGTGACGATTTTTAAAACTTCAATTCAATACAAAATACATATTCTGAAAAACCTGAAACCGGATCCGTGAAAAAACATGGATATTTCACTAAAAAGCAGAATTATTTTAACTATTCTTGATTTTTAAATATTTTCTCTTCTTTATTGAGATTTGTGGCTTGGAAGTATTAGGTACACTACAAAAGCTGTAAAAGTCCACACGAACGGACACAATTTTTTAGGCAACAATTACAAAAACTGGATGAAATATTCAAGCAGATTTAGGCATCTTTTTAATAGAAACTTTTATTTATACATATGTATTTATAATTTTTAGAGCTCATCAAAAAGGAGTTTAGGATCACAACGTTTTATTTCAAGATTTAATTTAACTTAACCTGTCAAACTATTCGCTGTACGAGTGACCTGAAATTTTACATATAAAGAAGTGGTTTCGATGACAATACAATATTATGATGGTACAATTGGATTATTATCTTTTTTAATTTAGTTTGATAAATGTTTCTATCAATGAACAAAAAGTTAATAATGTTTCATAATAGCAGCTTGTTTTTTTCATATTATATTGTATTTATAGCATTTCTCTAGTATGAAGGTCAAACCAAGAGTTAAATTAAAATCAAATCAAAAACTTAAAAAAATACATATCTCGTCCTATTTCCACTGGTCTCTCTCCTCTACGACAGGCGAAACAGATTGAGTTGTGATAATATTGTAAAATAAATGAATTAAAATGATAAAAAATATGAAAAACGAGAAGATACAAACAAAACAAACTAAACAGACAGACAGACAAAACAAAAATAATGAGAAAAAATGAAAAAACAGTGAAGGAAAAAAAAAAGAAAAAATGAAATTTAAATAGTGCCTACAAAATCACAATACTTAGAGTTTAGAGTATTATTAGTTTGTACTTCTTATTTTTTGAGATAAAAATGAAAAACGAGAAAAAAAATACAAAAATGAAACGATAAATTAGATAAAAACAGAGAAATGAAGACGTTAAATATGTAATAAAAAAAAACTGATAAAAAAATCTACAAAGCGATGCGCTAAGAGTAATAATTGTACATGAATACAATAATGTTAAGAGAATAAGATTTATATGAAAAAAAATAGTAATACTACAAAAAAAAAAAAATTGATACAAAACACAAGAAGACAAGAATCCGATCTGGTTGGGTTGCGTTTTCTATTTTCAAAGTGAGTTCATTGCTTTTCGTTGTAAAACAAACAAAACGTCCAAATGTGTAATTTCTTAAGTGATGAGATGCTATAAACTAAGTTATCAAAAGTTATGAACCGATGCGGCCAAGAGACACTTGAGTTAGTTTATTCATCAGTGTAGATACGCGTAATGTAATATTATTAATTTTTAATTTTACTTACCCTCGACGAGCAGCGAAGCCGCTAAATGCGACTCCGGCAGCTGGTTGTTCAAACGTTCGTGTCATCCTGAGATTCGTTTCGATTTCAAATAGAAGTTTTTTTTTTTTAAATAATAACTAGGTAAGGTACATGTACACGAAAATCGAAGATATGAAATAGAAATATTGAAGCAAACAAATTTGCTGAAGAACTGTTACTAAGGTTTCTTATTCTACGTGCCGTAAAGCTCTTTCAATGCGATCAATTCTGATGTAAACCGGCTCTACGATCACTCAAACCGTTCCTGAGATAATCCCTTCCATTTTTTCCCCTAAAATATATCCTAAACTACATTTTTCTTTATTGTTAACGTTTTTTCTACAAATGAAACGTTTAAAAACAAAACCAATCCTCTGATCTCACTGATCTCATAAGTTTCAAGTACGCGAAGTAACGTCCTGAACCCTATTTTTTATTTAACCATTTTTATTATTATTCTATTTACCCCCGCAGAACTAGAGACCACGACCAATTTTTAAGCGGGAGCGAGTAACAAAACCTTCCTTTTTAGTGCAATTCACGCTGAAAGTATACTTTTTATAAAAAAGATCTTTCTGCCCGGCAATTTCTTCTTATTTAGTCCTCTCTTGAGTATGTTAGCTTTCTCACGTTCATACGTATCGCGTTGACGTCGACTATCAGTTAAACAAATTTATTCTTTCTAAGCAACTATAAGAAAAACAAACGAAAACTCTTCATAAATCTAGATTTTAAAGTAAAACAAAAGAAAAATGTAAGAGAATTGTTTTTTTTTACCTTAAATTATTTTATTTTTAATTTCGTAGTGTCGTCTCTTTGTAAGGAAAGAAGTAGCTTGAATGATTTCTTTTGTAACGTTACTTTAATAAACGATATTTTACGAGTACCACCAATTTATTTTATATTTTTCCTGCTTTTTTTTTTTTTTAATTTTCGCTCTACTTCAAGTCTCTCGTAATAAGATTACATAAAGGTGTAATGACGTTTTTATTATTATTATTATTTCACTTTTTGTAAACTCGAAACAAGTTTATTCTCTCTGTGAGGTAATGTGCGAATAAAAATTTTACAAAGAAAAAATATATTGCAAATAAATTCAAGTGTTTCATTTATTCTCCTAATTCCTTGTCGTTGATAATGTTTCATAATTATATGTCCCAATATGGCTCAATAAATTTACTTTCGTAATTTCGATGTCATATTTAAAATTGTCATTTTCAACTGGTTATCGGCAACTTCTTCAAATTTAAAATTATGATTATGAATATACCTGAAACGTGACCATGTTTTATATTTTTTACAAAGAAGCTTAAGAACTTGGGGGGGGGGAACCAAAACATGATAATGCTTGTGAGAGTTAATATTTGAAACAAATGTTGAAAAACATTAAGAAAGAACCACATACTATTGCGAGTAATTTATTGCAAGTCCAATCGAGTTCTGGATACTCTTTGTGCTGCAAAAAGTTTATGAAGTGGACAACAATCACGAAAACTGTGGAAAAAATTAGGTCAAGTCCGAGTCGAAAACCCTCAACTATCTCAACTTAGTGATCGATAATACAAAAATTCAATTCTTTATATTAAAGGGGTATTATATTATAAATGCTATCGCAAATTTACAAAAACTATTTTTCCTATCCCATAATAAAACATTTTTAGTATTTGTTGTTTAAAACCAGATTCCAACTTACAGCTTCTCACGTAAAGCGTGTGATAGACCTGTGTAATGTGTAAAAACTATGATTTTGATAGCTCCCCAAAGTTTGAATTGAAATCAAGCAAAACTGTTTCCTGTGAGATCTTAAAATAGCGAATTATCAAATTTTCGTCCACCATCACCTAAGCGATTAAATATCATCAGTATTTAAAAAAAATCTACTATCAGATTAAATATGATTCGATAATTATATAATTTAGGAGTTTTTTTTTTAAGTTTACATGATTTCATTGTAAAAAACATTTTAATGTTCCATATTTAACTGATGGTGTCAAATGATTTTCAGGATTTTATTATACAAAGAAAAATGCACTCTTTTTTTATTATTTAATTTTTTATTCGATAGTACAAAGCCTTAACCTCATTTAGTATATTTTACAAAAAAGATCTTAACAATATTTTTAGTAGGACCATTTTGATGATGTTTCCTTCCAAAATGATCTGCGGTGATCATTTTATCCACCACCATTTATCAAAATTACCCATGTTTTAGCGCAAATATAATAAATAAAACCCTTCTTTCAATTTCTGCATGCTTAATAAGAAAAAAATTAGAAAATTAATTTGAAGTTTGTTGTTGAACCTTTAAACGTTTGTAAATATGCCAATTTTGTTCAAAAATTATAAAATTTTTAACATTTATATATTTTTGAAGCATTGTACATTATTTGTAAAAATTAAAGAGGAGAATGTGATTTCGAATTATGTATATATTTATTTATAAAAGTTTCTTTTATTCGCTTTAAATTTTTGATTCAATATAAGTATTTCACATAATTTTATTTTGATTTCATGATTAAACAAAACGCATCTCTATCTCCAAACATGAATATTTTATATATTGAACATCTTGACTTAGCACCTGTAATTTTCTTAATATAGGAATTGGTAAGAAAAAAACAAATATATAAATTTATAAAAAACAAGTATTTTATTCATAATTTTATCATATAAATTTCATTTGTTTATTTGTTTGTTGCATTTCTTCACATTACAATAGTATTTATATTCTCATAAACTTTCGACATATCGACATTATAAATAAATAATTATTTATACAAAAGTAATAAAATTCACAGGAAGTAGACTGAAGAAGTAAAAGACGTGGTAAATGCCCGCAATATGAAGGAGGAACTAGAAGTAGTTTTCGTAATGCGTAATAAGAGTTTGAAAGTTAAAATAAAACGAATAAGTCGACTTCGAACACTTTTTTCGTTTCGTTTCTATTATTTTAGATCACTGTAAACATTGTTCCTTAGGTAGTAAAATTGGATATGCCTTAAATAATACGTAAACGTAAAATATACAAAGCCGCTTTCATCGGTGCATCCACGCCCTTAATCGGCGTTGGCTTGAGGAAATAAATATCTTACGCACTTTTCTTAAAGAGTATCGACGTTCTTTAGTTTTCTGGAGCGATGACGATATGAGCGATCGACGCATGACGGGATAAATAGAAGTAGAGGGATGTTCTGAGGACCGTCGCGACCATCAGGATTAATAAAATGAGTATGAAGAAAAAGTTATACTTAAAAGTACATAAATTTCACAATGTTTCCTTTCTTAATTTTGCTATAGTGTTTTTTTGCTTATGTTCTTATACAGTTTTGATAATCATATATAAAATGAGACATGCGAATTTCTTTAAAAAACAACAGAACTCATCACTTGCAAGTGCTTTCGTGTTCTCAAAATCCTTTAGAAATACTTGAATACATGGTTTAGTTTTATTCTTTAGCTATTTGCCCTTATATAAATTGGTTTTTGCCTTTCGTTAATTAATTACTTTTTTTTGAGATATTACAGCAATTGGCAGCAGTGAGACTTGGGATCCTTAAGCGTTTGCACTTCGGTTTTACGGAGTTTTTTACGTGATGATATTTCCCTGATAAGATCATAAAAAACCTATTTGCGTAGAAATGTAAAGTTTTAGTGACTTGCCTGTTAACTCGTATGATAATCAAAATGACAAATAAATGGCTAACAAAAGCGTATAAGCTAGAAGAAGTGTTTTTGTGTAGCGGAAAAGTATGCAAGTTTTATAATTTCAACAAATCCAGACTATGCTTTCGGTTCATTAAATCGTAATTGCAAAAATTGATATCGCGAATACGTGTTACTAGTTGTTTTAGTTGAAATTGCCTTCAATTAGACAGCACGCGATATCTTATCATAATAAAATTACACAATTTGATAAATCTGAGCGAAAGGAGCAAACGTGCGAATTTTTTATGATTTTTACTCGATAATTTCTTTTATGTTTGTCCGTAGTTTAACTCTTTAGGGGTCAACTTATGCCGTCAATCGCTTTGCACTTCTTAAGAAGCTTTTGAACATTTCACAATTTGCTTTGCAATAAACATATTTAAAGACGCGGTTCATGTGGTACTAATTAACTTAATAAATTCAGTGGAGATAATAAATTTTAGCTATGTAAAGAACTGAATTTTCGCCTTGACTGACACAATAAATTTTGATTAGCACTTTTTGTTGCTCTTAAAAATACTACATATATTTCTTGAAAATGGTTATCTTAAAACCCTTTTTTATTTTAAAAATTGGAATATTTATCAAAATTCCGGGAGCCCTTTTCATTTTGGTCCAAATAACGTTATGTCCAAAGGAAATATAACTTACGCGATTAATTGCAAACAAATGATTTTTAAATAGAATTAATGTTTTTTATGATTGCCTTAAAGATACAAAATGGATCGATACCGTCTCTAAAATCACTCAATATAATTTTGTGAGAAAGACTATAACTGTTATTGTTTATATAAAATTACCTTAAATATTGCATTCTATTGTATTATAATTATTGAACGAAATCACCCGTTAAAGTTTATAAAATCATAGTTACTCTAGTCTGGAAATGTCTTTAATATAATCAAAGCTAAACAAAATATACTAAAAAGCCTAGGAGTGTTACGCAACCTAATTTACAAAAATAAAGAAAAAAATAATAATAAATTAAAAACAAAACAAAAAGTAAATAGTTAACGATGTTAGTAATTGAGAACGGAATAATAAAAAATTTTTTATGCACCTATCTAAATTAGTATACACTTAAGTTTCCGCCTTTTGCATTTATCTTTAGCTCGCCCACTCGTGGATTTAGAATCTTCAGTTTTTCGTGATCTTATTTCACGCATCAAATCAAAAAACACCTGTGTGAGAGTGAAAAATTTGTTTTGTTTACTTTCCAATAAGATTTAGTTTTTGTTTTTAATTTCAAAGCACTTTTTTTGGTAATAAAACATCAGTTAAAAGTATTAAAACAAGCTTTAAAGATTCAAATGGTCTTGTGCATCTCTAAAAGTTAATTAAAGCACTGTGTACGTGGTGTTTGAAAAGTTTGAGTACAATTTAATTACTGTTAAATGAGTGAATAAAGATGCAGCGCAGCCAAAATGATTTTTAATAATCGTTGAAATTGTGAATGGAACAGAACAATTGCGATCACCAATGCAGGTGTTTTTACGATACGTACCTTATCGACGTTTTCTCTCGTCTTCGCTGATGTTTCTACATAAGGAACTTGCCATTGCTGCGCGCGAGTTTGACATTCTGTAAGAGGTACTTTCCGCTTATCGCTTAAATCACATTTATTACCCACTAGCAGGAAAGGTATACTTTCATCGTTTTTTACACGTAAGATTTGTTCTCTGTAAAAGTTTGACGAAATGTAATTAAATGTCTATTACGACGCAGTTAACTTACCTGAACTCTTGGGTTGCCTGAAAACTTTCGTCGTCTGTGATTGAAAAAACACAGAGAAAGCCTTCTCCACTTCGGAAGTAGTTGTCCCTTATGGCCGCATAATCTTCTTGACCCGCTGTATCTAGAATATCTATTTGAACTTCTTCTCCATCTAACACTACCTGAAAATAAATGAACAATTTGATTTTAGTTAACTCGATAAAACTAAAAATAATAATCGTTTATGTAACTTTAATTTCTCGAGATGTGCTCTTTTCGATGTTCAATTCGCATTAACACCATCATCCGGAATAGTCCAATTATAACACATACAAAATGATTTATTTAAAGAAAAAAAATTTTGCAAAAGAAAAAAAAGAAAAAAACACTACTACAACTAATTAAAAAAAGTTGGACATAATTCAGAACAAAAAAAAACTATTAATCAAAGCTTATATTAAATTCTAAATAGAATTACTTAACCCAATGTAAAAATGCAAGTAAATTTGGACTATAAATTAGTTAAATTGTGTATAGAAGAAAAGTAAAACGTCTAAGCGGTCAGCATCTGCAAGAGCAAATAGTTCACGCAGCACCACCTCTAACACAGAATTGAGTTGAGGCAGCTTAATTAACTCAATTCGCAATTATCCTTGACACACATGCGACAATTATTCCCGATTGTTTTGAAAAAAATTCGCTATTACATCCTTAACTTCATACTTTGAGATGAAAAGTTGAGAAATTACACATGATTAATGGCATTACGCCAGACACAGATTAACCACACGATACGGATCTAGAGAATTTTCTGGTGCGGAAACAAAATTCAATCTATTAGCAAAACGTTTCTAAAATTACTGAATCATTCTGCCATTAACACATCGTAACTTAAATTTAGAAATTAAATAAAATACAATGTGGAAGACACTTCGAAACCCTAGGGTTAAGCATATTGTGTGCTTCATCTTTGCAGTCACCCTGCATTCAGTTCCAGAACTCGGGAGTATACATTTGCGGGAACAAACCGGTTTAAGAGCTAGCTTGAAAGGGTTGAACCCTCAGTTCTTCCCATGCGGAAAAAGTATACTCCCCCTTAACGTTGAGCTAAGTAGCAGCATTACTTTGCACTTTCTATTCAAAACACTTCCATTTGAAGAGTCTCTGTTCGAAAGTATCTACATAATTGCATATTCAAAGGTTTGTTATTTTGCAATGTATTCAAATATTGAATCAAAAGTGCTTATTTACACGAAAAATTGAACCGAAAGATATTGATTTTGATGATTTGGAGATATTTTTTGCGGTATTTTTTTTAAAAATTGGATATGTCGCCACCCTAAAGTTTTAGCGCTAGAAATTATAAACTAATAAGCAATCTGGCGAATTGTAAAACTACCATTTTATCTAATAATAGTGAATTAATACTATATAGGAAAAACAAGTAAAATTTTTTGAACTAAAATCAGGAAATTCAGGCCTTCGGGGATACTGATTTGAAGTAAATGATAAGCATTTACAAAATCATAATAGTGGACTATTAAATTTTAGATAAAATTACCGATTGAGGTTTTTCGAGGACGAAAATGTTTGTTTATTTTAAGAATTGAGTACTCAAAATCTGAAACTTATACATAACATGGTTCCATTATTCATTAAAATTCCTATTCCAAAAAGAACTCTTAGGAAAACAATTCAAATTAAAACAACGAAGCTTTTGATATTTTTCGTTTTTTTTCCTTAAGAATAAAAATGTGTTAACAGACAATTTAAATAAGAAGCTCGAAAAAAAGACAGTGACAACAATTTTGACCTTCAAATTTTATTATCTTTGTCATACAAGGCTTCTAATTTGAAGACAGTAGAATCCACTATTTTTTATGGGGTCGACAGACGCTCGAAGTGTTACTAACTTCGATAAACCATACCTTGAAGAAAGAAATTCATCCCGTGACTAACGAACGAGCAACCGGTAGGTCACGCTGTTTTGAACGTGCTAATAACTACAAGCCGATTTGAAATATCTTGCAAATGAACCGTACAACACTGTCGATTGTTTTTAAATTGTTTATCGTTGCAATTGTAAAAGCTAAATTTGAAACAGCATATGGATTCTTGTTATATTGGTTCCTAGTGCGATTTTTCGCAAAGTTTATGTAACAATTATAAAAACAGCTTTGAACTACTGAAACTGCTCCTGTATCACAAATAGGTCTTCCCCGGCATCACATCACACAAATTCCAAGTCTGCTCTTTTCTGGCATGTAATTTGAAAAGCAATGAGCAGATAATCTCCTAAAAGCTAGATGGGATTATTGAAAAAGAAAATCTACTGCCAGAAGGAATGTACACATTAAAGGTGTTTCCAAAGCAGCACTTATTGAGCTGACCTTTTTCGACGATCTTCGAATACTTTTTTAAAAACAGTTGCCTCATTTAAAGGTTACGTTATAAAATAGGAAACAGCGATTCACGTTTGGAGCAGCGCTAGTTACCTTCGGTGCGGAATTAGCACCGCAAATACATTGAGCAAAAAGAAAAAAAAAGTTTAGTTTGACTTTTTTTCTAGGCAATTTGTTCCATCATCAAGCCCCCCTAAGAGGAATTCAAACTTAGCGCGAGAGTGCTCAAAACATTATGTAAATTGTGCCGCACTTACCTTTTTGCGATAGCTATCTGCTTTTGTGGGCTCGTAGTCTTCCACGAATTCATCGTACATAAACTGCAGTGTTAGCGCCGATTTACCGACTCCTCCACTTCCTACCATAATTACTTTGTGCAGAGCAGGTCCTGTTGCTGGCTTCTTGCTCATTTTTGCTATGATTTTTAGTCAATTCACGTGTGCGCTCTGGAAGAAAAGCAATCTGCTGTTGATTTATCGATAAATATATCGTTTCGTTGGCGTCTGATGGACTTTGTTTATCCTGGGATACCGGGAATTTTTAGAATTTTGTATAAGCACCAGTGGCGGATTAACAAATAAGCATAACAGGCATTTTCTGGAGGCCTCCAACTTCAAAACAAACTCTACCCAACGAAGACGCATATATTTCTATTTTTAAATAATCTTTTTCTCTGCTACATAAAATGGTCAATTTTTGTATGGTATATTTAAAATATAATCATTAAACACGAAATCAAGACAAAAATTGAAAATTCGAAATTCAATAGATTTCCATTACATTAGCGAAAAAATCCAGTTTATTCAATTTTAGCATATAAAATCAGGAAATAAAACGTATAGTCTAAACAAGCTTTTGTAAATTAACAGATCCCTTTAGAATGTAGATGATTGCCTTTCATTAAATATATTACACATAATTTAAGCATTAAATTCAAATTGGTCTTTCTGATAATACCCTGTAAACATACAGACCTTATTTATTAAAGCCAATTTTCTTTGCTTTTTCTTTTCAGGACTAGAAAAGAAATATTTCTAGAACTTCAATTAAAATGCAAGAATTTGGTTAACTTTACACTGTACGTATTAGTTTTTCTAGT
The DNA here is from genome assembly GCA_951509405.1 of Machimus rusticus. NCBI lineage: Eukaryota > Metazoa > Arthropoda > Insecta > Diptera > Asilidae > Machimus > Machimus rusticus. Next base: position 3,610,795 of record OX608051.1, read on the forward strand.
TTTTTTCTGGGTTAACGTTTGCCCCTTAACGATGGAATTTTACAATTCTGTACTTGCGTGTGTAATAAAAGATCAGCTATGAGGAGTATGCTTATCAAAAGCAGAAAAATGCAACTTGTAAATTTATGTAACTTAAATGTTCTGAAACTAAAAAAAAAAGAGAAGCATTACATAAAGTTATTGCTCGCTCGATTTTCATTCATCATTTCATGTACAATAAAATGAAATAATTTTTCATACGACGATATAGTCGTCGTTACGCAAGAATTGTTCATTTTATCATGCCGGTTATACTCGTCAAACACCAGTTAAAATCATTTTTGGATTTTTTCCTAAAACTAATAAATTTGTGCATAATGTAATTGCGTTGTATTTGAAAATTGATCTGTTCTCTCCTAAACTATTGTATAACGTATCAAGTAGACGTGGATGTAGATCTACATTATTATACCGAAAAATATACCGACCATTAGTGGCGAAGGTTTAAAAGTATAAATAGAGTTCAAGAGGCCCCAAAACATCTTTGCTCGAAGCCTCCGAATTTGCAATCCGCCACTGGAGGAGGGTGGTTGCGTTATCAAAAGGCGTCTGAAAGTGTGCCGCTTGCTGGGGGGCGGTCAGCTGCATTCCTCGCACATCTCCAGCCGTAGCCGCTTCTAATGATTTATTGCGTTCAACATGAAATTGCCGGGAATGGCATACGAAGCGCCTTTGTTCGCTTTATGTAACGCCCGTGGAGTGCACAGCCGCTGGCTGGCTTCTGGGTATTTTCAGACCATCCCGACAGCGACAGTGTAAACATTAGCGGCTAGATGACTGAAGTTAGAGCTGCTAGAACGGAGCTCATCAAGCATCACTGACCCTATGATGGCCAACTGGAAATGACAAAGTCCAGCACAGGTCGCTTTGTTTACTTGTTTTTTATTCTTGCTAGATTGGGGGCATAAGAGAGAACGAAAACTAGTTCAAAAAAGCGGGCAGATTGCCACAATTTTGGGAACGGGTTGGATCGAACAGTTAAACGGTGAGTGAACTGTCCGTGCAAAACGGCCACCAGAGGCAAGTGAAGTGCAAGTTCGGTGGGAAAAAATAGCACACAATGAGACGGCGGCTGTTTAGGCCAGACCTGCTTCATAATCCATGAATTAGCCTCAGAACTTCTCCAGCTCCGGTGTGAATAATGCGGCGCTCTGTCAGATTCCACGACCAACCAGTGACTCAAAACTCCTCTGAGATGTTCTTTCCGGCGATGCGAAGATAGTGGCCCCCGTGTGAATCACAAAAGCGAACGAATTCATCACTCTTGCCCGTGTGACTTTTTATTGCAGGTCCCAGCGACTGTTGACGGCGTTTTGAGAAAATTATTTTACGAAATTCGAGTGATTCGCTGCTCTGGACGCTCTGCGACTGAGTGCTTGACATTTCGGATAAGGAAGAAAATCGATGACCACCCCCCAAAGTTGGCACGCACGTCATGCTCTCACTAATCGGGGGGCTACTTAGTACAACACTTAGCGAATCGCTTTAAACAGAACTAAAAACCTCAAGCGTGACTCACCCCAAATACTCCGTTTAGCGACAACGAACTCCAAAGTTCGCTAATAATTTTCTTTTACTTAAAAAAAAAGAAGAAAAGAAACTGATTAGCCCGTGTGTGCGGTCTGGAAAGACACCTCTTCTGCGGCTGGGGCCCAATATTCTTCTAGCTCCGATAGCTTTTCAGTGAATCTTCCGTGTCTATTGTTTGTTGGCCGCTATTTATGTCGTGAGAAAATCTAATGGGAGCTATCAAAGCCACAAATAACATGAAAACAAGAGGCGTTGCCCCGCAAAAATCTTGCGATAGTGAATATTTTTTTTGATGAAAAATTTTTTTATTGTTTACGCAATATAAGCGCGCCCGTTCACTTTTTTTAATAAAAAATGCAACACCTGAAATGCTCGTGGTATGCCCAGTATCTAGTGCAATCCCGATAAACTCTACTGATAAGAAACACAATTCATTTAGACTAAAAGGGTACGCGCGCGACAAACCAACATCGCTACTCCACCGCCTCAAAAAAATGACTTCTCTAATCAGATACAAATCGCCCAAGAAGACAGACAGCAAAACCATGCACTGAACTGAAATTTAATACGTTTGGTACTCAAAAGAAACGCAGCGTCCCTTCTTCCAGCTGAACGCTGCCCCCTGGCTTCTTTTTTGCAAACTACCGCCTTTTTTCGTATTTAAGAGTAATTAAAATTTTCTAACACACTTTTTAAATTTATAATATTTTTACTATCGCAATATATCTGCTCGAATCATTTAAAAATAAATTTCTATTTACATTTTCCTATCATAAAAATGTCTCATTTAACGAACGATACCCTTCCTTCCAATAACGTACTAGATCGAAGAAAGCATCACAAAACCGTCAAAGGTGAAATTTGAAAAACTGAAACAAGCCGAAGTTCGTCCTCAGTAGGTGCTGTGCTTTTGTTTTGCTTGTCCCGTGATTTGTTTTTGTGCAATTTTCTCCCTTGTTATCAATATTTTTTGTGTTTATACAATATTGATCAAATGTAAAATTTTCAATAATTCGTGGTTTTATCGACAAATTTCATTTTCTGCACGAGATGGACGGCTCCAACTGGAAAAGAGTTCTTTTGCACTGGGTAAGTGGGGGCCCGCTCGGACTCCTGTAAAAACACAGTTAAGGTGTGAGTTTCTTTGACTGGATCAATGCGGTTTTATTTTTCAGGTGAATCAACTAAGATTCTCTGAAAGAACATTTTACAACCTGGAGCAGACAGATATTGAAGATTTCTTCGCAAAATTTCGAGAGTATATAACCACGACTCCAGTCAAACAAGATGACCTCACATTGTTTTTTAAAGGTATGCTTGTTGCTTGAACTACGATCGTTTTAAGATTCACACTTTTGAGACCACCACGGCTATAATACAATTATAATATAATATAAGCAAGTTTTGCCGTTTGGCTCGAAACTTAACAATTCAACACAAGGGATAACGAGTTTGTGGAGCTCCTTGATATTCGGATAGGATAATAGGAGTCACGGAGGCCGGAACCCCTATCTGGCTGTCAGATTTCAAGGAAATTGAGACTTCCAAGAATACGAGGATTACTTTAAATCGTAGATTTTAGATCTTAACACTCAGAATTTCATCGAAATCCCAGTGATATTCGTGTTCTACATTTACCCCTCAGAAAAATTGAAGATTGAAGTTTCTTACGATGGAGCAATGTTTTGAATTTTACAGGAGAACTCAGAACTGAGAATTTTAGGAGTTTTTTAGAAATTTTTATCCAAAAAGGGCTTTTGTAAGTTTCTTTCGATTCGAACGGATTTACCATTCCCGCCAATCTGTGGAAAAGGTTTAATAACCTTCCCGCAGGTAGTGTACTATCGGAGGTTTTTCATTAAAAGAATGGTTTATAAAGCATTTTCTAGCAAGGAAGAAGAAAAATATTGAATTATTCTAATTGTGCCTGGGATTCTTCAATTTGGTTTGTTGGTCAATGTGGCCGATTCTGGCCGTGACCATAAAAATCACCTATGTATGGTGATGCCCATTGGGTAGATTAAATCAACAACAACAACAACATGAATTATTCAAGTTTAAAATAAAGTTGAAAGTGATGCATCTTTGGATCATAGGCTCTATATGTATATTGGCAGCAATCCTCTCCACTTCTTAATGTTTTTTTTAGAGATTGTCTACCCCGCGAAATAAGTCAAAATAAAAAAAAATTGATTTAATGTTTTTTACTTCTAAGATCTTCATTCGTTTTTTCAAAAGTAGAAATTATGTTATGTAAAATCAAAAATAGATTTACAATATATACACACACGTTTAATAAATAAAATTTAATAGTTTAATTTGTGTTTTATTAACAATCAGAAGGCCTTTTGTTATAGAGCAAAGAGCTAAGGAGGCTTAAAACAGCATAATCTAATAATAACTTCTGCTTATAAGAAAATTTATGTATATTAAAATTAATTATTTCTAGATATTAATATAATCCAAAAGTGTTATGTATAAAAAAATTTCTTTAACCATTAAAATTTGGACTTTTTCCAGAGCAATATCCTGAGTTTGAGCTGCACCTCGATGATGAGAATCAAATCAGCTCCGCAGACTATATGTATGCATATTCTTTGCTATTACACTTTTCATGCGTAAAATGTCCGCAAGAGTACTTCCACAAGATCTGCCAAAGCCTTAATGAAAACTACCAGCAGGTAATAGCCTCGTTCTTCAAGGAGGTTTTAGAGAAGGATGGTCTAAACAGGACAAATTTGCGGCAAGCAATTGCCGATGCTTCTCCAAAAGTTCCCTTGCCGTACATTAGGCTAGACAGTCCAATTAGGACGCCTCGAGATAAATTTTTACCTCCCACTCCTAAAACTAACATGTTGGAAGAGAAAACTAGGGAGATAAATTTTATCAGGGTGAGTAAATAAAATATTTTGCATCTTGATTTTTCTGGCTGTAAAGTCGGATAAAGTATTTTATTATTATTTATTTAGTAATACTAACATTATTTACTGATGACAAACTTATACAAGTCGAAATACTGCCAATTTGAACTATAAAGTAAAACTTATTCTCTCTCTTTGTTTTTATAAGGCTCAGCTGGATACAGAGCGATACGAGAAGGGTTTGTTGGAAGTGCAATTAAGACAGCAAGAAGAGCAAATTGAAAAGCTGAGTAAGGTTTTAGGTGTTAACCTGATTTAATCCTAACATTAACTATTCGTATATTATTTCAGCACAAAACCAGAGAAAATATGCGGCTGAGGTGAACGAGCTTAAAAATGAGTTGCTTGCAAAGTCTACAGAAAATCTTTCCCCTACTAATAACGCACTGGATGAGCAGGTAAAGAATTCAATAATAAATTAGTGATTAATGATAAACATACAATATTCGCGAATACCTGAAACCGCGAGAAACCGTAAAGTGTGATATTTCAAGAATGTCAGCGTCAAATTATAAATGAAGGAAATTATGATATCTTTTAGTAAAAACATTAATTTTTTGATTTTCTGAGTTAAGGTTAAGGGTTGAAATAAAGTTTCTAAAGAAAAATTTAAAATAAGAACGTTAACTCGTTATGGGGAACTTTGATGAATAATGAATTTGCAAGCGCTCTTAGAACACTATAATAATTCATAATATAATGCAGTAGGCTTATTATTTGTTTTTGAATCTAGAAAGCCTTGAAGGCAATTTGTTAGTCAAAATCAAAAATATAATGTCTTTATTTTTGATTTTATTTTAAAAATTTTATAGATTTATTAAATTTTGTGTAATGTTAAATTAGATAAAAAAACGCCTTCGGAAAGAAATCGCGGAGAAGGAGAAGATCATTCTTGATTTACGAGACAGTATGTTTACGCTGAGCGAAGAGAAGTCATTGTTAGCGGAAAAGGTAAGTCTTCAAATCTATATTAATTTGTTTTAATACTTCCATTTCTAGCTATCTTATACTGAAACGCAAGTCATCACATGTTTGGAAAAAATCAAGGAAATGGATTGCATTGTAAACGATTTAAAAAGTGAGATCGAGGTATGTAATTTAATGTGTCTAGTTATAAGCTTTTTAAATAGGAATTAATAAAAACCTCAAAAGCCATTCTGAGATGTTGTAATGCTACACAAAATGTGTTGGAAAAAAAAGGCCTTTCAATTCGATTGAACAGCATTTTTATGTGAAAGTTGTGTAGACAAATAATATTAAAAGTTCAATTAGGTTAGATTGGTTAATACTCCATTATTATAATATGGTGAACAAATATTTTTCTCCAATGAAAATCCTTTGAATGTGTCTTAGGTTTAGCGTAGTTTTGGAAAACCAACTTGTTGAAGAGTTCCATTGCAAAAAAATGTAATAAATATGCATCTATGCGAAGCAGAAAGAGAAGAAACTGACAACAAAATTGCCTAATTATTGAAATAATTTTTTACAGAATAAGGATACAACAATCGCATTCCTTGCGGAAACAAAAAATGACTTGGAACAATTCATCGAAGCGAACCGATGCCCTTCAGCAAGTCATAGTGATCTTAATATGTCAGTAGAATGTCTAGATGTTTCGAGAACAACAAATAGTTCCGGTGGGTTGAGCAGCCCCGAAAATTTAGGTTGCTCTGTTATAGATATTCAGTTAAAGGAAAAAGAGAGCGAAAATGCAGTATTACGTCAAGAAATTGATAAACTTAAATGCGATCAAAGCAAATTATCAAAACATATTTTTGATTTAATTGTTCGCTATGCAGATGTTTTTGAAATCTGCGGCAAGAACGTTATTGTAAATAATGAGAACACTTTGGCGGAGACTTTTACAGTATTTGATAATTATGTGAAGAGTTTGGTAAATAAATATAAGTTGTCGATGAAAAATGTTGACCAGCTTTCAAATGAAACCAATTTTCTGATGAATGAAAACAAAGAATTGAAAAAAAAACTTTCTGATGTCGAGCACAAATTACATACATGCACAAAACAAATTGAGGCCCTTGAGGTAAAGAAGTCAGGCCTCGAAAAACAAAACATTGAAATACAGTCTAAGAATGATGGATTCATGCGTGATATTCAAACTCTCAATGAAGAAAGAAGGAATATTTTAAATAAAATCGACGGTCTGACTAACGACTATCGCAGATTGAAAGTTGAAAAGGAAGTTGCTGAGCAGAATTGGATATCTCAAATAGAAGAACTTAGCTTTACGTTATCAGGAAATCGAAAGGAGATTAGGAACATTGAGGGAATAAATGAGGCTTTAAAAAATAAAATATGCGAGTTTTTGGAAGATATTAATGAATTAGAGAAGAAAGCAGTTCTTGCCGCCCTCAATTACAAGGAATCTGAAGAGAAAAATGATTGCTTGGAACGTGAGCGATTGGATTTATCTAAAAGGGTAGATGAGTTGCAACAACAATTAAAACAACAAGAACAAAAAGAAGAAAAGCTTAAAACTAGGCTTGAGGAAATGGTAACATTACAAGAGAAGTTTGAAATAGATAACCTTGAAACTAAAAAATATGTGGAAAAGTTGGAAAGGGACTACTCTGCCACGAACGATTTGCTTGTTAAAATTGAAAAGCAATCATCAGCTCTCATGGAAGAAAATGCTCATTTTAATAGTCAAATTGTTGACCTTACTACTGTTAATGATTCACTAGAAAAAAATCACCTACAGCTGAAGAATGAAGTAGTCTCTTTAAAAACAGACATTTCGAAAAAAGAAAATGAGTGTGAAAATTTACAAAAACAGCTAGATACCATGAACAGTGAAATGCAGAAGTTGCTTTCGGAGAGCGAAGAAAATAACACTGCTAATTCAAAAAAAATAAAATCACTTAAAAAACATATCAAGGAGTGTGAAACTAAAATAGAAGATTTATCTTGTAAAGAGAAAACTTTTCAACGGTTGCTTGAACGTGCTCAAGATGAAAACAAATTACTTTCGGCGACTGTTGCTGTTAATGAGACGCATCACAAAGAGCTCACATCAATTATTAAAAAATTAAAAGATGAAAAGAAGTTGCTCGAAGATAATAATAATAAAATAAAAGAAGATCTTCAGAAAAAATTTGATTTACTGACGAAAACGAGTGAGAATTTCAAATTTGAGCTGTCATCTTTGTTGGAAAAAGCTGACGAAGGAAATTTAGAACAAATAAAGCTTGGGTTAGAAAATGATGAATATTCAGACCCACTTTTAAAACAAATACAAGAACAACTAGTCAGTATTTTGGAGGGCAACAATACTTTATCGAAAAATAAAGCTGAGCTTCAGAAAAAAATTCAGCAACTAGAAAAACGTGCAGAAGGAGTTCAAGCATCTAAAGATAAATTAATTGAAAAGTTAAATTACTCTCAGCAACAAATTGAACAGCTCGAAACCGAGAACAGGATTTTGGAAGAAGATAAATGTAAATATATGAATAACACGGAAGAATTAACCAAGAACTTTACTTTCTTGGAAAATGGTTACGACGAGTTAAGCAGAACAAATGAAAAGTTAGAAAGCATTATTAATTCTCTGGAAATTGAACTTCAAAGCAGCTGTCAGGACAATATGAATCTTGTTTGTAAAATTGGAGAATTACAATCAGATAATGATATGCTCGTCAAGAAATGTAAAAGCCTTACAGATGAGCTTGAATCCGTAAAATCAGAAATGGATAAGTTTAAACTGAACTTGGACTCTACTATATTAGGCCTAAAGGAAGACATGCGAATTTTACAAGCTGATCACAAAGCAAAAGAGGACGAAATTTTGCTACTTAAGAAACAATGTCAGGAAAAGAGTGATCAAATAAAAACTCTTGAAGCAGGGAACGCGGATATGGCGCCCAAGATTGAGAACTTGACTAAAACTCTGAAAGATAAAGAAAGCTATATTCCTAAGCTGGAAAACGAAAACGTGCAGCTGAAGTTGAAAATAAAGGAGATGTCTACGTCCTTATCGGATCTGGAGAGAAATCTAACACAAAAATGGCAGGAGACTGTAGAGAAAACGAAGAGTCTAGAAAAGGATTTAAAAACTTTAAATGCATCTAAATCCGAGTTATTGACTGATTTAAAGAAAAGTGAAGAAGCTGCCAAAATTATCAAGGATGAACTGGAAGCGGCTAAAAAGAGTATTACCCAGCTTTCGACTACAAACATTGATTTAGAACATGATAATAAAATGTTATTTGAAAAACTTAAATCATCTAAAAAAGGAGTAGATAATGCGGAACAAAAGCACCTTACTATGAAGGAAATGACAAAGAAATTAGAAGAAGAGAAACTGCAGGCTGAAGAAAAATTGAAACGAACTGAGGAAGAAGTAGTAACTCTTAAGGATAAGATCCTTGACATGATTACTCAAGTCAATTTGATAAATACTGAAAAAGATGATTCTACGAGGCGAAATAAGGATTTGAGTGAAGAACTTCGAAGTTTAAAAAGTCTTTGTAATGAAAAACAAAAGGAAATCAATGAATTAGAAGAAGATCATAAAAAGAAACTTGATCAAGTTAAATCGCTCAAAGCGTCTCTTGCAGAAGTGCAGAAGGAATTATCGCAACAAAAAACTAATTACAAACATATTCAGGAAGAGTTAAGAATTGCTAAATTGGAGAATGAGAAGCTTAAAGAAAATCATAGCAAACATGAGGAAATTTCATCCGGTCTCAACAAACGCTTAGAAAAGGTTTCAATAAAATTAGGAGATTCTCAAGCACGAGTTTCAAAACTAGAGAAAGAAAATGAGACACTTAAAAAGAACTTTGAATCAGCTAAGACTTTGTCAGAAAACCTCCAAAAAGAACATTCAAAACTGTCCATTGAGCAAAGAATCACAAAGGAAAAACTCTCTAATCTGCAAAGCGCTCATGAAAAAATAACTACCGAGCACAAACTTTTAGGGCAGCAAAATAATATATTGGAGGAAAAAAATAGTACTTTGCAACAATCTGAAACAAATCTCAAGAAGGAATTGGAAGAAATTGAAAAGGAGAGAAACGAATTAGATGATAACTTAAAGAAGTTGTCTACAGCTTTATCCGAAATGGCGGGGGCTTTAGAGTGCGCGAAATCCGAGAATATCAAATTGGATACAAAATGCGCCATGTTAACACTTGAAGTAACAGAATTAAAAAATACTATTGAGGATTACCAGAAGAAGGAATTAATGCATAAAGAAGTTGACTCAGATTTGGTGAAAGATTTTGAAAATAAATGTACAGAACTTTCTAAACAATTATCGCAAGTTCAAGATCAGAATGTACAGTTGCGACAATCTAATAAAAAGTTGGAGGAACAATCCATCGAAATGTTTTCAGATAACTCTAAGCTAGTTGGAGAAGTAGCAAAACTTAACGAACGTTTTAAAACTGTACAAAAAGAGCATGAAGCGCTAAAGAAGGAAGTAATTGATATACAACTTTTAGCTGATCGATTGAGGGTTGAAAAAGATAATCTTGAGAAGGAAAATTCAAAAACTGTAGCTGCTCTAATGGAATTAGAAGCACGACAAACTAAACTACTCGAAGAGAAGAATTCTTCCCAAACTGATTTAACTAATAAAATTAAAGAATTGGAAAAGAACTTGGAACAAAAGGCGCTTTGCATTAATGGACTCAACGAACAGGTGCAGAACTTAAAACATGAACAGAATGAACAAACAAAGGAGCTCTTCGAGAAAACTGAAACATTGAATGTTTTAAAGAAAAAGTTAGAAGAAACGGAAAATTTATACTCCCAGGAGAAGGTGTTAAATGAAGGATTGAATAAAGATATTTCCATCTTTAAAGCAAAACTTTTTAAACATCGTCAAGTCAGTGATGAAAAGGAGAAAAGTTGGGCAGAAGAACGGAATAAATTAATCTCACAAGCTAAACAAGCTGAGGAGCGTATAAAAGAAAATCGTTTGGAGCTTGAGGGCAAATTAGAAAAGATGAAAGCAAAGATGGTAAGTATTCACCTTTTTTTTGCTTTTTCTTATTTTTAGATCTTTAAGCAGGACATCACACTATCATTACAATTTCAGGTTTTTGCTTATCTTTTACTTTCAACCTACCTATCATTTTTATTCTTTTCAATTAAATAAAAAGGGTATTGTTTGTTTTCTACGTAGAGGTCTTTGCTTTTTTGTGCTTAAAATGCAAAAAAGCAATAACATTGAAACAATAAATATTCATAAAATATAATAGTCATAAAAATGTCTTAACGACAAAACATTACACATCAGAAACAAAAAAGGTATATATAGGTTTTCTGAAATTACGATATTGCAGCATAGAAAAGAAGATATATGACTTTTTTGTTGGTTTTTTCTAAAACTTATGTAAGAGTATTACTACAATTTGAAAAATTAATTTTGGAGCTCCACTAATGAGCTTATAAAGTCATTTTGAAAAGCAAACAGGGGAGTTCTATCTAAGACTTTGTTCTATATTTCAATATCTTACACCTATTTCAAAGACTAACTACTCTACGTTGAACTTGCGAGTGTTTTCCTTTTAATTATAGCTCCCAATGTATGGGAGCATATAGCATTATTTATGGCAAGGCAATCTAAAAGAGGGGACTCAAGTTCAAGCTTAACTAAAATAGCCTAGTTAGCCCAGACGCAAGGAGTCAGCTCTATCCGAAAAATTAAATTTGTTGACCAGTTTAATACTTGCATACATAATTAATTCAGTAACATATCAAGTGTAGGAATATAACAGTTAATTTTCATGTAGAACTCCTTGTACAAAAACATTTTTTCAGCTTCGTTATTTAATATCTTCAGAAGAAGAATGTTTAAGATTGGTTAATCATGAAATGATATACTGAAAAATTGATAAACATTTCCAAAGGATATGGAAAGTTTTTAAATATTATTAAATTGTATTGTATATACATATGTATGCATGGCCAAAGCTAAATTAAGGACGCATTATAATCCTCTGGAGAGAGGTTGTAAAATTTTGGAAGTATCTGAAATTTAAAAGTATCCGATTTTGAGGCGACCGAACTAATGAGGCTGTACAGAATCTGTGTATGGTAAGTTCTGTATTATACTCTAATGTACATATTTCAATACTTATATATAATATCTATTTGAGCGACCATTGATAGTAAACAAATGTTTTTATGTACAATACAGCCCCGTGTCCGCGGAGATTGGGAATCGTCAGCTTCCGCGGATAATGAAACTCATATTTTCGAATATATGGAGAGGATTTAAAGGAGGAGAAATCAAAATCTGTTCGGCTTTGAATCCATTTTTAAATGTTTTACATTTAACTTGCTTGTGGTATTCTTCGGTAATTCGAATAGAAACAGAGTTTTTACAAGTTTAAGTAGTCTAAAAGCCGGTGATCAACAGTTTCGTATTCTTTTAACGAACCGTGGGTAAGTGATACCACGATTTCTGAAACCGCACATAAGGGGACACTACTGCCAAGTATCACATCTTTTTTAAAACTCACCGAATTTTTCGCTATAATCAAAGCCTCGACTATGATGGAGAAAATACTAAAATCTCTATTTACTTAAAATAAAATTAAATAATGATAGGGTGATGATACATATGTAGATAAATGAAGTTGAGGCAATAAGATTAAGTTACACAAAATATCACATAATCCTAATTGAAGTGCTAACATTTAAATAAGATAAAACTTTGTATTTTGGTAAAAATATTGGATTATCATGTCATGCTTATTCAAAACATATGGGAATAAACTTGTTGGGTTATCATATGATCAATTATTAATACATATGTAATTATAAGTAATTACAGTACATAAAGATGAAGAACTAATTTTTGCAATGCATGGTTCATAAAAGGGACATTAAACACTAACGTATTCATATCATATTCCCAGATCATACTTTAGTTGAAGGTACTATTTCTATTATTGAGCAAACAACTAAATCTAAATAAAAGAAAAATTAGAGCGTCTAAACAATACCCTTTTCGAAAGTAAACATTTTTCACACTGCTTACTGTTTTGCTAACAACACTCAGTGCCACATTCGCATATTACTAACTTTAATTTTTTTCTTCTTAAAGACGCAGTGTCCTAGTGAATGCGTTCAATTACCAACAAAATCTGCGTTCGCCCAAACTAGATTAAGATTGCTTGGAGGGGAGTACAATCAATTTTTGAATCAAACTGCTATTCGTCGGGATTTTATTAGCCCTTCACCTTCATCAATATGGAAAAATCGACTCATAACATGCATTAAATACCCATTTGTCGTCGTTGTCTTCAACGTAGTACTTGCTTTGCTCGTTAAATATACAATAACTCACAATGATCTAGAAGTGGTCGTTAAAAGCAATATGCCAAAGGCTTTCTAGATTCAATGTACTTTCCGTGGCAAATAGAAAATATATTTTATTTTGTAATAAAAGTAATGATTATTGTGATGTCCTGGATATGAATAAATATATTTTGGGATCAGTATTAAACAAGACTTTGCATTCTGTTCTTTCTCTCTTAACTCTTGCTGCCAATAAAAGAAATCTATTTACAATGAGGAAGTTGCTAAAATTAGAAACAAACATGAAAAGGAAGTCTGCGAGCTCCGAAAAGAGATACATGCGCTTTCGGTGAAGGTATACTATTAACAAGTTTTCTTATTTCGAACCGCCTATTAACTCAAAAAAATAAATTTAGAATGAAAAATATGAAAATCACGTGCAGAAGTTATCAAAGCGAAATTATCAGCTTAATGAAACTATTCTGGATATTCAAAAGGAGATTAAATTTATGGAAACGAAAATGAAAGACAGTGAACCTTACTCATCTTCACAACGAAAACTACATCAACTACTCCCATCTCAAGTTCCTCAAGGTCTTGGATCAAATCTCCGAATGGAGGATGAAGAAGGCGAAGTATTTAATAATACTTACTTAACTGATTTACAAACAGGACGAATGTCTCCTCCATTGGGAAGGGATTCTGTTAGGTAAATGTGTTTATTTAAAAATAAATATTCGAATATTAAATAGGCGATTTTTTTATGCAGTTTACAAGAATTGCAATATCGAAACTCGTTGGCTCCTCCTCATCTGAGAAGTACATACATGGCGCAGTATGCGGACCAGTTGCTTCGAGAAGAAGATATCAAAGTAAGTCTTCAAAGAAATCATGTGCTCCAGAAGGCCAGTAGCACTACATAAGCTATAAATTCTATACATTAGTGAATTGTAAATAAGATTTGGACAAGACAACACAGTCGATAACAAAATGTTGTACAATTTTTAATATTAAATAAAATATTTATAGAAGATTTAAAAACATCTTTTGTGTTAAAGTGCTTGTCTAAATTTTATGTGTTTTTAACCTTGTAATTTTCCTATCCATTGTTTTATTTTTAATAATTTTTCATATTACAATTATTTTATTTTTACATTTTAGGATGGGCCTATTAATTTAGATGACAGTTTAAGTTCTCTTCTACATGCGGGTCAGAAGAAAAAATTATCAGGAACAACATCATACAAGCGTCCTGGACCACCAACTCCAAGTAAGAATGCTGGGAGATTATCGTTTGGAGGTTGCATTGATTTCCATCCACGGGAAATTTTAAAAGAGAGCAACGATTCCGGAATTGTTAGTAAAAAAACAACACCGAATAAAATTAAGAACTTTTTTACTTCATCAAAGTCTAGAGACGAGGTAAGTATTTTTTTATTTATTTTTTGTTGGTAGCTTGTATTAAATCTTTCTATTAAATCATGTATCCGGGTAGTGTTGAACTTACCCTTTTTTATGTTGTGATCTTGCTTTAATTTAATTATTTGTGCATTAGTGTTTATATTATTATTATATTAAACATTTGTAATGGAATATTCTTTTATATGTATAATGTAAAACGTAATAAAATAATGGAGATGAATAGTTTCTAAAATATCATAAATGTCCTTGTTATAAAGGATCGTTGCTTTAACGTTAATTGTTTTCAAATTTGTATTCAAGTGTTTTCTCAACACTTCGAAATATGAAACATTTACTATGCTATATTCTTGTAAATGTGTTGCATGATAGGCCAGCCAAGTTTTTTTTTTTATAAAGCCTAAAAAGTTTGAAGGTAAAACCTTATTGCTATTACTAATTCTTAAAAGTAATGCACTTAAATTCGTGCATAAAGAACGGGGCAAACAGCCCTCATAGTGGAATTCCGATGTCATTCTATCGTTTTTATTGTGCCACAGACTGAGGAACTAAAAAATGTAACCACCGGTCTCAATGGTACTGTTGCATTATTATTGGATTAGTATTTGTATGAAAAATTTCAACTTAAACAAAAGATCCAATTCAGTATTCGCTAAACACAAATGTACATAATTACATAAAAAATAGCACAATTAAAATTTATTTTAATTTATGTAGTTCAGCTCTGATGTCCTCTTCCTTCCAAGTTTCCTAAAATTTCCGAAATTCTTTCAATGTCCTTGAGTGATAATGTTGTCTTCATGTTATTATACTACGCACTTATTCACTCACGATATCTTTTTTCTTTATTTTTCAATTTGGCAGTTCTCATCACCTTCTGATCGAAAACTTTTACGAAGGAATAGGAAATCATTTCCGAGACCGCTTGGCGCTCAATTTACATCTACTCCTCGCAAAAGTAAAGCACATTACGACCAAAGAAGGCAACTTGACATGCTACTTAATTCCAGTAATAGTGATAACACTGCTAGTGATAATCGGTTGAGCAATATGCGCTCTAAGTACTTAGTTCCAGCTGAAACAGATCGAGAACAGCCAATTGAAAAGTTCAAAAGTTGGCGTCAGCCTAACAAGAACTTTGGGACGGAAAGTGATACATCTGAGTCAAACACATCTAGTGCAGGAAAAAATAATAATATTAATCCACCAGAAAAGATAAACCCAAAAGACAGGAGAGTGTCCTTTTTTTATCGCGGTAATATTTATGCCCGATCAAAAGTGCCAAGTAAAATTTTAAGAGATCAATTGAAAGATAGGGTAAAAAATCAGCGATGCTCAAATTTTAACAGATTTAGAAAATCGTTACATGAAATTAAGCTTAGAAAGTCTATACTTAGAGACGTTGAAAATAACGAGAACGACCAAGACGAACACCCATTAGACTTTGATCAAAAGGATTTAGTTAGCACTGATTTTCCTTTTGATGATAACAACAACCACTCGCAAAAATTTGAAATGCTCATGCAACAAAAAATCTCCCAAGCGCCCTTTGAGGTCACTGAATTGAATTGCATTTCATCCTCGTCTGGGAGTACAATGGCCATGTCTAAAACTCTATATGCTGGAAGTGTTATATTTAATCGAAAACTTCCCAGCGTCAACACAACAATGGTTCGAAAGACATCGTTTTACATTGTTAATAAAGATAATAAGAGTATAATTGCATTATTGCCTCAACGGAAAATTACTTGTTCAGACCTCTTTAGAATGTGGGGACAATTGAGTAATATAGCAAAGAGTGTCATTATTTTTTGTTTTTTATTATTCCTAACATCAGTTTTGGCATTGTTAAGTGTATTGTAGTATTTATATTGTATTTGATATAATTTTGTAATGTTTATTTATTTTTGTTTTTATGTAAATATATCTCTATCATCGCTCATATTTCGAATTTATTTTTTTATTTTTTATTTAATTTTCTATTTCAGAATACGCCGCCTAGAAGAAGGCTTAGCAATATTTTTAAGAAGAAATAAGCAAGACAAAGTAAGTTGTGAAAACTTATGTACTTTAATTGTAAATTGTTGTACAATACTATGGTAGTTACCGTGCAGTATTTATTTTAAATCAATAAAGTTTTGTGGTGTTTGTACTTTTTTGTTTTTTTTTTATTATGCAGTTAATAATTCCTGTTATAAGTAGGTACCCAAGATGGTATTAAAATATTATAAAGTCGTAAATTACAATCAAGTCTTTTGAATTGTTATCCTGGAAAACTGTATGTTAACGACTGATTAGTTCAATGAATGGCAAGAGAAACTACATTTAAAGAATGAATGATATGAGAAACCAATGATATGAAAAACCAATCACTTCTTGAATTGATAAAAACTGGGAATTTAATTCGCTTTGAGAAAAATTTGATGATCGTCACAGCAAATTTCTCTCAGTTATTAAAACCAACCATAAGGAAATTTTGTAAAACTTTTAAAATTTCATATTAATTTCCTATTACAATTTTAGAACAAAGAAATATTCTTTAGTGTAAATGGTACTTTGCACTCAAAACATTGTGCGTAATTCAAAAGTTTGTTTACAAATAGCACAAAAGTTTCCTGTTTTCATATTTTGCTAACCTGCCTAGGCATATTGATTTAGTGCTAAATTCAAATTAATTATCTCAAGACAGTATGCATAGAAACAACTGCGCGCTAACCTGTTTTTTGTCATTGCAACGACTACTGAATGGGGATGATGCATCGAAATGCAACACTGCAAGTTTAAATATGTATTTGCAATGCAGAGCAGAGTAACAAGTTCGGTAAGTTAAACTTTGTTTAATTAGATGAAATAACCGAAAGGATCCGAATAATCTGTTACTAACAGGTGGGTATTTCTCTGGAAAATAATTCCGTTCACGTTTAATCCGACATGACATAATCTTTAATCGGACAAGTGGAACTTTCCGAGTAAATAAATATTGAATTGTTCACTCTATTTGTCTAAATTTACGGACGAATAATAGTTCTACCTAGCTATCAAATCCAAGTTAATTTTTGAAACAATTTTATACGACGAATAAATTTATCTGACGATTGAAAAATTGGATCTTAACGCCATACAATACATATAAACATAGTAATGTTAAAACAATTAAAAAATAAAGTCTCTTAAATAGCAATATTTAGGGAAATTATTTACTGAGTTCCCGATAGCTAAGAAGTTATCACATTTTCACATTCAATTTGTAAATGTGTCATAAACAAACAGATGAAGTGAAAGTGCTTCTAAAGTAAAAAATATATTCCGTATTTTAATGTTCGTCGGAGCGTGTAAAAAATTTGGTCCATATAAAATTCTTTATATTAATTAAGTATTTCACTGACATTGACACAATTCTAGTGAGAACATATCTTTTCCGGCGTGCTCTTGAACAAAACTATTATTTTTGATTTTGTATTATTCATCGAAACAATTATTGTTTTTGCACATAGTATTGTTTTTAATACAATTAACTTGATTTTAAGAAGTGCAGGTGTGACTTTTATCTTAAGCACATTGCAATTAAACGTTGAGTAAACAAAGGAGTTGAATTCAAGATTAAATAAATTTATTTAGGTAAAAAATGCTAGAACAATTTAAAGCTCTAAAGTAGAATTGGACGCTTATTTAACCTTAGCCCCTTATGCAAGGAAGATAATAAATTTATTTTTTTATTATAGGTACAAGATTTTATTTGCATGAGAGATTTTGTCAAGATTTTATCAAAACACAATCCTGTTTGTTGCATTTCTCTTAAAGCATTTAACTCGACATTTCGAAAAGTGACGAATCTAGTCTTTTAGTCGTTAACATATTTATTTTAAAAACATTAGCAAAGTAGAAATTAAAATTTTCACTTCAAATGTCCATCATTTAACCCTGTATTAAGAGTTAAAAGAAAAAGCGTTAAGAAATGTTTAGACAAATTAATTAAGAAAAATGAAGTTTTGTATCAAAAGAATTACCAGGAAACAAGAAACCAACCTTTTTCCAAAGCGTTGTTTTCTTTCTAAAAAATCAACAGTTTTATTAATGAAGGTAATGAGCAATTCCTAACAGTTTTTTTCTGATTTGAGCCTTACAATAAGCTTAAAACAATTCAGTTTTGTTAGCTGCTTGTTTCGTTATCAATTGCTTAGAAACAGTATGCGCGACCTCTAAAAATAACAGCTGCTTGCATATTAATTTTTTCATAATAGACAGCAGCCTCGATTCTGCCAAAAATTGCTGAAAAATTACGCCCGGCTAATCTCCCGAGAAATAATGCTCCTTTCGCCACTACATAAATATTAACTTAAGAAAATGTTTGCAAATTGTTTATAACTGCAATTTTTAATTTATGTATTATAATGACTATATAAAAATTCAAAATATTTAAGAGACCGGCAATAACTAATATTAAGGAAAGATGATGTAAGATGACAGTTTATTTTTTATCTTTAAAATCAAAGAGATTAAGTTCCTATTCGTGGGAGTTCGAAAAGAATCGAACAGAACTTACAAAAAAGTACCTTAAAGTGTAATTCCCAATAAAGTTCCTAATTGTTTACCACATTTTCATTTCGCTTACTTTTGACTTCAATTAATATTTTTTCGTTTAAATTGGTTAAAATAACTCAAAGGGACTTTATTAGAGAATTTTTATCCAAAAAGGGTTTTTAACAGGTCTATTTAATTCGATTCAAGAAAATGATCCCGTGATAACCCTAGTACCCTATATGTATGTCTTTTAAAGAAAAATTACGAGTCAACATGACTTGGTTAGGTTCAGAAAATCCAAAAGGAATGTAAATCTTTTACTAGACTATAAAACGAATCTATCTCATTTAATTTTTTTTTAAAACTATTAATTGCAATCAGTGCGTAATAGAAGGAGTCGAAAGTCGATCAATATAATCAAGAATGATGGTTTTCCTATTATAATTTTCTAAAGCCATTTCGTCGTATTATTGTCATTATTTACATTTACATCATTTCTGCATTTAATTTATCACTCTATAATATTATATTTCGTTTTTTAAATAATATGAATATCTAATGAATTCATAAGATAAGTTGTTAAAGATTAATGCTCATAGGTAAATAATTGTTGATGTTGTTGTTTTAACTATTGCAATTAATCTGAAAAAAAAATTCTGATGATGTGATAATTTGTATTTTGGTGGCAATTAATAAAACACAGCTTGAATTTTAGTTTTTTTTATTAGTATTCCTTGAAATAACTACCTAAAACTCGCATTTCTTACTCAGTTAGTTAGGATGTGTTTGTTGTAATAGAATAATAGATGATCTTTGAAGCTGTTAATGCTATGAATCTGTTCTACGACTACTGTTTATCGAAGTGCAAACACTCATTATACACAAAGAATTTGTAAGATTTTCGTGATGCCTAGCAAGATGTATTTATTTGGGTCTCAAAAGGTCGGCAAAAGAATTAGGAATAATCCTTACATCTTCCTAAGTAATGACATGATCATGAAGTGATCGAACCAATGAAATTATTATATTGGGTAAGTGTAAGATACATATAAAACTAACACGCTACATTTTAAAGATCTTTAAAAAAGTATCGTTTTAATTCATTTGACAAGTATACGTGTAAGAAAAATCTTTAAATACAATCTTCTGTAATGTTTGGTTTTTGTATTTGAAAAAGGCTTGTAAAACAATTGAAGTTCAACTAAATTTGAAAATTGTTTTCTATAAAAAGCCAACAAAACGCAAAAAGTACATCTTTTTACAAATAAATTTTGCACTGAAACAATTCCAGCCAATTTGTGTGAAATGAATGATTTGTTTAACCACCTTGCACAATTATTCGCGCCTTTCATCGCCAACATTGCTTCAAAAACCTTTGTTTGATAATACCCGGTGTTTGTTGACCTTAAATGAAAAGTTTAGGAAATACATTTGTTTTTACCCTTCAATATTTTTAATGAGTGACCTTAACGAAGTTCACACTTTTTGATGCCCACGTATAGTTGAAAATAGTTTAAAGTAATGGGGTTTGTTGTAAAGCTAAATTATGCATTTAATTTATAAAAGCTTTAAATTTCTGTAATTAAGAGGTTATTAACATACAAAACTAAAAAATTCTTCAGCATTGCAATATCTTCCTTTTCTTCGTAACCCCCTTTCTTTTTATTTATTCATAAACAAAACAGTCGAATCAATTTTGAAATTGGTCGAGTTATTTCGTCAGCAGATTCTCAATGACCAAAACAAAGTTCCAAACATATTTTAAGAAAGTTTTCGAGAATACCAAAGCATTTTGAAGATAATATAAGAAAAAAATGAATTTGATCAAAAATAGTCGGCTCCCTCTGGGCGCCACTTGTCACACAAGACCCCTAGCAAGGTATCGAAAACAAGTTGCGATCGCATTCATACATTCCCCGCTTTAATTAATTTGCATAGATTCAGCGACTTAAACTCACAATATACGCTTAATAGGCGGAATGTATGCGTCTTTTATTAATTTTTTATGTAAAATAATTAAACACGAGTTTTAACAGAAATTCAGTGGTGCTAAGTGCTAACTTGGCTCCCATCACAGATCTCTTCGCTCTCGAACACCTGGAGGACAACGCATGCACTGGACGAGTTTAAATGTTAATCAGGTGACGAAAAAACAACGTCCCCTTAGACTTTTCTTGGTGGATTCGAGCGTTTAGGTGGCAGGCGAAGTCGATAAAAGCTCAATCCAGCGAAGATCTTGATTAGTATTGAACTAGGTAGAGTCCGAGATAGATATCTCTTATCAATATCGAAAATATTCATCTAAGTTGCCCAACAAGTTGTTCCGCTGCAGCTTAATTAATAGTGGTAAAACGTTGCTCTTCGTATGCAAATTGCCTTTTTAAAAAGTTGAACGATTGCGACAAACCTAAGTGAATGTAGTGAATTTTGAACTTTTTAAGAAATAGTGCGGTGGATTAAGGATACCTTAAAAATTTTTATTGAATTTTAAACTATTGGTCATTTTAAAGAAGATCTTGTGTGATTATGCCAGCTGGTGAACACAACATTAACGGGAACAACAACAACATCTCCAGGTCCCAGTGGAATGTAAAAGCTTCGGAACTTAGCCTTAATACACATAATCAAATTCGACATGTTGTGGAGGGATTAAAGATCGAACCAAATCCTGATAAGCCTATGATACCTTTGTCCATTGGTGAGTTTCCTTGCTTAGTGAGTTTTCTTTCAATGCGAATTTATCGCATTTATTATAAGTTATAGATGTTATCCTTTTACTCAAATAAACAGTTGTTGATCTAAGATTACTTCATGTGTAAAAGAACTCTGTAACTAATAACAATGACAAAAGAGTAAACCATTTCTTTAAGACTTTCAGTTTACTGTTTACGTAACGAAACGACTTTTCCGGAATATTTTTCGGTTTAAATTAGCAAAGATATTTCAATAATTTGGTAAAACAACTACGGATGAAGTACAATATTCAAAATAAAATTATACTTTAATAGTACAATTGAGTTGAATTGAGTAGTTGAAGCAACATAGTGTTTCGACTTGAAAACACTTTGATGTACATATGTATGTACGTACAGCTTAAAGAACCACTGTTCTCTTTTTAATCATATGTATGTTAAACGAAAAACCATTGAATTAAATATAATAATAAATATAATTATAGGTACAAACAATTACTTAAAATTCTTTAACAAAATAAAAATTTTAAGATTACGCCTTAGTTTTACTCGGGAGTACATCTCAATACAAACCTCAAATTAATTTTAAAAGACATTTTAAAATTAGCTTTGAATTTGTACGCATTCCCAAACAGCTTTTTAAATTAGTTAAACACGGTAAAGCCGAGTCGTAAGACTTTATTAAACAAACGTTTTCCACAATATCACAAATTTTCAAAATTGAAAAAATTAACATAAAACAGAGGTGGATGGTTTTTAGATCACGACACGACATCATGTACAAGAGATTAGAGCGATGCTGTGGAGTTCAGAATTATGCATTAGTTATTATGATAAGGAACTTGTATTTATAAATTAATCACAGTGAATTCTTTCTGACATTCTTAAACATAAATAAATACATAACATGAAAATAATTCTAAAATGCAGATTACATAAATAAACTGTCGAAAGTACGTTAAAAACACGTGTAAAAGATCTGTGTTTTGATATTTGTTCCATTTTTAAGAGTCATTTATATTTGCAGTTTAGATCTGTAGAGTTTATCAAAAAAAATTTCTATTGTAAAGCATTGCTAGCGCACTAAAACTAAACTCACTGGAGACGCCCAAACAATAAATTAAAAATATACAAAAACCGCAACACCCCTATAATTTACGTTTATTATTATTATTGGGTAATTATTTATTTTGTAGACATTTATCAAGTGCATATCGTCTTCAATACTCCATGAATATAGAATTTTACAGGACACTATTAAGAACAGAACTAATTATACTACTTTGAGAAATTCAATTATTATTTGACAACTATGTATATATGTATGTACATACATATTGATTAATTACGAGATTATTTAATATCATAAATTCATATGGAACTAAAACCGCCAATTATATTATATAACAGAAATTTTTATTGATTTTGCTGCGAAATGTCTATTGATGAACTCAAATATTCGGGAACCAGCAACTTTTAAGTTTTTGTATATTCCCTTTTAGATAGAAATAACTCAAATTCTTTTGTTTCATATTTTGAAGGTTGAACTATTGTAAAATTCTTATATGAAATATTCTGTTATGCAAAATCTGTAGTTAAGCGCAATTATTAATTAAATCATTAAAAAAATAAATTTTATTAGACCGCAATTCTAAGAATGTCGAGTTGATAAATTGTTATTCTATTTTTTTATCTAAATAATTTGTTTGATGAGTGATCAATTTTATGGGAAAGGATTATGTATTTTAAATAACTTTTAAGCCCTTATCAAGAACCTGACGAAGACATCTGGCATTTTCACCTCAAAAATAGAATGAAATAGGGATATCACTTTTATATAATTAGAGTTGACTTAAGTCAAAATAAAAATTCTGAAATTGTACTAAATATTTATGTACTTTCAAAATCCATATGAAAATCTTTTCTTTGTATTATCTTAGAATATTGCCTACTTTCAATCGAGCATCGCAAATTATAGTCTTGAAACTGGATTTGAAGCGCCATAATGACTTTTATCGATAAGAGCTGAAAATATGGTTTAAACCGGTTGCACACCTTATGCGCAGCAGTGCTGAATGATAATTTTGGATTAAATAATTAAGGGAACCTGCATCCTGGCATATCCTTACCAAAAACTAATTGGTAAAAATATTTAATACTTCATCCAAGATTATCAAGACCAATACGTATTCAAAATAACTTCTAATGAAAGTTTTAAAAAAACATCAACATCTAATAAAATTTACCATATACAGTGCAATAAATTGAATAACTAAAATGATCCAATTTGCATATCGTATAAAATAAAAATATTATAAATTCACAAGCTGCAGTGATATGACGTTGCAATTCTTTTCCAATTGAGTAATTCAAGTATTGGGTGCGAACCAATGATAAAATCTTGTCCAGCAACATTTCTACTGCACAGTGGAAATTTTCTTATAGCCAAGAGATAAATTTGCATTCGCCTCCGTTGTGTTGTTTGTTCTGAACGTACTTAACGCAAGTTGAATCATGATTAGGCTGATCGGAAGTTTCTCAAGCTTTGAATCATAATAATAATTATATAAAATGCATAAAATAGTTTCGTGTTTTGGTATTTATTTCAACTTACATATGTAGATAAGCATGCATTTCGTGTTTTCCGGCAACATGTTTTGATCACTTGGGTATCGGATGTTCTATGTTGATTTTAGTAAATTAACTAAATATTGCATACACTATATGTACTAAACTATCATATAATGTTAACGCGCAATACATAATACTAGATTTATTTGCATCATTTACTGCGTATCAAAACTACGTCAAACTTACTTTTTATATAATATTATTAGATGTTTATTATTCGTCAGTTTTTATGTTACATATTGGGGATATTATTGAAATGGATATCAAGAAAATAAAAAGTAAAAAATTCCAGTCAGCGAATTGTGTGCTTTAGCTAAAATTGTTTTTCCGTGAGATTTATTAAATTATGGTCAGTTATGGTTAAATGTAAATGTTGATACTTTTAGTAATATTTTATAAACCAAATGTTAATTAATTTAATTTGAGAGATGTTTACACTAGACAATGGAGAGTTAATTTTATTCGAAGTGGTTTTAAAAATTCTCAATTATCGGATAGCAGATACATCTATAATCTTCAGAAAAAAATACTTTATTACCTACTTACTAATACTAAGTCCGTCATTGATCGTCAGCATCATATGTAAATTAATCGCACATCTATAAAATAAAAGTTAGAAAAAATTAACTTATATTTTGTTAGCCAAATGCTTTATTTATAACACAAAAATTTGGAAAAAATAAAATCTTGTTATTGGCACAAGATATCCCACACAATCCACATATGCCATTTAAACACATGAACAATAAAAAGTTGGTGTTCAATATTTATTGTTTTTTAGAATCTTTTAAAAACAGTCTTTGGAGTTTAATCATCCAAAAATCGCAACACAGTTTTATCACAACAAAATGGTAACTCAACTTTTTAGGAAATATTATTTATAGATCTCTAAGAAATTTTAGAAAAAGTATAAAGTCCAAAGTTTGGTTGGTGTTATGTTTTGATTGTCCCTGTCTTATTTTATTTTATATACATATAACCAAATAATTGGCTTAACCTTTCTCATTGAAACCAAAGCACAAATTATGTACATAGTGTGAAAATTTGAATGTTTATTCTTATATAACACGAATGTAATATTTGTTGTAGCACGTTTTGAAGAAAGATGATGAGACCTTCTTGAAAGAGTTAAAGTAACTCAAAAATTATTGAAAGAAATTATTGTAATTTTGAACTGTAAACTAAAATCCGAAAATATAATAAACCTGAAAACAACGTATGTTTTCAAAAGAACAGGTTTTCAAATTGTTGAAGCCGAATGCAGTAAAATGCTGAAGTATTGCATGCTGAATAACGGTACGTGTCTATGATATCAAGTTTTAGAAATTTGTCAAGCTTTCATTTTGTATACTCTTTGAGGCTTTCTATTATTTTTTTAAGTATTTAGAAATATAATCAAATAATTGTTTATGCAAATAAACAAAATGCACACCTGCAAGATGTTTTCATACATTATTTCATATAAAATGGATGTTACAAAACTATTTTAAGAATCAAGTTCATTTGTTTAATTTTAATTTCAAATTTATAAGTCAAACTTTTCGTTATTTTTTTAATATAGAAAGCAAAAAATAAATTGAGTGTATGCAACTACTTTGATATAAAATAACTTAGCTTAACATAGCAACCGCCTAAAGGCTTTAATTATGAAAATGTGATTTTTATATAACCCAACTTTACTAACAACGCCATAGCACAAAAGTCCATAAATTAAACTACTATTAATTAATTCAAAATAAAAACATCGCTAAGAGGTTCAAAATGGTTTGCGAATTATATTTCATATTCCGGAAAGAGGTTCTGCAAGAAATGCTGAATCATTTGCGAATAAACCAAATATTTTGGCAAAAGTATAATGTCCAAATTATTTAGTTTCAGCTGTGAACAAAACAGAGAATTAATGCAAAAGAGTAGTCCGTTATTTTTATTTATATCAAAGTGTGGAACTGGTTTAAATTTCACCATATTTCGTTTAGTTCAGAAACTGTTTAGTTTAGAAAATAAAATTTTAAGTTTCTCAACCGAAGGAGCAAGTTTTATGTTAAATCATAGAAAATTCATCAAAATTCTATACCCCTTGTAGTTTATGTTATATTTAATTTTTCTATGAATGTTTTTATATTCAATGTCAAAAATACGCATGGAAACAAAACCAGAAAAGAAAATCTAAGAAAGTATAAGAATTATTTCTGAAACAGGTTGACTAAATAATTTAACTTGTGATTTAATATTCAGCGGTCGATGTGTTAATTTTATGTCGCATCAAACTAGTTTCAGTTAGGCACGAAAAATTTTTCTGATAACAAAATAAAAACTAAGATTGTTCATGACATTATCATCCGATGCAGATTTAAATTCGATTTTGTAGATTTGGTTGAACTTTCAAAAAGAAAAAATGTGAAATACATAACTCCTGATTAGAGTTTTTTTTTATTTATCTCTAAATTCGGGCTTAATAAGAACTAATCATTGAATTTTGAAGTGATAATCGAATTTTGAAATCTATTAGTATATCTGCTAGGTTTTGACTCGACACACAAACCTGGATATACATTAAAAAATAGCATGGGTATAGGAAGGTTTATTAAAATTATAGTTCTATGGAACCTATTTCAAAAAAAGGTAATTCGTCAATCTGTATTTATATGTACAACCTTTGTAAAATTTAAAAGAGTTTTGATTTAGTAAAAAAATAATTATTAAGGAGTATTAAATAAACCACAATAAAATAAAAAAGTCTTTTACTTTAGGTGATCCAACAACATTTGGTAATCTCAAGGCGGCCGATGAAACGATTGCAGCTGTAAAAAAGGTAATCGCTGAAGGAAAGTATAATGGTTATGCACCCACAAACGGTTTTGAAGAAGCTCGTAAAGCGGTAGCGAAGTATGTTGCTCATCAAGGCGACGTAACCCCCGAGGACATAATTCTATGCAGTGGATGCTCCTCAGCATTGGATCTATGTATTGCTGCATTGGCCGAACGAGGTCAAAATATCCTGGTACCACGACCTGGATTTTGTCTTTATAAAACATTAACGAAAGGATTGGGTGTCGAAGTAAGATACTACAACCTAATACCTGAGAAAAAATGGGAAGCTGACCTAGAGCAATTGGAGAGTTTGATTGATGAAAACACGGCCGCTTTGCTCGTGAACAATCCGAATAATCCCTGCGGAAGCATATTCAGTCGCAGCCACTTGAAAGCTATTGTTGACATAGCTGAAAGGAACTTTGTTCCCATAATTGCTGATGAGGTAAATATCATCTTTTGAATGAGTTAATAACAATTTTAATTTTCATAACAATTTTAATTTTCTATTTATAGATTTATGAACATTTCGTTTTCCCTGGATATCAGCACATCGCAGTTAGTTCAATTTCTGATAAAGTTCCAGTACTATCATGTGGTGGATTAACAAAGCGTTTTCTTGTTCCTGGTTGGAGAATGGGTTGGATCGTCATTCATGACCGTGACAATATCTTGAAAGAGGCCTTAAAAGGTTTAAGGAATCTCACTGGTCGAATTCTTGGCTCGAACACTCTAATACAAGGCGCTCTACCCGCTATTCTTAAAAATACTCCCACGAGTTTTTATAATAATACCATTGATGTTTTACACGTTAGTACATCCTCATTTAAAATAAAATTTATTATACAACCCTTTGTAATAATTGCAGAAAAATGCACTGCTTGCCTACGATATCCTTAAGGAAATCCGAGGACTTAAGCCAATTATGCCATCAGGAGCGATGTACATGATGATTGGAATCGACATCGATAATTTCCCTGAATTTTCAACCGAAATGCACTTTGTCCAGGATTTGGTTAAAGAGCAAAGTGTCTTCTGTTTACCCGGAAGTTGTTTTGATTTTCCAAATTATATCAGAATTGTTTTAACAGTCCCAGAGGACATGATACGTGAAGCATGCTCAAGAATTGCCGAATTTTGTGAATTACACTACAAACGTGATGAGAGACTTATTGAAAATGATTTATTAGAAACTTTCGAAGAGCTCCAACCAGATCAAACTCGCAAGGCTGTATACTAGTTAGTGGTGACTGTACTACTGATTGTGATTACTGTAGAATTGTAGTGTTAGAATACTAAAATTAAAACTAAGAATCAATCTACCGAAGATGCATTTATATTATGTCGAATGTGTTACGTAAGGCTGTACACTAATTTATGTTCTCTAATAAAATATTTAAAGGCCCAATTGTATATTTCTCTTGAGAGGTAGTAAAATTCAGGTAAAGAGACATTTTTTCTAGCTAAAGATGAAATACATAAATACGTATAAGTTTTGGCAGTTTTTCATTATAAAAAACATCATATAGCCAATAGGCTATATTTATTTCGAAAGTTGTGACTTTCACGATAAAAGTCCTCTTAATTTCGCTACAAAAAGTAAGTAAGCCTACAAAAACATTCTGAATAAACTGCGATACGTACAGTAGACCCTAAATATTAATCAATATGATGAAAATTTTTTGCTTTACCACCAATACTGACGATACCAACATATGTCCTTGTGTTCGTTAGATAATAAATAAATAATATAATAAATAAAATTAATATTTTATTTACTGGAAAGAAGAAGTGAATTTGAATTTGAATATACCTTTTTCAACGGTTCCGGTTTAATACATGCTGAATAAACTGAAGGTTTTTGTACGATTCAACTAAAACCCTAGATTGAATTGAAATTAAAATACTTTTAGCAATATTTTCTTCCGTATGAAGCAATGAATATCATGGTTGAACAATCAAGTCAATGAACCTCAAAATTACTGGATTTTTCCAGTACGCATTTCTTTAAAAAGGCGCGTGGCAAAAGCTCATCACAGTCATCACATACGCTGGAAAAACAAGTTAGGTTTTTAACAACATTACACAAAGAATGCGTAGTATCATTTAAACAAATTTAATGGCGTTAACTATACCGGGACTTTTATGAATTCATTTACCTCAGCTCAACATATCGATGAAACGCAAAAGAAAAGGTCCAAAAGTTATGTTGTTATTTATAAAATTTAATAATTGTGATGGTTAATTTTGTTTAAAAAGTGCTTTTATTATTAATAAGTAAAAGTGTTAAGACAAAAATTTGAAATGATTTTAAAAAAAATAAACAAACATGTATCAAAAACTTAATTCTCAAAATACGAAATACTAAGAATAAGTGTGTGTGAAAGCTTAATTAAATATTTTTAAAACCTGATTTTTATGAGATCGGTTTTGTTATATATGTATATAATGTATAAGCTTAAATCTGTTGTTTTTTAGTCAGAAAAACACATGTTTTTTTTATATAATGTAAAAGCAAATTTATTCAAAGTATTTTCCCTCATTAGCTACACATTTTTCCTATCTTTCGGGCAATTTGTGGATACTACGCCAAAAAAAATCCTCTTTCGAGGCAAACCACCCAATTTCGGACATCTTGGTAAGAATCGAAATTCTGCTCAGAAAGCGCGTGGCCCAGCGACGAAAACAGGTGGTAGTCAGAAGGAGCCAGGTCTGGTGAATAAACGGCATGGAGTAGCACCTCCCAGTTGAGTCTCTCCAGGTAGTTCCGGACCATTGTTGAAGTGTGTGATGGGGCGTTGTCGTGGAGGAAAATCAGCTTGTCATGCCCTTGCTGATAATCACAAAGAGCACGGTGCAATTTTGTGAGTTGTTGGTGATAGCGGTGAGCATCGACAGTTTCATCTGGTTTCAACAACTCATAGTAGACGATACCCCGCTGATCCCACCAAACGCACAGTCGTCTTCCATCCGAATCGATTTGGCCTTAAGGAAGATGTTGATGGTTGGCCAGGACCGACCCACGATTTCTTCCGTTTAGGATTTTCGAAATAAATCCACTTCTCGTCCCCAGTCACAATCCGATGCAAGAATGACTTTTTTTTTTGTCCCGCCAGCAAAATGTCACAAGTGGTTTTGCGTCGCTCCATTTGCCTATCGCTCAATTCATGCGGCACCCATTTTCCAATTTTTTGAACATTTCCCATGGCACGTAGGCGCATGGAAATGGCTGGTTGGGTAAAACCCAATTGCTCGACAAGTATTTTTTGCGATTGCGTATCGTCCTCGCCCAAAAGAGCCTGCAATTCATAATCCTCAACCTTCCTGGGCCGATTTTCACGCTTCTTGTCGGTCAGGTCAAAATTGCATTGTTGTTGCATCAAATAGCTGATGATGTGTACTAATTAATAAAGTAACTTAAATCATTCTGAATTGAGCTTTAATTTCTGTCTAGTAGGCAGTTATCTAATGTTACAAGAGCCTGATAATTTTGTTAGCTAAGTCGATACAGCTTATAAACATTTCGTGCCATACATGTATATTTTTTCTATTCCTACTATTATTTTATGGTGAAGAGAAAGCTTTTCATCATAAAACAAAATTAAATTTACGAAATCCAGGTGTAGGTACTTCAAGATTCTGCATGAGAATGTTAGTTAAACTTCAACTTGCTAAGTAATATTACGTTACGTAAGCATAGAGCTAGAAAGAGATATTTGGAAAAGTGTGTGCTAAGTTTACAAATTCTTCTACAATTTCAGTGCCGATTTGTTTTAATTTAACAATTCTAATATTGTTTGCTAGTTATTACGCTAATTATACAGTGTGCACGACTCCATGATTCCGGCTTTTTGATTTTAGCTATTGATTGCACTTATTTGGATTTAATTATAATTTTACTAAGGTCATTAACAATTTGCCGATTAAATGTTCTAATTTATTAATTTTGTTCAATTAAAAGACGTTAAAATTCCCATTTCCGTTCTTTGTTCTCGAATTGAAGAATTCTAGTGGTTAGAATCAGCTGATGGAAACAGAATAAAAATGGGCCAGCCAAAAATTTGACAATTTTAAATGTTTGGTTAAGTATAAGCGAAAAGCGGCAAACTTTCTGTTTTGTTGAAGAGGATTTTCGATGTTTCCTACAATTTGCGCAAGGACAAAGAATTTTCTTAATGTGGGAAAGAATCACATAAACAGGATAACCACACGATTCAAGAGCGCAGGAGACAACAGCGCCCAGGAAGGTTTCAGTGCTCAATATAGTGCCAATTTGGTCAAGTAATTTATTTGAGGAGCACAGAGAAATATTTTAAATCTAGCTATTGAAGGCAAAGCGACTATGAGAACTTCCTGTGCACCTTGCTTCTTGACGGGGAAAACAGGAGGGCAGCATTTGCAGTGCGTGCGCTTAATGTTGAGATTGCAAAAGTGGGCTCTTTGGTAGGTATTTTTTTTTCGCAAAGTCCTTTTATATAACTTATATACTATAAAATGCATAAATTAAAAGATTTCAGAACCAACGATAGGGAAGATGCGACTACAATTCTGGAATGACTCAATAGAAAAATGCTTCGAACCCCAGAGTTCCTACGTAACTGATCAGCCTGTGCTGAAAGAAATTAAACTGGTTATTTTACTTCCTCCTTATTTTTAAATTTTATAACTTTTCTCCTTTCAGGTAATAGACAAGTATAAATTAACAAAACTTTATCTGAAACGATTGATCAAGGCGCGCGATAGACCTTCAAATCTGTCCTTCCTCACAGTTAAAGAAATGGAGGACTACGCGGAGCAGACGGTATCCTCTCTGTATTATTTGTTACTTGAAGTTTGGGGCGTTAAAAATGTTAACATAGACCACGCCGCTTCGCATCTAGGAAAGGCTCAGGGAATTACGAATCTCCTGAGATCGATTCCCCAAAGAGGAAGAAACGCTTCGGTTAGTATACCGCAGGAAGTGCTTATGAAGCACGGTGTAAGTCAGGAGCGAATTTTGCGGGATAAGGCCAGCGATAAAGGCGTAGAAGAGTGCATATTTGAAATTGCAACGGTTGCCCATCAGCATCTGGCAAAGGTTTGTTCAATTCAAAATTTTACAGAGAAATCTTGATTTGATTTTATAATTTAGTCAAGAAGTCTTTCCTCCCAAATACCAAACCATATTCGGCCGCTTTTATTACCCGCTGTAGCTGTTGATCGTTACTTAAATCGTCTTCGAAAAGCAAATTTTAGGTATGCATCGCCGGCATACATTCTTTAATATATAAATAATTTAATTTAACTTTTTTACAGACTATCTGATAGTAATGTAGTAAAGAGGGATCAAATGCTGCCTCTGTCCTATTACTGGAACAAGCTAAGATCTAAATACTGAACGTGTTTTATTTTTTGTCTTATTGGTAGCTTGAATGTTGATAAAATAAATAGCAAATCAATTGAAATTAAATTGTTTAATTTATATATCTATTACTCGCAGAAGTTTCACCTGAGCTGGGTAATTGGTATTGGTTTCTTAAATAATTAACACCCAATCCCGAACAATTTTATCATTAAGATAGACTAGGAAAAAACTTATATTAGTAATTCTGAAAGCTCCTACGTACCTATTTTCATAATTTAATCCAGTTGTCATTACACAAATTTTAGTTCATTTGTATAACCACCCACTCGAAATTACTGGATTACTATAAATAACACTCACAAACATGCACCAAATAACAACACAATAAATAAATTATAAATAAAATAAAAATAACTAAAAATTTTAGTCAAAGTTTTGTTCCCGAGATCAAGAAATCGGTACTGTTTCAGCCTTCTTTCTCTCTTAATTGCAAATAAAAATTTCTCCAATGAATTAAAATTTCTGACTCAGCTTTAAATGGTGTAATAAATATAAAAAAAAAATATATTAACAAAGTGAACAGTGTTCGAAATGACAACAATAGAATAAACACCATTTACATCTGTAACTGCTAATATTAAAAGCAGTTCATTAGATTTGATAAAATAATCAAATCGTGCTTCAATACGAATTTTATTTTTTCAGTTTGATACCAAACGTTAAAGCGATCTTGGGAAGAAGAAAATAAATATGGAAAAAAGTAAAACAGAATGCTTTCCGTTGGAATTTACAAACATAAGCGTTGTGGATGCACCTCTTCTTAAGGACTATTATTGGGAATGGCTCGGAGTGGGAAGGTATGTAAAATGTTAATTAAAGGAGCAGCAAATCAAAGAAAAAATTTTAAACAATTAGGTTAAATCGACATTTTCTAACAACTAGAAATGTACGTAATTCAGGTTTCAATATTGCAATGCCAACAATGCCAATATACAGCAATCCTCTGAAAATAATTATGTTTGTAACCAATTCGACCAATGAGCCTATTGAGTGGACAATTAAGCGGAATAAACTTTGCGACTGTGAGATTCAATCAGTTCCTACGGGCATTAATACGTTTAAAAAGGGGTACGTTTGCCCCCACAGGGCTCTCGTCACGCTCCTTCCCCACCAAGGCACCACGCAATCCAAAGAAGTATTTCAGATTCAAATGTTCTTTGCATACAGTCTCTTAGGGAAGACACCGCTGAGTTACGAACTAACGTAATTAAAAGGAGGAAGATAAAATAAATATATTAATAACACTATTTTTAAGGATTAATGGAATTTTTAAGCTTCGACTGAATTTTAATTGTAGCATTACAGAATTCGATCCACTTACCTGTATTCTTACGAAATATTTGTTTCCATTAAACCTTGGTAATGTGCATCCGATAATACAGCCCATTTGGTTGTTTAACCATTACAATCAGGACATGAATTTTGAATTTGGCTCAGATGAGAATGGATTGGAAATAGTTACTAAATCAGTTTTAGTCAAGAGATTGTGTCTGACAGCTTTGCTGGTGAAGTATAAACCAGAAGAATTTGGAGAGAAAAGGGTGAAATTTTCTTTAAAACATATGTTTCATTTTGAATAATTCATATAAATTCATAATCTTAAACAACGACTATACAAAAGATAACGTTAACACAATACTTTTTCTGCGTCAAATTAATCTAAACGCTTATCAAGCGATGAAATTGAAGCTCATATCCGGAAAATTTATCTTGTATGCTTATACTTTATGTAAATGTGGTACTCGAGCGTGCTAGACTCCAACGGCCTCATAGAGTAATTTTTTCACCAGGCATATTCTAATAGCTATTTGCAACAAAAATACTCTTGATTATAGCATTTGGTCTAAAAACATGAATTAATTTTCTGGATATGAACTTCCCTTCTATGCTTTAATAGGTACATATTTTAATACTTATTCTGTGCTGCATTCTTTTTGCTTTGGATTATATTTTTACTATTTTAAGAGCCTACTTGGCAAAAAAAAAAAATTGCCCAGGGAAATCTTATTCAAGGTACTACTACCTGTTAAGCTAGCTACAAAAAATAGTGCATGTTGCTGCGTTTTGAAATTGATTTATGATGTAATATGAAGAGGATTAACTTCTGTTTTTATATTTTTGCAGTTAACATTGCAATTGAATTTTCTTGGGATTAAAAATGATTTCGAAATAATAACAGCTGGATTACTTTTTGACATTCCTAATCCTATTTCGTTTTGTCCAAAAAGAGATCTTTCAACACCGGACAATCCATTTGTTCTCTTCGAAAACTCTGTAGCAGTTAAATTAAAAATAACTGAAAGCAGCAGCACTATGATAGCGGTGCATAATTTTAGTGAGAAATGCGTTCAATTCAAATGGCAATCGTACTTTATAGAAGGTCTCTTCGACATCAGCATTACTCCAAACACTTTCGTATGCAAACCATATCATGCGCAGCTCTGCTTAGTCAGTATCTTAGCCAAAAGTGTACCTTGTGTATTTCCTCGGATACCAATAGCCTGCGACGTCTACAAAAGTACACATGGAGGAATAAGCCACGAGGGTCCTGATGCCGAGCATGAAGATTTAGATTTAGATGGAACCAAAAATAAGATACTCAAGCGCCTTTGGTTAAACGTGAATTTTCGTGTCGAGAATATAACCAATATACAAATACCAGCGGGTCTAAAATGTACAGATGAAATACAGAACCGCAATTGTGTTATAGCGAGAAATGTGGACAAATTATTGCTCGAAAAAATATTTTGGAGTCAAATATTCGGAATCGATTTTTTGACATTGGTTATAAATAAGAAATCAGAAGGCGCATCGTATGAAGAGTTGTTTGCGATTAGGATTGAAGAAGAACCTTTCGTTGGCAGAAAGTAATAATTAAACTAAAAATTAATTATTTTCATCTATTTTTTTTTTTAATTAGACTTACTCTTCAAATAGTGAGAATGTTAGTAGCTGATGCAATTACCGAAATAGCGAAGAATTGGAGATTCATACCCATCGAAGTCGCTTATCCATAAAATATGTTTTTGTCTGTAAATATATTAAATATGTCTTTATATCTGTAAAAATCTAAAATATTTAAATGTTTTAAAAGTAGAAATTCTTTATTGATCTTCCTTAATAACAACTTTACGTTTTTCTGAAACAAAAGGAACGGTATTAGGTTTAGAGTGTTTTCTAATATTGCTTTCTTTTTTCTTCTCTTTCTCTTTAATTGCTCGCATTTTCTTTTGAGCATTAAAGACATGTTGTGGAATTTGTCTATGTCTAGCAATGCGCTTAATCTGGGGATGGGCGGCATATTTTTCCTTGAGCGCCTCTTGATAGTTGAAATTCCGTCTCTCCCTCGGTTTAATAACACCCAATTTCTCAGATGCTCGTGCTTTCCATAATCGAATATTCATTTCATCTGAACCAGAGTAGATATATTTACTGTCCAAACTCCATCCAACGCAAACAACGCGTTGCATTCGTTTTGTGTGGTATATGTCTCTGGAGTGACTCTTGTCTATTTCGTAAATTCTTATGGTCTTATCGTAGCTCCCGGTAACAAATTCTTTCCCCGTTGGAGAATAATCAAGATCGGTAACAGCAGAGACGTGATCATAGTGTATTTTTATTGGATTTTGTAATTGCCGTGTATCGAAGGTATAGGAACTGCAACAATTAATACATATTAATTAACTAAATTTTCTTTATTCAATATTCTTGTCATATATTTTTGCCTATGATCCCTGTAAGTTTATATTTAAGATATATATTTATATTTATGAGTGTATAGAATTTTGGAGTAATGCCACAATTTCTAAGTTCCGACAAGAATAGAGTGGAGTGAAGTATGTCATTTTGAAATGAAAATATTTTGGCAGGCATGAACTATCTTAAAAAGTTTTAGTGCTCTACATGCCTTGGGATTACACAATGACCAGAAGTCCCTTTTTGACCTAATATCTTCGTATTTTTATCGATTCAGTGGCCTTGAATTATTTAGAATACGTCTACGGTCCGTAATTACTTAGCATGCATCCGGACTACCTGTTTTTTCCAGTCACCAGATCTAAACGTGTTTTCCCCAGCTTTTTGCAAGTAATAAAATTTTAGCTGTACAAAACAATTAGCTGGGTAATGGTGGTAAACTCAGGTCACTTTTAAATCTACCTCTCTAAAGCTCATGCCGATGAATAAATTTCTTTCTTTTGAATACAATAAAACCATTCGTATTTAAACAAGCTCACTTGATTATTACGGTCAGGTCAGTCGGAAGGAATATAATATTCATAATAAGAAATAAGCTAATAAAAGATAAGTGCCGTACAGAAAGGCAGGATATTTTTCTGCAAAAAGAAAATATCCTGAATTTTAAAGCAGATTATAACTATTCGGTCTTTGGTGATTAAAAAATTTTTGAATAAAAATATATGCAGAACTTACTTGAAATCCTCATTTGCTATAGTAAAATTAAACGCTTCCATTGGATTCCAGGCCAGTTTATTTGACTTCATCGTAAGAATAATTTTCCTAAGAGGTTTGGCTTCTCTTTTGTCGTAGAATATAATGCTCCGATCACTAGCACAAGCCGCAAGAAGAGATGTTTCTACTTTGTTGAAGGCAACTGCATAAAGGGTATCAACACCCCATTTCAATGTCTTAAGGGGTTCATTGCGAGTTTCGTCCCAGATATTGCAAACTTCTCCACAGGTTGCAAACACTGGTTCCGTTCTATGGTGCGAAATGCCAGTTACCATAGTTCTACTTAAAATAGTGTTGATGGGCTCCTCGTCTTCTCCTACATCTGGGCTTTCACTCTTCCAGAATTTCACAGTCTTGTCATCGCCAACAGTTATAAATCTATCTCCGGAGGAAGTGTATGATATGCCACGAATAAAACCTTCATGCGCTACGAAATTTCGTATGCATTTCCGAGATGCAAGATCCCAGATTCGGACCTCTCCATCGTAAGCGCCGCTGGAGAGAATGGAAAGACGTTTTGGATGCTTTCCAAAGCATGAAACTCCGTCTCTGTGTCCGTCTAAGCTACCTAAAAAGGGCTTGGCGAATATTCGGTCCAATTTAGTCGCGTTTAGGGCTCTAACATATTCACGAACTGATTCCAGCGGGTGCAAAGTTGGATCGTAGTTTCGGGGTACTATGAAAATATATCATAAAATTGGTTTTTATATATAAAAAGATTTACCTCTATGGATTTCGTTTTTGGTATCCCTTAAATATTTGTCAGGATTCCTGCTGATAACTTTAACTTTCATTTTAAGGCAGCTTAAACTACGCACTGAATTTATCAAAACATTGCCAATTGTCAACTGAACACGTGTGATTCTTCTTCTTTTACATAACAGTTCGGCACATTTATGCTACGGACTTATTTATTTTAAAATTTATTGAATAGTTTAGAAAATTACTAAAATAAGAAGAATTTAAATGAAATGTAAAGTAGAATTCGATACTATATTGCAAAATATGTAATTGTCTAGAGACTCTAACAATATTCTAATTATAATAAAACGAAATCGTTAATACAAAACCTTAAATGCGAAACTCGTTTATGTTTTTGTTAATTATGTTTAATAGTATTTTTATTATTAATATACAGACACAAAAAACGATGTTTTTTCATTAATTTTTGAATATGTATGAAAAAAAAAATCGTTTAACAAGTGCAAAACTACAGTTCAATGGATAGTCGCCTTTCACAAAGTCTGACAGTTTCTTTTCGTCTTTTCGTCTGGGTGTTTGGGGCCAAGTTAATTTGGTGCCGACTCGGTTGATAAAATCTGTTAATTGTGGATTTTTTCGCACAAAACTAACCTTAATAAGTAGTTAGCCCTTTACACGTAGTTAGTAGGAACTTATCCACAACTAGCTGGACTGGACGAAGCCGTTTTGCCGCAGCCAACTCGAACGTCATTTCCTTTTTATTTTTTTATAATATGAACAACTTGGTAGGAACATTTTTCATAGCTTATAAGGTGTAAAACAAGCGTCTTGATGTTTAGGATCATGTGAAAAACTTTTATCCAGACAATTATAAGCTAGATCTCTCCGAAACAATGAAAGCCGCCCTCTCAAAGGGGCCTGCGCCTGGGAGCAGTCAGAGCGCTGGCACTTCAGGCCACGGAATGCCACCAGACGTTCAGCAGGCAAATAGCATGCAGGGAGTTGGATATGTGACGGAAAAACTCTACATGCTTCTGCAGCTCTATTTGCAAAACAAGGGTTGGAACCCCAGCGTCGAGCTGCTCCAGTGCTTCTCTGAGCTAAAGGATAGCGCTATGCTGCCAAGTGCTGCGTACTTGCAGTAAGACCTTTCACTTTAATGTATGGTTTTTTAATTACTCCTTCGCATTTTGTAGGATCCTCGCCAACCGTTTAACTCTGGACCCTCAGGGTAGACTGATTTTAAGAGAAAATGGGAAAATCGTGCTTCCCTTTGAACACTTTGCCAACGCTGTAATGCTTAAGCACATGTCCGGTCCTCACGGGTTGCATCTAAGTGTAGAAGCCACAGTTCGAGCTGTTGTAGAATCATATACCATAGGTAGAGAGAATTTTGGAATGGAGAAAGATTTCATTGTTGAGGTTGTACAATCATGCCCTAGTCCGGCTTGTCGCTATTACAAGAATCACTTGGGAATGGCTCCCATGTCCTTCATGGAACAATCCTACCAAAATGTATCTCCAGAATTTTTGCAACATTTGCCACCACCCCCTCCGATGGGGAGTGAAGTTGATATGAGTAAAAATCATGGGAATCAAAAAGTTCCTTCAATGCATATGGCTAAACAGCAGCAGTCTAGCATGCAATCGCCTGTTCCTGTTCAGCAACAGCATCAACAGCAGCAAATCACAGCGGCTATTATTCAGCAGCAAAATCGTGCAATTGCTCAACAAAATCTAGAAAAATTTGGAAATCTTTCACCAATTGAGAAGCAGAGGGTCTTGCAACAGTTGGATAAAAAGCATTATGAGGTTCCCTCCGTTCCGACTTCAAGCAATTCAATGCCTATGCAACAAGGTATGGGAATTTTGACTGTAATTTCTTAGATTATTTAAGAAGTACAAGAACCAAAGTTTTAAAAATTATATTTTGTACAATAAAAAAATTATGGTTTCATCTATTTACTCTAAATCGAGGTTTTCACTGTTTAGATAAATGTGTGTGTTACTAAAAGTATCCAATTATAAAAATGATAGTGTCGTTTTTAAAAAACTTTCTTCTGTTCGTTACATTTTCCTACTTAAGACCATAATTTTAAATCATGTAGGTACATTACATATATATAAATGAGTGATTTGAAATTGGGCAAGCAATAACATTTTCGCCCAAGGTATTCTTGAACAAATGTACACATTTGTCTTCCAATTCAAATTAATCAACATTAAGCATTTATACATCATAAAATTATTGCCTTTTACTTAATTAGGTATGATGCAAAGCGCAAATCAAGGAAATCCTCAACATGTGCAGACGAATCAGCAATCTCATCTTCCTCCACCACCAGCACCTGCAGTGATGACCCCACCTCAGCCGCAAGAAGCACAAAAAGTTGAGACTTTGAGGTAAAAATAAAAGAAGTCAAGAAATACAGAAATCTATTTTGATAGTAATTTTTAGTAAATTTTTAAGATAAAAAATTTATTGTGCTTTTATAATACTCCTTAATATGTCAATGGGAAAATTTCAGAAATTAAAGTATATATTTACTTTTTAGAACGAATTTAGACTCTCTTGAATCAAACAAGGATTTGTTGGCGTTACATAATGGAGCTTGGGGGAATCATGACAATCGTGATGGAATGATTGGTGGACAAGAAAAAATTGTCAGAGCATTCGCAGAACTTATGAGAAACATGGCACGAATGAAGACGTTTATAAGGCCTTCAATGTGTAAGCCGTATGGGAAGCAAAGTGAAAGCTTGCAAAAGAGTAAGTCATTAAAACCATTTTGTTAAATTCGTTTTTAATGCTATTTCTGAAAACGTAGTACGTAGTATGTTCAAGATAAATGAGCTGCGCTTTAATATTGGTTTAAAAACTATAAAAAATAATTGTTATTACTTTTCGCGTAGCTCTAATGGATACTATTCAACTGGTACAGTCTCTGCGCAATTGCCTACCGGCTCCGCATATCCCAGTTAGCTCCTGGAAAAGTGAAGATCGTCATCGTAAGGATCCAGAAATGACACGTGTTGAGAATTAGTTGACTTAATTCATGACGGAGGTGAATATTGTGTTAAATGGTTAAAGTAAGTTCCTTTAAATTTTCCTTGTTTTTAAAAGTTCTCTTACTGCGACACAATGCTTTTCTCAATCAATTAGGGTTGTGCAAGAAAAACAGTTTTAAACGAATTTAATCAGACTTATCAAATTTAGGCTACATAAAATCGTGCAATTCTCCCCCAGTGTTCGTTTCTATCGCGAATCTCGTTTCAGCGTTTTTTATACATTTTTATAAGCTCTCTCAAATCCTTTCCACTAGTCAGAATAAAAAAGCAATTCGCTTCAGAGGGGACACAGACAAGTTCTCTGGGCACCGTCTCTTTGTAATCCCCGTGAAGTTTTCGGAAAACTATCTTTAGATATAACGTGAAAATCGAACGAAGGTATTTTTAAATTGGCAATAAATCTGTGATAAATTCAGACGGTATTAAGAGAAATTAGTGAAATTGTTTTATAGAGATTTTTAATTTATCTTACTTTTTTTCGTCTCGACAGAAAAAAAGAAATTTATCGTTTTGTTTACTGTTACTTTTTTTCTTATTTTGCAACGCTATTGCTGCTATGGCTTTGTTAGGTCTAAACTCGACGTTTTATTAAAATTTTGTCACTTTTCCTTTATCTGGAGGCTAAGATTCCTGAACAGTAGTTGTTTACAGTGCTATAAGATATATTTGTCATATTTAAAACTAGTGTAAGATTTTAACGATATTCACCTAAGTAGGTTGCATTGGCGAATTGTTTAAAATAGTTAATTTGTTTAGCTGTTAAACTGCTGAATAAACATAGGCAATTTTATGCCATATTCGATTCTAATTAAGACATATTATATTTTAACCATTTCAATATTTCTATAATTTTTATTTATTTTATTCGTTGTAAATTGTATGGAAGGATTTGGAACAAATTGTTGGATATACTTTTTCCCCAACAAAACCATTGTGGTATACATAAATAGCTTTTATTGGTGTATGTTAAAGAAGATATGTTTTATAGAGTATCTTAACTTTTTTTGTTTACTTGGAAAGGCTGATCAGCTTTTATTTTTATCGCTTCATTTTATGTTCTCAGAGTTCTTGCCTTAAGATATTTTTAGGGAACAAAGTAATGCATCAAATTTATATAGCTCCGAAGCTGATTATTCACAAATTTTTGGAATACCTGACTTCAATTACTATTATATTCGTACGAAAGAAACTGCAATATTCAACAATTTGTTCTAAATCCTACCTTACATTTATCACAGTTTTATTTTCACATCCAAGCAATGTCAATCTAATTTATTAAAAACACCCTTCCACCCACCGTAATATCCCCTTCAATAGAATACTATATGATCCCAGTTTACTCATAAAACAGATTAATAAAAATACCCACATAAAATATTGTGCTTAGTAATATAACCTAAAGCTCATTAAGTATAAAACCCACCAGCGAAATCTTCGTACATATGAACTACGAAAATTCATAAGAATTGAAAAAAAAATTATATATGTGACCGTACTCAAAAGGATGTTTTTGTTATAAACAATCAAATTTCAGTATTATAAATGTGTTATTGCTGATACAGCACAATTTTTATCTAGAAAGAATTACCCTTTTATGCGAAGCGATCCGGTTTTATTTATAATTTTAATTTTTACTCTCAGTATTTATTGCATATATTTATAAATAATTTCGAATATTTTGCATTTTTGTAATATTTAAGTGCTACAACAATAAAATAAAATGATTTTAAAAATAAAGCGAATTTGAAGGAATCTGTTTTATTGTGTTCTTACCCCCAGGTCCTGATTTATTAAAAAGTATATTAACAGCACTTAACTCACGTATGTTAAGCATATTTTAACATGAAGGGCATCTTCTTAATTGTGCATATGCACTTTATTGATTTTTAGATTTAAAAGCATTGATGAGTGGCTGCCAATATTAAATTATCAACTGATTCAGCCTGGTTCCTTAAATATGACTAGTTTAACAAACAGTCTTTCAATTAAAGCAATATTCCTGTGCTATGTTTTTTCAAAAATAATTGGATTATTTTGGTTTACGTACTGTAGTGAATCCAAAGTTATTAGAAAATCGCGTCTACTATTTCTTATTTCATGCATAATATTTGTAATTTACGTAGGCGGACTTTGTTGGATAATTTTCCAAATCAAACCTGCTTCACCGAACTTTCTGGAGACTGGCAGAAACATCATCTCTACTTCAGTAGCATTCTTATACGTTTTTCATTTCATCTTTCTTATTTTTCACACAAGACCATTAGAAGATACCTTAAATAACATTATTGAGATTTTTTACAATCTGTGCATCATAACCAAAGAAAGTGAGGTATTCAAAAGAAAGTTAGCTGCTGTGGTACTGTGTAAAAGTGTTCTACAAGTGATAAAGGTTTTTATTGAAAACATAGTCAGAATTATTCAAATGCAATTCAAAGATGCTTCACCAGATAAAATAATTGGGAAGCTTTGGTATCAACATATTTGGCTAATAGAACTTATTATGGGAAATGTGATTTTGATCGGTTTTTTAACTTTATCCGCTTTATACGAACAAAATTTGCGATATATGCAAACCATTTTTCGTAAAATAGAGAGTATTAAAGACGATATGTGTGAATTTGAAACGATTATCAGGCAACTCGAAGATGCTTTGTCAGCGCATTCAAGGATTTCTAAAATTTCGAAAAAGTTAATATATTTTCTTGAATGGCATTTAATTTTCATCTTTTCAAATTTATTTTTGGTGCTTGTATTTACCACTTACATTTCGCATTCACTATGGAACAATAACGACCAACATTTCCTGAAAGTGTTGACGGATAATTCAATGCTTTGTACAGATATTTTAATTATTGCTTTCGCATCAGATATGATGATAAAAATGGGAAAACTTCCAGAATTATTTGTATCTACTGATGTAAGGAAAGTACAAAAATATGTGAGTATTAATACAACTGTTTAAAAAAAAAGAAATAGTATTAAAAAATTTAATTTGGATAGATGCTTATAACACGAGACGACTTTTGCATGAAAAACCAAATTTGTACTTCTGCGGAATGTTTCAGCTAAATAAGAAAACTTTTTTCGATTTCATCTCACAAAGTGTGCAATTTGTGGTTCTCTTATTTCAACTTAGGCCACATATGTAAAG
Organism: Machimus rusticus; assembly: GCA_951509405.1. NCBI lineage: Eukaryota > Metazoa > Arthropoda > Insecta > Diptera > Asilidae > Machimus > Machimus rusticus. Next base: position 3,654,430 of record OX608051.1, read on the forward strand.
GGTACACTCATTTTTGCGTTCAATAATATTATTTGTGATTAAATTTAAAATAAATGATATCTGATGCAAGACTCAACACATAATATATATATATATACATATATTTTTTAATTTAAAACTTTTTCTAAGGCTGTGAAATTAGCCTAACATATTAAAGTGTAGGAATGTAAATTTATTTACATACAGTGGTGGAAATTCACATAAAGGCACTGACATTTACGCTATATTCTCAAACAATTGTCGTGAAAGTTCCTAATTTTGTATTACATTAGAACAGTAATTGGCTGTTATATACATGTGTATAAAAAAATTTTGATTTGTACTTATTTATAGAAAAAAAATTGGGAAAGAAGCAAAATTATTACAATTCAAGTGGAAATTCACATAAAAGCACCTCATGTTTTTAACAAACTATTAGCACTAAAAACTAACATTCATACTCGTAATAAGAAGTGAGTCCTCCTTTGTCTTTTACAATTCCAACATTGTCCTGGCATTGATTGAACTAGATTTTGGAGCATTTCTGCGGAAATTTCAGATCATGCTTCATAACCGTTTTAGCCCAACTCTAATCAATTCCTCTGCTTCATCTCCCTTCGAATGGGTTTGTGTTCGTATCACCCTCGACACCCATTCCCTTTTCATCCTCTGCTGCTACATTCGTCCAGCTCAACCACTCCCGGCCTACATGCATGTAACTGAAGCACTTGATGCTGTTTGAGCCCTTACCCTTCCTCTTGACAACATCATTGTCGTAGGTGACTTTAACCTTCCTCACCTTTTCTGGTCCCTCTCTGACGATGACTCGTCATACTTTGCCTCCAACGTGTCCTCGTCCACTGAGTCTCTAATTATCGACCACTTCTCTGACTCTGGTCTTTTTCAGATGAGTGGCGTCAAAAACCACCTTGGCAGACAGCTTGATCTCATTTTCTCTTCTAACCCGCAGGATTCGGTTGTTACCAAAAGTTGCCACCTTCTTTCCACTCTCGACTCTCATCACCCCCCCCTCTTCCTATCTTTTTCCCATGAATCGCCCAGTCGTCTCGGAAACGTTGTTACCCGCTTTCATTACAACTTCCGTAAAGCCGACTTTGCGAAATTTAATCTCCTCTTAAGCCACTCCAATATCTTATCCTCTTTAACCGACTCCCAATTACCTTTAAATAGCCGCGTCTCCCTTTTCTATACCGAACTTCACAACTGCATATCTCAATGCGTTCCCTTTGAGCCAGTAAAGAGTCACTCGTCTTCTCCACCCTGGTACGACAGAGAGCTTCGTTCCCTGCGTAACAAGAGGAACAAACTCTGGCACTCCTTTCTCATGTCTAGGTCCTCCTCTGACTATTCTTCCTACTCTACCATCTCTGCACTCTTTTCCGAACGTTGTGAATCCCTCTACAAAGATTACCTAACCTCCATGCAATCTAAACTTATTTCTGAGCCCAAGAAATTCTACAATTTCATCAATGTAAAGCGCAAATCCAACGGTTATCCCTCTGTCCTTAAGCTCGGTGACTCTTCCTCGTCCGACCCCACAGAGATCGCTAACCTGTTCGCTGGATCTTTCAGTCAGGCCTTCTGCAATCATAATTCTACCCCTGACCTGACCTACTTTTCTTCCTTGGAGAACTGCGCTCAAACCTCCCTAGCTTCCATCTATATCGACTCCTCCCTTGTCGCCGCTAAAATCAGTGCCCTCGTTGATGACAGTGACCCTGGCCCTGACGGTATTCCGGCTACTGTTCTAAAAAGATGTAGTACACATTTAATTGAACCTCTTACCCATCTCTTCCAACTATCCCTTTCTGTGGGTATTTTTCCCGATCTCTGGAAGGACTCCTATATCACTCGTGTTCACAAAAAGGGTTGTAAAAATGACATTTCTAACTACCGTCCTATCGCTAAATTATCCTGCATCCCGAAACTCTTCGAAAGCCTTGTATATGATTCCTTATCATTCCACTGCAAATCCATCATTTCCCCATCCCAACACGGATTCCTCAGAGGTAGATCAACCACGACCAACTTGTCAACCTTTGTCTCTCGTACCCTTCTCTCTTTGGAGAACCGCGCTGAGGTTGACGTCGTAGCCACTGATTTTAGTAAGGCCTTCGACAAGATTTCCCATGAAATTATTATTCTAAAATTAAACTATCTTGGCCTCCCTCCCCTGCTCATCTCATGGATCAGTTCATATCTAGCCGACCGTCACTATAGTGTCCGTTTCGATTCTGCAATTTCTAATCCCTTTGTAGCCCATTCGGGTGTCCCCCAGGGCAGTCACCTTGGCCCGTTAATTTTCATATTGTCCATTAATGATGTCGTGAACGTAATCACTCATTCCGACATACTTATTTATGCTGACGATATGAAAATTTTCAAAGAAATTTCCAATGCATCCGATTCAGCATTATTGCAAAACGACCTTGACCATTTCCACATATGGTGCTCTAAAAACTTCCTTGACCTAAACATATCGAAATGCCAAGCAATTACCTTCTCCCGTAAGCACACCTCCACATCTCCCAGATCTACACCTTCTCTGGAGAACCCATCCTATCAGTCACCTCCCTCTGTGATCTCGGTGTCATATGCGATAGCGAGCTCAACTTCCGTTCCCATATCGACCACTCCGTCAGCAAAGCCAATTCTGCTCTTGGTTTCGTCAAACGCTGGTCTAAGGAGTTCTCCGATCCCTTTGTCACCAAATCACTCTATATTTTCTTTGTCCGTCCTCTCCTTGAGTACGCCTCTCAGGTTTGGTCTCCCTCACAATCCTCTCTGAATAACAGAATTGAATCTGTCCAGCGCAGATTTATCCGTTTCGCCCTCCGTGACCTTCCCTGGTCTGATCACCTCAATCTTCCCCCCTATGAAAACCGCCTCAAACTAATCGACCTTCACCCTCTATCCCTTCGTCGCGATGTCGCCGATATCGTCTTCGTCCAGCAAGTCCTAGACGGTTCCATTGATTGCCCTGACCTCCTGCGCCGCATATCCCTAAACACTAACCCCCGCAACGTTAGATCCGTTCCCACTTTTCGTCTTGAGAGTCACCGTACTAACTATGGTCACTTCGAACCCTTCACCCGAATGCTACGGAAGGCTAACAACTGTCCTTCCTTTGATTTCCACATGGATAAATCCTCCCTTAAGCGATCCCTTTACCAGTCCGGCCCCCCTCCCCCCGCAATCTAGTCATAATTAGGTTAATTTAATTTCTTTAAGTTTTAGTGTAAGTATATTTGTAGCTTGTATTAAGCGAAAATAAAATAAAATAAAATAAAGCGATTTTAACCCTCTGAACGCTATTGTACGGTCATCACATGTCTTGAAAGTATTGACTAGAGATTATCCACATCGTTTGAAGCCCGGCGTTTTGAAAATAAGCTTAATGTGTCTATATTTTTTGTCTTCCAATCATTTAAAAATTGTCTAAGAAGCTTGATTGCAGCGTTGTCTTGTTGGAAAATCAAGTCTAAACCACACAAATCTTCTCCTCGCTGAACCATAACTTCTCCTAAGAGTTGAATATGCATTTCAGAACTCATTTTTTGTGGAACAAATGCAATTTCCGTCTTTTAATGAGGAGCAAAGCCAACCCACATCATTACACTTTTTCTTCTTCATTTTGCCTTTTATCATGCCACAACTTATTGGCCGAAAGGATAAATGAATTGGACAATATGTATTGACACGATAAAAGACTAAATGAAAAGTTAGGACTGAGCCATACCTTCCGTGGAGGAAGTGTGATGATGTGGGTTGGCTTTGCTCCTCATTAAAAGACGGAAATTGCATTTGTTCCACAAAAAATGAGTTCTGAAATGCATATTCAACTCTTAGGAGAAGTTATGGTTCAGCGAGGAGAAGATTTGTGTGGTTTAGACTTGATTTTCCAACAAGACAACGCTGCAATCAAGCTTCTTAGACAATTTTTAAATGATTGGAAGACAAAAATATCGGCACAATAAGCTTATTTTCAAAACGCAGGGCTTCAAACGATGTGGATAATCTCTAGTCAATACTTTCAAGACATGTGATGACCGTACAATAGCGTTCAGAGGATTAAAATCGCTTTACAGAAGCATGATCTGAAATTTCCGCAGAAATGCTCCAAAATCTAGTTCAATCAATGCCAGGACAATGTTGGAATTGTAAAAGACAAAGGAGGACTCACTTCTTATTACGAGTATGAATGTAAGTTTTTAGTGCTAATAGTTTGTTAAAGTTTTTGTGCTTTTATGTGAATTTCCACTTGAATTGTAATAATTTTGCTTCTTTCCCAATTTTTTTTCTATAAATAAGTACAAATCAAATTTTTTTTATACACATGTATATAACAGCCAATTACTGTTCTAATGCAATACAAAATTAGGAACTTTCACGACAGTTGTTTGAGAAAATAGCGTAAATGTCAGTGCCTTTATGTGAATTTCCACCACTGTATTGTAAAATTACAATACACTTAGAGTAAAACCTATATCCAGGGACAAAAATACATAAGAATTAAAAAATTATACATGTGATCGTATCAAAAGGATGTTTTTGTTAAAAACAATCAAATTTCAGTATTATAAATGTGTTATTGCTGATACAGCACAATTTTTATCTAGAAAGAATTACCCTTTAATGCGTGGCGATCTGGTTTTATTTATTTATATCTTTAATTTTTTTTCTCAGTATTTATTGCATATATTTATAAATTATTTAGAATATTTTGCATTTTTGTAATATTTAAGTGCTACAACAATAAAATAAAATGATTTTAAAAATAAAGCGAATTTGAAGAAATCTCTTTTATTTTGTTCTTACGCCCAGGTCCTGATTTATTAAAAAGTATATTTAACAAAAGCATATTTTAACATGAAGGGCATCTTCTTAATTGTGCAAATGCACTTTATTGATTTTTAGATTTAAAAGCATTGATGAGTGGCTGCCAATATTAAATTATCAACTGATTCAGCCTGGTTCCTTAAATATGACTAGTTTAACAAACAGTCTTTCAATTAAAGCAATATTCCTGTGCTATGTTTTTTCAAAAATAATTGGATTATTTTGGTTTACGTACTGTAGTGAATCCAAAGTTATTAGAAAATCGCGTCAACTATTTCTTATTTCATTCATAATATTTGTAATTTACGTAGGCGGACTTTGTTGGATAATTTTCCAAATCAAACCTGCTTCACCGAACTTTCTGGAGACTGGCAGAAACATCATCTCTACTTCAGTAGCATTCTTATACGTTTTTCATTTCATCTTTCTTATTTTTCACACAAGACCATTAGAAGATACCTTAAATAACATTATTGAGATTTTTAACAATCTGTGCATCATTACCAAAGAAAGTGAGGTATTCAAAAGAAAGTTAGCTGCTGTGGTACTGTGTAAAAGTGTTCTACAAGTGATAAAGGTTTTTATTGAAAACATAGTCAGAAGTATTCAAATGCAATTCAAGGATTCTTCACCAGATAAAATAATTTTGATGCTTTGGCATCGACATATTTGGCTAATAGAACTTATTATGGGAAATGTGATTTTGATCGGTTTTTTAACTCTATCCGCTTTATACGAACAAAATTTGCGATATATGCAAACCATTTTTCGTAAAATAGAGAGTATTAAAGACGAGTCAAATATGTGTGAATTTGAACACATTATAAGGGAACTCGAAGATGCTTTGTCAGCACATACAACAATTTCTAAAATTTCGACAAAGTTAAAATATTTTCTTGAATGGCATTTAATTTTCATGCTTTCAAATTTATTTTTGGTGCTTGTATTCACCACTTACATTTCGCATTCACTATGGAACAATAACGACCAACATTTCCTGAAACTGTTTACGGATACCTCAATGTTTTGCACAGATATTTTAATTATTGCTTTCGCATCAGATATGATGATAAAAATGGGAAAACTTCCAGAACTATTTGTATCCACTGAAGTAAGGAAAGTACAAAAATATGTGAGTATTAATACAACTGTTTTAAAAAGAAGAATAAGGATTAAAAATTTTTATTTAGATAGACGCTTATAACACGAGACGACTTTTGCATGAAGAACCAAATTTGTATTTCTGCGGAATGTTTCAGCTAAATAAGAAAACTATTTTCGATTTCATCTCACAAAGTGTGCAATTTATGGTTCTCTTATTCCAACTTAGGCCACATATGTAAAGGGACCACTGATTTTTGTGTTAAATAATATTATTTGTGTTTAAATTTAAAATAAATTATATCTTCAAGTTTCGACGAATAAGAATTAAAAAAAATTATGTATGTGACCGTACTGAAAAGGATATTTTTCTTCTAAAGAATCAAATTTCAGTATTATAAATGTGTTATTGCCGATACAGCACAATTTTTATCTAGAAAGAATTACCCTTTAATGCGAAGCGATTTTTATTTATAATTTTAATTCTTACTCTCAGTATTTATTGCATATATTTATAAATTATTTCGAATATGTTGCATTTTTGTAATATACATATAAGTGCTGCAACAATAAAATAAAAGTATTTTAAAAATAAAGCGAATTTGAAGGAATCTCTTTTAATGTGGTCTTACCCTTAGTTCTTGATTTATTAAAAAAGTATATTAACAGCATTTAACTCACGTATGCTAAGCATATTTTTAATGAAGGGCATCTGTTTAATTGTCCTAATGCATTTTATTGATTTTTAGATTTAAAAGCATTGATGAGTGCCTGCCAATATTAAATTATCAACTGATTCAGCCTGGTTCCTTAAATATGACTAGTTTAACAAACAGTCTTTCAATTAAAGCAATATTCCTGTGCTATGTTTTTTCAAAAATAATTGGATTATTTTGGTTTACGTACTGTAGTGAATCCAAAGTTATTAGAAAATCGCGCCAACTATTTCTTATTTCATGCATAATATTTGTAATTTACGTAGGCGGACTTTGTTGGACAATTTTCCAAATCCAACCTGCTTCACCAAACTTTCTGGAAATTGGCAGAAACATCATCTCTACTTCAGTAGCATTCTTATACGTTTTTCATTTCATCTTTCTTATTTTTCACACAAGACCATTAGAAGATACCTTAAATAACATTATTGAGATTTTTTACAATCTGTGCATCATAACCAAAGAAAGTGAGGTATTCAAAAGAAAGTTAGCTGCTGTGGTACTGTGTAAAAGTGTTCTACAAGTGATAAAGGTTTTTATTGAAAACATAGTCAGAAGTATCCAAATGCAATTCAAGGATTCTTCAGCAGATAAAATAATTTTGATGCTTTGGCATCGACATATTTGGCTAATAGAACTTATTATGGGAAATGTGATTTTGATCGGTTTTTTAACTTTATCCGCTTTATACGAGAAAAATTTGCGATATATGCAAGCCATTTTTCGTAAAATAGAGAGTATTAAAGACGAGTCAAATATGTGTGAATTTGAAACGATTATCCGGCAACTCGAAGATGCTTTGTCAGCGCATTCAAGGATTTCTAAAATTTCGAAAAAGTTAATATATTTTCTTGAATGGCATTTAATTATCATCCTTTCAAATTTATTTTTGGTGCTTGTATTCACCACTTACATTTCACACTCACTATGGAACAATAACGACCAACATTTCCTGAAAGTGTTGACGGATAATTCAATGTTTTGTACAGATATTTTAATTATTGCTTTCGCATCAGATATGATGATAAAAATGGGAAAACTTCCAGAACTATTTGTATCCACTGAAGTAAGGAAAGTACAAAATTATGTGAGTATTAATTGTTTTAAAAATAAAAAATAGTGTTACATATTTTTGTTTAGATAGATGCTTATAACACGAGACGACTTTTGCATGAAAAACCAAATTTGTACTTCTGCGGAATGTTTCAGCTAAATAAGAAAACTTTTTTCGATTTCATCTCACAAAGTGTGCAATTTATGGTTCTTTTATTTCAACTTAGGCCACATATACAAAGGGACCACTAATTTTTGTGTTAATTAACATTATCATATGATTAATTTTAAAATAAATGTTTTTTAAAATTTGCAAGATTTATCACATAATATATTTTTTTCAAAATTAAAAATTTTCTAAGGCTGCGAAATTAATCTAACATTTGTAAAAATGTAAATTTACTTACATATATACATATTCTATAATTATAAGACACGTAGAATAAAACCTACACAGGGAAGTGGCTTCTGCTGTAGCATTTTTAAAATGATCCACATATTCATATATGAATATGTATGTATGTAATTAGTGAAGTAAATTAACAAAATTAACTTGATTATTCATTTAAAAAATCATAAGTCATCAATTATGAAATAAATAATTGTTTATACTTTTAAGTTATATTGATAAAAGTCCAGCCCTAATAAATAATCGGATAAAACACTCCGTTACAGCTCTATATGTTATTTTGTATTTTTGAAGAATCGTTAGACAAACATTATAAACTTTGAGCGAACTCTTTAAGTCTAATGTTTGCAAAATATTAATATCCTTATTCGGTTTCCCAAAGCTATGTATACTATGTGCTTTTGACTTTTTCTGTTACAACCACAACAGATGAAAGTAATTTTCGCTAAATTATTAAAAGTTATCTTGTTTGTAGCCCTTCTAGGATAAGATGCTTTGTAAATTCACTTTACTTTATTAAGGAATTATTTTCTCTTGCATTTCAAAACTTCAAGTGTTTAAAATTAATTAATAAACCCGCAATTTTAAAATATTTTAATATAATTTTGCGTAAAATGGAGGATTTACATTCTTTGGGGTAAAGGAAATATGTTTCTAGATATATAGAAAACACATATGTAAAATCTTAAAACTATTGATTTAAATATATTTTTGAAGATACATACTGCAAGTCTTAACAAAGAGCATTTTTAATTTCAATTTCTGCATTTTCGAATTAATCGTTAATTGTATATACCCGAAAAAATTCGGACACATAAATGTTTATGGAAGTTGTGTGTGGCACCACTTCGGCCGTAGGTTACTTTCGATCAGCTGATTGTCACAAAGTGAGCCGAAGGCATCTGGTCAGACCGGTCGAGTGTCGAGCTCGCGAGCTGCTTGTGTTTTTGCACATTTCAAAGTGCTTGCGCGGAGAGTGTTTGTGCCGGTCGTGGAAATAGTGAAAATTTGCTGTTTGCGAATTGCAAAAATTTGCGACACTCAGTTTTGTGACCGGAACAGATTAAGCATCAAATCGTGGGAGGATACAACGATTTGGATTTTTTTCCCGGGAGACTAATTGCAAAGTTTTATACGTTTGCCAGGCGCTGTTTTTGTTTTAATTCCTTTTTTATCGTAGTCGGAGGAAAAAAATACCCTTGACTTAAGTTTATGCAGTGCGATTGCCATCAATTGCGGTTGAATTTTTACGCTGAGACGCAATTTATGCTTGGCCAAAATACCATGAGCCAGTGCGACGAAGTGCGAGAATTTCGCGAAAAATAAGAAGTGCACAGAACTTCCAAAACACTTTGGCCGGGCGCAACAAAAAAAAACAAAAAAAAGATAAAACGAAACAAAACAAGTGAGTTCGCGGGGCAAATAGCCAACAAAAATTTTTCATCAACTGAAGAGTTTGAGAAGAGACGCCAAAAATTCTATTCATATTTCCTGTCGTTTTTCACGTTCTGTTCTCTTGTTTTACGCTGCATTTATTGCTATTTTGACCGGTGACTATTAAACGGGCGGTTCGCTTTTACGCGCTATGTTTTGAGGGGTCCTCGCAAGTGACACCCCTAAATTTTATCGTCCAAGCGCCCAAAACAATTTTTTGCAAGTGCTTTTATTATTATTGTTGTTATTATTAAATACAAGCAGTGACAAGATGTCCAAGACCAGGATTTTGTTGCACGGTGCTGGCGCTATTGCAGCAACTGTAGCAGTTTCGTGGTAAGTAGAAATCTCCAATTAAACATCACCTTTATTTGGGGCCCTGGAGCTCCGAAGGCCGCCGTAGAACTGCTCTGCAATCTCCTTGCTTTTCTATGGACATTCCACGGGGCTAGTAAATTTAAACGAATTTTGTAGGCAGGCACTTCATTGAGCTCTAGATCGCAGTATCGCAGATTACGTGAACTGGTTCCGACCTTGGAGAATTGGTCAGCATTAGATCATTGCTGGCCGGACGGGTCTCGTAATTTTTATCTTATTTTTTTTTTTTTTTTTGCATTTGGCCAACTTTTGCGCTTGGACTACATCGAAAACTCGTTCTCCACAATCGGGCGGAGCGCTACATGAGCCCCAGAATGTGGAATCGGCTCTGTAAGCACTCGCACCCAGCAATTGGCCCAAAACGCGCCTGCTGTCAAAGACCCCGCGCACAGGTGACTCCTCTCAAAAGTGTTTGTTATTTTTTCAGGCACCTTAGCCACTTTTTGTTGCTTCACCCAAAAACGCGGCTGCGGTCATTGGCGCTTATTACACGTTTTAGCAATAAAAAGAACGCTGCTAAATACGCGTTTTAAAATTCAATCTGGCACGCGTCCGCGAATCTCGCATGCACCGCGGCCCGGTCTTCTCCCGCGGTGGTGTCGCCTTAAATCTCGAGGGAGCTATTTAAAGAATGCGACAATTTCGCGAATTTTAATTTGCCGCTGTAGGCCTTTGTCTGGCTCCTCCATGCTCCACCGAGGGTTCGTTAAGCACTTCGTCTTTTGTTTTAAAAGTCTTACGTCGACTATACTCAAAAAGTGCGCCCTGGTTGCTTTGCTGGTGGTTTCGGCACTTCCGTCGATTTATTAAAAATAGTAACTGACGGCAGTGTGTGTTAAGTTTATGTGGATTTTTTCCTAGTCATTTTCCGAACATTTTTTTCAATAATGCCAGACAAAGGCTTTCACGTGCCCCGACTTAAGTAGCTGCGACATTGACCTTAGTAAAACGAGAAGCGAGCGTTTAATAGCTGGATGATAACATAGGCTTTTTATGTACCAAAGATTAAAAATGTGGAGACTGGTTTTAGTGCCCTATTCACTTGCGGAGATTGGATCATCCTACGATTAATAAAAGAGCTTAAATACCTCCAGAATGACTCACATTTATCCATCCTTTTAACATAATCATAAAATGCCATGATCATTATCAAAATACTGGTCTTTTATTAAATCTCTTATTTAATGACTACACTAAAAAAACAAAGCGCTAAAGTGATTGCCAGGTGCAGGTACTCCCTTGCAAACTCCTAAAATCCTCAATTGGGTCCTATTCAACGTTTTCACATGTACAAATTTTACTTAAACTTTATTTAAGCTCCATACACCTCCATTAATTTTCATAAGTAAGATTGAAGATAATTTGATAAGAACTAAAATTACTGTTTTTATAAGTCGAGTTTAGCGAAATCGATTTCTTTAAAAAGTGGTCTTCTAATTTTCCCGGTTTTTCAGAAAGCGGCCACTTTGTTGGATGTTGGTGGTCTGAGCTGGACTCAACATTTTCTGTTTAAAATAAATAAACCCTGAAGTTTTTTTTTATATTATATAAAGTCATCTTTGCGGAGCAAAAATATATGTAGAAAACACTACTCAAAACAAAAAGGTTCTTTCTACTATCAAAATAAAGGTACAACGTTTTTCTTTTCGCGGAACCTGCAGTTTAATGGCCTTCTTCATAACCTTAGGGATAAACCCTGGAAGGATAAGATGTGATTTTTTCTTAGGTCTGATCTCGTCTTTCATTGTTCGAGCTCAAATTTAAGGCCAGCTACCTTCTTTCTTTCTACCTGTGAGTGTGACTCATTTTAACACTTAATTAATGCCTCAAATTGCGGGTGCTTAAGGGTTAAAATAAGAATAGAAAAGTAGGAAAATACATATTTCGAATTGGTTTGTAAATCCATCAGATTACAGGTAAGAATACCCAGAAATAAAGCAGCTGTTGGATTTTATTTTATTTATTAGTTATTGATTTGATTTTCTCCTTATCTTCCTTTAAGGGTTCTCTAAATATAAATTTTTGATCTTATTTACAAATGTAGTTAATTTTTGCTAGCCGATCATTTTAAAGACATATCTAACACTTTGAAAAGCGTCGGGTTATTTTGACCCCATGTGCTCTAGAAAGTTCTACACGAGCGTATGGACTTAGAAGATTAAGTTAAAGAAGTGCTATGACCAACGAGGAATCTAAATCGAATCATTAATCGACTTCTAAAAAGAGGAGGCTCTATATTTGTCGTACATGGGTCAAACGCAAAATAGTCGAAGTAAATATAATAAGTTAAAATCAGCACCGATTTTTTTTTTATGTTTCTTATTAATTTGTAAATGAACGTGTTGGTTACTCGAAAAATATAAGTAGAAATCTTCACCCAAATTGACTGAAAAGACGGAGATTTTCAATTTTATCTGACCACAGAAGAGATAAAATATTCCATAGAAAATACAAAAAGTAGTCTTTTATACAAGATTTCTTTAATTAGTTCAATTAAAAGCAATATATCTTAAGTACTAAATGAATTCCTTTTTCCTCCAATATTCAAAAATAACCTCCAAATTTCCGCGGAAAATGTTTATTTCCCGAATTATTTGTGCTTTAATCATCAGTTTAAAATAAATTTTAGAATTTAACAAAGTTATGGATAAGGTAACTCTTCAAAAAAAAAATTTTTATTTTACACTGCCCGAACATTATTTTTGCGTTTGACCCACATACATTTTTAATTTTTTTTTATAAATCATATGTTCAATTTGTACATCAAGAACTCGGTGATGGATAGCTTGATTTCGTAGAACTGAAAGGGATTTGGTATAAAATTTTCCAAGCTATATAATTATTATGAACAATTTACTTTACTAGGCGGCTATACTACAGTTATATGTATTTTTATCCATTAAACAGAATCAAATTATACTTATCTAAAAATAGATTTCAAAGTCGTTTATTCTGCACTTAATAAATATTGAGATAAAGACAATTTCTATTAACTTTTCTGAAATAATCTCCGCATCGTTACCATTAACGTAAATTTACTAATTATCTTAATCTATTTGCCTTGTTGCCCAATTAATTCCAAGAATAACAGAAAGCCATTCGAGTTCGGTCTATTGATTTTCAAAGAGCATACAGCTTGGTAAGTTTGGCTAAAAGGAATGAAGTTTCCAAGAAACAGTGAGGCTATTGATCTGACGAGGACTTCTCTTTGAACTTCGTTGAAGCCTTGTGGTTCCTCTGTCTATAGGCTGCAAGACAATAATCGCCTAACTAGACGGACAGAATCTGCACATTGCGATTCACAGACTGTATGTAAGTATCTTGTTTCAGCTCATATCACGAAACTAAATACTTTGTGAGAAAAACAGACTTGGGAGCACTGATCAAATCCCAAAGCATTCCTACACAGGTTCATAGGATTTGAATAATTTTATGTTTAGAAGAAATTTTTACAATTGTTTTGTACCTAAACTTTTTCTTTAATTGGCAATATCTCGCAACGGATGTTAATGGAAGATAAAAACAAAACTGCTGAAATAACATATTCATAAACATAAAGATTTGTTTGTAGACGATAACCGAATCAGAGTTTCAACTGTAGTTGATATGATTAAATGTGTGGTTTGCTTTATAGAGTGTATTTTCAATGCTTACGTGATTGCATTATTTATTTAATGCAACAATTTAAAATGCAGCAATAATATAACTTCGATTTCCAATCAGTGTAAATTATGAATAAGTGGAGAAGATTTTTGCGGGGAGGTTGTAGACTAGAAGCATTCGTATGTTCTATTTCTTTAATGTTTATCTTTTCGATTAGCGACTATATCAACAGCTGGTGACTTTAAACTAACAATTTTTAAATTGTTTAATGAATTCCACCTGTTTTGCAGAATCATTGAGTACAATTAATACTGATGTAGAGTAAATTGTTTCTTGGAAATTGTGTGTATGTTTAATGTTATCAGCGTTGTATATTTTATAAATGAAGGCTTAAGTTAAGTAAATCAAGAAAAAATAGGTCGAATTCGTGTTGGCTTAGGTTTGAGTAGTTGCTGTTAGAAAATTTAGAATTTGTAACATTCATTTTTATTAATTAAACTTATTTATCTAAAACAAAAATGTTTTTTAATCTTTGTTTCTAGTTGCAAAAATACCTAACTTGTGTACAACGCAATAAAGAATATAAACGCTTTCTTGTGATGTTGCATTTCGGCTCCAAAATGTGTAATATTCATTTTGATAGAATTCTACAAAAATAGGTTCACGAAATCGTATGTTTAATTTTAAAAATTTAAAAGGTCAAAGTGGTTCATATTAATGCTAAATTTTATGTTGGAATTCTTACTTGTTTATCATCACCAATTGCGCCGACTTCATTTTTCTTCTTTTCTTCTTGTTTTTTATCATTTGCCACACGCTTAAGTGTTACGAAAAATGTAATCCTTGTAATACTTTTTAGCGCTTTACTTTCCTCTCCTAACATTAAATGTAAAAATAAACCTTTTATTGCACGCGGGTGGTTAATAACTCTGCAATTTATGAGTTAAATTAAAATTGGTTGCTTAGACAAAAATAATTATCAATTCCAATTAAAATCCATCTTTCCTACAGTCGAAAATTCACCTTGAACCGTCCAACTTGACTTTTAAAAAAAATTCAAATTCCTCGACCTCCTGTTTTGAAATTGTGAAATTCAAGAGTATTTAGTTAAGTCAAAATTAAAAATATCTTTATAAAGAGATCATAGGCGTTTTTCTGAATGAGTTGCGCTCATGTGAGTTTTCTGAACGTCGACATTTCTCGAGCGAGGAAAATTATTGCGAATTATACGGGGTGGATCTCCGGGGCGCACGAAATATGCCAACAAAAGTTGAAATTAAATGCGTTGAACGTCCTCATTAATCACCCCGTATTTGAGGCCGCGACGGCAACAGTACACCTCATTTCGCCTCACCTCATTCATTTTTGTGGCGGCTAAATAAGAAGAACTGGCGCACCACCGTTTCCACCTACGTCTCAGGGAATCTTTCTGCAAAGTCATTTCCCATCGACTAGACTGTATAATTTCAAAACAAAAAGAATCTCATCCTCACGTGATATCTTTAATTTTCCAACGCTTCACCAAGCGGCCAAATCATCGTCGTTTTCCAAAAGAGAAAAGTTCTTTGTGCAAGGGGAAAAGTTCGTCCGCCCCGGGGCTAATTTTGCACCGTAGATTCTGGCTATTTTTGAATTATTTTGTTAATTTCGCAACGTTCACACCTCCATAGAAATTAATTTTTCCGTCGATGGCGATTTTGCGGTCGCACAGCATTTCGTGACTACTCACAATAATGCACATGATGAGAACCGTCGTGAAAACGTTGGGATTGGGGATAAAAAAATATGCGATGGTCTAAAAATGTTTATTCAACATCTAACTAGATAAATTTACTACGTCAAGCAGACAGTGGCAAACAAAATAAAGTTGTAAATTTCCATAAAAGACGATTTTCCTACAAGTTATGAAATTATGAAATATTTGATAATTCTATCACTACATCTAATAATCTGATAAATATATTGATTCGATGAATCACAAGAAGGTTTTGTATAAATTATTCGACCTATGACGACGATGAGTATCGGTGAGGTTGGAAAAAAAAACCACAATCGTTAATGAGGTAATCTTTGCGTGCGCTGCGTATAACTAAATAATTGATACCTATGGATAATGCAAAACATATTGACTTCGGCCTACAAAAGTTTTAGAAACTGACCACGATACGTTACTTGGTTAGAGCGTCGAACCGTAAATTTGAAGGTTGCGGGTTTGAATAGCGCTAAATAAATAAATACTGTACTCAGTTCGCTTAAATACTAGTCGTAAAAAATACAATATTAAAAATTCTAGAGTTTAAACTTAATTCGATTTTTAAAACCAGTCAAAAAAGGTTTTTTTTTTTTAATAAGAGCCAACATTTGCTATTTATCATTAGCCGATCTCAGTATTTAATAAGTATTTATACTTTTGTGCTCAGTAATATTTCATTATTAATTTTTGATTGAAAACCTACAACTTTGCTTTCGAGTGATGAATTTATGTTTGGCTCTGATAAATATAAGCGCTACGTAAGATAATCAGTCCAAAATATAAGAACTTTTACTTAAATATATCGTTATAGTATTAGGTATTTTAATTAATTAATTAATTTAGTTAATTAATTAAACAAATTTTATTCCTGAATATAATTGCTTTCATTTGTGCTTCTATATATTATGCATTCCACTGTAGACTTGTTTACGAACTGTTGGAATATAAGAATCAGCGTCGTATTAAATTATCCATAGTCGATTTTGGCCCAGAATATGGGCGCGTACTGAGTGCAACATATTTATTGCCTGCGTTTAAAATTGAATGTTAGAGGAAACGCGCAATATTCACACTGCGTCTTTTAAAAATATCCGCAATTTTCAGATGAAGTAGTCGCATTGAAACAAAGAAAGAATTGAATCGTGTCTAAACAATTTCACTGGGAGAGAGAAAATATTAAAAATAATTTTTGAAAATCTCAATTTGTGGGAGAATTTGTTTACTCAGCTGATCGGGAACTTTTACGCGATTCAGCTAGAATTTATCACACTATCACGCCACAGGTTTGTTTACCGGCTGCCACATACGAAACCGAACACATTCTCAAGCAATGGAAGTTTTCTTAAACTACGTCTAAAGTCAGCACTTCCGTCGAACGATGACCTTGGCTAGTAATAAACGCGAGATTTGCACTTTATCATCTCAGACTGAAGACGGGTGCAGGAATTGTGCCAATCCCAAAATTTTGGACCTATCCAAGCGAGGCGTGTTACGTCGATAAGACGAGCACGTGCTTCTTTATAGGCCTTATCTAGCCGATAAATTACGTTCTAATTGATCGTGCTCACTACGACCTTAGTGCGTATCATCGAACGATGAAACCGATGAAACGCGATCCCTCCGAGGCGTGTTTGAGCTTTTTATCGTTTCTTGCTCGTGTTAGACTTATGCGAGCAGAAAATTGAGGCACTTAATATTTAGCCGCCTTTAAGAAATTACGAAGTAAGCAGGCAGACTGTCTTCATTATTAAAAATTTAAGTTTTTAATACCTGCCCACTTTAAAGACCTTGGCTTTTTCAAACCTGCCCGAAACGGCAGACATTTGCATTCATTATTTCGAATAATAGTGCGGAAGTATGGAAATTGCTACTTTTTTTTTTAATTAGAAATTCTTAGCTTCTTCTTTATAATCTGGTTTCCTGCTTAATTTAGTTTAGAAAGTAAATAGGAAATTTCTATGACTGCGAATATTTTTAAACCTTAGATCGAACGGATAAATAGAGTCTGAGAAAGCGATAGTATTAGATTTCATTGTGCTCAACAGCCTACGACCATCCAAATGAAATAAGAAAATGAATATTTATGACAATTCGTTAATTTCAAATTTATTATTTAACCTTGCATCCGAATTACTTATACAACGAATCCATTCAAAAAAACGTTTAATTTTCACTAATTAAGACTAGAAAGACATGCGAAAAAAAATACAGGGTATTCCATACCCATATACTATTGAACTATATTTTTGAAATTCATATAACGACAAGGTAACTTCATGGATATAGTAATTAAATTAAATAAACAATAATTTTATAAAGATAAATTTCTAAACTCTAGCATAAACAAAATCCACCACAGTAAGTATTTTTAGACAGAAAAAATATGCGAACCTGTACAGAAATTATCTTGCCAAATACTATAGAAAATTGGCCTAATAAGAACAGATAAAATAGACACTCACCAAAACATTCCTAATCGTTATCGTTAATGACCTTACTCCATTTATCAGGAGCAGCTTATGAATACCCTCGTCAGTTGAGGTAAATAATATTAGACAAGTTGCGGCACCGAAAAATGGTAATGCGAAAATTAAAGTCGAGAAAAAGGAAAATTCTGAATAATAAAGAGCTTTTCTTCTCAAACTTGAAGGTTTCTTCGTTTACTTCCTAACTTCTCCGATAACTGACCTTTTTCACTTTAATTCGACGTTTTGTTGGTTAGGGTAACGAAAAGATCTAAATATTTACAGCTTAACTTTAAATTCAGATGAAATTCAATTTTGTTGGGAGCATAGAAAATTTTAAAAACAAACTGAAAGTAGCTATCTACAAGTACCAGTTTGCTTTTATACTATGATATACATTGAATGCTATTGATATATTCAAAATAGGAATGTTCGTTTCTATCGGTTCAGAGTAAATAAGACGTTTTAGGGACCATCAGATACAAAAGTTGTCTTTTTAGTATGTATTTAATGCAAATAAAACTTGGTACTCTTCAGGACAGCTAATGCGACCCATTTTAACGTAAAAAGGAAATATGTGAAATGGGTCAAATAAATTTATTTTTCCGTCTCTTTAAGTAATGCAACGTCTATTTGTGCTTTCATCTTTATTCTGAAAGCAATTTAAAAGGTATTCTTTTTTCTACCCATAGATTTTTCTGGTCTTATAAATTATATAATGTAACGCATAGTAAAGTTATTTAAAAAAATTATTTATGAATTTATTTCTGGTTTAAATTATGTTGGATATAAATATTTCCCGTTTGATTAATTTGAAACCAAATTAATGAAGCTAAATTAACACGATTGAAATTTTTATCTTCTCTACCGGTTGAAAAGAGTATATAGAACTCGAATTGAATCTTCTTCTCGCGACCGACAGCTTCAGCAAAAACTTCGGTAGTATTTTGATGATATCATAAAAACATGATCTAAATAGGTGGAAATAATATTGAAAGTACAGACTTTAAGAACACCTAAACAAATGTTTTCTAGTACCTGAACGATTATTGATGATATTAGTGCTTTAAGAAAAGTGCCAACATTTATTTTATGTAGTCTTTTAAATGTGGCACGTCGTACTGATACGTTGTTTACAAAACTGAACATAAGGTGTAAATGAGCAGATTTATAGCTCCCACACATGCTGGTTTAAGATCATAAATCAAATGGGAACCTAATTGTGTTTTTATATCTCCATAAAATTCAAAAAAACATCGAAAATTCTAAAGACCACTTCTACCTTTTGTATCCCCCACTACCAACGCATCCCAAATTACACCTCCAGCAGAATGACCCACTTCTAAATTTAGCAACCTACAGAATTTAGCCCGAATAATGAATGAAAGCGTTTATCTTTTATTTTTACATTTTTTGTTGGTACTTGTAGTTATCAGGGAAAACGCATAGAAAATTTTATAAACATGTCTTGCACACGAGTGCAAAAAAATCTGTAGCTATCTGAAAAGAGTATTACTGCTTTCTATTGCATAAGATTTCTTAAATGAAGCGTAGAAACAACATCAGCCAACTCTTGGTTACTTAACGAGCAGCAAATCATCTGAATTACTGCATTGATCGTTTTCAATGGAATTTTATTCGAGGACCACAGGGGGGCTCGCATTGTTTATGCCGCCCAGTGTGTCTTACCTTTAACCCAGGGGCAATCTAACCCCTAGAGGAAGGGGAGAGGTGCTTTCTTCTCGAACTTTTCGATATTGCTTAAATATAAAAATCGGAGGACAGGCTGCCTATTAATGGAGGGCGTTTTTGCATTCCTATAGAATTGATCTATTGTCTATTGTTAATCGAACGTCGGGCTCGGTTCAAGGTAGGCCACATCTATTTCGAGATTTGGCTCTACTTCAACTGAATTAAGATCATTTAACACGTTAGTAAAATGCTCGGCTGCACTGTTTTATATTTAAAAAGAGAAATAAGTAAAAGTAGTATTATTTGAATATGATTACAAAATACCTCCTCCTCCAGTGTGACACCCTCTTTAATTGCTTCATAAAGTTACTTTCGTATGAAATAAAAAACCAAAAATTACGACAACATCTATAAATTTTATTGGTATTTAATAATGAAACTAGCGAAATCCATTTGAATAAAAGCCAGTTACAAAGTACTAAAAGTGGTTTTTGGCCAATTACATTCTGTACTAAAATACAATGTGCTAATAAAAATAATCCAACCGAATTATTGACCTCATCTTGAAGTAATTAAGTTTGTAATTCGCTAAGAATGGAAGCGTAAAACGTGAGTAATTAATTTTCGCTTGCTCTTAGCGGTCTGTCTACAGCATAGATAAAAATGTTGATGCAATCAAAAATGCAAGGTGAAATAAAAATAGCAGATTTTATTTTATGCTTGGTTTTATATCAGTGTGTTTTTTATATTTTAAAGGTAATTTCGTTCCTTTATTAGTGTTGACTTAAGAAATAACTTTGAGATAATTTATTAAGAATTCGAGGACAATTTGTGCATTCCAAGTCTCAGTACAGAAAAAAAAATTTAGTTTAATTCTGCAGAACTAAGAAGTCGTAGAAATGAGACTTTGTAGTAAATTTAAATGTTACTTCACAAATTCGAGATGGAAAATACAAGAGATAAAATTGTGCACCTTAGAAAGATTCTCAGAACATCTGTTTTGAATATTACGAGGCACTAAACTTAATGTCTTTTCTTATAATATTTGAACTGCAACGCAAGCTAGTCTAAGTTACTTCTTAACCATCATTTATCAAGGAAATCTCTTCTTAGTTTTTGAGATAGTTTGAAATTGAGACGAGAAATGATATGTTGCTTATTAAGCCAGAACCCAGTGTAAAATTAATATATATTTTTGGAGTTTTCATTTATTCAGCTTTTATTTGGTACTATCCACGATAAAAATTAAGTACTCTCTTAACCATTCAAAGTCATCGTTTAAATTGAAACTGTGCCAAAAATTGTAGCTCTCTACGTTGCATGGTCTCTGAGAAAATAGTTTGCAATAAACGAGGCATAAGTTTTATGCTTTATGTCTTTTGTTTCAAAAAAACAAATATGTTATAAAATGATCATACAAATTTCAATCCAATCGGTTTAGTAATAAATTTTATGTTATATGAAATGCCCAACGACAAAATAATTTTCATTATTTCGGCCCCCTAAGTCCAAAGCACGGGACACATTAACTTTTAATTTTCTTTCCTTTTATTTAAATTTAGATAAACTCATCATTAATTGTTTTCTTGTTTTCAGGCTACAAATTAAACCACTGGGAGTGTTGTTCATAATACTTTTCGTATTTTGGATGTATAAGACGAGATGCACTGCATCGATTGAGATTATAACTCCTCCGGATTTTCACGCATCTGCATTGCGTGTGTATGAGCAATTTAGCAATCTTCGCCAAGAAAAGCCAGGCGTATTCTGCTTGATAACATGTGGATTTCTTGGAATAATGGCCATCGTGGGCCACATCCTCTCTGGATCTTATTTTGTTTTAATTGGATTGACAATATCGGGCCTGGTGTCCACAAAGTACAATTTCCGAATTGTAAAAGTTCCCAAAACTCGTATGTACTCCTAAAATATATTAATGATTTTGTATATTAATTATTAAAATGTTACAGAGAACTATTCATGGACAGAAGCAATCGATCACGATGTTGATGAATTTTTGCCTGAAGTTAATGAGACTAATTTATTTGTTCTTCAAAGAGCAAGCGATCAGGCGATTATCACATCACAGCCAGGCGATGACGATGAGAAGAGTGACGAAATACCCTCAGAATTGCTTATACCTGACCCCATTCCAGAGATTGATGAAAAGTCAGAGTCATCCAGCGACGACGAATTGCTCATAAAGCCACCTGTAGATGATACGAAAGCGATTGAATTCAAGAAAGGCTATTTTAAAAAAGACTCCTCAATATCCACCTCTTCCTCCTCAGATGAGGAGAGCTTATCGAAGGGTTTAAATTTTCAAGACTACTCAGTAGTCGACAGCAGAGAAAACCCACGAACACAATCTGTGATGAGCAGCAGTCTTAGTACCAAAATATCTCCACTTAGTTTAGTATCGGGTTTCGTCTCTTGGAGTGCAGGAAATCACGATAAGACCAAAGCTGCCCTTCTCCCTGCCGAGCACGGGGAATCACCGGACAGACAAATCGTCGATTCCTCCGATGACAGTGATTTCGAGCTTATAAATTCAGACGATGTTAATAATCCTTAGCTTTTGCGAAGGCGGCAGGTCGTCAACTACTATGAAACAGAAATAAAAACGACATATTTGAAGTAGCCCGAAACAACCTGAAGTTTCTTGGAGTTAAAAATGCGGCCAATAATAATAGCTGCCGAAAAATTCGTGAAATTTATTTTTGTACGTAACCATATCTGATTCGGTGATATTCGTAAAACTGTAATGAATTTTGGGTTTTAAGATACTGACTAGGCTATACGAAACAACAAGTTACTGTTTTCATGTGCTATTTACGACATATTTGTATATTTTACAAAGAGCTGTAGGCTAGCATAGACACCCCTCCCCTCTATTTTTCAAACAACTTTGCCACAACGTTCATATTTTAACAGTATGTCGTTTTTGTGATTTTTTATTTATTTAATTTTAACTACTTACTCGAAACTTAATATTTTTTATTATATAGAAATAAATACACAGTAAATTAAAATTCTGGTGTTTTACTCTACGTGCTTGATTATGTTAAAGCGGTGATTTAAGATCTGTATAAGACTTAAATTATGAAAGACATGTTTAAATTTCTGAGACCTTTAAAACAATAAGTTGATAAATTTTGAACGAGTATGCATAAATTCAAAATTTCTCAAGTTACGTTAATAAACATTTTTGAGATAAAAATCTGATTATAGTCAGTTTCACAAAGTATCGTATTTTAAACTTGCTGGTAAAATATCAAACCAATCGAGTCGGATGACTTTGCTTGAGTACTTTTTGAATAAAAAAAAACGTTTAAGAAGTGTATCCGTCAGCAGAAATGCAACATTTTGGCGTTAAGCTGTTTTAAGCCGTTGGAGCTGATTTAGAACAACAAAACAATATTCAGTCTGGAATTTTACACCCTTTTTGCTATAGATGTTTGGCTCTTTTGATCACTAAAGTTAAACAATCGATTTTCATGAAAATAAGTAATTAGGGTTTTCCGGGGTGCGTGATTTCAAATTTGGTATTGGTATTTGGAAATTCAAAAAAGTTGAATATGCCTAAAAAATTTCTTAACTTCGAGGAACTTTCATGCAAATTTCTATATAATATAGAAACTTTAGAGATCGCTAACTTCTGATCCGCTGTTGGAAATTGGAACTAAAAAATTGGGCGGTAAATTTAAGCAAGTTATTGAAATGTATACTATTGAATAAGATTTCAGTTGCGTCTTTTTGGTGAATGATACAAAAGTTGCAAGGTAATTTATAAAACACGGTACCAAAAATGTTTTTTCGGGGAATTTGTCGTATTATTTAAATTTGTTTTAGGCGACTACCAAAAATAAAAAAGAAAATTGTACGTTAGTTTTAACAAATTTATTTTCACACAATTATAAAAATGAGAAGCCGTGAAGCTATTACCGTGAAATCATCGAGATTTGCCGTAGAGGATTTTATTTTCACTTTTTAAAAACCGAACACAGAATTCTTGCGATATTTATTTTTTGGCTTGTCGCTCTGCCCCGAGCTTGGAAGATTTTACGGGTCTTCGCTGTCTGGACTTTCTACAGTGGATAGTGGCTGCGTTGAGTTGTAGTGCTCCCCCAGGCTGTACATGTGCCTGTGATAGGTGATTGTTAAGCAGGGCCCCTTGAATTCGTCGGCGCCCTGGATCGTCGGGGGCCCGGTCGCCTGGAGCACTTCGATCGGCACTTTCAGAACGTTGGAGAGAGCCTTGATCTCGATCTGTCCACCCCAAGCGGGGGTGTTCCTCACTGTTTCGCAGTATTTTTCGAATTCCTCATCGGATAAAGTGTCGCCGGTGTCCGCGTTGGTCATGTAGAAAATCAAGTTACTTTTATTTCTTAGAATATAATTGGCAGTTTCATTTCGTAGGTGAGAGACATCGTGGATAGGACGTCCGGTTAGCTCGAGCTGGTGCCGCACGGCGTTGTATAAGCAGTCGCCGTCGGAGGGGACCGTGTGAATTTCCATGCGGCGCTCCTTCAGCACAGTTTTTATTGCACGGGTCTCCTGCATCCGCGGCCCATTCTTGTTCAATTCCTCCTGGGCGAGGAGCTCTGCTTCCTTCTCCTTCTCCTCCTTCGCCTTTTTGTCCCGTCTCCTCTGCGCCTTCGAAACCCTTTGATGGGGCTCCTTCGCATCGTCCGCTGAAAGCGAGTGCTGGTCATCGGCTAGCTGCTGCTCCTCCTGCTGCTGTCCAATTGTTTTCGCGTTGTTCAAATCGTTCAACTCTTGGGCCTGCCGCTTGTCGAGGTCAATTTCAAGTTTGGAGATCTCCTCAAGGATTTCCTTGCGTTTCTTTTTATCGCCTTTTGAGGCGCTCTTTTTTAAAGATTGGATTTTCGCCTGTAGATCCTTCCTTTCTTTTCGGTGCCGGGCGGTTATTGATTCCTCAGTGATTTCCTCATTTTGCAGGGCTTCTTCCATCGCAGTGGCTTAACACGTAAATTATTTTCGCATATTTCACTCTCTCACCCAAGTCTACTAATTTTTACCACCATAAGTGGCTGCGTTTTTCGGGGAAAAATTTTTCAGGTAATAATTACCTTAATGTGCCGAATTGACATAGCGAAATGTCAGGGTGACGTTTTCTTTAATTAGTATAAATAATTACAGCGGTTTTATGCACTCGGTAGCAAGAGAAATGTATTGAAATCTAGCATAATTAATAAAAAAATTTTTGATCCTGAAGGTATCCAACAACTATAAACGTCAAAATCACATCATCGGCATGCGTTAAAATTGTCAAAACTTCAATTTTAATTTACTTTTTAAAAATAGGAAAATGGAGCAAGAAATCACCGCGACAATTACAGAAAACGAAGTAAATACTAAAGACAATGAATTCAAAGAGAAAGATTCGCCTGAAATCCCTACAGCCAACGATGGAGCGCCGCTGGACTCCTTGCCACTTCCTCAAATGTCCAAGAAGCAGTTGAAAAAACTTCGGAAAAAGCAGCAAAGTGAGGAAAATAAGAAAACGAAACGCCTGCGGGAGCGCCAGATTAAAAAACAGAAAGCGGAGCAGCGAAAAGCTTTAGGCCTTTCCGTCCACGAGGGTCCTAGTCGCAAGGAACTCAAAAAGAACACGATCGAGAACAGCACCAACTTTCTGCAGGTCGCTGTTGACCTGGACTTCGATGGCCTGATGGACGGCAGAGCTCTGTCGAAGCTCGCAGGACAGCTGATGCGAATCTACACAAAAAATAGGCGGTCCCCTAGTCCATGTAAGCTATCATTTTTAGGCATAAATCGAGGAGGTCAGATCCATTCCGTCCTCGAGAAGATGGAGGGCTACCAAAATTGGGACGTCCGCTGGTACTATGAGCCTTTTACGGAAGTACTGGACAAGGAGAAGGTTGTCTACCTAACCAGCGATTCGGACGACGTTCTCACGAATTTGGAAAAGGACGTTGTGTACATAATTGGAGGCTTGATTGACTACAATCACAAAAAGGGGCTCTGTTATGAGCGAGCGAAAAACCTGGGAATTAGAACCGCCAGCCTGCCGCTGAAGCAGTTCGTGGCGCTGAAGAGTAGACAGGTGCTGAGCACAATTCACGGTAAGTAAAGATTTCTTCAATTTGATCTTATAATTATAAATGTTGCCTTTAATTTTATAGTTTTTGAGATCCTTCTCGAAGTGTCGCAGGGAAAAGCGTGGCCCCAAGCAATTGTAGACACAATTCCCGCCAGAAAAGGAGTCACATTGAAGGGAACTCAAGATGACGACGAGAGCAGTGAAAATGAACATAGCTAGCGTAAGATGCTTTAGACAATTGGGAATAAATTGTTGAGTAAATTCACTTGTCTTTTAGTTATGATCTTCGAGAAAAACCAAACAATCTTTATCCAATTTATCTATTCAACTGGTATAGTAAACCTCAGTTTGTAAAAATTAATCCGTCATAATGTTCTCATAATTTTAATTTAAGGTTCTAATGACTCGCGATACTTAGGATTCCGAAAACCGGATTAGGCGCTGTCTAATTAAAATCCCATAAAATTTAAAACTAGTTCATATTGGATTCGCTAACTTGAATTCGAAAATTTATATACCTACTTAGATTATTTTAATAAGTGTTTCATTGATCTTTTCGAAACCTTTTAATAGTTGCAATATAATATTTTGCATTTTTCGCGCCGTTTCTAACTGATAAAAGAATAGGAATACAAAAGGTGAAAAATATAATTTTTCGCTGTTAAGTATATTTTTTTATTTTTTTCAAAACTCACAATTTGAAGTCATTTAATCTAACCTCCCTAAAAAGAAGTCCTCGAGGACCTTACGCACATTTAAATCATAAGCTACATCCAGGCAAGTCTGTTCGTCGCTATCTTTAACGGTTAAATTGGCCCCATGGGTGAGGAGCACTCGAATGCACTCCAAGTGACCACAGCCAGAGGCGTAGTGGAGCGCAGTTTGTCCCTCGCAGTCTTGCAAATTAACGTCAGCCCCACAGGAAAGTAGAAACTCAAGAATCTCGCAGGCGTTTCTATCGGTCGCCCAGTGGATCAGCCCGAGCCCGGTGTCGTCCAATTTGTTAATATCCTCCGGTTTTAGACTCTCCTTCAGTTTCGTAAGATTCTTCTCCTTCACGTGCTCAAAGCAAGTTTTCTCCGACTCGAGGATTTCGTATTCTGGTTCCGGTTTATGGACAGACACAGCCACCCAGCTGGATTTTTCAGTATTGCTGGAATCGTCCCAGGAGGGATCGATGGAAGTTACTTTTTGGATGTACAATTTCATGGCTTCATTCTTCTCGAGTTTTCCCAGCCGGTTCCAGGCGGACCATTTCGCTCTGCCCTGCGGATTGAAGAGGTTTGGTTTCTTCTGGTCGCACTCGCCGCAAGTGACCTGCTTGTAAAGGCCGTAGAGCTCAAGAAGTGCGGACTGATCAAGTTGAGAATAGATTTTTTGGATGTGATCGGCTGCTCGGTTAAATGACTCCTCCAAACTGTCCCCAAATTCATCATCATCATCTAAATTTTGTGACATGTTTGCTTAAGGTGTTTAAATGCTGCAGAAGTTTGTGGAGGTTGATTAGGTGGGTTTTTTTTAGTTTGATTTTTGAATGTTTAATATTTGTCCTTCTAGGACGTGTTTTGATTTCTTTTCAAGATTCTCCAGGACTGATTTGCTGCCAACGGAAACGAAACCGTATCCTTTAGAACAGCCGGTTTTCTTATCGAAGATTACGTTGGCCGCGTAAACCTTTCCGAATTCTTGAAAATACCCACGGAGCTCCCTGTGCCCTACGGTCCACGGTAAGTTACCAATGAATAATTTGTAAAATTCTCGTGCCGATGAAGCCATTACTTGTGGAAAAGTATTTTCGGTGCTTTCGCTAGCTCCTGGAGTGACAAAAACGAGTTAAAATGTTTTAAATTCACTAGAAAATGTTTACCTAATCAGGTGCCCTCCCTTTTGTAAAATCAAATGACAGATGTCAAAAATCCGGCATGGTTACTTGACTTTTGTAAACTAGCATTAATTTTGTAAAATGTGATAGATTTTGTCAGTTTGTAAAACGAATATATTCGTCATTATATATTTAACAAATTTTTAAGAATTTCAGGCGTTAAATTTAATTAAATTTCTCTTCTTTGAGTAGCGCAATAGATAAAAGTACTTATTGGAATGCTCTGTAATAAAAATTTTCACCTTTTCAATTTGTTTTCTCTGACACTTCTCACTTGTCTCCCATACTTCGTACAGTTACTAAATTGGCCACATACACAGTGGGGGCGCGCAAGTAGCATTTGTGTGGGTAATTTTTTAAAGTTTTCCACTTTTCTCTCGTAAGCGGTTGAACAAATTCGAGCGGGACACGATGGCTGATGCAACTGGGGAGCAACTTTCGAAAAAGTAAGAATCCCTCCTCAAAATCCCGAGCAATCTTTCAATTTTAGCTGCTCTTTGGTTATAAATCCGTCAATTGCCGGAATGTCAGACGCCACGCACGTGTGAGAGCCCGGGGGAAGTCTTAAAAATGTTCCTGGCCAGAGCCGCTTCCACTGCAGCAAATGCCACGTTGAAGTGCAACTTAAATTTGCAAAAATTTCACACCCTCCGCGGAGCATTTTGTGCAGTCAGCAAAGCGTAGGTTTTACAATAAAATTTTTGACTGCGGTGCTTCCGGAGGTAGGTTCTTCAGCGGCTTCTGTTTACCCCCGGTTTATTTTCTTTTGCAGTGAATTAAAACGCCGCTTAAAGGCCGAGCAAAAGGCTAAGGAGAAGGCGGAAAAGGAGGCACAAAAGGCGGCCAACCAGTCCGATGCCCCAAAGAAGGAAGAGAAGGCCAAAAAGGCTGCGGAGGAGGAGGAGGAGGTCTCGCCCAACGAGTACTTCAAGCTCCGCAGTGCAGCCGTCGCCGAGTTGAAAAAGGACCCCAAGACCCACCCGTACCCCCACAAATTTGAAGTGACCATCGCTCTGGAGAAATTTATTGAGAAATACGGACATCTCGGCGATGGAGAAATGGGGACAGAAGTTCTGAGGTAAGTTTCCCAAAAAGGGGTTAGTGGGGCTGGATTACGGCTGGTTTTAAATTTTATGAAGACGTTACATAAAAATATTCGAAAATTGCATCAGAATTTATTTAGATTTACTTCTTACAATGTAAACACCGAAATCATCCTTTAGATTTAAGCTGGCTGTTAATTGATTATACTCGTTAATAGTTTTATAAAGTTTTAAAATTTGAAATATGTATCTGATTTTTATTAGAAAAGCTTTTTAAGTTTTCATTCAATAATGGATTCTGAAGAATGTCGCTTTGCTCCAACTTCAAAATAAACTCATATCTATCGCCCCAATATTTATAGAATGTAACATACTTCGCAAAGTGGTCTTTCCTGAGCTCCTATTCATAATCTTATTTTTAAATTACAGCGTTGCTGGACGAATTCACGCCATTCGAGAGTCAGGCGCTAAATTAATTTTCTACGACTTACGAGGGGAAGGTGTTAAATTGCAAGTGATGGCCAATGCTAAGCTCTATGAGAATGAAGAACTCTTTTATGCAGAAACAGGAAGAATACGCCGGGGCGATATTGTGGGAGTGACTGGTCTTCCAGGAAAAACAAAAAAAGGCGAGCTGTCTATCATGCCTCAAAGGGTAACTTATTAACTGCAGTTTGATAAGAAAAATAACTTACTTTTTTATTTATTTTTAGATTAAATTACTGTCTCCTTGCTTGCACATGTTGCCGCATCTTCATTTTAGTCTTAAAGATAAAGAAACAAGGTTTAGGCAGCGATATTTGGATTTAATTCTTAACAACCATGTGAGAAAGACGTTTTACATTAGAGCTCAAGTAAGTATAATTTTTGTTTTATCATAACTTTTAGGAAGCGTAAGTTTCTCCAGTTTAATGGTGGCTTCGATTAACGTTCGTCTAAAAAATCAGCTTAAACCATTTCTCAGTAGGATGTAGTTTTTCATGTATTAATCTAATCATTTATTATATTTACAGATAATTTCGTATGTAAGACAATTCTTTGATAGTCTTGGATTTCTGGAGGTGGAGACTCCTATGATGAATATGATCGCAGGCGGCGCAACAGCCAAACCTTTCGTTACGCATCACAACGAACTCAATATGGATTTATACATGAGAATTGCTCCAGAATTATACCACAAAATGCTTGTTGTAGGGGGCTTAGATAGGTAAAATACCCTCATTGAAATTCTTAAAACAGTAAAAATTATCTGAACAACTCTAGGGTATATGAAATTGGACGGCAGTTCAGGAATGAAGGCATCGACTTGACTCATAATCCAGAATTTACAACGTGTGAATTTTACATGGCTTACGCCGACTATCACGATGTTATGGAAATGACTGAATCCTTGATTTCTGGAATGGTAAAATCAATCCATGGTTCATACAAAATCAAGTATCATCCAAAGGGACCGGAAGGGGAGGAATTGGAAATTGATTTTACTCCTCCATTTAAAAGGGTATCAATGATCAAAACATTGGAAGATGTTTTAAAGGTCAAGTTCCCGCCAGCTAATGAGTTGAATTCCAAAGAAAGCAACGATTTTCTTAGCAAATTGTGTGAAAAGCATCAAGTTGAATGTCCTGCTCCTCGCACAGCTTCTCGTATGCTGGATAAACTTGTTGGTGATTTTATTGAGGAGCAATGCATCAATCCCACTTTTATTTGTGATCATCCACAAATCATGAGTCCTTTGGCTAAGTATCATCGCAAGGAGCCGGGCTTAACAGAGCGATTCGAACTGTTCGTGATGAAGAAGGAAATCTGCAACGCTTACACCGAGTTGAACGATCCCGCCGTACAGAGGGAAAGGTTTGCTGAGCAGGCTAGAGACAAAGCGGCTGGCGATGACGAGGCTCAACTTATTGATGAGAACTTCTGCACCGCCCTGGAGTATGGCCTTCCACCAACTGGTGGATGGGGTTTGGGTATTGATAGACTAACGATGTTCTTAACTGATTCCAATAATATCAAGGTGAGAAAGATTTTAGAAGAGATTTTTTTTTATAAATCTGAATTTTGTACTTTATTTCCAGGAGGTGCTTTTGTTCCCGGCGATGAAACCTGATGATCCGAACCGGCCGCATCCTGCTGACTTAGTAAATGATGTCGATAAAAAATGAAATTGATGTCATAATGGATGTTTCTTGGAACTCAATAAAAAGTTGTATCTTATTTAATATTTTTATATTTATTTCGATACCCTTAAGTTGACCAGATAATTAAAAATTAAGGTATATTTAATTTTAGCTGTTAACTTATAAATGAAACCTAAAATATTTGCTTAAATCTTTTCATTTTCTAACCGACTTATTTTCATTTGTTGTATATATGTATGTATGCACCGATCTCTTCTCTCCAATATTTCTGAGTTGTTGATTTACGTAATTCTTTTTTTTAATCGATGCCGGATACTCTCCAATTGTTCCCACATAAACTTTATAATAATAATAATAAATCTTTATTCAGTATAAACATGTTTAACAGTTCAATAACAATTTTTAGAGTTCATAACAATCAATAATAACATAATAGGTAAGTAACGCTTCGAGTATTATTCACTAATCCAAGAACACTTTGCTTGGTACTGAAGCAAGATGAAGACCGCTCAGACAGTAAAGAGGATAAACTGGTATGAGAGCGGCCAGTGCGTGTGTCCCATTGTACATATTATTAGCTTTCCGTCCTTTGCACCATAATCCAATTTTTCAACTTTTTTTTAAACAAGTTTAAGGAGTTAATCCGTTTCAATTCCTCCGGCAGTTGGTTATAGAGAACTGTCGCAGTGTAGAGCAAGCCATTACGAATCCTATTTGTTCTAGGCTTGGTAAGTAGTATTAACTTTTGGTGTCTAGTGCAGTGGGAGTGGACTGTGTCTCTAGTCGGAAAGGCATGATTGCTCTTTTGTATATTGTTCTTCACCTTGTAGACGTAGGTAATCTTGGCTATGGTACTGAGCTGATCTACATTCATTCTGCCTGATATTTTAAGAACCTCCTCTGTCGAAGTGTCCCATGGCAAGTCAAATTCCGTCTTCGCTGCTTTAACTATAAGTCTGTCCACCGTTCTGCACAGTGATTTTGCTGTGTGCGACCAGGCGTTAATGGCGTACGTAATCCTTGGTATGATAATAATCTCGACTTGAAAAACGGTGTGTTTTTAAGTTCCAACAATTCTGCTTAATCCTGCAATCGATTAACGAAATACATTGATAGTTCTGAATGTGTGAATCGACTGGAAAAAAGGGACGAAGGCGCCGCAGTTACACCCCCAAAAATGTTAAGCTTAAGGCAATTCCTTTTCCTATACATTATATGTTTGTAAATTTCTATATTGGAACGACTTTCGAAATATTTTTTAAATAAATTGTAGGTAGTTGAAGAAAGTTCGCCTTCCTCTAGTTCGAAGTTTGATCCTACATTCTTTTTAAAAACTTAGTAAACCTTTAATGTCAGGTTGAAAGCACGCGATCCTACAAATTCTTATACGTGTCTAAAGATTATTGGGATCGTATTAAAACTTTGGAACCTTTTTTTATGATATTTAGTGCAATTGCAGATTAAAGGGTATCTTAGTTAAGATGGTTACAAGGATTTATTCTCAACCTGTCAGTAAGTACAAAAAAATTTTGTACATGAGTTTCGTCTCAATGGATTTTTCTCTTCAGATCTTCAAGATTTGCGAGAACCAAGTTTCGGATGTGATCCATCTATGCAATTTTGGTTGCTTCTTAAGAAAAATATTAAACTACTAACACGTCAAAAATTAAAATTTTTTACAAGCATTACTGTGGGTCTTGTTGTGTTCGTTATAATCGCAATATCGCGAGC
This sequence comes from Machimus rusticus, assembly GCA_951509405.1. Lineage (NCBI taxonomy): Eukaryota > Metazoa > Arthropoda > Insecta > Diptera > Asilidae > Machimus > Machimus rusticus. Next base: position 3,686,758 of record OX608051.1, read on the forward strand.
TGGAATAAAACCCAAAAAACACGAAAACCCAACAAAATTTAAAGAGATTAAAATAGATAAGATGTGGCCGATTGCGTAAGTTGGTGTTAAGTGGTGTCTTAGGATTATCACGTTTGCTATAAAATTTATAAATTTTTAAAGTAATTTCTTCGCAAATTGTTTTATCCGCAAATTTGTCAGCACTTATTTTAAAAAATAAGTCGATTTTTATAAACGACACGTCCTATAAGTTTAAAAAATTCATAAAATTTTCCAATTCCATTTTCAGCGATAAAAACTCATACGACGTTAAAATACTTGCGTTTTGTCCAGAAAGTAAAATTATAGAAAATGTTATTAAAAAGGCTGCGGCGAAATTGAAACTCGATGTGATCTCATCTCCAACGGAAAATCTTCTTCAGAAGGAAATCTTCAGAAATAAAACCATAGTTGGAGTTATTTTTGATGAAAGTTTTGCAAAAATAACTAAACTACCGCGAAAAGTGAAATTTAAATTAAAATTTTATTCGAAAGCTAATTCTTACTCTTCATTTTATGTGAAAAATTGGAGAACGGATGAGGACTATATGATTGAATATGACATCAAACCAGTAGATGCACTAACGCAAGATATAGTTCCGTATTTTTCATCAAATTTTATTGTAATTCAGCACGCAGTGACTACATCTTATATTGAAGCCCTTGGATCAGAGGGCATGAAAATTCCCGAAATTGTTATGCAGCAATTTACTTATCCACCATATCAAGCAGATGAAATCGATAAAAACCTGACCCATTTTTATCTTTTGGTAATGATATTATTCGCCTTCCCAAGTGCCCACATAGCAGGTGTAAGTACCGAATTTTTATTAAAATTGTCGTCGGGATAGAAAGGATTGTAGAAGTTATAGTGCAAATTATTAAGTTCAAATACCAAACCGCAGTTCACAGTTTGCAATTTTTAAAAACGTGCCAATTTTCAAGTGTTCTAGGTACGGTGTTGATTTAAAATAAACAAGCTAGAGAGTTGGTGTCATCAATTGATCTGTAGAGAAGAAAAGAGAAATTTTAATAATCGATTAATCGATTTGTACAAATAATGGATTAATTAGTTTACTGATTAATCGAGTTCTGGACACCGAATTAATTGAAAATGTCTTATAGGAGGGAAGTTGATTATTTAATTTGATTTGATCGATTATTTTCTTTTGATTAATCGTAGTCGTCTTCCCTCATCAGTTTGGTTACGGCTTAGACGTTCGAAAAGATTGAAGCACTTTTTCGTATGACTTATTTTTTAACCGGGCTCATATTTATTATCTAACTTTTCATTGGACCAGCAATAGTCTTGTTTTCTGAAACTTTTCAAAAAAGTACCTAAGGTTCCTCGAAGGGTATGCAATTTTAATATAAAGTGGGGGTTTTGAGGGTTCTTGCCAGGTTCACGAATTTAAAATATTTGGAAATCTAGAAATCTAGAAAGAGCATGAATTAAATAAATAGTAATTTTCTTACAGATTCTCTCTTACGAGAAAAGACTGCAGTTCAGGACGGTAACTGCAGTCATGGGAGTTTCCAACTGGGTTCATTGGCTTGCTTGGTACGCATGTTCGTTTTTATACTTAATGATATTTGCTATTGGACTGATACTGGTTCTAAGGGTACTTCTCTTTAGTTTTCTGTAAAATTTCCATTTAATGGATAAATTTTTCTAGATGCCAATAACAGGCCACCGTATATTAAACGCAGCATCGGATTTTCTTTTGGTTATATTTTTTGTGATTTACATTACTTCAGTTATAACTTTCACATTCATGACATCGGCTGGTTTTTCTCGAAGAAATATCGGTTACCTTATGAATCTTATAATTTGGATACAGATCACAACGACGGTGTATGTGGTATTGGAGAGAGAACCAAAACACGAACTTGGCGAAGTTCTAATTTCAAACCTTTACATGAACTTGGCGTTGGCCACGGCTATTAAAGAAGCTCTTTATCTTAGTAATTTGGGCCCTGGAATTACGTGGAAAAATATGTGGATTGACCAAAGCCTTTATGTGCATTTCTGCTTTGGTTATGTGTTAATTTTTATGATTTTATCAGCGATTGGATATTTCCTGATTGCACTTTTGATTCATAAATTCAGTCCGGGTAAAGAAAATATTAAGGAGGGCTGGTCCATATCTAATTTTTATGAGAAATTGCAAGGGCAACATAAAATTACCATCGATAAAAATGTTCAGGATTTTGAAAACTTTCAACCTGTCTTCGATAGTAGTAAAATGATCGGTGTTAGAATTCAAGATTTGCACAAAACCTTTGGCACTTATGTTGCTGTTAACAACCTAAGCATAAATATGTATAGGGATGAATTAACCTTCATTTTAACAGATCGTGGTGGCGGAAAGACATCCACAATAGCTTTAATGACTGGGATTTTAACTCCTACGTCCGGAAATGTTTTTATAAATGGTGCAAATATTCAATCGGATTGGAAAATGGCAACAAGCCAAATAGGATACTATCCATCATTTGATTATTTTTTCGATGAATTAACTGCAATTGAAACTATGATGTTATTTTCGAAATTAAAAGGCGGACAATCTGATATTATGAAGGAAATAATAAAATACACTAATATTCTGGGAATTGGACCTCATCTCTACAGCAACGTTGGAAATTTATCTAATATGGATAAAATGAAGTTGGCTATGTGCACTGCTTTTTGCGGCGGCTCGAAAGTCATAATTTGCGATGATTCCGCCTTGAATATGGATCCCATATCAAGTGAGGGCGTATGGGACTTGCTTCAAAGGGAGAAATACGGAAAAACAATAATTGTTTTTACATCGAATTTCGCTAGTATGGATTTTTTCGCTGATCGAATAGCAATTATGTTTAGGGGAACTCTTAAAGGATATGGAGATTTAGATTTTTTAAGGAAAAGATTAAACGGCGGATACATGCTGGTATCAAAAATAAACAATAAAAATGAGTTTTGTAGCAAACATAATTAATTTTCAGAAAGTTATAAAATCAGGTGAAGATTTTAGTAACCAGGAGGTAATAAAGTTTATATCAGAATTTGATCCAAACGTACTTGTGGGAGAAATAACTGATTCCTACGTTCTATATGTACTATCTGAATCCAGTGGCGAATTATTGGCAAAAATTTTACAAAAATTAAATGATTCTTTAAATAAATTGAAAATAAGCCATTATGATCTACACTTGCAATCTTTGGAAGATCTTATGCTACATTCAGTGAAGGACAGACTTGATCCGAGTAAGCGTTTGAAGATGCCAGGTAATAAAATATTGTGAAATTAGTAACCTGATTTTAAAGTAATTTTATAATGTAATTTAGTTTTTTTTTTCAAATTAAATTAGCTAATTTATATGCATACATACATATATGTATTTGTCATCGAATCAATCAATCTTATTCAACTCTCGTTAAATTTCCTTTTGTAGTATATTTTTAAGAAACTATATATTTTTATTAGTTATTTATATCATTTAATTTATATTTCAGATCTAAACCTTTATACGGGTGATAAACTACGATCCCGACAGTGGAGAGCACTTTTATATAAAAAGTTTGTCTTCAGTGCCATTCATATAAAACGATTCGTAGCTGTTGTTTTTACGTTAGCAATTATATTAGCCGTATTTAATTATAATGATCATCAAACACTTTCTTACAACCCTGAATATGAAATAGGCTTTAAAACTTTAAAAGGTCAAGGATTTCTGGAGTTCTCTGGAGACTTCGAGGGAGAAAATCTCAATTCAAAATTAGCTCGAGAATACAGGGTGTTGCTGAGGGATGTTGATCTCATGGTTGTAGACAATTTTGAATCGTTGACTTTGGGGAAAGAAGAGGAGAGGTATAATTTTCATAAAAGTTATTTGATAGCGGCAACTATAAATAACAGCGAGGTGATTAAAGTTTGGTTCAACAATTTTATGCACCACACCCCTCCCTTAGCATTAAATGTAATTCACAATGCGATTGTCAGGTCAGTAATAAAATGTAGTTTTGTTAACATTTTTTTAAATATTCTTTTGTTTTCGTTAGAGCTTTGGTAGGCAACGATTCTATGATTGAAGTAGTAAATGCCCCTGCACCTCTTACTTATTACGATTTGATTAAAATGGAAAACGACTGGATGCTGTCCATGTACCATTTCTGCATCTTCGGAATGGCATTTGTAACGTCCTTGTTTGTTCATGATCTTGTGAAAGAACGCATTTACAGGTACAAGGCGTACCTTTTACATAGTGGAATATCCAGTTTGACATACTGGACTTCATGCTACACTTGGGACTGCTTTGTATTCGTAATAATTTCTGTCGTCCTGGTGCTAGTCATAGGCTGCGGAGAGATGAACTCCTTTTACGTGATGGAAAAGTTGGGTAAAATCGCTGTATTTAAAATGATATCTAATGTTTCTGTAATATTCGCATTTTCAGGCATGTATCTTTTGATATTTATAATCTTTGGATTCTGTGCAATCCCAATGGCTTATCTTATTTTTCAAATTGTGGACACAAGAGCAAATAAATTATATATCTATGTTGTATTATACAATATTATAACAGGTAAGTTAAGTATTTTTTAAGGGGTCAAGCTCAGTTGTAATAGTTCTATTGATTACTTTTCGAGAATATTCTTGCAAAATTTAAATTTAGAACTTCATAAATTAGCAAAATTATAATATAGATGTTGTCTTAGAGCATCCGCAGTATATCCATATTCAACTTTTTTTCAAGAAATAAAAATCGCCTTTCATTTTTCAATAGATAAAAATATAAAGTACCTAAGCAATTAGATAATGTTGAAGTTATGTGTAATATTTTTTTAAAGAAAACGCAATATATATATTTTGGTTTTGATAAGAAAATTTTGAAAAAATACGTTTTTTGTGTCTCAACTTTTAAGTAATTTCGTTGACAACGTAACGAAAAACCGACACCATCAAAAATCGTACTGTGAGATTTTCAAAATTTATGAATTCCAATATGGGCACTGTAATTTTATTTCTATCGCGTATCGAATTTTCATTTCTGACTCGCGTAAGATTTACACACACTATTATTTTATAGTATATTAACTTATTTAATCAATTTCCAATCCATCAAGGTTTCGGATTTAGTGTTGTTAGTTTACTACTTCGACAAAATGGTTCTGTGGTTGGAGAAATTAGTGCATGGGTCTTCAAAATATTTCCTCATTACAATTTGGGAGAATGTATGAGGAAAATTCGTCAAGTTTACACAGTGCAACATTACTGCGAGATGATCTGCATCGATTTAGAAATTTGTGACAAAAAACAAAAATGTAAAGAGGTTCCAGAATGTTGTAGTGAGTCTGAATCTTGAATCTTTTCGAATTATGTTTATTTAATTCACAATTTTTCTCTTTTTATTTTAGGTATGACAAACATCTTTGAATTTGATAAATACGGCATTAACTGGGAGTTACTTTATTTCTTTTTTGTTATGATTGTATGCCTATTACTAGTACTTTTGTTTGAATTTAGTGGGACATTTAGTCGGACAAAGGTTCCGTAAGTATTATAATAAAGATATATTTTTTTCCTTCAAATTTATTATGGCAAGGTAGTAAACTTTAGTAAACTTTAAAATAACAGTATATTTCGAACTATAAATTTAATTTTTTGAAATTAAAAATTATTTTTTGAGTAATAGTTCGAAAAGTATGTAAATATGTATATTAATTTTACAGACCAAAAAGGGCAAAATATAAACAAAATTTTGGGGATGAGAGCACTCGTCAGGAAAAATTTCGAATTCTAACACTTTCTGAAGATGAATTGGAAGAACATCCGCTGGTTATGGACCGTGTTAGTAAATACTACGGCGATTTTCAAGCTCTTAATCAAGTAACTTTTGGCGTCAGGGAGTAAGATTGAAATAGAGATTTTCGAAATAATTCTACTTATACATATTTTGGGTAATCTTTATAGAGGGGAATTATTAGGACTTGTGGGCACAATCGATTCCGGAAAGAGTACAATTTTTAAGATAATAAATGGCCAAGAGAATGTTACAACAGGCGATGTATTTTTCTGGGGTTCAAAAATAGATAATTTTACCGCATATGGAACAGAAATCGGGCATAGTCCTCAAAATATTGGGTTACCTGGCTATCTTTCTGGTCGGGATGCCATACAAATTTGTGGTCTTATCCATGGATTACAGGATAAAGATATTGAAAATATTTGCAATAATACAGCGAAATATTTGGGATTTACGAGTAGTCTTAACAAAGATATTAGTACCTATGATGTAAACGTTAAGCGGAAGTTGATGCTTGCAATGGCCGTGATTGGAAACACTTCTTTGATTCTTTTGGATCAACCAACGGAATCCTGTGCACCAGCAGTTAGAATGAAGATATGGGATTTTGTTGTCCATCTTAACCAAACTGGACGAACAATTATATTTTCTTCGGAAAGTATATTTGAATGCCTTCAAATTTGTACTCGTATAGTTGTGATTGCTAATGGTGAAATCTTAAGCATTGGTACACCGGAGGACTTTAAAAAAAATTTTCAAGTTGGAATTGATGTTACTGTGAAAATCAATGAAGGCCGACGCTTTTTTAAAACCGATAAGTAAGTATTTTTTAACATGTCATCAATGTATGCTCGGAAAGTAACAAAATCTTTAATGATGATAATTTTTGACTATGACATTCTCTGTCTGAATTTTACTCCTTCAATTAGTACAGAAATAAACTCCAAGGAAACTTAAAAATCAGAGATATATTCAAAAGAGTATTTTAGGAATGCTAAATTATTCAGTATCCCTAAAATACTCTTTCTCCCGATAAGTTTTCTAAGTTTCATAAACATGGATGAAAAGTGTTTTTGTTCCTTATTTCTTTAAAAACTAAATCATTGAATTATTATATATATGTCTGTGATAATTGTGTCATAATTTAATTTCAGCAAAATCGAAAGAATTACGCGTGTAACACGATTAATAGAGCGTGCTTATCCTGAAGCAGTTTTGAGGTAAAATATTAAATATTTTGGATATTTCTTTAATATTAAATGTTTGCTGTACAGATTTAAGCACTATGGAATGATAATGTATTTTCTACCTTTGAAAGCAACGAGTGATTGGTTAAATTTGGTAAATCTCCTGGAACAAAATAAAGAAGCCTACAAAATTACAAGTTATTATGTGACTAAAACAAATATTGACGTTAGGATTGCGGAAATTGAAAATAAACAAAAACAGGCAAACTATGTAGAAACATATAAGTGAATATTTTCATAATGTATTTTTAAAAATTATAGATATATATTCTGTTTGCAATAAATTTATTTTACTTTTATTATGATGTATTTTTTAAAATGCCAGAATGGCGTTTGGGTTTCTCAGTTAACTTGATAATATTATAAAATAGATTTGAGTCTTTACTACATACTTTATATCATGTTATAATTATGAAGGACTAGCAATAAGTAAAGAAATAAAAACGTATATGCAAAATATCAGCTTAATTGGAAACCAGGAAGTGGGTCAAATTTAACTTCCAAGATTTGTTTACATAGTTAGTTACAAGTGAAGCTAATAAAAGCGTGTTAAAAAGCAGTTTATCAGTTGAATGCATTTCGTTGTGTTTGCTTCAATGAAGAATGCTAAGTAAAGGGAGTAATAATTTAAATTAGATGTTCTTTACGTAAAATTCCGGTTGAAAGCCTTATGCGAATTTAACCATCATTGGGAATTTTAAATTGACCTTCAGAGTTGATAAAAGGTATATACGATAGGCGTTTTATTCAATGGCTGACTTTCTTATAAAAAGATATCTATTACATAAAGCCGATACGTGTTCTTTCATCAGAAGTTATAAAATCAGGAAGTTCACATTTTCACGCTGAACTGTGAGAAAGTAATAACTTTTTTGTCGCTGCTGTTTCCTTTAGTTATTGCATGTCATGAACAAAAATGGTAGCTCTCAAAGTTCCCTTCTTTAGGTTAAGTAAATCAAGAAAACCCAGGCGTCTTAACTTGATCACATCCTTTCTTGAAAGGGACAAGGAATGAAAGAGGTGTGCGTATAATCAGAAGTAAGACGAAATCGAGGAAAACTCGTCAGTTTTTCGCCTACCTGAGAGAATTTAGAGGCTTTTCTTTATCAGCGACGGAATGAGACGGTACGTGCCTTGAATGCGTATACCCTCCTTTTGGCAGAAAATTAAATTTTATACCTAAGACATCCGGTTTCTATTAAGTATTTTGGTTGATACTAATTGAGATATAGCCGTAAATTTGCGGTTTAAATGAGAATTGTAAAATTTTGGTATATGTGTTTCAATATAATAAGGTTCAGGTGCTACGTTTATATGTACAATTCAATTTAAAGAATCACGTACTAAATATATGAAATTGTAAAACTGCTACCTATTAAGCGTCATACAATTTCCTGTATATACTATTAAACTGAATATAAAAGATTATTTTACCTAATGTTAATATAAAAAAGTAATTTAATTAATTAATTCTAAAAAAAATTTTGGTTAGCAAAATAATCCCCAACCAATTTACGAAAGTTTGCCATAAATTCCACAACATATATTGAAAAAGCAGCAGATCTCCTTAAAAGCTACAGGAAATAATGCCAACATTTTACGCTGGTCCTTAAATTTTGGTTAAAATCCCTTAATATAATAATTTTGGCACTATCCTAAAATCCATCAGAAAATACAGGGATATTTGCCAGAAATTTTTTCCGTGATGTTTTACTTTTTATTTTAAAATTGTTTCTATATTTTATATGTCTTTTTGATATTAATTCCATTTAATGGATTTAAGTACCTATATATATGTATAATTAAAACATTCCGATTTTGGTTGCAAAAGATAGGGCAAATACAAAAGTACGATGTGTTTTTAGCAAAAATGTATGGGAAATTTAATCTAATAGATTGTTACACAAAATTCATTAACATACTTTATAAGTGAATAATTTCTAAAAACAGAAGCTATATCCGATCCGATGACGCCAATTTATTGCTTCTGTCTGAAATTCCCCAATTATTGGGTATTATCTTTGGGCCAATTTTTGCAGATAAGTAGTATATTGTGAAGAATTGGCAGATGTAATATAATATAATCATAATTATTTAGCAAAAATATCTGTCAATACGAAATAAATGCCACTTAGCTCAAAATTATCCTTGGCTGCCTCTAAGTTAATAATTTAAAAACCGCGATCATACTGTAGAATAAATATTGCTTACAGGATTATACTTCGAAATTTTTCAAAATTGCTCTGAATTACCTACCTTTAAAGACAGCTCAAATTTATTTTTTCAATTAAAACGTTTAGAACAGCATAAGCAGTACATAGGCACTCTCCATTTTATTTCCAGTAATATAAAACGAAGCTTATTATTTCTTGCCTTTGCCTCCGCAAAAGATAAAACTGTGGGATTGAAAAATATTCAAGAACGTAGGGCTGTGTACGCAAATTTACAACAGATAGCGGGAGGCTCCTTTTGCAAACATTACATTAATTTTATAGAGAATCCAATTTGTGCGAAATTAAGTCATTAAATAATAACTCGGTTATTTCACTCCGCTTGATGAACCGAGAGATTTCTCTCGTGAAATTGATTATTATACATTCTTTACACCACCGAAAATTACTGCAGCCGAATTGGTTGAAGAACGTTAAGAAATAATTAAGAATTTTAAAGTAGGCTTATCTCTTTTGAAGAATTAACTTGAAATTAATGGAGGCATCAAGAAGTTTATATCGTACTAAAATATATGAGGTGCTTAATTTAAAATAAGTACCTAAATATGAAGATATAAAAATAAAAAAGACATTTGTTTACACAAAGAAAACAAATAGTAAAACTAGTCATATTTTATTTCGTCATGAATTGTTGAGAATATATTTTACAAAATTTAATTTAAAAAATATTATAACTTCAATAGACGCAAAAAAGAAAAAATTGTAGCAATGCAATGGCTGTGTTTTTTATATCAAATATGTAGGTTTCGGTTCTAGGTTAAGCGGGAAATTGTTAACTGATTTTAAATTAATGAAAAGTTACCCATATTCATATTATTCAAAAATTGATTCATTTTATTCACAAATTCGTTAGACATTTGAATCTAATCCGAATTCATAGTATTCATGAATTTGTTAAATACTCGTCGTAATGTCACTCGATGTTTACAAAAAATGCTTCGACTTTTCTGTTTCATTATTTGAAGTTGGGATTTACCTACAATGTTTGCGAAATGTAAGTAATTTGAAATGAAATTCTTATTTCTTTTAGGGCAACAACAATTTGAGAAGCGATCAAATTCGTCGATACGAAGTTTGATAAATACAATTTTGAAATGCAATACGTTTATATTACATATATACAAAAAACCGGTCAAGTGCGGGTCGGATTCTCGCACCGAGGGTTCTGTAAAACATTATTTTTTTTTTGTGATGTAACTAAAAATCTACGGTTTTCGGATTTTTCGCTTTACTTGTGCTATAAGAGATTGCTTCTTGCCAAATTTTATGATTTTAGGTCGGCATAAACGGCCGTGCGTAGACTGGGACCTGAGTATTTGATATCAATTTCAACTTGCTACCTTTACGTATTCCTGTGAAAAAGGGTCTTGACAGACGGATAGACGGACAAATGGATAAATGGACAGACAGACAGACGGACAGACGCAATCACGGACAGATGGACAGACGGACAGATGGACAACGAAGCGATCTTAAAGGGTTCCTTTTTTCCTTTTGAGGTATAGAACCCTAAAAAGATAACTATTTAAATAAATTATTTTATGATATTTTTGGATATCAGTTTTAAATGGTTATTATGAGATTCTCCAGGGATGGCGCCACTATATTGCTATAGTATAATACCAGTTTATTAAAGTCTCAATAAAATTGACAATAAAAGGCTAGAGAGCTATAAATCTAGAATATTGTTTGTGAGGTTAATAACTTCAATTTAAACCTCTTGTTAGAAATAAAAAGCAGAGACTAACAAGAAATTGTTTCAAGATGGTTTTAAGTGATTCTTATACAAAAGCTCTTGTCGGAGCTTTTCAACTTGTTGAATGTGCCCGAGAGGCGCGACACCGCGACTGAATGGATGTCCTCTGGTCCTGAGAATCCTCTCGAAATTTTGTCCAGAAGGAGCTTCGGTCGTCCTGTCTCACGATGGCGGCTGGGATCGGAATCCTCTTTCTAGCACGGTCCATTTTATCTCTCGCACTCCAGCCTCCGTATGTACCAAAAACTGTTGATAGCGCGACAACTCTTATACTTTTGGGCGCCCGTTGGGTGGGTTTTTGTTCCTTCTGTTTGCAAGATGCCAGAAATGTTTACTAAGAAAAAAATATCGCACTCGCTGTAACCAACAAGTAGTACTAATTTGACATTCGCCGCGTGAAAGTGTGTTTGCGGCACGCTCCCTTCCCTGCACGCTCTTCCGTTTCGTCGTCACGGTTGTGACTGTCCATCTTTTATGCAAATCCTCGGTGTGTCGACGTGTTGTGCGTTTTGTGTCATCAAAGTGCATCTTTAAAATGTGTTTGTGCCACTAGTTTCTAGATTGATCCTTAGTAAGGATTCCTTACAAGGGATAGGATTGTGATTGAGTGGTTTATCTGATCCTGGTTAAGGATACGACAATTCAGGCTTCGAAGATAAGCAACAGGCCATTTCCAACATTTGGTATGTCTATAAAATAATTTTATGATTACTTTAAAACATTTTTATGCAAAAAACATTTTTGCATATAAATGTTTTATTTCATATCCGAAAGATTTAGATGACATCAAAAATTTAGGGACCGTATCCTCGTTGGGTATTAGAAAGATGTGGCGCCTTTTTTAGTAATTTTTTTTGCAAGCCACAAATCTTTCGCGTTGGTCACGTATTTTGGTTTCGTAAAGAAAAAATATTAAGACTTTTGGTCATCTTATATCCTGTTTGTCATATTAAGTCCTGGTGACTCTTCCCGGAAAATCGTATTATATGCTACATATATGTATGTAGTTATTATGAATATACACATACGGTCAATAGTTTGACTCTGCGGGATTACTTTTATCTTTTGACTTTGGAATCTGCTTGGAATTTTTATATCCCTATTTAGAGGCCCTTTTCACCTTCGGACATCTTCCTTTACATTAAATTCAAAATTTATTTTTTAAATATTCAGATGAAACGGATGTTACAATTTTTGTGGATTGTAAAACTATCGTGTTGACGTTATAGTAGATATTAAGTTATATTACTAAGTATTTACAACATATTTTCACAATCGTTTAATTTAAGTTTTTAAAATGTGATACATATGTTTATTTTGATATAACTCAAGCATTAACGCGTCAATTTCAAGAAGGATTTAAATAATCGTAAGCTTGTATGTAGTTTAGACTCATTTCATTCCAAGTAAGACATTCAATAGAAAAAATGGAAATATATAATTTTGCAAATTTTAACACATTTTGTATGTAAATATTAAAATTAAAAAGTATAATTAAATACAAATAAAGTTGTGGGTAAAATGCTGGATAAAAATTTAATCTTTAATTTATAATATTTTTATTAATTTGAATCTTAGTTTCACGTAGATTTAAGAATTTTGAATGAAATTCATGAATTTATCAGATGTTTCGATCAAAACGATAATTTTGTATAGTATTATAATTTGAGTCTTATCTTAGGCTTCAAAATTAACGAATATCTTTACAGATTTAGGAGTAGTCCATCGAAACAAAATTACACTACCACTAAACGTTTAGTGTTAAAGAAATTCGAAATGACATTATCACCAAACGTTTAGTGGTAATGATTGAAATTCAATTTAGCATTATAATAAACATGAAAATAGTTCAAATCGAAGTGCATTTCAGTTTTGTTTCCATTAGAAATAAAAGTAATGAAGAATTTAAAAAAAGTGTACTACTCTGATATCTTACAAAATCTTAATCCTTCCTTTTTATATTTATTGAATTGTTAATTTAAATTTGGGATACAATTGTTTAAGAACATTTATCATTTTTGTTGCAGGGGATGCTGGATTAACAAGAATGTCTATTTTATTCGCCATATATGTATTTTATAATGAAAAACGTAACAAAAACATTATTGCGAGATTGAATTATTATTTACTGAAGAAATGTTATTAACTAGCTTAAAAACTTCAAAGGACCAGATATAGAACTCTCCATTTCCTTAGTTAACAACATCGTCCCAATTTTCCAACATTTAAGCACTTAACATTAAAAAGCGAATAAACAGACCCATTAAAATGAAATAATATTTCATGTTTTTAATGTGCCAATTTTCTCGGTGCTTGGTAAAGTAAAAACCTCACAGTCACAAAAGACGTTTTCATTTCATAACAATGCTCTCGAGCACATTGTTGTTACTGCAAAGGTTTCCATAAAGAAATACAAGTTCCTTTAAGAATTGGCCAACTTTTCTTTTGCCCTAGAGTTAGCCCATTGGGACTTTTTATATTCTTTGGCAAGATGTAAAAATATTTCTGAAAAATGAAAACACAATATAATTTTACACTCACTTACACAAAAATGAGAAAATGGGTGCTGGAAAAATGTGTAGTGTAATTTGATATGTTAGGGTAAATGTAAGAAATTATTATGCGAAAACTGACCAGAATAAACCCTTTTAAAGTATTTTTTTTATGAATGTCAAATAAAAATTTTGTATATTTTAAAGTTTTACTAAAATCCTTTTGTAAAACTCCACTTTATTTTGTAATTGGATTCAAAAATATTGTACATTGAGGTATTTTTCACTCTCTTCTCTATAAAGACCTTTGGGTAATCCGTACTTAATGGCTAGATAGTGCTTTTCCATTTTTGATTGTCCTTAAATGTTATTCAAACTCATCCATGTGAGACTTTGCTGAATATCGTTTCAAATATTCCTTTTGCATTCATTGTAATGTAAGCATTTTCGTTTAGATCGCTATTTCGATAAAAACAAGGCATAGTGCCCCAGGAGATATGTAGGCGCTATTGTAGCGTCCTTCCAGAAGACAATCCTTATTGATACATGCTGTTCAATAAATCCCTTTTTTATTTATTGTATATCATGAAAACCCAATAAAAGGGCGTTATGAGTAAATTCCTTCTATTTATCTATCTGGTTTTGCTTAAATCATCCAATGGAAGGATGTGCCACAACTATAAATTCTATTAAAGTCATTTACAATATTTCTTTGAGATAAATCACTGATGAACATAATTTCCTGCGTGTGACATTTTCTGGTCGGTTAATGTTACCACCATTTCCCCAAAAGTCCTGCTGGGGTATTGTGGAATTTTATATGAGAAAATGAGGTGAAAGATCCTTTCTTAATTTTGTTTTTTTTTCTATCCTATTTTTATCAGAGCTAAGCAATAATTTATATTGACCTCCCTTTTGTTTTTTGTATCACGTTTAATTCATGAACATTAGCAGAGTTTATCGATCCGAAAGAAGGGACATCGCATCTCTTATATATAATATACTTATATAAAAAAACTGGAGAATCTATTTATAAACTGTAAAAGACAGGCAATAAATTATCAGAAATAAAGGCGGACATGCAATAAACAATAAAAATAATTGGCACAATTTAACTTGTCAGCTTCTTGCTTCAAGTCACACCAGAATTTATACAGATGTCGGTTACTGAGACGTTATTCATGGGATTTTGGATCTCAACATTTTTCTTGTAGATAATGGTGGGAATGTTGTGCTAAGTGTTGTCTGCACAATAATCCGATGTGGAAAGATGTGTTTCCTTGATGCTCTGCTCAGCGATTTTTTTATCAGGGGTTGTTATTGACCAAATATTCGAATTTATAGAAACTCCAGTAAACATTTTTCGTTGGCATAGACTCAAAGGTATAAAAGCGCCAAAATATAGCCCTTACAGTGAACAAATATGCACGCAACAAGAATAACAACTTAAAAATACGTCCATTACGCGCCCAAAGCAAGCACAAAAGAAAAATACTTCTTTTTCCAAAATTAAAATAAAGTTGTATCTTTATTGGACTACTTATAAATCCATTAAGTAGTTGAATGGAGATATTTCTAGCACTAAATTTAGTAAATCCTATAGATATACCAATGAATTCAAATTTAAATAAATAAATGAAATAAAATACGTCTTTTTGCAAACTAAGGCGCGTGCGATTTTTAAAACAGTTTTGAATAAATTTCTTTATGGGTAGTTTTTAGGCGGATTATTTCGTCAGGGTAAAAACAAATTTTGGATTTTTACATTTTCTTTTAGTATGATGTCTTAAGAATATGTAAATATTTTCTCTGTTTTATAAAAATTGGCCTAAAATTGATTGAGTTATATCAGTTTAAAGAAGTGACTTTTTTATATCTCAGTAATCAAAATATCTTAAAAACTACAAAAGCGACTTTCATGAAATGTGGCACATACATATATATTTTTTTTAAATAGCTAGCCACTGAACGAGTGTATTTTGATGAAAAATTATTTGTTCCTAAAAGACTTTCTTATTTTATGAAAATTTTCATAATTCTCCGATTTATAAAAAGTCAATTGATTCTGAAAGTGATCTGTTGGGATCAGCAAAATTAGATTGGATTGCTTGCTGTTTAGAAATTCTTCATTGTCTAATAAATAATAGGGACAGCTCTTGTTATTTGAACGGTTCAACATTTTTTAGATTTTCGAAATGGGTTAAGGAAAATCATTCAAAGATTATATTATGTACCTATGAAATTTCAAAGAAATTCTTACTAAAACATAGATCAAAACTCCTTGTAATTTTTGAATATTAATTAAATACATATATCAAATATTGTAGTAATGTTGGGTTGAAACAAATAGATTAAGATAACTTTGAAATCAAACAAAATATTTAACTTGTTAATCTCCTGGCCTAAAATTAAAAACACTTTCTATTCATTAAAAGGTCTGTGACCTCGAACCGTCCTTTGGGCAATGTTTATTTGGGCCTAATTCCAGATTTTTCGAGATTTCATGAGCTTCCATCAGCAATCCCTCTTGCTTTATTCCAATGATACGCTCGCTGGTTATTTACGAAAACGACTTCTTGGAAAGATTAAGCTAAAACCTAATAAAATTTTTCTATATCTACTAAAAAAATTTATCTCTGCTGAGTCAACGAGAAAAATGCAGAAGAATTTTGATCCTTAAAGTAACATAAATTTGTTGCACAACCTTCAGTCATATCCTAGGAGTACTTTTGAATTTTTCTTATTAAAATTCGTCCACAGAATGTATTAAAACCACGAACCACGATGAGGATAGAAGCCCGCGAAAGAGATTGCGGAAAATATTCTATGAGTATTATGCAAATCCTGTAGATCTTAATTCTAATTAAAAAATTGCGCATCAGGTACATTAATTAAATCCTCTGCCTGCCTGCTACAAAGGAGAAAAGCAATTTATACAGCTCAGCATAATTAAAAATTCAGCTCCATTCCGCAGTACTCTTCCCATGTTGCAGGCATTTGCATATTTTGAATGATTGCTTGCAAGAAAGTTTGCATTTCGGATCTGTTGTTATTAGCTCTATCTTAATCAATATTATTTTGATTAGTTGGTTTATTATTTTGATTTTGATTTGAATCGTGTCGTGACAAAATTGAATTATAAAATTTAGAAATATAACGCTGAGCAAAGGAAATATGTATTTAAGAATTGGTAAATTTCTAATACATAATAAGGAAATGTTGAAAAAAGACGAATGGTATTTATGAACTGGGTAGATTTTGATTTATTAAAATTAAATTATTATTTATTTTGTAACTTATTTTCTTGGGCAAGTATTTTGTACATAGATACAGTTTTTAGGGACAAATTGTAACAAATAAATTTTAAACTTTTGTTTATTGATTTAAATTTGATTTAAGAAGACCGCAGTTCTCATTAAATGTAATTTTAGAATAACTTGAAGAATCTTGAAACTAATCGACAATTTTATCCCTCTGTATTTGGGCTTATTTTATTACCTAATTAAAATGCCATTAGTCCTTTGAAAGGAAATCCAATGTTTTTCACTTTTATTTTGTTTGACTTGTCTTCCTTTTGGGCAATGATTGGATAAATTCAAGAATTCTATTTAATTTTTTAAGGGTACTTTCACATTGATTTGGATTCTGGGCATACTCCGAAGGTTCTATTTTTGTTAATTTAAAATGAAACCGATGAAATCTTTTGATAACTTAAAGGTATAAAAAACGTAAAAATAAGAAATCTGTCTTCGAGGAGGTCCTCAAAAGGAATTAATTAAAAATAAGTATTCCTTTTGTGACCAACTTTTTTCTTGTTTCGAGTTTTAATTATTTCCACTTTAATTGCTGCTCAACGTCTTGGTTGGAATGGAACCAGAACTGCATAGAAGACTTTAATAGATTCACTTTAATTGTATTTTGTATAAGATTGGTCCCTGTGGGACTAGTTTTCTCCCTGCTGGGGCAGACGGGAAATCGATAAACCCTGTAAAAGAAATCTGCGTAGTTTTATCGAACGTCTTTCAATTTATCGTGGAATTGAAGGGTGTAGGACCTGACCTCAGTGCTTGTTGAATTCCTTCGTGCTCATGAAAGTTTTATTGCCGGAGCATTCCTTGGGTAAAAATGGGTTGTAAATTCTTGGTTTCCGTAATTCGCTTGAAATACCATTGGCTTGGTGTAGAAGTAGAAGCATTGATACATTAGTATGCTCTCCAGCTTATTCGTTGTCATATGCCCTGGGAGATTAACTCCTTCCCTTTCCGGTGATGTTTGAAATTTCCCTCGGGTTCTTGCAATATAAAACTCTTTTTTTCGTCCCTTCCTGTCTTCGCGATGTATCAATATATGCTTGCCGTGATTTGTTGCTGAAACAATGCGGCCGGAATACTCTTTCTATATTACTCGATTTGGGATCACATTCGTAGAGAAATAAAATACCCCAAAAAAGTATCGATTTTTAGGATAACGATGGGCTATTTACTAAAGTTGTATCAAAGAAAAGTTGACACAGAAAAATTGGACCGCTTTAAGGGGTCTTACACCCTTCAAATTGTGAAAAATAAATTTTTAAAAATATATGTTTTTTTTATAGAAAGAATAAATATAACATTTTAATATTTTACAGATATATTTATTGAACTTTCAAGAGTATAAACCAATTTTGTTTGGAATTTTTATATTGATTTTTATGCCCATTACAATGTTTAAAAGAGAAACATTTAAAAATTACGGTCGTGATGATTTCGGCTGACTGGATTATCTGCAAAAAAAGGGCTAATTATTTAGTGCTGAAGTAGCTATGGCACGACCCAGAAGCAACCTTTGTTTATCAACAAATAACAAAATGTCGTACGTTTTTCGAAAAAAAACCAGATTTTTAGATAAGTAAAATCAACTTAAAATCGGAAATTTTTTACCGATTTATTTGATTCTGGTTCATGGGATAGCCATAAATATGTTTATGGAACAATCGGTGGAGTAGTTTATTTTTTTTAAATTGTGGCGACGAGTTTAAAAAAAGAGGTTTCGAGAAAATCCGTTTAAGTATGGTACATACATACATATATGCATTATATCCTATTTCACAGTACCTTGTTTTATACTTTCATAAAAGATTTTTAATTTCATTCTAAAACTATTAAAAACAAGTTTTTGATGGTATACTCTTAAAATGAGTCAAAAAATGAAACCCCTTAAACCTACATATATTAAAACGCATTGTAGATGTGGTATCCTATTATTTCCAATAGCTTCATTAAGTAATTAAATTACGATTACGAGAACGCATTAAAATTTACGATTGACTATAGAACCGAATATTGCTGGTATTAATCCCACATTTTGTGGTAGATGAATATTGCATTGTTCTATATATTTATTGAATACATTTTTTTCCTTTTTTCAACCACAAATATTGCGAGGTTCAGTGCACTGTCTGGTGAAACGTAATACGACAGGTGCGAGTATGCAAATTTTCACCGAACGGCTCTCCATGCATATCAAATAGCATTTCAACGAATTTACGTGTATGAAGAGAGGTTTCCGTTTTTTATGAAATGTATCCTACCGCATAAATGGAGGTACATCAAATGTAAATGAAAAGAATACACAAACAAACACTAAAACATCTTCATTAAAATTCATAAAACTCTGGATAGAACATTATTAGATATGTCATTTTGTTGGAATGTTTAATTTATCAATTTTAAAATTGAAATAAAAAATAAGAAGGGTAAAATTATCTATAGTTTTTTCAATTATTTTAAAATTTTTATTAAATAGTTTTATCAAGCTAGATATTTTTGGAATCTCTTATCTATTTTATTTTCAAAACAACTGCATCTTAGAATTTTTGTTACATAATTTAATTTGTTTAAAGTTTTATATGAATTTGTAATTCATTCTTAATTTTATAGAGCAACCAGGAACCAGCAAATGTTTTTGTTTTTATTTAAGGAATTTACACAGAATGTTCCGGCATTACATGGTTTTTTGATCCTCCCTTAAAATCGTAATCGAAAATTTGGAGATGGTGAACGCAGAAAATGCTTTATGAGTTCTTTGAGAGATATCGTAAGATTTCGATTGATGGCATGTTAGAAAATGACTAGTCTAAGAACGAAATTTCGATAAATTTTGAATTTAAACCTCCATAATTTCTATGTTTGGGAACGACTTATCCTAAAATATGAAATGAGTTATCATTGGAAATTTACTTTTATCTTTTTTTGAATGAGCCCACGGTCGAGACTCAGATTCATATATACATAGAAGTTTTTCTAAAATCTTGCAGACAGGTTCTTTTTATAATATGAAAAATTTATTAAATAATCATGATTTTCATTATTATTATGGAGATGGAGATAATAAATTCTGTATTTATATTTGTGATTAATTTTACCCTGTATTTTATAAAACAAATTAAATTTGATTATGCTAATATATATGTATGTATGAAATTTTTTTGTTTTGTTTTAGACCAAAGAAGCCTTTTCGATAAACCAAATGTTAGTTACTATTATGTTTTTTGGGAACATAATATTGATTTTTTAATTTTCAAATAATATAATCTACCTACTGTTTAAAATAGGCAAATATGCAGCCCTTTTTTAAATGTTATATAATGCTAGTTAACTTATCTTCAACAAGTGCAATTTTTTCCTGTCTTTCCATGGAAAGAAATTGCCTGATTGAATTGTGTCAAGGGAAATTGGACGTATCATCTTAAATATTTTGTTTTGAGCAGTCTGCAGCTTATTTCTATGTGTGTTCACTCAACCTCCATTTGTCAATACGGCAAGAAAAACTGCTTTATATATTAAGAAGGAGCTTATTGTTTAGGCTTAGGTTGATATTCTATTAATAAAAGGATAAAAGATTCTGGTCATCGTGTTTATTTTCTGGATTGTGTTCATGATATGGTTTTTTCATGTAAGGCTTTTATCTAAAGTAGTGTCAAGTTATTTGACATTTTCGAACCATGGAATGTCGTTATAATTTTGAGTTGTTGGTGAAAAGTTTGGTATCCTCTTTCTACAGTGGAAAACTATTGATTTCTCTCCTTTCAATTTAATTTTAGATTTGGGGAAGTAAAAATTTTCAAGTTTGAAGTAATTTTCGATCTATTTCAAAAGTATATATGTACCTACAAATACAATTTTATTTATTGAGTTTTCCGAATCATATTTCGACTTTTCTAAGAAACAATTCTTCCAAGAATGGAGTAATGTAAAGACCTTTTGATGTCGAGTAAAATGATATCTTTCTATTAAAATTCTGGATAAAACGAATGAAAAATTATTTTTCTATACTGAAATTTAAAACTGTTTAAAACGTAATTTCCGAACAAGTTTATGGTTACATCTTGTTACCACAATAGCAATCTCAAAATTAAAAGGCATCGTTCGCTTTCAATGAATTTAAGAAGGAAGTTCCATTATACGAACGACTATGAATATCAAATTAAAATTAGAAAGCTTCGTGTATGGGGTTTCAGAATAATTTTGTAAAGTAAAATATTTACAAACCCACATTAAAACCGCAGTGTGGTAAAGGTTGGGTTTCAGTTTCCTGAGAATCAGGTCTTATTACACTCACGATATAATTAGGCTGCTATAGTGAATTAAATTTCATACCTTATGTAATGTGGCTTGGATAAATATAGGTATATGTATTGATAGAACATTAGTTTCTATGTGGACTGTTTAATTTTTGGATAACATTGAAAACATGTTCTTGAAATCCGATTTTCGAAAAGAGAACCCAATCTGTTAAAGGGGGTTTTCGTTTGTACCATGGGCAAAGGAAAAGGGTTAAAAAATATTTTAATTTTCATTGCGCGATTGCATACAGTCACATCTGCAGCATGTGGGTGTTTACGCTATCGATCCGGGCAACAATTAATGGACTATCATAAACCAAGCGGTGTACCTGCCCATTATTCTCAATAAACAAGACAAAGCCGGAATTTAGTGCGCGGGGCCCAGACATGAAACCGATATCGACTCCCATTTATTTCGGTTGTTTAACCCTTTACTTTATGTAGGGTATTTTGTCCAGCGTTGTAGGTACTTGCAGATTATGTATTTTGCACATTTATTGGGATCTATCTGATATACGAATAGTTCTCACGTTGAGTACACACTGGAGGCTTCGAAAATATTTGGACATATATCGATGAAGGCCAGTGTTATGTTCAAAATATGCAAAAATATATTGAGAGGGTTTGGATTTGCCTTTTACTGAAAAACATTGGGAGGCGTAAACACAAAACCTCGTAATTTCACTTTATTTTCAAATTTCAAAGGAAAACATTTTCATCGGAAAATCAATGTCAACAAAAATAATAGTACATGATATCAATCTTGCTTGTTTTGATTTTGTATGGAGCGGCACGATGTTGTTTTAACACAAGGGATGAGAGGCTGAAACTACTCCACTGTAGGCGCTTCTACCCCATTTTAGTTCAGGAGATTTTATCTTTTTCATTTGAAAAGTTTTGTTCTTAATTGCTAAACTTTCTTGTACATTGCTTAAGTTGAAGTGCGATGAGACGCATTTAGGCTTAGGTGTTGATTTATTTTGACGTTTTATTTTGTATCATGCGAAAGGAAGGTTTCACTCATTCGTTGCTGAAATAGATGTTTTCATTCGATGTAAACAAAGAATTTTAAAATTGCTACTTCTTCTGATTCCAAAACAGTGTGAGTCCCAATAAAATCATTTCATGAAAAAATTAAGCTAAGTCTACCGACTGATTCACTCGTAAAAAGTTATGAGATCTTACATCGTAACGTAGTTAAAGGAAATTTTGTAATTTGGCCATTATAATTCAATTAACAGCGTTATTCTTATACATTTGTACTAAAATCTAGTACGCTACATTAGCCGAATTGGAGAGTAATGTGGCATAAACAAGCGTTACACAATTGTAATAAATTAAACATAATACATATATGTATTAAACTATCGATATATATAAAATAAAAATATTTTTGCAATACATTTCCAAAAGAAATTTTTTAAAATTTTTTAACGTATATTTCGTCTTACAGAACTAATTTAAAGTTAAATACAATTAAAATTTAACAAAGGCAGAAAGATCAAGTGCTGGGTTGGAAAAGATCTGGCTGTGCTAGAAAGATTATTGCTAGACCTAGAAGATAGATTATAGAACTTGTTAAAGTAGAAATCAAATTTTATTTGTGTGGAAATCTAATACATAAATTTTCGATCTACAAAAGATAATTCCCCGAAGCAAACTTTATTTGAATTTGAGACCAAAAAGGATTTTGGAGAAATTAAGATTGAAAATTAAGTATACGCTTTACAAAACACAAATAAGTAGGTTTTGAAGGGGTTTCTTCAGGTACCCCTAATATCTTTCCTGATATGAAATAAAATATACAGAATTTTCTTTATATTATACCTAGTTATATATTCCTTGAAGAAGAACAAAGCCTTTGCTTCCGAAAAATTTCCAGGAAATTTTATTAATCTTTAATATTAAAACAATATTTATATGTATATTTTGTGAACCGAAAATGTTTGATTTCTAAGTAGTATAAAGAAAGGAACATTACCTTTGATGCATTGCAAATTTGCAAATTTATCTTCCTTTTAAAGGTTGACTGGTTCATTAACTACATAACACTCTTCATGGTAGCCCATTAAAAAGCGATCAGGCAAGTTACACTCCTGAACGATTTATTTTTATACTCCTTACTTTATTTATCACTTGACACTCGACAATTTTAAGCAACTCAACTGAAAATTATGACGAAGCACATTTAAAATCATTCACCCTGTTAAAATATACTTGGGACGAACAATTGGGAAGAATGATTTGCGTTTAAGGTAATTTGTAAAAATAAGGCCTCCCACCTTAGGCAGGGAGCGTTGTAACGATGACGACACGTTTATATTTCCTTATTTTTCAGAAGGCACAACAGGAAGACGATCAACACATAAATTCCGACATATTACGCAAGTTTACGTCTGCCCTGACATCGGAAGGAAATAAAATAGGATTCCGGAATCTTTTATGAGTTTCTCCACATGGAGATAAGACTTAGTCGTGGATTTGCGAAGCATCGGCATTTTTCTCAGTTGTCCATAAAGGGACATTATGCGGGCGGGAAACGAATAACGAATTATGGAGGATATGACTTTTGACTTTATGATCTCTGTTAATGCCCTTCTTACTAAGCACGAAATTAAAAACACCTGCGGTCGCCCTTAACACTTGTGGCCATTTAATAGTAGTGCTATAAGTAGAAGTTTTATCTATTTTTGCAAATTTTATTATTGGACTACTATCACTTTAGGGGCCTATCACATCATAATAATCTGGATATAACCACTCAGCTGAAAACATTTTATTTGCTCGCAAATAACAAAAATAGGTACAACGGGAATTTTTTGGGACTAGTATTTCCAAAAGGTCAAATTTTTCAAGGATATAGAATTTCTTTTTCCTTTTTGGACAGAAACTCAACTCAAAAATCTGAATTAATAAGGAACTTTAAAAAAATATATAAAGTAATATAATACTAATATTTCGGTAGAGTACCTATGTATAGTATATACATATATAAGAATTTTATGAAATTTCATGTATAAATATGGTCTTTAAAATTTTGGCCGAAATATAAGAATATGTTTGACAAAATATTAAAATATGAAAGCAATGAAATTTCAGAAGATGTAAGAATAATAAAGTTGTTAATTAATAGAATATGATATAAAGAATTTTGAGACAATCGTAGGTAAATTAAAATTTATCAAATATTTAATATGTAAATAATATTTAATATTTGCTCTTTAATTCTGACTTTTATAAATGTAAATGCATACATAGTACAAATGAGTCACGTAATTCAGAATATTTTCAGTAATTTTAAGTGAAAAATATGAAAAAGGAGAAAGATTGCACAGATCAACATCAATTTTGCGTCTGAACCAGTAAAATATAATTTCTATTAATTTTTTTCTATATATATTACGAATTCATATTCAAAATATTCAAATAACGAATTGCCCTATAAGAGCACATAACATAACTTAAATAAAAGCTTGAATTTTAAATACAAAATATATAAATAATTCGAAATGATATATGAATTTTAATTTTTTCTTGTTCGCCAAGATGCGTGTAAAAACGTTTATAAAGATAAGTTGCATTTATTATTTGTAGATAACGATTCACGCTTTCATTTTTTTAATGTACATACTTTGAAAATTCGTTTCTGGCATCTTGTTTGAAAAGTTAGTCCCCTATTTGTAAATCAAAATATCATAGAATTTATACTTCGAAATAGAATCGTCTTATTCCCAAATGTAATACAATCAAATTAGATGCTTCTTCCGTTTAAATCTTATTTTCATGAAGTGCTTCTAAATTGCTAACACATTTATGGGTCTGGATGGGCCCTCTATAGAACCACTTAATTTTGGATGATTTCTATTCTTCCGCGCCTATATCGTTTCATTTTGCTGCTCGATTGAGGGCCAGGAAGGCAATTTGCACAGCGGTAGCTGAAAACACAGAGCCTCTCAATAGCCAGAGATCAGGCACAGGGTGGACATGATTGACGCTGAATCATATCCGGCCGGGGCCCTATATCGGTTACATTGACACCCTGTATAGGTCAAGTACGCATTCATAAAGTGCTCGAACGAAACGAAAGTTCCTTCCTCCGCAAACAAGCCGACGAGGATGATACTCGAGGAGGAGATTGATGCGGAAATGCTGACAGATTACCCTGTGATGGGCTCCGAAGGGCCGGCAGCTGGCGGGATTAGGGCGGCTGGTGTACTCCCAACACCGGTTGATAGTGGATTTACATTGATGAATGAGTTCGACTCCGCTCCGAAAATCCGCCACCGATACCCAACCATCCTTGGTAGCTGCTCCAGTTCAGCTAATCTCAATTAATCGATCGCATTAGGCATGAGTAACGACTTTGATGATGTTTTCAAACGAATGCAGGATATCCGCGAAATCGAGTTTTCTGCACACGAGGATCAAAATATATTGAACGACAGTCGTGTGCCTTTGCTTCAACGACAAGTTCAATTTGAAGTCAATTGTAAACTTTAGTAATTTGTTCCGACACGATATACCATAGTATCTTTTTTATGTTTAGAAAAAAAATAAGTATGAAAATCCAATTTTCACAACATTTATTAACTTTAATTTTAATTTTAATGGATTACTGAAAGCATAAATTACAAAAATATTTAAAAAATATATACGACTATACTTATTGGTCTTAATACGCATCCTTCTACATTTTTGAGTTTTCATTGGAAAATTATTTGCTCTAAATAATTTATAATGATGTATTTCTATTCTTATAGTCCACAGGCATTTTTTTCTCTAAAAAGGTTTTAATCAAATAATAATAATAGTTTTCATTTTCTTTTTTAAGATTATTGTTCTTTAAAAAACTCTTTAAAACCCTTTTGGTATTAAGTTTAGAAACCTTTTAAATTTATAAATTCTAAAGTAGGTTTTCATTACCTTTTATGCCGCATAACTTTAAACTTATGATGAAAAATATATAAAAGTACCATTTCTCTTATCTCCGAAATTTGAAAAGTCAAAAATCTGAAATAATTATACAATAGTTGAAAAAAAAAATAAAACCATGTCTCTAATTATAGGACAGTTTTCTAGAAATCGGCAAAATCGTTTAAAAACAAACCTAGTTGCGCGGTTCCAAACAAAAACAAAACCTACATTATTTTTAAAATACGAAATAAGCAAGGAATTTTATATATTGGCTATTAAATTAATTTGAAAATCGATATTTCTAATATTCCTCATAAATAATTTAAAATCGTCTATTAATGCCTTCATTAAGTGTAATCGTAATCATTATCGTTAATAAGCAGTAATTTGATCGATAATATCGTAATAATACATAATGGCAACATGGATTATGAATTGAGTTTAAATTATTACTGGATGTAGGCTTTTCATATTAGGTCCATTTAAATGAATACAAGTTTCAAGGCGGTTGCGAGTTTTATTTATCCTTACTATTAAGTACAAAAGAACATTATTTAATTATTTGTTTTCATAAAATGTCCTGTATTCCTTGAGAATTATTGTTTTCATTTCTTGTTAAGAAATATGTAAATCAGTGCATATTTCTCTCATTTTTATTATCTACATCTCCTTTTCTAAAAGCACAAAATGCGTCTTTAAATACGATTAAATCATGATTTGCACATTTATCTCGTTTTCTGGTGTTTTCAACTACGTGGGAACTTTACCTTTTAATAATTAATTTGAGCACAGCCTGAAAACAAGAAACATCTCAAAATATTTATTACATTCCCTCTGGGATCATTTGTTTTCATTAGGGCATAATAATTTCATCTTGAGCACGCCTCCTTTGTAGTTCCTTTTTAAACAAGTCCTTCCCATTAATAATGAGGGCCGTGTTTCCTGTTTAAAGGAAAAACAAATAAACACAAAAATAAGAAGGAAAACTTAATTGCGAAAAGCCGAGAAAACGCATTAGGTGCGTGGTTCTTCGGCGCTTCTGGCGACCTTGATGACAATTATGCGAAAAAGTAATTAATTAAAGAAACTTTAAAGATAACAGAAAAAACTCACATTTTATTGAAGAAAAGGAAAATAAATTTCGAATTAATAAATACGGTACGACACAGAATTCTCACCGAATGCATTTTCGATATAATCGAGGCACACTTCAACGAGTATCGAATTCATGAATTTGTACATACCCGTGTGTGTTTCTTTATTCATTCGGAATATTCGGAACACTCAACAAGCGTTTCTTTATCCGTATAAAGTATTCCGAACATTCCGTTACTACTCCAGAATATTTCGAACGTATTCTTTCTGATCCGTCTCAAGAGGTGGAATCAAAGGAATATTCTCGCGTCAGCTGTCAAATAACAAATAAAAATTAATGAATGTACAAATAATGGAACAATTTCTTGTAAAATTTTATGAGCTTAGATGTTCTTTTAAATCTTAGTTTTTTTATACATTTTAGTCGAAACAGGGTTTACATAAAATGCCGTATTGATAATTATGAAAAAAATATGAGTCGGTTTGAAAAAAATCAGAAGAAAAGAGTTTGGGAGGAAATTTCTGTTGAAATGCGGAGAATTCGTTTGAAGCATTTTACACCGGATCAGTGCATGGGAAAAAGAAAGGGACTAAAATGCATGTATAAAAAAATTAAGAACCACAATAATATGAGTGAAAACCATCATAAAAATTGAATATTTTGGGGATATGGAAAAATCCTTATGTAAAAGTCCAAAAATAACTCATCCAGTGACATGTTCGAATTTGAATACCGCTTTGGACATAAATTATTTATTATAAACATTAAATTCCATGTTCATGATTTAATTTATTGAAAGTACCCTTGATTTTGATGTAATCGTCAGAATATTTTTATTCGAGCACATAACCATCAGGACAGGCCCAAAATTATCGAATATAAACATTTTTAAAATAAATGCACTTTAATAGAATAAAAATTTGTTTTCTAAAATATTAGATAGTACATACTCAGGTTATAATAATAAAAAAAAGGAACTGTCTCGATCTCAGAAATTGCTCGATGACGTAAAAAACACTTATTATTATTTCTTTTACCAAACTTATTATTAAAAAATTACGAAGAATTTTATTTTCTATAAAGTTTTATTTCTTTCGTGAGTCTCGAGACCCATGTGTCTTTTTTTTCTAAAACGCAAGTCAGAATTGGCTGTCAACGAATATTTGAATAAATTGGACAATTTAAAATTAATTTTGATATCTTAGGTGTTTAGTTTAAAGACCCACTTTAATACTAAATATTTTTCTCTGATTTATGCTTTTTAGTTAAAGTTAGTTTAGTTATGTATCATACATCGCGTAAACACTATTTTCAGTTAATTTAAATTCGATCACACGATTTATCTGCGAGATAAAATATCGTTTAAATTATTTAAAACATGAAAATTTCGTTTTGTTTTACACTTCTAAATTCTAAAATAACTGCGAAATAAGGTCGCTGTATTAATATCTCATTTATTTGATAAACTGTGAGGCACAAAAAAACTCGTATGTTTTTGACCTTTTCTAACCCCTTCCCCATTTGCCCTAATTTATTTTTAACTTCACGAAATCAAGGGGAACAGCAGTTGGTGAAATGCACAAAATAATTTGTCTTCCTGGCGACCCAATTAAAAATAACGCCCAACATTTAGGTCACGAAGGTATTAAACAATTAGGGATTTCACAGGTCCCTTTCCTTCACCCAGTATCATTAGGGAGGATAACTCCGACGTTTCACTTATTAGCCAGAGAAGTATTTCGCAAGAACTTTTTGATTACCTTTGAGTTTTTGGAAAATTACACTCAATTTAAGAAGTGGGGTACTCTTAATTAATCCCGCAACCACTAACGAGTTCTAAAATGTTACCGCACTTTCCGAAATAATCTTATAAAACTTAAAAATTGCTTTCAACAGATGTTGCTTCTTGATAAGCTAGACTGGTTATTTGCAGTGGCGTTTAATTAATCATGTAATTTTTAATTCTCAGATTCTGTTAAGTCTTAAATGTTGCGTACCCTTTCCGGAAAAAGTAAACTTCATTTTCCCTTGATGAAACATTTAGAGGAATTAGGGTATTTTAAGGGACAAGTTTATTTTAAAGTGCGTCGCTGAAAGCAGGGTGCATATTAAGCCGCAGCCCTAGAATTTTGGATTTTGGGGGTATAATTAACCATTCAATTATGCTTATGGAAGTGTCAGGCTTTCCACGAAATCGCAATTTATTTTATCTCAGATAAAAAGTAACTCAGCGACAGTTTTGCCGCCAGCTTTTGCATCTGGAAAAATTATTATTTATCTAAACGACTCTTAAATTATTCCTTATTAAAATTTTCATACCGACTTTAAATAATTTTTACTTAAAGAAGCTTTAAACGTTATTTTGTAAAAATGTTTGAAGTTACAAAAATTTTTCTCGAAATTGAATTTCAAAGTTGTATAAATACGGTTATTTTATTCCGATATTTATATATAAATTATATATAAATATCGGAATATATATACTTATATAATATTGATTATGTATTAAAATTGTTGATGTCTGTCTGTGAGATATTCTTACCTTAAAATTCTTTACTGAATGCGTTTCATTTTTTGTCAGTAGTACCTAATTAATGTTGTCAACATATTCAGCTGAATATAAAATATTGAAGTATTACTAAAATAACTTACCAAAGTGTATGCTTTCTAAGATCTCAACTTTTAAATCACTGAAAACTAATACGGCACTTATTTGAGCTGAAAAGTGTTGAAATGGCTTCAAAAGGTAAACTTAAAATGAAGATGTTTGCACACCAGATACTCGAGAACTTTCGTTTTTGTGCACTCACAGTTCCTTACGTCATAAGAGCAAGACTCCTGCAGCTCCGTTGAAGTCTTACGACAATTTTTGAGTATTTGCACCGAGATTTGTTTGTTTGCTGATAAGAAAATTTGCATAGGGGAGGGCTTTTTGCTTGACATTTTTTTTGGATGCAAGGGATAAAAATGAAATTAAACTTCCTCTAGACGAAGATTTTGTTTTCTCAAAACTCTCGTATATTCAAATAGTGTGCACATCGTTTTTCGTTTTTTATATGAATTTGCGTTATCGGTGGTTTTGAATATTGTAGTGAAGTTTTAAATTGTTTGCAAAGTTTTTAATATAAAATAATATAAAATTATTGACTTCAGTATTACATTAATTATAATAAAGGTATTTTTAAATCTTGTATTAGTGTATACATATGTATATGTATATGTAAATAGGTGGTTTGAGGTCATAAAAATCAATAAAATTAAATAAAATTTATTGCACACGGAAATCATAGCAAAATCACGTTTGATACGTCCTATATCCCGGTATCTTGTCAAAACAACTGTCATCCATGTTCGCGGCGCGATGTCATTTTATTTTCGCGATTACCTTCGTGAATTTTGTAATGTTTTGCGTTTGTTGTGGAAACATAAAGATAAGTCTTCAATTCTTTGATAAAGTGGTATTGTTCTCATAAATTCCGTCTATTAAAGAAATAGTCTTGAAATTGTGCCGTTGATTTTTAGACATGTCAAAGTTACATAATTTTTCGGTTTTTTCCGGAATTATTGCGGGCCTTGTTAAGAAATATTATCCAAAATTCAAACATTTAAAGTGCCCAATTTATTTTTTTCCGTCCTTTTTTGTTTGAATTAAATTATTAGTTCATAGAAATTCAAGCATCCGCAATTTCGAAATATTTAATTTTATGTTTTATTCGTTTTCTTTGGGTTGATTGGTCTCCCAGGTATTAGGTAAATTAATATGTATAAGATGATCTTTTTCATAAATGCATGGCTTTCTTTTTCAGGGGTTGACTACATTAGCATAAAGGGTAGGTCGTTAAAAAAGAACGTAAAAAACAGTAGTGGTCTTAGGACCGACCCAACATGATACACGAGTAAATAAAAGAGGGTTTATCAAATCATTATTTATTTTTATATTAAAATTTTAATAAAATCTTCCAAGTTTTGCATCCTTTTACAAAAGTTTCATTTCCTCTGACAATTACAAAAAGGTCACGCCATCAGTTCTACTCCATTTCTTCTAATATTTTCCACTCGTGGTGTGCACGTACATGTGAGTATGTACGTAAAAATAAACTACCAATTCTCGATGGCCCTGAAGCTATGAGCTGGATTCACACCTGATCTCCTTAACCAACCCATTAAACCTGTCTTCCATCTATTCAATACAGAACACGCCCTAAGCATTGGTATCTCCATAAGATAAAAACAATAAGCAGCGAATGTGCAGTACACCTTACGAATTTCATGAAAGGAGTTGTATTTGTTGCTAAAGAAATGAAGATGTAATTTCTTCCAGGAAAAGCTCCTTCCGTATTGAAAGAAAGGAAAAATTGCCATATATTTAAACATAATACAGCCATTTACTCTAATTTTGAGATTAACGCATTATCCCATCTTTACAAAAATCACTTTGACATTTTACCTTTGGTAGTTGATGTCCTTTTTCGTTTAATTTAATTGATTGAGCGCAGTGAAAGAGGCATGTATCATGTATGTTACCTAAAATTTCTGTTAAAAAATAACATATACCTACGTCCTTTTTTCGAACTTTTGGGATACTTGAAAACTTTCTTTTTTTGCGCCTGTAGTAATTTATATTCATTTATCTTGGGAGAAATATAACAAACCATTAGGGAGTTCTGATTTTCAATATAAAATTGTTTCCTTCGTTTATCTTCTGCATATTTTTGGGATTTGCAAAATAAATACAAGAGTCTACGACTGTAAGAGTAATCTTCTTATAAGAAAATGACAAAAGAATTTCTATTCATTTTTTATTTATTCTTTCCTCGCTTTGGGTTTTATTAGAAGAAATTGACTTAAACAAGCTTTTTAGATTTAATGTGAAAATGACAGCTGTTCGACAGTAATATATTCAATTTTAGTACAAAATCAATGCTAATTGAATGGTAATACTCTTTCCATAAATGATATGGTGTCTTGAGCCTTGAGTGATATACATATGTATAAAAAAAGAATAAAACCCTCTTTTCCTTCTTCTACAATTTTAAAAAGCATAGTCTCTTAATGTAAAACAAACTTTTAAATTTACATATGTTCATACCTACATATACATATGAAAAATCTTAGGAATTTCATAGAATGTCCAATTTAATCTGAACTTTAAAAACTCCTAATTTAATTGATATTATTATACAATAAACGAATCATTGGTCATACATACATATATTCGTTTGCATATTTCTATAAAATTCCAAATTCATTCGTGCAAAATTCAATTCAATATTGTTTCCACATGTGCAATAAATTAAGTTAATGTATCAGCAATCAACAATTGAATTCGACTGAAGTGATTCTAAATATTAGAAAACTTTAAATGGAATCGTTCATCATAAAACATAAGATATTTATTCAAAATAAATCGTATACAATACATTATAAACAAAATCCTCTAATATGGTGGTAACTAATTAAAATCTGTCTGTTATCACATCCATAAGAGAATTTAAAATAATATTGATATTATGCAAAAACATTTTTTTAACTCCATTAAATTAAAAATAAAGAATGAATGAAAAGATTCAACTTCCAAGAAATTCCCTAAAGGGAATTAAGATTTATGGGAATATCATGGAAAATTACACCAAATATCATTTACCTTTTTAAACTAATTAAAATATGAGATAAGCAAGAAGTTCTTTTCAGCCTAAATAACCTTGGAATTCGCTTTTGAAGACATGTAATGCCCTAGGGGCTTTAATTAAATTTTATTCAGTTTTCCGTCCATTACAATATCAATGTATTTGTTGTAAGAAAAAATTATTCTTCCTTTATTTAAATAAATTCGCTGTTTATAAAATATTCCACAGAGAAAACATTATCTCTAAATATTAAAAAAAAACCTTCAGAAATCGTTTGCTTTTAAAAGATGAGTTTTTATTACTCAAGTTTAGGTCTCCTTTAAGATAAGTAATCTTGATTAAAATTTTATAAATAAATGAAAATTATTTGAAATTCTTTATAAATATGTACATATAACATCTTCTGATGCTTTGAAGCTAATTTCATAAACATGAGTAAAAATTAATGAGAAAACGTATTATGACATTTTCTATATTTATACTTTATGCTATAAAACTATTGAATGAATTTTTATTTTGGATAAGTTGGATATTTCTGTTCTATTGGTTTTAGACGAAAACATTTTTTGTTGCAGTAGTCTTGGGTCTTGAGTATTAGAAAAGAAACCATAATAATTTTGTTTAGTGTTTAATATTTTCTTTTAAAGAACAAAATAATTGTACAGGTTAATTTTAGTAAAAGAGTTAAATTGTCAGTCGATCTATCTGTATTTCAAATTTGTTCATATACTATATAAATGAAGTATAATTCACTAGAATTTTTCTTAACTAATATTTATCTCTTTATTTTTTCAGATACCTTTAAGTGTTCATTTCAGAGGAAAAGGCTTCATCAGCAGGAGAAGGTGAGTTGAATTGAATTACTTTGTTTACATGACATAAAAATACGCCTGTTTACATCCTTGATAAACTACACAAAAAAACATACTCGCAACTACATGTGTTTATGTTTCATATAACAATACAAGGAAAAAATATTACCATAATCGAATTTTCCGCACTTTTTCGTTGTATCAAAAGAAAATCGTATGTTGCATGTCAGCCTCGAGTGATTTTTCTTAGTAATCAGGTGGTTTTGATAAAAGAAAATTGTTGGAAAAGAAAATTTCGTTTAGACGGTATGAGTGGCAAAATGTCTGCCGACCGAAACCGAAATTGTCGAAATGAGTGCCAGAAAATCTTGATGCCGTGCTTCTTAACTAGAATAAAATGTTCTGAAATGACGTGCAATTTGTTTCTAAGGAGTCTCATAAACCATAAAAGAAGTCACTGCCAGAAATTTATTTCGCTAGGAAAAAATTGTTTCCTTGAAACTCCTCAGGGAAATATAATTTTTGTATGTTTCCTTGTTTGTTCCTGGTTGTCGTCGGTATGTGTTTTTATTAAAAGTAATTTTTTTCATTTCACACACGTATTAGATGCTTTGTACGTATCGTATCTATGCCACAAAAAAAGTCGCAAATTCCTTTCCTAAGATTATATGGTGGAACGTGATGGTAATATCCAGATTGGATTTTCTTGTTTTCGACAGAAGATGAATCTGAACGAGATTCGGTTTAATTTCCAATAGGGTAGTTAACCTTATTTTTTATTCATTGGTTTCTGTTCGGTTTAATTGTATTCCAATTTAAATAATTAAAGTCCTCAACCATGATTTACAGACCCCGGTCATTATCATATGTCTTTTCTTTGAACAGAGGGTCTATAGTTTTGTTCCTGCAGGAATTCATTGCACGTCCCTTCTAAATATATTTGCACTCCAATTAGGACATGGCTTTATTTATCAAAGCCTGTTGCTGCCGGCAGCTGTGAAGGATTATCTGCTCAAGTGGTGCTCAGACCAAAGGCCCAGGACACAAGAACTTGCATAATGAACAAGAGTAACTTACATTCGCCTGGAATAAATGGGTACACGAGTGAATTCTCTAGAAACCATTTGAAATTTAAATTGTTTAGTTTTGCATTGGTTCCAGTGCGAAATTCAACGATGGTAAAGATTTATTCATTTGCTAGTGGGTTATTTTCCTCTTTGGTACTGCTAATTTAATTAAGCAAATTATTTCCACTTAATTTTGTTATAGAGTAGAGAATCGATTTAATAGTCTCCAACCATGGAGTTGAAATTCATCATAGATTCCGAGTTACTTTGAAGGCGAATTTAAAGAAAACATCCATCTTTTCAAGTTGAAATCGTATACTATTAACTATCTGAAAAACTTAATAATTAAAAAAAAACTTCTTTTACATAATATAAATTTTGAAAAATCCTTAGAAAAAAAATTGCATATTTAGAGTATGTAACCTAAAAACCAGTAAAGAGAAAAGCTAATTTCAACAAAGATTAAAAGTTTGTAATAAGATAAGATAAGTTTTAGACTCCTACAAATTATTTCTATACTGGATATAAGAATATATTTAAATCATTTTATTATTTTACTTAGAAAAATGAGTTTAATAAAAAATTTACTTATTTGAGGCAGTATGCATGTATTGGATTTTTATCCATTATAGGAAATTATAAAATTCTAGTAAATTGATCAACAAATTGACAGGTCTACAGTTTTAATTTTTAAAGGAGGTCAATTTTCTCACATAAATGAAATAAAATATTTATAGCAAATAACTTGATCTGTTCGTAACTTTGTCGTTGTTGTTTTACGTCTAAATTTTTAATAAGATGTCTGTGAGAACCTACCTATAAATATTTCTACGTCAAAACATTTCTTTTAAAATGTCTATTCAAAACGTTTGAATGACGTTGGAACTTTTGGATTTTTATTATCTTAAAATAGACCTGAATAATTTTATCGTGTAACTTTCTGTTTCTCTGTTTATTGGAAATTGGGAAAGGTGTCAAGAAATACATATGTAAGGGTATAAAAATGATGGACATTTTTCTATCTAATTTATTATTTTGGTAGACATTGTGCTTTCCTTCCTAGCTAGCATCTTAAATTTACTTTGCAGTTAAAGTTCGTAATAATCATTTAAAGTAGTAACTTTCAATTGCAGAGTTGAATTTATCTTGTTTTAAACTGTAATTAAGTTAAAAACGATCAGTATCACTTTCAAATTTATTATCTTTGTAATGTTAGGAGCCTAATGTGAAAAATGAGTTGTATGTGCTCTTTCCAGAATCTGATAAAAAATATTTCAGCCAATCGATTAATTTCAATAATGAAAAAAAATTATTACATAAAATCAAATTTGCTTGAACAAAAAATAGCCTTATATCATTTATTAGATAATGGTGTATGAATTTGAAACGCTTGATGTTTTAAAATCGTATCCAGAATTTTGAAATACAATTTGATGGGGGTGATGCAGATTCAACTATTGCAAGTTTTGCTTTTTTTATTTTATTTTCTGAAAATGCACTTTGAGTGGTAAGAAATTATTAGTGGCTTCTGGAGTTGGCCATTTGTTATACCCCTTTAGAGCTATCGGAGGGCTTTTTCTCCTTGAAGCCACTCATGGAAAATTGTATGGAGTAAAAACCGCTGAATGTCACATCGAATTTTCTGACTTTGATCGCAAACCCAAAAAGTGCCCGACCAAAATTCCATTAAATAACAATTGAATGCACTAAAAGAAAAAATAGTTGTTATATCAAAAGTTACGAGCGTTTGACTGCACGTTTACAGAAAATACTGTTTGATTCAAAAACTTTTCATTTAAGTCAATCGGAAAGTGCTCAATTGAAACGATTTTCTAAATATTCGCAATTTTGAAAAAAAAATTTGAATTAAACGTTTAAATTTTTGATTTTTTCAAATACTCCAAAATTTAAAACAAACCTCAATACGTTTGATTCAAATACTTTAACGTTTAATTTTTTCAATCAAACGAAAAGCACATTCAAATTAAAAGTCAGCTCGTTTGATACAAATGCTTATACGTTTAATTTTTAAGAGATAGTAATTCAAACGAAAAACACATTTAAATAAAAAACCAGCGCGTTTGAACTGAATGCTTACACGTTTAACTTTTTATAGCCAAAATAAAAACACATTTGAACCAAATGTTCTGCGTATGAATGTGAAGGTGCGGGAATTTTGTTTTCATAATTTTTTAAAAAACAAAAGGGTTTTAACCAAGTGTCACTGTCCGTCACATTTCATTTTTTGGTGGAGGCAAGGCATAGTTTAGTTGTTCTGTGTGCAGTGCATATCAAGCGATCCATCGTTTCCAGGGAGTGAAAGTAATTTTCGATAGTCTATCACGTTGACAATCCAAGGGCCGTTGAGCTCTTTAAGGTTCTAGAGTCTTAGAATTTAGGCTCAATTTTCCTAATTCTAAAAGGTTTGTATTCATCATTACATAAAACTTTCTTTTTTCAAAATTAAATCATTTAACAGGTGCTGGTATCATAATCGGGGCCTTAAAATATTTAAGATAGTTTTAAGTGAAAACTGTATAAATAATATGTATTTGTATATAATATATAATATCAAATAAAAATCGTTTTTGGTTTTTCTCTATTTAAAAGTTCTTGCATTCATTTTGAATTTTGGAGTGTTTGATTTGAATGCGCTGAACATTTGTGATAAAAGGTTTTCACATTCATTTAAAAAAATTGGCCGAGTTTTATTTCACTGTTTTACATTTGATTCAAAAATTTTTGGATTCATTTTGAGGATTTAGGGCTTTTAATTTGAACGCGCTGAACATTTGGTTCAAAAGATATTCGAGCTCATTTTCAAAAATTGAATGCGTTTGATTTGAATGCGCTACATTTAATTTAAAAGTTTTTATGTTCAAGTTAAAAATCGGATGTGTTCGATTATTTGAACGTGCGGAATGTTTAACCCAAACGTAAATACCTTTGTTATAAATGCAAAACTAGTTGACGGTCAAGACGTTTGGATTGAACATTCTAAGAGTTTGAAAGCAAACGTTTTTACTATTGGAGCATTTTCGAATGTAAAAACGTTTGATATGACCCGCTTTTTTGTTTGTTCTAAATAGCACTTTTTTCTCAGTGTGTGATTTATGAAACGAGGGGGAGAGACACGTTTTGCAGTTGCTGCTCTTAGCCAAATTGAATATTCGCGGCGACGATTGCACAAGAAAAGTAATGCGATCTTGCCCTCGGGTGGGTTATCGATTGAGCGCGAAATCAAATTCGCAAAAATCCCGAGACGACGGCAGGATGACATCAAAGGGATGCTGGGGTAAAGGGCTTTAGCCCTCACCTGAAGAAGTCATGCTGCTTCAAAATTCATGAGGTGTCTGCCTAAATATTGCACAACAAGTAGTCGCACGCTCCTGGATTTATGCCGACGAGGCATATCTGGTGATGGTCCTTTTCAGAAATTAACTCCCATTCGCACGGCTCCATGGCGGAGGCTGAGCCGTCGTAACGCCGAAATTTTCATTTTAGGAAAGGAGGCGCAGAAAGGGTACAACTGAGTTCTATTGTCTGGCACTTACTGGCAGAATATTTAAGGGCGGAGCTGGTCCCATCCGACCACAGAGCCCATTGTGCCGGGGCTAATTTCTATCCGGGAAATAAACTTCTTGTGCTTAACTCCAGTAATTTTTTTTCCGGATGACTCTTGATGCTTGCCTTGCTACGTTCGGGACCGCATGTTATGGGACCTTGTGGGTGGTGGGTTCAGAACAATGCTGGGGCTCCTTTGACCTTTGTGGAATAAATAGAGATCGAGCGTTAAATTTCCAAGGATTGAGGACAAATAACGACGCAATTCCGATGCGACGAGGTCTTGCTCGTGGCGCCATCTACGTCTACTCAGCTTCCGGCGTCGTGGACCGATTTTGTGTTCGTCGTCTAGTTAAATTGCACTCGAGCCCTGTTCGAGAAGTGTTTAAAAGGGAAACGTGCTCGACTTTAAAGCGAAAACTGTGTCATGTCTCATGCATCTAGGACGAGGCGATAAAAGTATAATTCTAGCAAAGAACACGACCTTCGAGACTGTTCTTCAACGTCTGATGATTGCAAATAAAGTTTCTTTTAAAGAAAGTATTTTCTGGGGTAGGTTGGTAGGTAGCTTGAATCTCTGACCGGAAAAGTCGTTTTGTCACGAGTCCATGGTTAGATCGTGAGAACTGCTAAATTGATTTCAATAAAACCAATTAAATCTAGTAGAGCAGTAACATGAAATAAATTAAATATATTAAAGTGATAGCGTGTCCTATGCTATCTAGAACGAACTAAAACGGAGTATAAAACGATTTACATCAAACTTTTCAAAAACTCAACAAGTAGTAATAAAATACTTTTTTTCTAAATATATATAAGATATTTAATCATTCTTCATAAGAACTCTTTTTAAATTATTTGTTTTCCTTTTTTTCACTTTATAAACTCTATTCATGCTTACGTTCGAAATTTCATGAATTTTAAGTTGAATATGATCTTCGATTGGTTGCGGAGATTCTTAATTTGTTTACATCTTAATGATGTTGTGGCAACAACATTATACTTTTCTTTTTACATTAATTTCATTTTAATCAAGTTATGTTTTGGAATTTTGTTTTAAAGAGATGAATATTTTTCCTTAGAGTTGTTAGTCGATCAAGAATTCTTCTATAGATAACTTGTGTGTGTAAAATTTTAAATAAAATAAAATTATAAAAAAAAAATTTTTATACATAGATATGTTTAGTAAAATTTTTAAAAATTTTTTTTTATAACTTATTTTTTTATCACCTTGGTAGTTATATTACACTACTATAATAATATACTACAATGTGATAAAGCTCTAATGAGATATGTCAATCTCACTTTTATCAATGTGTAAAACGTATTCTTTCTCGATAACCGGATTTACACTTTTTTTAGATGTATTTCTTTTAAATATTAATAATTATCACATTTTGATTGCATAATCGAAAATATTTCCATTTCGTAGCCCCAAAAATTGTTACCTCTAAATTGTATTTAATAAGAGCTTATCTGATGTTATTCATCAGGACTTTTGGTATAATCTTCATTTAATATCGTGTAAAACTGTGTGCCAATATTTAAGATTTTCAAATTATGCTGGTTTTTGATAATATTAAGTTCAATACTTGATTACGAAAAACAATATATGTACATATAAATTCATGAAAAATTGTTTGGAATTAAACCTGAACTTATAAAACAAAAATCCGAGAGATAACGTCATCAACTCACTCTTTAGAAGCTAAAATTTGTTTATACTAGAAAACATTATTAAAATAGTAAAAATAGGCATGATTTCAAATGGGAAGAAATGTATAACCAATAGAAAACTTCAGGAAAAATAAGTGAAGTTTCTGAGAGTTTCTTCAACATCAATTAGTAGTAAGTATAAATGCAACTAATAAAATTTAATTAACTGATTTAAAAGGTGTCTATTTCGAAATTTTAGATAGGTTTTGTAAATCAGTAGGTAATACATAAAATAAATAATTATGACGATTTTCATTAATCGACTTTCTAAATTATTTTCAAATTGCTTCGAATGATTAAACAAGCAGTGTGTTTTACAAAAGTTATCACAACTTAGATATTTTCATGTAACATCCTAAAGTATGAAATTATATTTAATGTTAGATATAATAAAATAAGAATAGAGGTGCTCAACAAAACATTACTTTTGAATTATTTTGTTCCGTTGAGTGTTTGTCACGATTCAAGAATATAATTTAAACAACTCTTGAAATACCATGGCGTAATCACTCCCTATTGTTTAACTATTTATTGTCTTCATATCTTTTCTCAATTTAAATAAAATATTGTGGTGTATTGAAACATGCTGCAATTTTCATCACTGAAAAAAATAAAAATTTAGAAAACAACGACATGGGAATTAAAAGCTGAATCAGTCGTTGGATGAAAATTGAAATCATAAAAAGAAATCACTTTTTATCCGTCTTCGCGTCGCAGATAGAACGAAATATTACAAGGAAAGAAAAACGAATAAATTTCTTTTCCGCAAAGTACATTAAAAGATAAATGGATTGCAAATCCTTTCCAGAAGTGAAATTGCCTACATCGTTCCATTTCCCAGCGATGCAAATTGCTTCGAATTAATCTTATTTGAGCACGAGAGTTCCTCTTCGAGGCATGAAGAAGTTTAATTTTTTTCGTTCAAGAAGTTGGCAGGCTTTTATGCTCTACATTTCCTTTAAGACGGAACGATTTAATCCAACAGATCTAGTAAAGAAACTTATGCTGGGAATTGCCATGTTTAAGACCCACAAGGGTTTTCGCACAATTTCATCACACGTCGTACATTACCATCACATTTCAGTAGCAACAAGATGAAATTAACAATTTCATCGTAATTACTGCGTTAATGGATTTTCAGTTTTCGGGCGCGCTTTCGCATAAATTAATTAAAATTACTAAATAGGTTTATTAAGTTATGCATAGTCACTAAAATTGTCGAACAGTTTTTAATTGTAATTCATTATTAGATTATTATGTAAAAACCAGAAATATTGATTTTTGCCTCTGGATGCGACTTTAGAGGCGTAAAATTTCGCAGTAAAATCGAAAAGCTATCAAAATTTTTTAGAGCTTTTCCAATAAACGTCCTAATTTGATGGCGATCAGAACGTGTCATATAACATGAATACATAATAAAATCATTGAGAAAATTGGCGTATAAAATAGCGAGAAATAGCAGTTTATACAAAAATTGACCTACAATACTTTCAATTTTATCCAATCCCTTAAGATAAACTATTTGAATCGGCATTGAATAAAATTTCCATTCTAATACAATTCTCCAATAATGTTGGTTTACATTACACATAAACCCCTGGCATCGTTTATGTTCTTTTTCCGAGAAAGTGTGCCCTTTTTTAACATTTAACATTTATTATCAATGGCTCCCCAATGGGCCGTAAATTCCCAAAAAACATCAGAAGGACTGAAGGGCAATAAGGTCCAGCAGACCGTTTTCCGTTTTCTTTAGGTATAAATTTCCAATTACATGGCTATTTTTCAAATCCATATAAATCGGTGATGTGTTAGCCTTTATCTTGTCTTTTAAATAAACAATTCCAGGCAAATAAAACCAATCCGTGTTCTGAAATATGATTCCATGAAATTTTGTCTGGGGGTTTTGTTATCTTGTCTGGACAGAGGCTGACCCCTTTCGAGCCAATGCTTGTAAATCAAATTCCTCAGATAAGCCGAAGAGCTCTGTAATCACATTTTAATTTTGGGTTCATCTTAAGGATCTGAGTCCTGATTTAATCCTAACCCTAAAAGAATTTTTAAAAATGAAGGTATTCAATCACAGTTCAAATTTCCATCAAAATGAAATAGGTACTTAGGTATATTAGACTATTTTAGAACGAACATTTTTATATTAAATTTTTTCGATTTGCAAGATACTTTATAAAACTTAAGTAGAAATGAATTTAAGAGTAGAACGCTATTTGTTAACTACTATGTTTGTTTTTAATATAACAGACCTTAACTCCTAAGTTCAACAATTAAAATTATTAAAGACCAAATTATTACTACTGGATTTTATGACAACATAACATTTTGTCACCTGATTTTATGACAAAATAAGATTTCATCGACTTTTGCAATAAAATGAGAAGATGTGTCGCCACAATTCAATTGATTTTCCTAGACTCCTTCACAATAATTTGAAGTCATCTCTCTAGAATTTCTAGACACATAACTATCTTTAAATTGCCGGCCTACATAACTAAGGCGCGACAGATATTCAAAGGAAGATATTGAATCAGCAATAATGTGAATATCAATGACCAATTTCAGAATTTTATTATCATCTTTTATATTTTTAAGGAGTGAAAAATTTATTTTCCTCTATTTTGTGCAATACAAATTTGCAAATATCTTTAATAGTAAATTTAATTAAAATTGAGTCGATTTTGATTGCTTCTATAGTGAATAAAAATAATAACTTTACATATCTGTTTTTGTACAACCTTTGTAGACTTTCTAGCTGTTATGCTTGATATCAATCAATTACAACGAAAATTGAATGACGAATTGACGCGACAAGAATTATAAAGCGCTTATCTCATCAATAAACAACCGACATAGCAATGTTATGCTAATTTGATCTCCACCATCTCGATCGATTTCTGATTAACATTAAATTCTCCTTGTATAATGAGGAAAAGCCTTCAATTTATCTCTCTGCAAAATTCCGCCTACGTGCCTTCCTAATATATTGAATTTAGGAAATGCGTTTTACAATAAGTGTACCTTTCAAACACTGCTTTGTGGGGTAGAAAACCAATTTTTAAATTTTTAGATTTTGTATCTGAAATTGTCTTTTCTAGTGTAATGACTATTTGTGATAAAGAAAAATATAATTTCAGAAAATTTAATTAAATTAAATTAAATTACAATTTGTGTAAAATCACAAGTCATGCAAAAAAATGTCTTATTTTTACAATTACTTTGATGAAAAGTGTTCATCACGTATAGGATATTTTGGAAAATGTACATGTATGCGCATTGAAGTTTAGTATTTTGTTTAAAGAAAAAATTAAATTTTATACTATTATAAATTATAAATGAACCATTAAATTTCAATTTTCAAATAATAGTGGCGGATGTCTAGGACTCAAGTATAAGTATATGTACCTTTTGTGTATATTGTTAAGAATGATTGTTTCTTTAAAACCTGTTGGCTATAAGGCAGGTTAAAAAAAAATTGTACATCATATCAAACAATGCTTTTCAAATGTTTTTTAGATCTAACTGGCTTAAATACATCGCTTACATTGATTACTTTTAATTTATAGCTATGAATATAAACCATATTTACTTTTTTAAATATTATATCTTGTTTGTATTAATACTTGTTTCCGATATTAATACCTAGTATTTAGGATACTTTTGGAGTATGTATCTATTGTACCTACTTTCTTTTTTAGACCCTAAGGAATAATTTTAGGCAAAGTAAATTTACTCGAGTTTTTCAAAATTCTAGAGTGGCCTTACCCCTTAAGGTACAAACAACATTTCAAAACAAAAACGTGAATTTTCGATGAAAACATCGACCTTAGTTGGTTTATTATTATTATTATTTACCGATTGGAAAAATCGTATTTACTTTTGTAGATAATCAGTTTAAGAAGCTTAGGTAGGGGAGACTGGGTACGGTTGAAACAATTTAGCTTTTATTGTCCGTAGCATCGCTATTACCGAACCAAACACCGATTGAGACATATTAAATACAAGGGCGTGTTTCGATCTTCCAATTTGCAGTATTATTTGAGTGCCCGGTGTTTTGTAAATTGTATAAAATCAAATTTAAAAAAAAAAGTAAAATTGTTTCAACCGTCCCCATGCCAGGGGCGGTTGAAACAGTGGTTTGAATCAATTGAAACACATACAAATAATACAAAATATTCTTCAGTCGTCTTAGACAATATGACTACTTAACAACTGCACCTAAAGTAGGTATCCGCTTATCGAAAACAATAAAAATTAACAGAATTTATTTTAAAACCGAATTTTAGCTCTTCGCATAGTGAAATTATTTGAAAATTTAAACTAAAAGAATATTTCTATTAACAATGCTATTAATTTTTTTTGTAATCGTCCTGCCAGGCGAAGCCTTTCTTGCACGTACCCCCGGCATCTATAAAAAAAGAAATTTAAATAAATAAAGCAAGAAATTTAAATAAATAAATTGTTTCAACCGTACCCACAAAAAGTGTTTCAACTGTCCCCAAGCCCCCATTTGATACAAAACAGTTCATAGTAATGGCAAAAATAATTTTACACAAATACTAATTACGCTGTCATGTTCTAAAAGCATTGATTCAAACACAACTATACCACTCTACACTGTCACTTGAAAGAAAAGTGTAGTAATTGCAATAAGTTTTGGTACATAAATATTTACTTTTGCTTATCAAATAACAATGGGGCCTCCTATAAACAACCACAACGCGTAGTGAGCGACGCGCTACTCAGATTTGTGTTCGGACTTGTCATCCGCTTCTTTCGTCCCTTAAACCCCTCCCCCCACCACACACGGTTCAAGAGATATTAGCACTGTT
Organism: Machimus rusticus; assembly: GCA_951509405.1. Taxonomy (NCBI): domain Eukaryota; kingdom Metazoa; phylum Arthropoda; class Insecta; order Diptera; family Asilidae; genus Machimus; species Machimus rusticus. The sequence goes on from OX608051.1 coordinate 3,731,532, forward strand.
TCAACCGTCCTGCGTTTCAACCGTACCCAGTCTCCCCTACAATTTAAAGTCAATCGGTTAAAAGTTATTTTAGTTCTACTACCGGCGGATTTTGAACACATGAACTCGTAAGAAATTCTTTCTAAGTTTGAAAATGTATAGTAAACATATGAAATTTCTAGGTAAAAACCGGCCAAGTGCGAGTCGGACTCGCGCACCGAGGGTTCCGTAATGTTTTTTTTTGTGAACAACAAATTAACAATTTTCGGATGTTTTCTTTTACTTGTGCTGTAAGACCTTCCTTCTTGCCAAATTTACAGACCCTACATATAGGTTTTGATTCCCTTGCGAAGTGTTAGAAAATAAGGCTAAGAAGCTTGATTTATTTACCGCTTCAGACATAAGTATTTGATGTTAATTTCAACTGGATACCTCCACGCGTTCCTGAGAAAAAGGGTCCTGACAGACAGGCAGACGGACGGGCAACAAAGTGATCCTATAAGGGTTGCGTTTTTTTTTCTTTTGAGGTGCGGAACCTTAAAAATAGAAAGAAAAAATCAAACAGGTATTAGCCCTTAAAGGAGTATTGGTTTAGAAATAAAATTCATTTTTCTGACCATACATATGTACATACATATATCATATACTTTTAACTAAAATTTGAACTATATCTATAGTATAACATGAATCAAAGACAATTTGTTACTGTATCCTTATTTATTTTTTAGACCCTTTTTAGATTTAACTCGGTAATGGGTGTTCCAAATATCCATAAATGCTATCTCCAAAAGCATATTTATAAAAATTTCTATAAACTAACTACATAAAAGCGCTTTTCATTAAATGTAGCGTTGCCAGAAAGATATGCTTAGTTTCTTTTTCCTAATGTTGCGGAATAATAGATACCGGATGTTAAAATTCAAAGGGTCTAAAATATTTTCACTTTAATAAATGCTTACATACAATTCAAATATCTAACTATCACTTGGTTAATGATATACAAAAATGCTTTCGTCGCTAATAACCATTGTAGTTCTACAGCGACCTTAAAGAAATAATAAAAAAAAAAAAAATGCTTTCATTTCAGGTGTAATGAAAAACGGTTATGGTATAAAGTGAACTAGATTTTCACTGGAAATAAATTTATATTTACCTTTCTAAAGCAATTTGAGAGCTTTTTAATGGAGTTCTAGAGAACTGTTAGAAGAAGTACAGCCGTAGTGCAATTGAACCTAGATTAAAGAAAATTCAAACAATCTCGTAACCGCCTCGGGAGCTTTCAATCTCAATAAAGTTCTTGTTTTTCTTTCTCCCCCAGATATGCTATAAGAATGCAAACTAACGTGCAGATAGATTCGAAGAATCTCCGCTCTGGAAGCGATGACCACTTCAGGCACCGCGGCCACGTTACAATCGAGGTAAGTGCGAAAGTCCTGGACCAGTTACCAACAGCAACAGGAGCTCTCTGCTCCCATAGAATCGAATATTTTGGTATTCTTAAGCTCGACAATGCTCCTTTTCACGGTGATATACTCTTATAATCGTCGGATGGGTGGTGCTCTCTACGGAAAGCTCCCCGTTCCAGTTGGGCGGTCCGCGGTGGTGCAAGAATAGAGCCATAGAAAATGAGGAAAAGTTTTGACGATTCGATAGAGGTTGCTCTTCTACGGAATAATGTAGAAACTTTCGAGCGACCGGAGCTTTTGTCTCTTAAGGTTGAAGTGTTTTTCGCGATTACCAAGGATTAAGAACGTTGGGCCAGAGATAGTCGTAGAATAAGCACCGACGCGTTGGCATGAAAGCTAGCTTTCCGCTATTGCTCTAAACTCTTGTTTTCCTCTTCGCTTGTTCGGTTTGAGTTTCCACTTACGGTTTCGTTCCCAGCATCCTTTTTTTAACCTTACCTATTTTTGACCGGAAAAGCGGAAAGTCGACTATGATTTTTCACCTGACCGCGACTGCATCTGCATATGTTTCGCTGACGTATGCAAATATTATATAAAAAGATTCAAATGCATTGTTAAGGCGCGGGAACGTGTGACCCCTGTGTCCCTGTGTTCCCCGTGTCCCCTGTGAGCCCCTAACCTCTAAGCCTATTCGTTAAAAAAAAAAAAAATAATAAAAACATATAATTTTCGTTCTGCACAAGGTCACATATGATTTTAAATTTTTAACCGGTCTCTGCATGTGTGTGCGCCGAGATGAATCGTTACGGAGTGCTGTAGTACCGTCGTCGAGTGCTTTTAGCGTTTTCTCGGAGGTGTCTTTTGTGCAACAGACACAGCAGTTTCACACTCTCGTCGGCGCTCAATGGACGCCGGATGTGAAAGTAAAGTGAAAGGAGCCGCCGAACATCCTTAGCTACGAAAAAGAAAGCCCCCTTCTGGTGATGGCCCTTGTCCTTGAGATCGATTCCTCCTGTCTTATCTCATCAGCGTCTTTAAACGGAAAATGTGCACAATTCGCTGGCAAAGGGCGCCTTTTATTTTTTCCCGCATCTCGTACCACATGACGTCGCGACGCTGTCAGGGGGCGCAAAGCTCATGACCAGCTGGTTACCTCCAGAAGTAAACAAAATTTCGACGACGTCGACGTCTCGACCCCGACCTCGTCCTCGACGCCCGCGCAGAGGTGGGCTGGGGCTGTGGCTGGTCCTGATTGATTGCGGCCGTAAAACGCTGATTGCAGCCAAAGATGCGAATTTCTTTGATTCACTTTTTATGGGGGATATTCTTTGACCAAAAACGTTTTGCTTTTATCCTCCGACACTCGTCGTTTAGTGGGCCGCTTTGATCAATTACAGACTGTGGCCGAAGTACTAATTGACCTAGCGGCTAGAATTTAGCCCCTGGCCCCTAAACGAATCTAGACGAGGTCAAAAGAAATGTTGGAAGAAAAAAAAAACGTAAGTAGAGTCAATGTCATCTTTCAGCTAATAATGTTTGCTGGATCGGCTCTTTCATGTTTGCCAACATGAAAAGACCTTTTTCAAATATTATAAATCCCACAAAAAATATGCACCTAAAAAAAACAAAACAGGTAAACTTCTCGTCAAGACTGTATGTTTTCTTATCTGAAAAAAGTTGGACAAGTGCGACTAGAACTTCCGTCTCGTGGACTTCGTTCCTTTATTTATTTATTTATTTCTTATAAGGTAAAAATACAATTTGTTACCCTACACTAAAGACGCACTCGGGATCCGTGCCCATATGGCGCGTCCTTTTCCTTATTTCCTTATTTAATTAATATTTATTTATATTTATGATTTTGGGTTTTTATTCTAGTTTAATAGTAACTAATTTCTAATTCTAACTGAATTTTAATTTTTTGGTTTCATTCCAATTTTAATTCTAAAAAAAGTCCTAATTCTATTATTCTATTTAATTTTCAATTCTAATCTCTAATCCCATGATAGATTTTAAGTTAAGTTTATACTGAAATAAAACTTTGGTAAAACTAACTAAAAAACCTTGGTTATCATCAAGAAATTATAATTACTTCTAAGCTAAAAATTGTTATATTCACATTTCAATTTAAACTCTAAAGTTGGTTGCTTCTGAAACCTAACATTATCATAGTCACAATTAAATTACGATTCGTGAATGGAATTTATATATACATATTTATATATTTTAGTACATGTCACAACTCTCCACGAAAAAACTTTTATTATTAAGTACTGAATATAGTGAGAATTTAAGTTTCGAAAGTATCCCATTTATGAACAAGTTCAAATCGTTTGAAATGAACATCAATGTCCAGACTAATCTGTAGGTTTTTTTTTTAATTAGAACTATGTACATATATATTTAATCCTAAAAAGATCATTTTCACTAAATTATTGTACATAGGGATGATGAGTCAGTAAGTGAATTAGTCTGTAAATATGAAAATATGCTTTGAAAGCCTATACCTCGAATTTCAAAGCTCTATCTCGATTAGAAGCAGCCTATATTTATGATGATCTATTATGTTGATTGTCAAAAATTGTGACTTTTGACAGTCATATCTTGGAAACTATTCCTAAATGTTTGAAATTAGGAATGTTAAACTTTTAACCCCTCTGTAATCCTGTAATCTAACTAGCCTTGTAGATAAAGATGTGTCGAAAAGGGTTTGACATGATTTGAGCCAATTTTGTGCTTAATTGACATTAATATAATGCTATAGAAAATCATTTTCAAGAAAAATCTTATAGGATGTTTGTATTCCAGCATATTGAATTTTTAAAATCTGAAACCAGATTCGAAATCATAACAACTTTTATGAAATTTTAGAACGATTTAGGATACAAAAATTGCTATATATTTTAGATTTCTGGTTATTAAATTTGCTATCATTTATAATCTTTAAAGCTGAATATAGGTTATGTATGTAGCTATTATATTTTTTTGAGTTTTCAATAAACATTTAGAATATAAATTAATATTCCTAAAAAATGAGTTCATACCTACCTTTTAAGGTTCAGTACTTAAAAGTTCAAAAAAAGGTCCCTTATGGTGAAATATCGTCGCCACCTCTGTCTGTAATTTGGTACAGATGTACTTGCATCTATTCCCGGTGAATGTTGTGATGTTGTAACTAACCAAAAATATATAATAAATTTTACATATTTGTTACTTCTGACTTTAAGGCTTAAATGAATGTTTTTATAACCCTTCATCAAAATCTGTGATGACACCTCAAACTCGATTTGTTTCAAAAAATATATGTATATTATCGATTACGAATACTTCAATAGCATGTACGTATATTTTTTTATTAATAAATATACATATGTATGTCCCAAATTTACTTTCTGCGTACTGATTGCGGCATAACCATCAAACATTTTTATGGGTCCTAACTTCTGAAGAGTTTATTGAATGAAATTCGGGCATGTTTCTATAGTACAAATTTGCTCGTCTCCTAATACTAAGTGAACAAATTTTGCTATTTGTATTCTATACATATATAAATTCATATGCATACATATGTTCTCTTTGAGGGTGAGTTTCATTCGTAATTGAGTTCTCAGAAATAAATTCTATGCCATAATTGCGAGTTCTTTAGAAAGGTGTAGCTTTGGAGCTTACAGAACTAAAAATGGGTGTGTTACCTTGTTACCTAAACGAAAAATTCATATCAACGCATTTTAACGAGCCTAATCCATACATACTCACAGAGAATTATGTGAACATTTTTACCTTTAAATTAATTATTAGGAAAATATTTTCATTGAAATTTCTACCAATTCACCAAAGTCATCAAATAGAAGAGAGTTCAAGGAGTAAATATTTTTCGGGCTCAGATTAATTTCATTAATTAATTCATTAATTAAGGGAATTGCCCTTTTCAAGTTCGTTTCCTAATATTTAACTCATGCTGACCTGGCTGGGTTTATCAAATCTACCAAAAAGTGGGCGTCACAGCGAGACATCATTTATGGTTTTGCTTAGGTAAGCAACAATTTGGCACGTATTAACCCAATTAAAGAAAACGACATCCATTAGGGCTAACTCTATTAACGTTAAGGGATTAATTTCATTAACCGCTCTCCTTCTGCTGGCAACTGCTCCCCGTCTGAGCCCCAAAAACTGATAGCGTCAAGTGTCAACCGAATTTGCGACAAAGCTGCTCCTTGAATAATTCAGGCGATGTGGTTTCGGGAAACATGAACCAGGAAAGTGCGACGACTGCAGGCCACCTATCGGGTGGCATGCATAAAATCTATCAACTGCATCCTTGCTCTCGTGGAAATGAAATTACCTTCAAGAAGACGCAAGACGTAAGACGCTATCTTTGGGTAACCGGAAACAAGATTCTAGCGTAAGACGTAACTTGAGCAGACAGAGCTCCTTCGGGAACAGTCTGCTTTGCATTCCACAGAGACTTTGCGACACCCTGTTCCGGGGCCGTTCCGAAAGTGCCACGTCTTCGAATTTTTATTTGATCGCCTTTTTCGTGATGGGGAAGTCAACTGTGGAAAAGATATAAAAAATAACGATCTGAAAGGAAACCTAAATCAAGGGTTTCTTCCTTGGGAAAGTCTAAGTTGTAGCAGATGGTTTTAATGAACATTTTCTGGTAATTTACAGCGTCACTGAACTAGGTCTAACTATAATGCATTACCGAATTGCATTATTTGTATGATTTTGGTTTAGTATTTATAATATATATATTTCCAAAATATACAACAGTTTAAAACTTTCAAACTTTCTAAAATTGTCTAAAATCTCTTAAAGTTTTTAGTGGTTACAATCACAAGTTCTATTATCATCATTAGGATTACATGATTTAGTAGGTATAAGCAAAGTTTCAAGTATTATAGTTATATAAAAAATCAAGATTTATGAAAAACCTGCTTAAAGTTTCGTATAAACGTGGATTTTTTAATATTAGATTGATAACTTTATTCCACAAATAAAAAATTCACTTAGTAATTTTTTGTTCACAAATACAGTTGATGTTTTCTTGAAGGTCGTCTATTAAAATTAAAGGATCGGTCCTTAAACAGATAGATATACATATATATGTTTTAAAAAATTATTTTAAATCATAACCAAGTTGATTATTGAGACGATTTTACTTGAGTTAAAAAGTTAACTAGAGTCAAAGCCAATATCCTAATGGGCCTGTCTGATTAAGCATATAAAAAGAACCCCAGCGTTTAATTTCGTGTTATAGCAATGTATTTATTGTTCTTTGGTTAAAATTAAAAATCTTTCCATCCAACTTTGCGGCTTTATTGTCAATAAATTAAGGATATATAGCGATTGCAATCTCAAACAGCAATATTCCTTTTTTATATTTTTAGAGGGTGACTTTTTGTACTTACCCTTCAAGTGACACCTATCAAAAAAAATCGATTACCATATAATCGTTTAAAAATAAAACATGCTTTCTGCATAAAAATGTATTTGACATGACAGGTATAGATATATTAAACAAAAAATACAAACATTTTATTTATTAATCAGAACTCAAACTTCATCGCCGTTTTCTTCAACAGTGGTAGTTACATAGACCTTTTAAGTAATTGTTTAAAATCTGCGTAATTGGATAGATCTTGGCTTGATTTAAATTTTTATAAACCCTAGTAACTACTAAAGGTATAGAGGACTATTACATTGAGCACAACCTTCTGATTGATCTATAAAGTGTTAAGTTTTAGAAAGCAATACATTTTTGCTTCTATCGAATTGTTTATATTAACTCTCGATGGACTATAATACCACTTTGCAAATGTTTGAATTAACTAGATTTAAAATTATGTCTTTTTCGTTTAGAGAAAATCTCCTAAAAATTAAATAAGCAAATCTTACGCAAATAGGAAAACAAACAGACGGTTCATACTTTTAAATCTCTTAAGTTCAAATCTTAATATATTTAATTTAATCTAGAAAATATCTTGGACATCTAATTAAATACCCGTCACTTTCATAATGTCTAAAGACTTCAAAACTCTAACGAGTTCTTCAGTTTCCTCATTTAAATAACGTAAAATGCAAATTATCCTAACTTGAGATGATTTATGCGAAAGGTATGGTGCTTTTATTAGAAATGTGCCAATAGAATGCTCATTTACTGAGGTGGGTATTGTCACTTAAGGTCAAATTCCAGGCTACACCTTCCAGTATTGTCACCGAATTCTTTGGCGTAGTTAAGGTTCAACAATGCACAAAATTCCTGGGGAAGCTTTTAGTCCCCGAAGAAGTGGAATTTAAATGAAGTTTAGCTCGTTTATGTCTTAAGGGTGTGCTTGGGAATATTGGAGAAGGTTGAGTTATGAGGGAATGCATATGTTTTGGGTATTTTCTAAGTATGCAGATTTTACTTTATTGTGGTATTACGAACTTCGAACGAAAAATGAAAAATTTCGGAAAGGAAAAAGGTTGAGCGAGTAAAATGTCGCTGCGTTTCAAGGTTCAAAAGAGTGAGGATTAAGAAGGAGTGTGAATTTGTCGTAGCAGTTGTGTAAAATCAACAGGAACATTTTGAGCTTAAAATTGAAATTATCTTAAATTTATTAAATAATTAAACACTTAGGCACGGGGTTGCGATTTAGAAATGTAGGTACAATCATGAAATAGGGGTTTTGGCTCATTTTGCCGTATTACAGTTTTATATTTACTAGGGTCAATTGTACGTGCAAAAATGAGCGATGAGCTGTGTCAATTATTGTTATTATCAACATTTTATATCTGCTGAAATGCAGGTACTATTTAATTTCCTTGTTTTGCATTTAAAATACATCCAGAGCGTTTATGAATATTTACGACTTATGCAGGACGATGAATTTTCAACCCCTAACCTCTCTATGTAGTATGTACTATGTACTTATTTAACTATATTCTCTCTTTTTTTGGTTCTACATTAATCAATTAATTAATTAATTAATTTAATATGCATTAATTATTAATTAATTATTTTAAAATTTAATTAAGACATTTAAGTTGAAGAGTGGCTCTTCTATCTAGTAAAAATAAGTCGGAAAATAACTCTGATTAGAGGTGAGAATTATAAAAGTTGATTAATAACTCTTATCCCATAATCAAAAAACAAAGAAGAAAAAAATGGTTATTTTTTATTATAACTTTGTCTATTTTCGTTTTTTAGATGAAAGTGTACTTGAAATATCCTGCAAATTTTGAAGTCATTAAGTTATCAAATGACTTTCGAATTTTGTAAATATGTAATAGATTCAATTTATTGAATTTTTCCATAAAAATATTAATGAAAAGTTATTAAGTTCGTGTTCACTTAAACGTTTTCCTACTTAAGTATTTTGTATCCTAAGCTTTGCAAACATTGTTTAAAAGCCACTGGACAAGGTTTTATTTTCCTTAAATACAGTCCTTGTCCTGACAGAAATGGTCAAATGGTCTGCATTAAAGATAATGAAAGGACTATTTCAGAAATTGACGGAAAATAAGTAAGAAAAATCTTTTTACGATTCAATTTCACTTGAACAGAATCAGCCATGAGCATGCAATCCTGTAAAATTGTTCGTCCTGAAATGAACTTTATGACAAAATCCTTTCGTCAGGCCAGTTGTGGTTTAGTGTTTTCGTTGTGGTCCAAATTCAAAGCATATTTCGAATACAAATGGTGGGTCCGATTTAATGTTTTTAAATGTTATTTTTATATTCAGTCAGTAGCTACGATTACGTTTATGGTTTTCATATAAAGGTTTTGTTGACAACGATTTTAGCATTATGTACGCTAAGGTGATTACGATAACTTTGTGTTGATTTCCTATATTTCGATCTTCGGGATGGGACTATAAATAATTCAGATGTAACATAATCCCGGATTCTTTGCTTTGTTCAGATAAAAGACAAACTTAAGGGACAACTGAAACTGAAAGGAACTTGATGGGACAATAAAATGGTTCGATGTTTTGGTTTGTTGGACCTTTCAATTGTACGAGACTTGAATATGAATTTTTATTATATGTATTTTATTGCTACTCAGTGGTCGTAAGTAAACTCATTTGAAATCATTTTCAACGAAATATCTGCTTGGATTAAATGAAATGTTTGAGGAATGTTTAAACACTTCAATATTTATTCATATATTAAAAGTCTTTAATTACGATTTTCGATTCAATTTAAAAGGTTGACCACATAATCAATAAAATCAACTTGATCAAAGTTAATCAAACGTCGAAAGCACATTCACTAACAAATAATCAGGAAAAAACATTTTAGAATTTCATGAATAGACCCACAGAATAAAACCATTTTCCTAATTCTGTAAGTGCTAAAAATAAGGACGAATATTTTAATAGGAAATTTTTTCAAAGTCACACGCACGCCACATTGGTGGGAGGGTAAGTAGATTAAAATATATAAAATGGTCAATTAAGAAAAGTAAGCGCCAGAGATTAGAAAAGATTAAGAACTTTTTTGTGTAAAATGAAATTTTCATGCTGCGGGTGGTATGAAGTTGAAAACTAAAATTGCTTATTTGTGGAGATAGTCTTTCACTGCTAAAAGTTTTCCAGGAAGTTTGTCCGCAGATTTATAATTAGTTTGCATTTCTGACAGAGGTTTCATGATATACTGAACTAAGTTTATGCGACTTCGTCGTAATTTAAATTACTTTAAATTGTAAAATTATTAACTAATATTTTCTGTATGTAAGAAGAAACAATGGCTGTGTATTTTTATGATCTGATATGGATCTCGAATTTCACATTGAATAAAATTGTATAAACTGTAACCTATAGTATAGTTTTCAAAATTTGCAAAAAGTTCAACAAATTGCAATGATTTTTGCCCATCCAAACTTCAAGTCGTGAACTAAACAATTGTAAGAGAAATGTTTTGAAAAGAATAGTATACTACTTTACTATAATAGTATCTATATAATTTCCCAATTTCCCAAGCAATTTCGATACTTTCGAAACTTCAAAGAGATGGGAATTTTCCAAAAATTGTAGACAAAAAATAAAGTTTAAAGTATATATTTAGTCCATTTCCAGTTAAAGTAAGCTTCTCAGAATACGTATCATTAATTGTTGAAAAACCTGAAATTTATTTTACTTTTCTGGATCGATAACCAGAAGGTCATTAAAATAATTGAACATTGTTCCTGTCGTTATTCATCATGAACTTTTATATGGATCCGTAAAAGGTCATTTTGTATAAAACTTTAAGCGATGGAAAAAATTCATTAATTCGCCATATGGCAGATGTAAAAGGGACGAAAAAGCTTAGAGTTCTATATTTTGTCATTGCAAAAATTACGATTCGGAACAGTTCACATCTGTTAAGGATTTGTTTTTCTTTTTGCTTGAAGCAGTTCCAACGTGAAAACTTTATCTCAGAGACTTTGATGAAAACACATCTTTTTTGTATCGTAAGGAACTTTTGTATAGTGAACATGCTGCTAACATATTAGATAGATAGAAGTGAAGATAGTGTAAAATTCTTTATTGGATTCGATGGGTAAAGCACAATGTTAAATTATTTATGACTTGGTGAACTATATAAATTTTGGAACAGGAAAGATTTAGTCATTTTAGCATTTTATAATTTATTATCAATGAAATGAATTACTAAAGTTAATTCAGTCAGTCAGTTCTGGTCTTGAATCAAAAAAAATTAAAATCGAATGAAACGGAAACTTTCACATATTCCAGCGATTAGCCAAATTTAGCCCATAAAAGGGTCAAAGGGTTGTGTTAATTATAGATTAATTGCTCTTTGAATTGAGGTTAATTAGACACAGAAAAAGTCGCGACAGAAATTTTAATAGCCAATACATACATACATATATAGAAGTGAACTAATTTATGGTTTCTTCACCTAAATCAAGCAGCAACTTAATGTTCAATTTATACTAATTGACAATTAAACTGCTTGTTTATTTACTTCTCACTTCGTAGATATCCATTTAAATGGTACCTACAATTTTTACTTTTTATAGTAAATAGAAATATTTAAAAAACCCGAATCGTCCCAAAAAAAATATTTTTCCACCCTATGATAAGTAAAAATTGCTCAAAGATTTAAATTACAATATTCGATCTCCGTTTTTTATCATATTCATAGGGCTGTATTGCTATTTATAGAAGCAGCCGACACTCCTACGTCAGGTTGCTAGGAAGCACTGAAATATAAGTACAATCAATAGAAATCCAATTCTTCTAGACAGCGCAATTTTTCAGAGGAGCGAATTTCTTTGAAGTCGATTTAGCTTCTCAAGAGCAATAGTGAGTCTTTTCATGTCGGCAAAATACCTGAACTGCATTTTTTAATTTCTCATACACACCCACACATTAGAGTTCCACTTTCTGAACTCATTCGGCGTCACGGTTTTTAATTTACTCCTATACCTTTTCATAAATACCATGCACATTTGCATTTTTCATCTACGACGCAATTTGATAGAGACGTTGAGTGCGGTTTCAAGCGCTTCGAAAATCATCTACGTCGTATCCTTCTATTTCAATTTACGAGGATTAATATGAACCTCGTGATTTTTTATTCGAAAATGCGCAACGGATTTCTATTTTTAATTTATTCGTGGGCGCTTAACCCCATCATCCAAATGCCAAGGCAAGTGCAGGGCACTAAACTCCAATGTGACCCAGATTTAGATGTTGTTTTTCGATTTAAATTCTCTTCCTTCTTTGTACAGAAATGTTACAAAATTTAATTAAAGCCCTTTTATTTGCAGTTGGAATTTCGGCATTTGTTTCATTTTGAAATGCTTTCGTTAGTTCAATGTTTTGGTCTGTCCAAAAGCTCTCTTTTCATTAAGAAAATGTGCATTTCCAATTAATTTGCCATATTTTGCAACTATTAAAATTGAATAAACTAAATAAGAAGTAATTTGTTACCTTAGTTTAACTACGTTTAATACAAAGTAAATCGACATAATGAAGAGGAATGTTTTGTCCTCCTTACATAAAAAGATTTATGAAATTAGGTACATATAAGTCTAGTTTTGCGTTGCTATCGTATTGTTTATAAATAAAAGAAAATACGTTCCTATTGTATTGTTTGATAATAAAAGAAATAAACTATTAATTAATTACTTTCAATAAATTAAATTTAAATTGATTTTAATTACAAAAACTACCAGAGCAACGCATGGCAAGTCAGCTAGTAATATACATAAAATAATCAAGAAAACCCTACGCTATAATGAAAGATAATTAATAATAATAATATAATGAAAGATAATTAATCGGCTAAATTAAATACATAGTTTTCAAGAAATTTCAAACTTTTACATGGTATAAGTTTGTAAGGTGAAACATAGTTAACAAATTCTATTATTATTATTAAAATTTATTAAACCAATTTATAGTGTACAATGAATTTAGAAAAGTGGGAACAATAATGGATAAAATCCATAGCTCATTACAATAGGAGATTAAGTGTTAAATTTGTAAACAAAATCATACTTTTATTTGCATATTTATTATTATTATTGAAGGTGAAAGTTACATAATTAAAAAGAAAAACCTTACTGAATCTTAAAAATATTTAGTTTTGGTTAGTTATATGTATATTGCACAATTTTATTCTATAAAACTATTCTCGGGGAAAAAAGATTTGTAATTAGAGGATTATCTGAAATACTTATTTCATCTGTAACAAAATTGATGTTTGCTTTTTAATGTAATTCGCGTGTGGGGAAAAATCTAAGCAAATTAAACATAATTTCTAGTATTTTATTTTGAGCCTTTTGAAGTTTATTTATATGGTAGCTGGTACAATCAGCCTCACACCATTATTTTATAACAACCGAGCATTAAAATATCTCATTTTAATTTACAAACTCACATATAGACTTAACTAAAGGCCAAGGGCTAAAAAATTTAATTGTACATCATAAAATTTCCATTTTAAAGCCCTTATTTTTCTGAATAGAGCATAAGTTGCCATAGAAAATTTGCCACATTTCCACTTAACCAAAACCCTGATATCTCTATTGTTGGAAGAAATATTCAAATTTGCTTAAATTTTCGAGTAAACAAGAGGACTTGGAGAGGATTAGTCCAATTTCTTCAGACCGAAACAACCAAAGGCTGCAAAAATTACTCTATCCTCCAATTTGCATAAATTGCTATTCTATTCTCAGAAAGGTCAATAAAATATGTGACCTTCTCTACGTTAAACATTTCGGAGGCTTCAAAAGTACTTGACTTTCACTTGAGATATCCCAAAAAAATTTCAACAATTTATGTGAATATTTTGGAAATATTCAAATTAAAGTCTTATCGGCTTAATAAAATTCTTAAAATTAAATAGATTAAATTCTTTACGAAATGGATAAAGTTCCGAAGTGTAAAATTGCTTGAAATCATCCTTGCTCTTTTAGTTTGGGATTGTCTTGAAATCAACTGGAGTGTAGTTGCCAAATAAGTTGCACAATATGTTTGTCAGTGATCCAAGATAAGTAGCGCAATATATTTTAGTAAGGCGGACACGATCAGGATACAAAAGAATCCTAGTGAAATCTGTTCTCTTGGAAATTTTCCTCCATTCATTTTGTGAACACAAATATCAAGGAAACTTTTCATGCCCATTAAAATTTTCGGTTCGACTCGTTTACCTTCTCCACAACCATTGTGCGAGCGTTTCCCAACTTCAGATACGGATTACGGATTAAGTATAGAGGAGCTATTTGCTCAGCCAACACCTTTTCCCATCTTTTGTGTCAGTTTATCGCGCCGGGAAAACTCCTTTCATTCGAAATTCTTTGGGCTTGTAATTCAACAGGAGGGAATTACTCAAAGCGAGGATAATCCTACAAAATTAAATGGAAATAAACCTGAAAGCTTCAAGTGATTTATTTGTTTCCCTTGTTTCATTCAAATCGTAAATTTCTTCCTCAAATATTTGTAAAGGCGAAAGAAGTATACATTACATCTTATTTTTTCTGTTTTTTGTTCATATAAAATTACTCAACTTATTATCTTATCACGAATTCTTTACATCTATGCAAAGTAACGATTTCAAAGAAGATAAATTGGGCTTGCTAACCGGGAATTATTTTAATGTACCATAACCCTTTCTTTTCACCATAAAAGGCCAATTTAATAATATCATTATTTGTTTCGCGATAGCATCACTAAATTCCCATTAAGAACGCATTAAGGTAAAGCTTTTGGAAGTAAATTTCCTTTCGCCTTTTAAGTTTTCTTTATAGACCAATTAAATTTGATATTCCCGCTTAACTCTAGATCCTCTTCAGCTAACAATGAACTAACTTTTGTATATTTAAAGTATTAAAAGTATTAAAAGTATATTTCAGCAATATTTTTATTTTTAGCGTTCAATACCAAATTTGGAATCTCATGGTATTCGTTTATCACACACAATATATTTTCTAAAACCCATTGAAGGTAAAGAATTGAATTTTGAAATACAATGGAGTGGAAACCCTATTAACCAGACCAATTGTTGTCGTACGCCATTCGGATATTCGAAAATCTTTATCTTTATAATTGAATGTATGAAGAAAAAAGAAAATTTCACGTATTTAGGTACATAATAAGTAAGTACATATGTATAGAAATATTCTATATTTCGAAAGTACTAAAATATGTTTGTACTTAATCGCATAGGATTAAACAGCATTTTAATTTCGTTTAAATAATTTATGCTCGATTTCACAGTGCACGTTTAAGTTCTTACTCAGCTAAGCGCGGGGCGAACTGATGACTTAAGTATTTTCGATTTCATAGTCCTTTTTTATTTTACACTTAGTTGAGTGAGAACTTAAGACATTTTGCTCTTTTATGTAGGAAACTGTGTTTGTTCAGGAGAGGCCTATATTATCTAAGGGCCCTATCATGTGAAACGTTTGAATCGAATCAAAAGGAGCTCTAAAAGCGCTTTTTGGATATGGACATTTCAGTAACCTTTGACTTAAATTAATTAATTAAATTAATTTTTGCGTCCAAAGGGTCAAAATAATTGGATTAGAAAAATCCAGTCCCATTATTTTGACGTTATGCGCGGAAAAATTAAAGCCAAAGGTATACCTAAAATGAATTTTTGAAAATTTTAGAAGTTTTATTGAGAATTTTTTTGAAGGTAGGTACTTCCGATTCGATTCAAATGTTTCTCATGATAGGACCCGTTGTCATAAATATTTTTGTGGGAAACTATGTTGTGTTGTTTAAGAAAATTCGGAGAAAGTTAAATAAAATGACCAAAAATAATATTAACTCAAATAGAAGGTGTCCTAATTTTACACCAAATTAAAAAAAAGAAAAACAAAAACACAAAATATTAAAACATATTTTTAAAAGTGGGACTTAAGTGGACAATTTTGGTGACTTAAGTATAGTGACTGTAATTTATACATATTTAAACCCGTACTGCGAAATCGAAAAATAATTAAAAGTGACGGTAAGAACTTAAGCTCGCACTGTGAAATTAGGCATTAGACCTAAAGAAGACCACATTAATTGGGTTTGTTAAGTGAATATTCCAAAAACAGTATACCAAGTTTTTAATAAGTAAAGAGAATTTTATTTGATGTAATAAAAAGATAATATGTTTTCAACATTAAAAATTTTTACTTTATATACATACATATTTGGAAAACTAAAATTAATTAAATTAGATTCGTCCTTGTTGCGTAAACGTTGAAACGTTAAAGTAATTTAAATAAATGTTTGGATAATCGTTTTTATTTGTCGAAAAAGATGATAAAAGTCGATAATTGTGCACCTTTTTTCGGCATTTAAAGGTCAAGGTATAGTGCCATTTTACAGGCTGCTTAACACTAAAGTTAGTATTTTACCATTAACCCGGCTTTCTACGAGCTTCTCAAACGAACTGGAATGGAAAGGCAATTAATTAGGACACGCTGAGAGTTTCTGAGCCCCCGGCAGTGCATCCACGTGCGAAACACCTATGCCGGAATAGAGGAAAACGCTATACCAGTGGCATAAAAATAAAAGCCAAGTACGTGAACGGCGGGGATTGTAATAATCAGAATCGTATAGTCGTTCAGTTGTTCACCCTGCGTCATCACTCCCACCAGATGTAGACGAGTAAAGCATCCCCCAAAATTGACGCCCCCAAAATTTTTCGAGAATTCTTTGGATTGCGTAGATTTTCCAGAGTTGCTTCCGTTGTACCAAATATGTTTTATATTGAATTTCCCAGAGGATTACTCCCCCAGAATTTACAAGGGGGTCTTCCACTACAGAAATGAAAACTCGTCCTTCCAGGCATTCTGCATGAGTTTGTGTCCCTCCTCACTTCAGATTATAAAGATGCCTTTTGTATTTCTTATCTGAAATTGGATTTTGGACACAACCAGCAGCTTTAGGGCCAATATAAGATTTGAAGGAATAGCAACAAAAGTTATAGTCTTCTTGGTTGAGAAAAGTCTCAGATGTTAAATGCTGATTTCGGGGTTTAGGGATAACATCGAGTTTTGCATAGTTGCTATAATTGAAGGTTTCCATCGTACCAAAAATTGGTCAGCAAAATATCCACTAATGAAATAGGTATTTTACTAAATTACCAACTAATCGGTTTAGATACGCCCAAAACCAATCATCTTAAAGCCGATCTACGCCCTCCGGGACCAGGAGGCGTTTAATATTTATTCAGTCAACAGGCAATAATTGTATGAATCACGAGGATATAAAGCATACATCCACTTTTCGAAATTTATGTTTATGGAAACAGACAGGCATTTTACTTACGGAGATATTTTCGATAAGGAAGAAACATTTTATTGCACAAATAGCGTCTCACGCGATTAGCTCTATTTATATACGGCACGCAAGGTTTTCTTTGCTTCTATATTGTTGTATTATGAACGAAAAACGCCTCGGAATATCAAACTCAACACGTTCTTTAGTGATTCAATAAGAGTGTTGAACAAAGAGGAGCATTTATGCAAGAGCATAATAAAGCATAATAAGTTTATTGTACTATTGTTTTTAATGTTGAACTAGTTCTTCAAATATGATAACTTACGGATTTTTTTAATGTCTCTTTTATTTCCTGAAAAACTCCTCAACAAGTAAAAACATACATTTGAAATTTTTATGACAATTATGTTTAGACTACATGAATTACTTCTGTTATTTAGAGTAATTAGTTAAAGGTATAATTAATTATGCTTAATTGATAACAATTTTTCTTCTAAGAGATTAATTTTATAATTAAATTGATTTTGAATACTAAGTTCATTTCTTGGAAAAGCAGTTCAATCGATTTAACAAACTGGCAAGTTAAATGGTACCTTTGGTACGTACATCTACCAAAAATGAGTTTTGTACTTGAAATTTGTGAATAAAATTACGTAATTTTCGGATACAATGAAAATAAATACGAATCTCTTTGAAACCCATTTACAGAAAGCCTTGACTAAAACTTTTACTTAAGATCTACGGATCTACAGACCTTTCATTACTTGCCGGCTTTGGTAGATACGCTCGAAGAACTCGGGAGTTTTACACTTTTTATGAATAATTCAGCGAGACTTTTGCAATTTGTGCGAGATGAAGTGTTCCGTGTAATTTTTTCATAAGAATTTTCAGCTTGAATATTTTGCACGACTGTGGATATTGCGAAATGTTTTTCTTTTTCGCGCCTGCCAAGAGTTGTACACATTTTCCAATTTTCTTTTATTCCGAAGTAAGCGGCAAGTGAGGTACCAAAAATCCTCTAACAATATTTTTCGTTTAACGTTTCAGATGAGTGGACCAAATCAAAGCAAATTTCCTTAACAAAAGTTTTCTATCAATAGTCTGACATATCTTAAAACGAATTTACCCGCTGATTTTTTGTAACTCTTTGTAATAAACCACCAAAAGTGACTGTAATCTTGTGAACGAGTGCGAGCTGGAGTTGTTGAAGTTAACATAATCGTAAGAGTAAAACCCTACAATAAGTGTAAAAGTTGAATTTAATGTCTAAATATAACAAGCCTGAAGTGTAGTACTACTGTAGCTGGTAGCAGAGTTAGAGACGAATATTTTTAGAGGAACCATAGTAGTTAAAGTTACCTAGTGCATATCGAGGCAGTTAGAGCGAGATATTTTTGTACGTATGTATGCTTAGTATTAGTTCGAAATTGGTTAGGAATGAGTCAGCAATTTGGCAAATCGTCCGTAGCACCAACGATCGCAGTTATAAGCAGCGGAGCGCCTCGTGTACCTTCTTCAGGAGGAGAAATGGACGCCTTGTTGCTCGGCAGGACAGGGGTAAGTTTTAGTGAATTTAAGACTTATATCACTCAATCAGAGCATCGTCATCAAAGACACGTGAAGGTTAAAAAATTGTATGTTTCTTAACAATGACACTTTGATTTATCAATCTGAAAATAAAATTATTAAGAGATGTGTAAGCATTTTTATCATTGAACCGGGCTTTAATACATATGTCGTCTGACTACAAAGCCTTTTTCCTAGAATTTAAATCGTTTCCCAATACAAAGTTATCAACATTGGCAATTACGGCAATTAATTGCTGGGCAATTAGATTAAAATTTTTCATTACTAAATTAAAAGGAGTGGACTTTTAAAACGCTTCAACTCTGTTGGTTGGAAAAAATTGCTGCGTATAACATGAAACCCAATTAATAAAATTTTTGTTATTTAATATTTAAAGATGAACAACTGTAAGTGATATAAAAATATGACTGCATAAATCGAAATTTAACCTACATATCTCCAATCTCTCGTAATTCCCCTGCCCTTAAGTTCTGATCGTCACTTTAGTTCCAGTTTAATTATTTTTCGGTTTCAGAGTGCGAGCTTAAGTGTACATTACGACTTAAGTGGTCTCTATACTTATGTAAGTCACCAAAATTGGCCACTTAAGTCTCCCTTAGATGTATTTTTTGATATTTCGTGTGGAAAGCTCAACAAATGAATAAGTTGTTTTTAAAAAATGGTATGTACTTTTATTTTAAAAATGAATACTGATATGGAAGATTTAATTGATTTAAGTGATGAAGAATGTTATACAGTCATTGTTCGAGTTACACGCATCAAAAGATTCCATACCTTAAAATATATTACATTTACGTCCTGCCCTCGTAAGCCTCGTATGCCTCGTAACTGTCCAAAATCGCGTAAAAATTACAAGGCTCGTAAATCTTTCCATACACTCTTCTATTTTACGCGACTACGTTAAATTTACAAGCCAAAATAGTCGCGCAAGATTCGTAACAAGATTGAAAATACCCAAACCAAGAACGAAAATTGAAAAATGCGCCCGCTTGGCAGGTGCTTGGGATAAATGGTTACTATTGCTACTCGACAAAGTGTTTTTGAATACCGTGCCTCATTTCGATACAGAAATGGGGTGTCAAGTGCCGTGCCTCTTTTGGGCTAGGTTTGGACCTGTTAAATTTTTACTCGGGCTTCGTTTAAACTTAATTCACATATGAGGTGATAAAATTGTTAAAGTTTTAGATACATTGTTCTCACAAAGTTTGAGTTGATCAGCCGACAGGAATAATTCTGCTGCTGATTTGCTTCACAATCCGCGAGCCGCGGTCTAAATTTTAGTAAGGCTAAAGGACGTCAAGATAAAAAACATCTGACGACATTTTTCTTCTTCTCGAGAACTCCTTTTCTTCCTTGAAAGGGCAGAACTGCGGGGGCGCTCCTGTCCTCATGTTTGTGTGCCCCGTCGTGGGGGCCCCTGCATGATAAAGTTGTAAATTTTGTCTCATTCAAACAAGATTTTTCCCCATATAAAGTTCACGGATTCCCAGGGGGGCCATTTGCCCACTGGGATGAAATAAAACACCCTGTGAATTATTTACGACGCGGGCTAATTTCATAGTATTTTTAGGGCCGTGACAGTGTTTTGTGACGTGTCATCCACGTGCAAGGTCACAGCTTCTTCTGTTCATTGACACAATTTTTACGCTTATTCGCCCGCCGACCCTAAAATGGGTTATTGCATTTCGAAGAAGCCCTTTCAGCACTTTGCTTGCTGACATTCGCACAAATGTTTCGCGTCCTTTTGAAGGCCCTAATGCTTGTATTTCTGTGACATTTCTGTCGACACATTTCTGAAGGGCTTTCGAATATCGTGTCAAAAGCACAAGTTGAATTTGATTGAAATCGGGGCTTTATTTCGTTCAGAGGCATATTTATGTTTCTGAGTCGCTTCTATTTAATATTTTTGTTTAGAAAGTGGATTTGTGCATGGGACTAAAACATCAACAAGATTGAAATTTTTTGTCTTTTATTGTGTGTAAGGTCGCTTCGTTATTATGAAACCATAACAATAATAATAAAAGAGAAAAAATCGTTTCTTTCACCATGAAACCCAACAGAATCGAAACAAATTCAATTTTATTTTATATTGTACGTCTTAAAACCAATAAATATTTGAAATATATCGAAAAATCGTTCGGCTTTATTTTAGGAATCTTAACATTTTGGCAATTTCATAAATATTGAAAAACAAGTTTCGGAATATACCCATTTTTTGTGAATGCTCAGTATTATAAACATATTTGTATAGTTAAAATAGGGATAGTGAGAATTTATAGACTGAGAAACTATAAATTTAGCGATTGCAAATTTGATTATATATTGTATTATTAAGAATTATGAAAGATATAAAACTCGGTACCAAAACATATTTGTGAATAGCTCCAGAAATTATGACAACATAGACATTTTTACGAAATTGCATTATTAATAAGACTAAATTATAAAGATCGTCTCGTAATATTCTTGCGGTTTTCGTTATGTAATTTATTTTACCTAACTTTTCCTGTATTTTGTGATCATGTGATGTATGATTACATATTCTCTATTCATTCCTATATCTATTAAAAGAAGCTGTTTTATATATAATATTATAATTTTATAATCTTTAAAAAACTATTATAATTGACTTTCCATCCCAATTTAAACTGCGAAATGTTCAAATTCAAATTAAGTTTTTATTTTTTAATGCTAAATTATTTTTGATGCTAGGGAATTTTATAAAAAACAAAAATAAGGTTTTTTTTTTCCAAGCACTTCCAAAAAGGTTTTATGAGTTTTCCCCGAAAAATGCATTGTTTTTTGTTTGTGTAACCTTGAAACTTTAAATTTTGTCGTTTGAAAAATAAGAACCAACCTTCAACAAGCTATTACTCCGTTTTTATTGGGTCTACAGACATAGACACCATAAACCCACCATGTGTTTTTTTTTGGTTTTTCATAAGCTACATTTTTAATAAGAATAATTTTTTCGATGAAATACATACTTTTTGAGTTGACATTTTCATTCGCGAATAAGTCGAAAAGTTTGGACTTCAAAAAAAAACTTTATAGTACACATATTGCTTAGAATTAGTCAATCTATCTATTCCCGGACTTATTTTCAATGAACAATTTTTCACCTCCGAGAAGGGGTGCCATCTACCCCCAGGGTAAAAGCAACCTCCGGCACAGGGTCAACTTTGAAGGAGAGGGTAGGAAGACTCTAAATCCAAATTTTTGTGCAAATCGTTGCTGCTTGGAAAAATTATACAGTATCTTCGAACTATTCGATCCACACAAGACTTTTTCAAAATTTTGAAATGTTAAAAATCTGACTGCGTTTTCTTTTGCTGGGGTTTGATTGCAAAAATTCCAGAGTGATATTTATTTTTTTAAATGTAATTTCCTAATTTACTTTAACGTGAACTTGTGCAATAAAACTATTTTAGATTCGAACAAAAGTCGATCCAAGAAAATCTCAAAATGTCAAAGGGTAAAGGTGTCCAAAGCAAAGACCTTTTTTTATCTTCAATCTGGGTCACGTACTCGAAATTCTTTTACCAGGACAAAGTTAAATGAAAACATAAATTATTCAGAAACAACTTCCCTTTGTCTTGTATTATGTAGTTCAAGGTGCGTTATTGACATTGGCAACAAAACCGGGATCCATCGCAGGGCTTCTCGAGAAGGAGCCGAGCAAATAATGGTCGCAGTTATTGTCTTGCTACTAAATGAGTACTTATTTAGGAATTTTGTAAGAAAACATGTTGCCCAGGAACCCGCTCGACTTAATGGGGAGAAAAGAGGCTCGAATAAACTCAAGTTTACTCATTTAGTGCACAATTGGAAAACTTAAGTCCCAGCGGGAGAAAACAATGGGTTTAAGGATGAACTCCTCTTTTCATTCAACTTTATTTCATTATGAAAGATTCACTGCATGGGGCGCAACTTCTCTAAGTTTTCTTAAGTGGATCTTAACCGCCTCAAGCAAAATCCGCGTTTGCGTTTCAGCTGCACGATTGAAGTATTAAACGTCTTGGAACGGATTAGCTTAGCTGGTACTAAAAGAGCACCGGTTACCCCCAGCGGATCAAAGATTCTGTGAAAAGTTATCTTTCCGCTTGTTTAATCATAGTTTTTTTTTTCAGCCCAAGTGCATATGCACAATGCACACATGACGTAATTGCTCTTGACGACAAGTGCATCCTCAGAGATGCGTACACTGAGAGAAATTATAGCTGCCAGGCTAATTTTTTATGTACGTCGGCTCTCACAATTATAAGCGAAAAGGTGACAGCGATAGTTTGTGGCGCTGGGGCTTATGAAGCAATGAGCCTTAACAACTCCTATATTTATAAGAACTCTGGTTATTAAGCATAGCAGTAACAGCTATACAATGTATAGGCAGAAATGCTTTAAAATTTTAGAGTTTTACATATCTGTTATAAGCTTCAAAGCTATAAATTATTAGCAGATATGTCACTTTGTATAGCTCCTAGTCAAATAAATATACGCAATGCGCTCATAGAAAATAAGTCCTAGGCAAATAAATATGCGTACACCGCTTATAGAAAATAGCTCCTAGGCAAATAATTATACGTGTTGCGCTTATAGAAAATAGCTCCTAGGCAAATAATTATACGTGTTGCGCTCATAGAAAACACCTCCAAAATCTAAAATATATACAGTGAAGAGCAAAACTGAACCAATGATGGTACTTGAAGGTCTTGCAAGTGGCTCATTAACTTTAACAGATATCGCAAAATTATTGTAGAAGGTAAAATTGTCTATAGAAATCTCATGTACATTTTGATGTCCGACTGATCAATTTTGAGTTATTTAGTAAAAAAACTTTCAAATTTCACTACTATTATTCTCGCAAATAACTCAAAATATTTGAAAGTTTCTTTCCTAAATAACTCAAACCTGATCAGTCGGACATAAAAAGGTATATCAGATTTCTATAGTTAATTTCACCTTCTACAGTAATTTTGCGATATCTGTTACAGTTAATGAGCCACTTGCAAGACCTTCAAGTACCATCATTGGTTCAGTTTTGCTCTTCACTGTATATATTTTAGATTTTGGAGGTGTTTTCTATGAGCGCAACACGTATTATTATTTGCCTATAGGAGTTATTTTCTATATGAGCACTGCATGAACCACTTGCAAGACCCTCAAGTACTATCATTGTTCTTGTTGCTCTGGTGTTGCTCTTCACTATACCTGAAACCACAAATAGTAAAAACGCAAATTCTATTCAATTTATAAATTTGGGTATAATATTTCATATTTCAGTATGAACATTTAACAACCTTCTCCGACGGGATCACTAAGCTGACTGGCATACTGTTGTGTGTTCCCCACCCCAATATAAAAAGGCACGATGAATGCACACGTAAAATAAGCCGCAGGCTCATGCGTGTAGGATCCTTTCTTATTTTGCATAAGAATGGGTAACATTCACATTGCTGCTGCTCTTATAAATGTAGCAAATGCAGCCACACTCAAATATCTTATAGTTTTTAAGAAGACGTCGTATACTCCATGAGCCGGGAGCCTTCCGATTTTAGGCAATGCAGTTATGAAAATAGCATTTGCACTTATAAATCGGTCCTTATAGTCTATAGCGCTCTGTGTTATTAGGATTTTTTTCAGTGTAGATCCTCTTCTGCGAGCGCTTTTATCCTGTTGAATTTATTTTCTTCTTTTGTTTGCGGACGGATGCACTTTGAATTCTTAATTACAATTGTCTTAATTGCTTTTGAAAGGGGATTCTAATGTTTGTCGGCTTCTATCCAATTAATAAATTTTTCCCTTTTTATTAAATTTCACAATTAGGACGGACTGTAACTAGCCCATTGTTTTTTAAGGGGGGAACTCCGTGTAGAAGGCTAAAAAAAGCAGACTTTCATGGCTTTTTGTTCATAAAAATATTATTTATATTTTTTATTTATTTTTTAAATACAAAATGGCGCCGATACAGTCTAGCTTCCTTGAAATGTGCCCTGGAATAGGTGAAAAGGCAACAGTATAGTTTCTAGATGAGCCTATAAAATATATAACAAATTAGAAGTTGTGATAGAAAATGTGATTTTTCAAATGAAATTTTGAGCTTAACACATTTTTTTCCATGTTTATTTAGTAGATTTTTAAAATTCTATAGGTTCATTCTAGGTATAAATATTATATAAACGTGCAAAAAATTGCAGTATCCTAGATAAAGTAGTTTATGAGTTATCTGACATGCCAATTTTAAAAATGGTGTTTCGAGAAAACGAATATAACGGCGTAATTTTTTTTAAAAATAATATAATAAAAAATATTTTTAAACGCTAAAAACATTATTATTGAAGGCCTTTGTGTATACTCTATATAATCTATTTAATAATTTAAAAAAAAATTGAAATACATATTAAATTGTATATGAATTAATTATGGGATTTTGTTTTGTATTGTATTTTGTATAATTTAAAAAACTACTTTAAGATTGTTTTGGATTATTATAATAATAAAGTCTAAAAATGGCACTTTTTAATTGTAGTTACTTATTTTTCTAGAAAGTGTACCATTTAAGTATAATATGCTAAATTTCTTTCTTTTCTGGACGATTTGGAATTTCAAATAATTAAAATGTTGCAAATACTTTCTTTAATAAATAACGAATTTAACATTGTTTGTTTAAAAGTTGGCTTATTAAATTGTGACAAATTAACGCTATTAATATCTTAACTCGAAAAACGTCGAAATAACGTTTAAAAGAAAATTTAATTAGTATTGCCCTCGAAACGTTTGATTTTGTGTAGAAATTTGGCTTGATTTAAGGCAATTTAATCAATTTGCATTATCATATCTTATACAGAAAACTAAAATACACGTAAATAAAAATTGAATGATTTTCTGTCCGATTAAAAATTCTGAACAAATTCACGACTTTTGAAACATTTTAAGCACTCTCCGGTATTACCTATATTTTAAAATTTTGAGAATTTCCATGAATGGCTTTAATATTTCGTGTTTTATTGAAACATGTCATAATTCATGCAATAGGGTTAAAAACATTACCGAAAGAAAGTAAAAATGACTGAAGTTCATTAATTCACCAAGAATACAAATAAAATTTAATGAAGATAAACTTCCACGCTTACTGTGGCTGTCTTAAATAGAAATGTTTTCAATTTCCAGACTCGTGCCAGTAATTTGCTTATGGCTAAATTAATTTTCTAACAGTTTAATCCATATCTAGGCATATTTCAACTTTTGCCCAGCGGCAATGCTTTCATCACCGGGAAATGCAAATTATTATAAAATGTTTATTCATTTTGGTATCCGTGAGGAACTTTGTCTGCTCTTAAATTTTATTCAAAATTTCCATATTCAGCTCTTCCTCTTTGTGTGTTCCACTGCTAAGTGCTGAAGGAGATGGCGATTTTAAAGCTTTTCTTAGAAATTATTTCTCTTTGCCTACTAACAGCAAGATATTTCTTCAAAAGACTTTTATTTCTAATGTTTACTAACAGCGAAAATTCGCTTAGCTTTCTAAATAAATGATATTAAATATGTACTTTAATGTAAGGTAATTGAAATAAAAAACGAGTAGCGTTTCAGATGAACTATTTGAAATTTAAATTGATTTTCTTCAAAATACATAATTAAGAGAAGATGTTTTTAAAGTCTACACTTTTGTATACATCTTTTATTAGGGTTCTGTACCTCAAAATGAAAAAAGAGACCCTTGTAACATAGGATCACTTCGTTGTCCGTCTGTCTGTCTGTCCGTCAAAACCCTTTTTCCCAGGAACACGTGGAGGTATCAAGTTGATATTAATATCAAATACACAGGTCTGCAATCTCTTGAAGCTCTGAAAAAATTAAACTTCTAAGTCAACGCAATCAAAAGATATTATTATCATATTATGCTGTATATTTTGACACTCGCAAGGGAATCAAAACCTATAGGGTACTTCCCGTTAACCTAGAAACATGAAATTTGGCAAGAAGTAATCTCATTGCACCAGGAAAAATCCAAAAATCGTTAATTTGTTACATCACAAAAAAATAATTTTTTAAGGAACCCTCGGTCCACGAGTCCAACTCGCACTTGACCGTTTTTTTTTTTAAGAATAGTATAACAGATTATTGAACGAAGATTGACAACTGACCACATTCATAGGAATGAATAATGTTTTTAATAAGTTTTCTAAAAATAATTCCTCAATTTGAAATGGTTTATTGATTTTTAAATAAAATGTGCAAGTCAGAAAAAATTTATGTTGAAGAATTCAAATAGTAAACATGTAGCAAAATACCATCGTTCAAATGATTGAACCAGAAGCACGTAAATTAAAACAAATTAATTTTAAAGGGTTAATCTTTATAAATTCCTTAATGAAACGCAGTAAAATCAATATTAAAAGATTTTCCCGCGCAATAATTTGCCCATCTGTCTGGATGTGGTTTTTATGACGGTTTCGCCAACTAGGGCAATATGGGATATCTCGATTTTTATTGAAGGGGATGGAATGGAATATTTCATTTCAAGACTCCACGAGGCGTGGGCGATAAAATTGTATGATAATATCTTCAAGTGCTGTGCTACTCAGTTTGTTCCGGGGGATTTTTATAGCATTTCTTTATTGATGCCATTAAAAATGATCAGGCGCTCCGAATGGGGCTCGTCAAAAATATCGCATTTTGAAATTCGCGTCATGAAGCCAATTTGGATGTCAGGAGGATCCTGGGTGGCGTGGAATCAAATAACGATTTAATTCAATATCGATATCCTTGCGCTCCCTATTCCCTGGGCGTCCCTGTCATGAATCTTCTAGGCTGAGTACAAAACACAATTATGGGCAAATAATATTCACACCGCCTCCTGTACTGCCAAAATCAATAGCTGCGAAATATGTTACCATTGTTGTCGAAACATATGGTTTCTCTGTTCAGCCCTAATTTTACATTCCTCACGTCAATTTAGCTTGTAATAAGCCCCTCGAATTTTCAACTACGTTTCAAAAGTTATAATCTTAATGAAATATGTTTCTAGAAAATTCATTTAACAGACTTGTTGAATTTAACTTTTTTTTCTATTAGTAGGTATCTGATACTTTTTGTCAAATTTACTTAGTTATACTTTGAGCAGGCTACAAATTAAGTTTAGAATTTCGTGTATTTTCAACTTCAGAAAGAACTTATCATCTTTGAATTTAAATAAATGCAGACGAGTTATCTGTCAAACAAATATTTTCACATAAATTTGACTTCAACAATTGAGTGAATACGCTCGAAATTCTAAATTTCTTTTACACTGATATTACTCTGTTTTAGGTTAAAAAACAATTAATTACCAGGATTATAATATTATCTCGATGTGTAATTGTCTGCACAAAAAAAAATATATATATACCATATAAATATGTGTGTATATGTATGTATATATATAAAAATACAAGTTCTTTTATATTCTTCAAGATGCATTTAAAGCCACAACTAAAATTATTAAATTTATTTAAAAATAAGAAAGGGAAACTTTCTAAAAGCATTTGTTTTTTACTTTAATCAACAAAAAACAACAGAAATGATCGAGAGATTTTGATTTTTGTAGTTCCACCTAAACACACTAATAAAGCTTCCTAATTAAATTAAACTAGATAGGTTCTAGTAAATTATTTTAATTACTTTTTAGTAATTGTACCTATCTAAATATGTCGAAAGTTAGTTTGTGAAAACTGAACATCTACTATATTTTCAACAATCCTGAAAATTTTGTAGTTTCTTACTTAAATTCTGGAAACCTTAATTTGGACAATGTGATGTGGACCGAAAAATGTTTCATATAGCCTTAATTTTATTGAAGTCACAGCACCAACTTAAAATTTATATAATTGGCAGTTATGCGATACTTATATTGTAGATACTTTTGGTAAGATCTAGTGAATTTCTAGCAAAACCAAATAGAATTCTGTAAATTTTCCTAGATTTGAGATGAATTTTATTACAATAAAATTGTATAGTGATTCGCTTTTTACGCGACTTTCAACTTCATATCTATTGAAAGAAAATTTAGAGAGTAAAAATATAACACTGAAAATAATGGGATTTTGAGGATTTCCAATTTTCTAAAAATTTTAAGTTCTAGAAAGACTATATGAAATCATAATAGCTACATAAAAAGATATTGATTTGAGGAAATAAAATTTCACAATATTTTATATTGTTTTTCTACATTGCTAATTGAAAAGGAATGGACCTATTCTTAAGAATGGCAATTAGGTGGAAATAATTTAAAAACAGGAACGAATATCCCTAATAAAATCCTGATCGATAAGTTCTCCAATAACTTCATTACCTGTCTTTTTCCAGTTATCCCCCAAATAATTTGTCTTATTTTAAGGAAGCCAAGTAAGAACAGAATCAGCGGAACCGTAGCTAATAACTAAACGATGACAAAGACAAGACCCTCTTCAAAGGTATCAAAACCAGCCACCGGCTGAGGATGATTTATTGTCGGACAAATTGAATTGATTTTTTATTAAGTGGTTGTCCTGCTTCGTTTCGAAGCCAAGGGTGAAGGGCGTCTTCTTGTTATCACCCCCGGAAAGGATTCTTGTATCTTCGTGACATGCCACATGTATCCCTCCAACATATTTTCAAGGAGAATTCAAGATTTTGAGAAGATAATACAGATCGTGTACTGAAGAAGGTCGAAACGAAAATCCATTCGAAAGATTGACACTTTGATGGTCCATCCAACTGAAAGTGATTTTATTTGGTTACCGGTGATAGCGCAAAAATAGACAACTCCGAGGGATGCGCACTGGCATTGATTTTGGATCCTGTCACGAGCCATCTCAACCGCAGCCCCGAGACTTTCACTCAATTATGCATGTTGCCTCATAATTGGAAAGGTAAAGCGGGGCGAGACGGGTTTGATTCACCGGCACAAGCCAACATACTTTGAATGGAGATGTCTGAATAATGTTGAATGGCTCCGTTCGCCTCTCCTGGGAGTTTTATCACCACTCCGAGGAATTAGAGCTTAATGAATTAATGAAATTAGAAAGGTGGTTACCACCTGCACAGGGGTAAAGTGTCTACTTTTCTTCTTTTCCATAATATGGACGCGGTCTTTTGTACCTTAAGTCAATTTAATTAGTCGTCTGTTTTTGTCTTTAGTCTTTCATAAAACTCTCCTCGTATAATCAATATGTGGAAAGTTAACCTCATAAAGGTACAATATTTTCTATATTTTATAAATATCTCATGTTTGGGTTTTTAAGAAACGAATAAGTTGTATAACAACTAATTAAATATACTTTGAGACTTAATTCCAGCTTTAATTAGTATTCACTATAAACGATATTTTATTATTTATATATATACTGGAATTTAAGATTTTACCCCTAGGTACTAAGAAATTCATGTGTAAAGGAATTTAAAATATATGAAATTACCTGAATTAATTCATTATTCGTTTTTTGTTCATGTCAACTATCATCACACTGTTTGTTGACTGAATACAGATGTGAATTTTAAAATTAATTAAATAATTAATAAAATTAATTAGAAATGAGAAGTTGCGTTATTAATTATTATTTTTACTTATGCGTTATGTTCAATATTTAACTATGAGTTTGAAGCGTGGACAATTTGGTCGCCATATTGATTTGATAAGGGGATTCGCAATGAACATCTCCAAAAACCCCAAATATAAATATTCATAATAATTCCTTGAAATTTACAACTGTCGCATCGTACCTTCAATCTTCGGCGTGATTGAGCAATTAACATGCAAACAAACAAACCAACGAACAAATTTTTGAGTTTAATATGCATAGATATAAAATTCTCAAATCTCAATTGGATTCACCATTTTGAATTTCCAAATTTTGAAAGTAGATTTAAAATTGGTGTCCTCCAAATACATGTAGTAGGTACTCATTTTCATTTAAATTCTTTTTATTTCGAAATTTTTGGGTCACCATATTGGGTCCATAATTTTGAATTTTTAAATTTCGAAAGTGGATTCCCAATTAGGATCACCAAAAACCCCAAATACCAATTTTTTCTTTTAATTAAGGAGTACAGATAAAATCGAAGCTCTGTTATAAAAATAAAAAGTAAAAAATCGATAAAGGAACGTAAAAGTTTCACCATAATTTATTTAAATATCCTTTAGACTTTGAATGTTTTAGAGTTAAATCACTCCTTTCTTGTTCACCTCCTTGACTAGGGTAGCCGGATAAACATGAAAATATTTTTGTTCTATGTAACTCGATTGCCATTTTATCGTTGCTCAATTAACTTCAATCAACTTTATAATTTTAAGTGGCTCTTCAGTTCGGTTCTAAAAGTTCTATTGAGGAATTATTAATAACCCTCTCACCCCTGGAAAGGTCGGTTATTTAATCGCTCATCATTAATGCTGATTGAATGTCCTCTAGAGGAAGATAATGGAGATTACTTTTTATTTATGACATGACATACTCGTAAATTTAAATAAACATATATATAGGTACACGTAAGATCATCTTATCCAAATAAAGTCTTCTTAGAATATGTGTTTTTCAACTGGAGTGTGTTTTTATTGTATAAGAAATGTTTTCCTAAAGTTTACTTAATTTTGTGTAGACTGTCTTAATCGTAACATTTAGGGATTGCATTTGAATATAGTAATTAGTGAGGAACATTTTTTGTTAAACATTTATTTTAACAATTAAAGTATTAAAGTAGAATGTTTTATGAATGACTATGAACTCCACAAGTTATTCGTTTCTTTACCAACTGGTCAATATTTTATTTGCTCCAAAAGTTTAGACATCGGTTTTTTTTAAAAAACAATTGAATTGATCTTACGATCTAAAGTTGAACAAATTGAGTTCAAAATATAAATTTTCCAATATAAAGTTAAGTTTTTTTGGTATGTGAAGATTTGTCATTAAAAAACCGAAGTATTGTTTGTTTTAAATTATAGTTGTTTTCGTCTTTATATTTAAAATGTTTCAAGTTTAAAATCATAACAATAAACGTGGACGAATTCTAAAACTAAGACTACTTTTCTGGTTTTTTAAAACAGATTGATTTAAATTATCTTAACTACTTTCATCAGTATAAAGTTTATAGTCAATTTGTTACCTAGAACAAAACTAAAGTTCATATTTTAACTGCCAGGCACTGTTGGCTGACTAAAAGGAGATTTAGCCAGGTATTTAATTTACATGCCACAACTATTTATTCCGTAGAGGCTTAAAGTTCAAAGGACGTCCTCTTCACAGAGGTTAACTCACCGAAACTTCCACAGATCATTGTCGGTGGGCAGGTGAGGGTGGAAACAAATTGAACCCTGTTAATTGCAGTGACAGTGACAACCAAAATACCTTGTCCACTGGACCACCAAGGCCCAACGACGGCGGCCGTCCAAGTTAAAATTGTAGGCATTTGTTCGCTATTTTTTCGAAATCAAATTAAATTCAGCATAACAGTCACCGTCATGGGAATTCTCACATCTGAATTTTATTTTAGGGATGTTTGACTTTAATTTAATATAAAAATTTCATTCAGTCGAGCTTTAAAATTTATGCTCGCTGGCCCCGAGACTCCTCGGCACGGCTCCAATTTGGACAAAAAGCATATTCGCAAGAGAAATGCTTGCTCCATTGATTTTCACGAGTGCTAAACAGGTAACAAGGTGTGAACTCGCGACAAGTGCCATTAGAGGAGTAATTTTGTAAAATGAACTCAACTACGCCGCGCTGTTTGCTGTTTCCTGTTTAAGGTGTCGGAAGCATGGCACCCGTCAAATTAATAACCCCTTGGAACTTATAATGATGATAAATTCCAGAAGATCCTATGCTCTGACGAGTTTGTGAAAAGGTCTGGCAAAGTTTCATTCCGGTGGATCCTGGATATTTATGGCCGAAATGAAATAAGCCTTCTTATTTATGACTATCAGTTTCATTAGGCAAATGTGCGATTAATATTTTATTATACCTATGCTGAACAGGTGACATAATTTGGGGTCATGGTTAAGATAAGCATCATAACACGTATGTAAATTGATGTAAGGTAAGATACGTAAATAAGGTTCATTAAGTTGTTAATCCTCAAAATGTCAAATGTTAACGATATAAAACACCTCGTAAGTTTATTACAATAATTTTTTGTTTAGTTATATTCGGTTGGGAAAGTTTCCATCTTATTAAGGCTCGCTCTATTGTTGCAAATTTATTATAGTTTAAATGCATTGTTTGTTGAAATCGAAAAAATTACTTTATTTTTGGGAATTTTACATTAAGGAATGGTAACAACATTTCTTTTCTACTCTTAAATCGACTAATACTTATCATTTATTAAATTGTATTTATTTGGGTCAATTTTTTATTACATGTATACTAATATAAAATTATTATTATATAATAAATTTAATATTCATATAAGGTGTTTCGTTAAGGTCTTAACAGGGCTATACCAATCGATTCTATATCAAAAATTGCAATTTTGATACCCAAAAATTGATTTTGGCTCAATCGAACCACGCGTTTAAAAGTTATTTGTGCTATAGTGGGTTGGGTTAGCGTCATAAACTTTTAATATACAGATATAACAATTTAAAATTTTGATCCACTAATTGGTTGTGTTTGTTTTTAAAATGATCATAATCGAGACAAAACAGTAGTCAAAATTATGCCTAAGAAAATATTCAATCTTTCAATGAAAGTCCTATAAAAATTGATTTAGCCTTTCCCAAGATTAGCTTAGACAAACAGACAGACCCAGTCACAAATTGTAAAGACGATTGTATGGGTTTTCATATCATGTATATAACCATATGAATTTATTAAAAAGCTGTTATTTTAAATTCACAGACATACACTTCAGTACTATTAATATGTAAAGATTTATATTTTTAAAACTTTTAAAGTTCATTTAGGAAAATACTAATATACCGCGGGCACTTTACATTATAATTTTTTCTTGAAAAATTTTAGAAGCTATACAAATATTTAGCTTAAAATTGTATCAAACGAGACTATTAGTTTATATTCACAATTGAAGTGTAAGTGATATTTGCAAAACTTCATATTCAAGTTCGACACAAAGTGTAAGGGTTCCAAACTTGATATAATTAAACTAACTAAATTAAAAGAAATTTAAAAATATTATTTGCAATTTCAAAACTTAGACTTCAATGACGAGCTGACTTATAGTATAACAAAGATAATTAAAAACTAATATTATAAGTATTTGTAGATACCTATATTTTTCATATTTTCAAATTATTGAATTTTCATACTGACACAGGATATGTTATCACCTGTTCTATCCTATTAAGGTTTATCAATCAATCCCAGTCTAGTTCACGCCACAAATACGTGTCGCCTATAATAACATATCAAACATCCCGCATTAATGTAAATATTAGAACTTTAGTGCTTCAGTCACCCGGAGATGATTGATTAAACGAATTTTCTCTCAGAGCTAATCTCATTCCACTATTTCACACATGAGAAATTTTGCATCAATTCTAGGATCAGATATGCACCGGCATGAGGGCAAGACTGGAAATGTCGACAGTGCGAAATACCTTTAATAACGAGTTTAATTCATCAAATTTTGAAAACATTGTAAAACCGACGGTTCGACGCATAAAAGTACTTCCAGAAAGTTTTTCTTTAGCTAAGTTCACCATCTGTGCTGGTTTTGTTCATCTAAAGATACAAAAAAGGGAAAAATATATTTGCAGGAAAGAGAAGAAGTTAGTGGTAAGAGTCCTTTTCGGTGAAAATGGAGTTAAAGGAAGTTTATACAAAGGACGGCAAACAAAGCGAAAAAGTTTTAGTTAGCCACCTAATGAGTTTGACCGGAAATCTTTTCGTATTTTTCGAACCCAGTCAAAGTTTTGATTAATAAACTTTCCTCAAGGTATGGATCGTAAGAAGGACTCATTACAGCGATGTGGGGATGTGCGTAGACTTTTACGATGAACTGGAGTTATAGTCAATTTATCGGAAATCATGATGAAAGGCTGTATTATCAAATAGACTTGAACAGGAAAACAACTTCGCATGAACTACGCATACGAAAACTAAACTTTCGAATAAGCTATTTTCGGCAAAAATGCTGTTTATACATAATAGGACCACATTTTGATTTTTGTTAAAAAGTAGTAGTAGTAAAAAGAATTGGATTTTCAATTAAAGCTATAAAATTTCTGTACAATAGTACTCTTGGCTTTTAATTCGACTGCTTTAGAGATTTTAAACCGAAAGCCAAAATTTCACCATATTTTATATTCAATTTTTCAAAAGTAGGAGCTTAACTGTTTTTTCGAATTTTTCAATTTACAAAATCGATAAGTAATGGAAAGGCGAAAAACATCGTTAAAAACATAGTTAAATAATTGTCACGGTATTTTCTGCTATTGTTAATACTCAATACTAAAATTTAATTTGATTTATAAAAAAATATTGAAAAATTCAAGAAATAATTGAAAATCCAAAGTATGTAATTGCAATAATCTTTGTGCTATCAATGAAAAGATAGGCAGTATTTATATTTTTGGATTTGGTATATATGAATTTTAAGAAAAATATTGTTATCTATTATAACATTAAATTATTTTATGAGAAGTTTTCTTTCGAAATTCCACAATTGACGATTAGTATCAACAATGGGTTTAGAAAAGATAGTTATTTATGGTAACTTTTCCGCAAAAAAAAGATATGCATTTTTTCAAAACTAAAATTGGGAGTAGTGCTTATCTTCTGTGGATTCTAAATAAGATTCGCTATTATTATAATTAAAAATTAAATAGCATTTTACATTTTAAAAAACGTTAGAAGCAGAAGCAGAAAAGGTAGATATAGTAACTCTAAAGTAACCAATTTACATCGCTGGAGCTTTCCAAAAGCTTTTGCTTGATTTTTGATTGTTCTTCCTGATTTTGAAAATTTCTTAAGATTTATTCAAGATTAAACAGTGGCAGAATAACAATGGGATTTTCAAAATAGCGAGAAAGAGCTTTCATGTTTGACTCATTTTTAAGGGCACAGGGAAAAAACGTCTTAAATATGCAAAAATTTTTTTCTGTCGCTGTTCTGTTATCTATTTCTATCTGTATTGTAAATTTTTAATTTTATTCTAGAAAACCCACCGAACATTTCAATATTGTCACTAACAAAAAGATATTGTGCTAATTTAAAATAACAGTGTATCCTTTCATTGACCTAAATTTTCTGTAACAATACAATACAAAGTTGAATTGAGTAATTTTCTGTCTTAGATGAGATTAACTGAATCTTAAGTATCTCCCTAGATAATTGTCGCAAGCCGGCGTTACCTTGTCAACCCGCCGGAGACCATCGCAAGGTCGGAAATAAGATTAGAGTCAATTATTGCACCAATACATGTGCGTTACATCCGATTCAAATTAATTTTCCAGGACTTCAGGAAAATGGCATACAATTTTCTTAAACTGCATTTTTACGGGTTGCATGTGGGTAATTAGATCACATTTTATTACTTGAACGTATCCAGTCGACGTTCCGAGGGAAGGCGAATCTTAAAACTTGCATCACGTATTATAAGAAATATAGGGACAACTCGATCTTCCTTCTAGAGAAAATGGGTAAAAGGAAGTGGGTAAAGACTTACAGCTCTACGTGCTGTTGGTCGAGCTTTAGGTTTATGCTCATAAATTTTCCGGAAGAATCTGCTCACATTGTTTCAGGGAAATTCTCCTTGAGTATCGCAGCCGACGCCTTAACATCCTTACTACGGCTCCTTTTAGAGCAGCTATTTTCTTTTCATTTTCATACTCTTTTTTTATCATAAAAAAATTTCCCATAAATAGAGTGCTTCTGTTTTTGGTCCTTAGAAATTTCCACTTGAGGGACTTCTAAAAGTTTTATGAGAGCATTTCGCAGCCGGAGGATCCCTTGTTCACCTCGGATTCATTAATCTTTTGAACCTTGCTTACTCTTGTTACTTGTTTTCATGGTTTTTCACAGGACACAAAACTGCATCATCTTTTTAAGTCGATTATAGTTCATCTAAAGACAATAAGATAGTGATGATGACCTCTCGTAAAAGGAAGATTAATTCTCTACGACTCGACTTTTTAGCCATAGGGACAGGAAAGTCTTTTTTCAATAGTTGCTTTTCAGCGTAGAATAAAAATAGCTACAAAATGATCAAATCTGTAAGGGA
This sequence comes from Machimus rusticus, assembly GCA_951509405.1. Taxonomy (NCBI): domain Eukaryota; kingdom Metazoa; phylum Arthropoda; class Insecta; order Diptera; family Asilidae; genus Machimus; species Machimus rusticus. The sequence continues at coordinate 3,768,412 of OX608051.1, forward strand.
AATTTTAATAACGCGCTGTTACATAAACAGGTACTATATGGATGGATAAATTACGAGTTAAGGAAGGCAAAATTTGATTATCCAAGAAAGCTGTAGGTGAGTTTTTATGATTCACAATAAATCAGAAGTAGAGTGCGGTTAATGTAGAAATATAACACCTTATTTAAAAAAAAGTATGTGCTTAGGTTCGCAATTATAAAAATATAATAAAAACACACTTTGGACTTGATGGTTGAGAAATTGCTGAAAATGGTTCATTTTCAGTTCGTAAAAGGACATCAATTTGTTTTATTATTTCAGAAATGTAGTATTATATACGTAGTTTAGATCTATTTCTTTCCAATTTTTTTTCTTTTGGTTTATTAAGATGATGTTAGTCTCATGGAATTTTAGAAATATAAATTAATAATTTTGAACAAAAAAATGAGTAAATAGAAAAAAAGATAAAATAGAAAATATGATATATATTCATATTTACTAAACAATTAGTATTCCTTACATTCTATAGAAATCGGTAATTATGAAATAAAATTTAAACATCGACATTCTTTCAAAATCGCCGTATTGAAATAGTACCTACTCATTGTTGGATGGAGATTTATTGAAATTATTTTTGAAATTAATGGAAGAAATCGATTTTATTTTATTTCCTTACCTTTTCTTTATTTCAATGTCTAAGCTGCTAAGTAAGTTAAAAAAATTCTTCAATTTTGTACAATACATACATTACAAAAATCACTATTTCAATTTTCTTACAATTTTCTTATCAAGTGAGCTTATTCTTTACTTTCTCATACACCCATGGAAAAAAATTTTAAAAAATCAATTTTTTTCTCTCGCAAGGGTTTTCTTAAACTTCCAAAGATTCGTGATGTGTCAAAAAACTATTAGCTTATATAATACGTAAAAGGCTTTTTTTTTTCTTCGTTAAAGCCTTTATTGTACAGCTTAGTACAGAAAAACTTCAAATTTTAATATTATGTCGAAAAATTAGTAAAAAGTAGTGTAAATAAGAAATGTTTCATTTCAAACGTGTTTAGATCTTATCTGAATATTTCGATAAATATGGAACTTAGTGTTCCAATTTCTGAGTTAATCATGTGTTGATTCATTACATTCATCTTTCAATAGCTCCACATTAACTTTGTTTAATTGAACTGAAATAATGGGATTCAATCTACTGAGACACAACTTTTCCGATTATTCTTGAGAATCGTCTTATGATTCAATCTTTATTCCAAGTTTCCTTTTAGTATCTTCCTAAAAGGATAAATTATATGAGTGATGATAATTAAGTGGCACATTAATTACATTAGCCCCACATGGAATAAAGTCATATAAAAATACTTCATCTTTGATACTCTCTCCATCTGCAAAAGCGCCTATGAGCAAATAACTCGTGATATGTTAAACAATAAAAACGGCAAAATCGCTATCGAATCACGTAAAATCCCTGAGCAAATATGAAGAGTAAATTGGGATGACCGGGTTCAGATTGAGGATACTCGGAAATTCAGGAAAATGTATGTAGGTCCTATGTCCGAGAGATAAACTGCAGGATATGCCATAAATCAAAGCATGCAAAAGTAAGGAATAAATCACTAGTTTAATCCTGGTTGGATTAACGACCTGACGTCTGTCGGGAGGAAGAGCTGAATGGAAATCTCTGCTATTTTTAGGTAAGTCCGTAAATCTCTGCTTGGGAAAACTTTCACCCATGGCTTAATTACTGCTTTTGTGGATTGTTAATTATGGTGAAACTTTTAGGAGAAGCTCTCAACCGTCACACACATTAATTCTGGTACTTAAATGCTTTTTGCGTTAAATTGATTACACAGTACTTTACTAGCTAGTTACTACTATGTTTATTGGATTCAAAACATACGTAAATCATTTTAAGTTTTTCCTTCAAAACCTCTAAATTGTTCGTAAACTAAGTAAGCTATTGGTATAAATTTTCCTTTATTCATGTTTGTCTTTAGTGAGACAAGAAAACATTCAATAAAAATGAAAAATGTCCTTTTTATCGTAATAAATCACTTTGCTATTGTCCGATTTGCACTGATTAATTGATTGAATTTTTACAAAATATTTATTCATAAATTTCATTAATTTTAAAAGAGCTGAGACACGTAATATTGACTATTTGTCATCAGACTAACACATATTTTTTTTCTAGTAGTCTAATTTTTTTGCAAACTTACAAAATTGTAATTTTATCAAGAACGACTTTTTATTGTCTTCAAAATACATAAATAATGCAAATGCTAAACGAGATATCACTTAAAAGTGATGGTACTTTTTGATTGTCAACGAAAACATTAAACATTCACATTGTTGCTGTTACTACTAATTGATGTAACTATCATTTAACTATAGATATGTAGCATTCGTAAAATTCCTAACTTTATCTTTAATACGATATAATATTAATTAAATATAAATGTCTAATACTAAGAGAACACTTTTAGCAGTAGTAAAAAGTTTTAATTCAAAAAGTACTCCTCATACAATTGTTTCTTTCGAAAACTTAAGCAACTACTCAGATGAAGTATCTGTTTATTATAATTTGCAGTTCACTGTTTTATTGATGTTGCGGAAATTGAAAGCCTTTTAAGAAGATTAAAATCGGTAAAGTACCATTATCATGGATTAACAAATACCGAAAATTGGTTTTAATCCGCGCAACCGAAATGGATTCTAACGATACAATAATGGATGTCAATGAAATTAGCCCAATTTGCTAAGTGCACAAAAGCCAACAGCTATTAATTACTCCTGTGATAATTGAATTTGCACTTTTGGTCTTTACCTTTTCAGTCAGGTGAGGCGTCGTTGAAAAGTGGTGTATTTTGATTACTTGGATTAGGAATTGTTTGTTCGAAGGATTTATTGAAAAGGCTGAAATGGTTTTTTTAGATTTAGGTGATATTAGAAACAATTCTAGTCGAAGTTTTTACACAATTTTATATATTCTATATAAAGAATCCGTATTTTTTCTCTAGTAAAAATTCTGGCAATTTTCAGAATATATTTTCAATAGGATTCATTGAAGATATTAATTATTAATATTTTTTTAAATGGATAGCAAAATATGAACATTTTTTTTTATTTAAGGAGCTTTATATACATAGACCGTAGTTTTAAAAAAATATTTTGACAGTCATTATATCTTAATTTTATGGGAAACATTTCATTCCACAATATGTATTGAATAGATTATAAAGTGTTTCTGATTATTATGTTTTTTTTTTCCACGAAAACTGACACCTTTAAAATCAGCATAACTTTTACTTATATAATCATTGTACTTGAAAACGTCAGTAAAAATATTTCAAAATAATTTTGTTGGTACGTATAGTCAAATTGTAGTAGTTGTAAATGAGGGAAAAACCGGTCAAGTGCAAGTTCAATTCTCGAACTGGTTTTTGGATTTCATAAAACGATATTTGATATACATATGTATACTCTTTCAATTTATGGAAAAAATACTTTTGTGTTCCTTGAAAATTTCGAGTACCCAGTTTATCTCTTTAATTCTTATATGAATATTTCAAAGTTTAACTAGTGCAAAATATCTTTATATATATGTATATGGGTTAATAAGATAACTTACTATGCCAAGATACTTTTGTTTTGAAATTGTATACTCTTTTCTCTGAGCGTAAAAATATCATAAGCATCGAATTGATAGTTTTGTAGTCATTCAAAAATATTTAGATAAACTATTCTTTTTACTTGTTCAAATAACTTATAGTCATACTTTTTTAATAACATAGAATAGTTCTTTTTAGTACATATAATAAAATATTCTTTGTCTTAATAAATATTCTCATATAAGGACACGACTGTAAAAAAGCGCTGAATGTTTGATGAAATTCGGTATACCAAAAGCTCTGCTAAAATGGTGGTAAAACACAATAGGTATACTTCGAAATACTACGAAAATTCGGAGTTAAATTTTTCGTGTTTGAGCTTTTATTCGAATATTTCGGACAATTTTGGCTATCCCGTTTGGAAAGCTATCGCACTATTGTTTTTTAGTGGAAGCTTCTTATATTTATCTACTTTCTTATATGGTATATTTTCGAAACATTTTTTAGGCATAATGCTGAAGTTTTATCTGAATCAGTTAATAAATAAATGAGTTTTTGCGATTAAGCTTGTATTAAGGATAGTTCATAGAACTTGAGGTCCTTAAAAAGGATTTTCGAAAAGTGATTGTACTCGCTTCGAAAAGTTTCGAAAAGCTCGAAAGTATTGTAAGACTTTCGTTTTCTTGAAGCTTGAAATTAGCAAATTGTTCCCATCTTAAAAGGACATCATCCGCAAGAAGCAGATGGCGGAGTCCTCACCCATGTGCTAACCAAAATCTTCAGAAGAATGCTGCAATTTGGGGCCTGCGCAAAAACGGCCAGGGAAGGAGTTCGCCTTAAATGTTCACGTTGGGAGCACACCATAAAAATAGGGCGGCTGCGATGGTTTCTCTTAGAAATCCCCGGACGTCTCAAAGGGCAGTTCGTCGTGGTTGCTCCTATGCTACATTTAGCATACCGACGCATGGCCCAATGCTTATGTATATGCTAATTACATAAGAGAATGTTTATTATTTTGCTGGGGAAAAAAGCCTGTTGCTTCTACTTTAGAACCAAAAGTTGGGGTAGGGATCTGTATGAAAATCAGAAATTCCGCAGAGGGCTTCTTTTTTTTGGGATCGAGCTAATGCATGTCAAAATCAGTTTTTGGATTGTTCTGATTTTATTGATGGGTTATGTTTCAGATAGGGGGCGATTTGAGATAGGATTTTGTATAGGGCCTAACGTAGAGGATAACTTACGATTTTGCGGTTTTGCATGACCGAAATTCTCAATTTTTTTCTTTTTATTGGGGCAATAATGATTAAGAGTGGAGCACTTAAGATGTTGGGACGATCCCCAAAGGGCTTGTTAAGTGCCACTCGAATTCTTAGAGGCCTATGGAATGTCTGCATCCAAAACAAGTCGCCTCATCCTTTTTACATAGTTGCGTTATTCGAAAAGGAAAAGTAGGGAAAGCTCGTTGTACCTTCGCCAGACGCCAGACCGAACCCTATCCGTGTCAGTTGTGGCGCAGCTTTCGTTTCGTCAGGACCTTTCTTCCTTCTAGAGTTTGTGGGTGCTTTCGGGACCTTTTTTCTTCCCCCGGCATAGATTTTAAGATAGTGTTTCGCGTTTGTATTTAAGCGAAGAATCTAAATTTTCAAAAATGTTTTCGTTTTGCTTGTTCTTAGATTCAAATCTCTTAATTAAACCGCAGATATATCGAGGGGGGTAAAAAAGGGTTAAGGGAATTTGATTCGGGACGATATCCCGCCAACTCCCCCGCCTTATTTAGAGCCACGCACTGCAGCAATTCTCTGCAGATGGGAGATTTGCACTTTTCCCTGTTTTATCTCGCGGCATGAGCTATAAAATTTTGCATATTTCCCTAAAACGGCGTACTAAAACCCTTCGTGGGTATGTACTTGATGTACGGTCGCATAATACATAATAAAAAAGGGATTTTTTTTCTTACTAACCGCGACTGTGACAGTGGTTTTTGTGGATTATCGTCGGGATTTCCGGACGGGTGAGGAACCGGACTATCGTTCCCGGTCTCTCGGTAGAGTTTAAAGTGCGGGAATTGTTTCCCTGCACCTAATTAGAAAGTTACTGAGCAATGTTCTTTAATTAATAAGTGTAATAAAGTAAAAATCCGCGAGAGAAAAGGTTTGGACTCCTTAATTAAAGAGCTCTCGTCACAGTGTTTTGTGTTTATCGCACCTCGCCTTAATTGCAGTGATGTCGAACACAAGTGTTAATAAGTTAAGCCTGTGAACGTGACAATTGTGGCATTTTTCCTATCTTTTATTTTTTCCTCTAGTACTTAAAAGAGTCCTTTCTAAGAATTCTTGAGGGTGGGTACGTTTCCCGGAAGGACGGAAAACCGACTCCAATATGAATTTATTCCCATTCAAACAGGAGGATATTTCGAGTGTGTTCTTCTTCCAGCCGGTCGTCGTTGTCGGCGTCGTCTTCGTCGTTGTCCTCCTCAAATGAAAGGAAATCTTTTTATCTAAGACGAAAACAAAAGACAACCCAACCGAAGATGAATGCGGCGCAGAGCGGAGGTCACACCGGCTCCATGGGCAAGAAGGGCTCACAGCTAGAGGTAAGGTCGTTAAGTTTCCACGACAAATCCCTCCTTGGGGGCTACTTCTTTTACTTACCTCAACAAGACCGTCGAGGTCCCAGCCAACGACTATCAAATTGCCTCGCTCGTTTTTACCCGAGCCTCGGGCTCATGGCTTCCCGAAACGTGTAACGAGGCGAAACGAGAAAATCAAATGCCAACAATTGCGAAATTTTACATGGATTTTCGTAATTTGATTAATTTTGCCGAAATTACATGCAATCCACGCTGCATGTGCCTCTGTCGTGGAACAGGAGCCGAATGCACTTTTAGTTCATGAATTGGGAGGGAATCTGGTTCTGGTAGTGTCGCGATAATTAAGAATGAAATTAACTATTAATCTAGTAATTAATTGCCTTACATAATATAAATTAATTTAAACTCAATGTTACAACTATACATATAATATATGTATACACTTATGAACGGAAAAATAAATACAAAAACTCTACTCAACTAGTTTCACTATTCACACTGTGATAACTACTGAACGGCGAATGCACTGACGTTATCCAGATGCAAAAAATTACTGCGTTAGAAACTTAATCAAAATTCTACAAATGGTGCATTTTTGAATGGAAAAAATAAAATAAATATAGTCTAACATATCTCAAAATATTTATTCAAACTAATTTTTTTATGGAGCTGTTCTTCGGCGAACGGTGTTGTTTTATTTACAAACATATTATGTAAATGCAAGTGTTGTCAATGGGAATGGGAAACGTCGCTTTGTTGGGTGTTTCAGCTTGATAATGACCCGAAACACACATTGAAGCTGGTAAATGAGAATGGGCTTCAAGATCTTGATTTACCGGCTCAATCACCATTTGAATCCTATTGATTGATTTGGGATCCTTAAATGGCGAGTCTCAATTCAGCTTTTCTGAAATAAAATAGAACTAATAGAAAAGTTGAAAAAAGGAAATGGGAAAGCATACATCAATCTACCATTATTAATTTAATAGCGTTTATGCTACGAAGGTGTGCTGAGGTTATTCAAAATAAAGACTACCATATACAGGCTAGGGGGCAACTAAAAGGTTGTTTTAGTTTTGCACACTAACATATATCGATGTTTGTTATTTTTTATATTATTTTAATTAAATTGATTAACTATTATTATCATTTATATATTATGATATAAAGCAGGCTGCTAAGATTTAGTGATGTACATATTTATTTGTATATATAGTGATTGTGGATCGTACTATTTTGCAAAGTTTCTTCGTCTATGGGTGGCATATTTAAGAATAGTTTAATATAATATAATAATACAAATCTACTTTTCCGAGTTTAGAAATAAAATAATATAGGTATAAGTAAATTAAGGATAAAATAACTAAAGAAACGCTTTGCTTAAATACAGTAAGTGTATGTTACTAAAGATTCTATTATAGAAATTCTGGAAAACCTTTATCTCGTAAATCTAAAAGAGATTCTATAATAACCGCATTCCATAAAAATCAGCAACTTTTTAATTCCTAAAGATAAATTTTCAATTTGAACATTTTAATCTGTGATTTTTATCGCATAATCCTACAACAAAAAGTTTCGTCGTTCAAGTTCAGGAAATCTCAATAATTTGCATAAAATTTAAACTTAAATTCAGTTCGCAGAGAATTTAAAAACTCGACTGGCTGTGTATAGACGGAATCATGTAGAGTTTTATAATATTTATTTTTTCCTCGATTTTATAACCCTTTTATCAGAATGGAGCAGCATTTTCCCATCGTTCTATTTGTCTGCCTGGCGTTTTGCCAGCTAAGCATTTATTTTTCGGAACGCTCTTAATCTTATTCACATTCCCGGGAGGATTCTATTCTTCTTTTTAAGCCTTTTAAGTTTTCTTGATTTTCCAATCAATCAATTGCTGAGGATACACAAACAATGGAAAGGGTCATGATGCAAAGTATTTTCGCATCTTCCAACGTCCATAAATTGTTCAAGTTTTAGATAAAAATTCCTCAACGGCATTCGAACTCCCTTCGGGGTGTTTTATTTTATGTAAATAGATTACGTTTTGGGCTTAAGTTAAAGTTAAGGCAAGGAATTTGTCTTAAAATTTGTGTTTAAGATTAAAATTTTCTAAGTTTTACAGAGGAAAGAAATTTTTAATAAAGAGCTTAAATGTACATACTTGATTCTTAGAAAAGAGTTCCACGAATAAAATATCTTTTTCATTTTATACTCTTATAAAAGTCACGCTTGGAGGACAATAGCAAAAAGTGCAGTTTTTTTCTTTTAAATCTATTTAAAGCCCTCTTAAACAAAATGGTTTTAAAATATTTAAATGTCTGTGGGACATTTCTTAACTTTTATGCTCTTGCGGAATAAATTTCCGGCATAAAACTAAGTGCCAACATTTAAGTTGGCAAACGTAAACAAGAAAAGAATATTTATTATACTTGGAGTCCGTCGCTTAATTCAAGAAATTGTAGGTATGAACGTATAGTCGGTTTCTTTGTTGGAACCTTCACGGAATGCAAATGAGCTGTGTACGAATAACACTGAATAGCCTTTTAGACTATCTCGTTATTTTCCAAAGTCCTCCCTCACCTACAGTTTGCATTCGTCCATGGCAAGGGCGGAAATTTCTCATCTAAATACTAACTTTAATGTTGCATAACACTCTGGAGATTATTCTAAATTAGTGTTTCGGGGAATCAAGAACTTTAGGCTATTTCTTGAACTTTCTTCAAGTTTCTTAATGGATCTAGAAATTTTGAATCGTCAAAATATAAAGCTGAACATAAATATATATATGTATATTCTAGAACTTTTTTAATTTGTTATGTATTAGGGTGGTTTTAAATATTTTAGACACAACTCCAAAATGTCTACAAAATGATATCAAAAAACGTAAAAAAAATTTGCAATTTATTGTACAAAGTGAGAACGTACAAAACAGATTATTTTCCAATTTTTCTGACATCAATTATATTGTTCAAAATTTTGGTAGAACCTATTATATTTAATGTTATTTAAAAATTAGAAAATAATTAATTTTTCGGGTAAAACATTTTAGAAGTCTAAAGTTCTACAGTGAGTGTTTTAAATCTTTACGATCGGATTTAAATTTTCTTTCTAGGCAGCATTTAGAGCTACATCCTACATCACAATAAATGTTTTTAAAGCAAGCGTGTTTGAAATTTTCAAAAATGTGTTATAGTTAAATTGTAATAGTGTAAAACGCAATATTATATTAATTAACATTAAATATAAGCACCTAATATATAAATTATATTCATAATTGCAAGTGCTATTAATACCTAGTAATTGTAATTGTAATTATAGCATTTGTCTAATCTGATAGTGTTAAACTGAAATACAATGAATTTTCTCCATTCAACATCCGAAACGTACTACAGTTACAAAATTTATATATTTTGAAGGAAAACTTTTGGTAAAATAAAGCACCTTAGATAAGAATTCGTGCAAAAACAAGAATGGCAATAAAAATGTTTATGAGCTTTGAATGGATTTTCTGAACCAGACCACGAACATGTGAAGGCACGTAGGTTCTGATTTGATACAAAGCCAAATGTGATTCCAAACTATTGCAACGTTTCAACATTTTGTATGCAGTTGCACTTGTTGGTAATGGTTCTTATCACAATGCACTTAACTTTAATGGCGACATTTATTATCAGTTACTCTTCAGAGAAAGAGAGTTTAAATCCCTTTTATTTTTAAGGTTATTCCAAATATCTCTAATATTTGCGAAGCGGTTAAAAATTTTCAATAATAACAGGTAAACAGATTGTTTGAAAAACTGAAACTAGTGGTTTTTATTATAAGTAACCTTTTTTAAATATCAATTCAATGAATAATTTTTCTTTAACTTATTCAGAATAATCTCCTCCTGGCTTAGTTTGAACGAATGGAACGAAAAAATTGTAAATGTAAAATGGTGGAGAGGTTTTAGTAATTCTAAAGGCGCGTTTCCATCGAAGCGGCAAAGCTAACGTAATACGTGTACATACGTTTCCTTGCGGCATTTTTTCCGCGACTTTAAAAGCCGCACACCATGGCCTACTTTATTTCAGTGGTAAATTGCGGAAAATTCGCTGAAAATTGTTTTTGTGAAATATTTTTTCTTTGTTCTAAGGGAGGAAGTCATTAAATTGGTAGAATTTTGTCAGAAGCTCCTTATTTTGAGGAATTATTAGCTACAAAGTAAAAGGTTTTATAAAGGTTTTGATGATTTTGCTTTGAGCAATTCTAAATTCTTTAATTAAGTGCATATAATAGAGTTACATACATGGTTTCTTATCTAATAGAACATACATATATGAATTTATAAATATTGAAACTGCAATTACATTCGAATCAATTTCATAGAATCAGAAGTGGGGTTAATTTGAATGTAGGGATAGAATGACTTAGTTTACTTAACTATTATAACGATTATAAAAATAATGTAGGGAGTTAGATAACATTTATTAAACTTTAACTTAAATATGTATGGTTAGTGTATTTTATATGTTTGAAATTCAGAAAATAAAAACATTTGCTGAAAACCACCATCTTGCGGTGTCCGTCATATTAGATTACAAAAACAATATCAAGCATACTTAAATTCGAGCAAGTAAAGCTGGTACAGTGTCCGTTAATAGAGTTTTGGTTTAAAATTTTAAAAATACAATATAAAAAAGCAGGCTTATGGCCAATTCATATATAGTCGCAAAATTCATGGTTTCTTATTTGATAAATCTTGTATAAGTGACTACATATTTGAAAAGTTTAGAAGCTACTAAGGAAATGTATTTTCTGAAGTTCAAAACTCGCTTCTGATAGGTTAGATTTCATCTCTTCTTTCAAATCAAATACAACATAAGAAATTCTTTAGAGTTTCTGAAGAATAGGTAAAAATCTCTGTTTTATTTGATTAAAACAACAGGTTTCGTGGTAAACAAATATTGACGCGTATTATTTGAAGTTAGAATTGATTGAAAACCTACAAAATTAATATGTCAACAGTATTCAAAAATAAACGTAAAATTTAATTTACCCATCAAAATGAATGTTCTGGGTAAAACTCACCCTGTTCAAACAAGATTCGCAAAATAAATTTCGGAAGTTTGTGCCTAGGTTTCGTTTTGTTTTTCAAGGCAATCGAATTATTTCGTGCGGATATAAACTTTTTCCACAATGTCAAATTGGAGGCAGGGAAAATTAATTACTTTGGTGGGCCACAGGAGCACACGACGCAAAGTGCTTCTATAAATATTTTAACATCTTAAGTAAACAAGGGTATCCCCCGGAATATCTGATAGCATAAATGATGAGATAAATTCGAAACTACTCCGGTAGTCGTGTATATCCACCAGCTTAGCCATAATCTTAGATGAAATGCTTCACATGACGACCGTCTCAAGGTATGAGAGCCTGCGGAGTGTCATGCCGAAACCCACACCAAACATTCCTCGCACTTGTACTATGCGACGTTATTATGAAATATTTTGATAAAAACCAGCACAGCGAGACACACAGCATTTTGCTGAAAAGGATATCTTTGCCCTCAATTTTTTTGTCACTTCTCTCAAATATTTCACTATTTGGAGAAGGATATTTTCTGAGACGTCGTCTTTTCCCGAGAAATGATGGTAATATTCAGCGGATAAATTATGATGGCAAGAGAAAAGGGACATCCTTCATTTTAAGAATTTTAAATTGTGAGGACGGTTACCCAATGATTCAATTTAACTCTAAATGTATCATTTCAAGTTGTCGTAGGCAATGGCAGACTCGATATTCAGGTATTGAATTATTCAAATAAAATATAAATTCAACGAATAAAATTGTTTCGTTAAAGAGAAGTAAGTGCGAACCACAAAAAATCATTATTTTTGAAAGAATTAAGTTTAAAAGATATTAAAGTACAAAAAAAATAAAGTACGATAAAATTAAACAATTCTTAAGCTTTTGATCTTAAAATATGGAATATTTAAAAACTTATAGGTAGTTCTGAGGACTGTTTTCTATGTTATTTTAATAATTCAAAATCTGAATGAGTTGAAGAATATAAAAAAAAAATAATTTAGCATAATTTGAAAATAAATGAACAGGATTCAGAGCAAAAACTTGATTATGAACTGAATATTTCTCATATTAATTAATTTTAGAGAAAAATGAATTACTCACTCTCAGAGCCGTCTTAAGGCCCTACAAAATTTGAAAGCCAACAATTCCAGAAAAACATTAAACAACAAAATAATTCTTGATTTGGCTTTATTAGGTAAAGTTTGATTTATTTTCGGTTTCATCGACGTAGTGTAATAACTTTCAAGAAATGAATCGATGCAAAACTTAAGGGTTTTAAAATTGGAGCCTTTGACTTTGTCTGTTTGCTACTATTTATTTATTTATTTTTTTTTTAGCTGACATTGGCAAGATGATTCCTAGATTATTCTTTGATGGAAATCGATTCAGTTTTTTCAGAATTTTCAGTTCTCGTCACAGTTTGCATAACTATTTCAGTTACGTCTATAGTTAAGAACTTCAAATTTGATCTAAAATATTCAAGTGTACTCTGCAGATCTTATATATGCTTGGACACAGAGAGAATGATTAAGATATATTAAATGTAAAGTTTTAAAATATTTTCAACAATTTTTGAACGAACAACAACTAAACGAAAGCCGATATGGGTATCAAATGACAAATGTTGATGAAACAAGTTTAAATATAGGTACATATATATTTACATTAATGTTTATATAATATGAGTACAAAACAACTCATTCATGGATTTGTTACGAAATTTGTTTTACCCTACTGTATCAAAATGAGGGCAATGTTTTTCGTTCTATTTATAAATAAAAATTCCATAGTGCAAAAATGTTGAAACAAAATGAGTTAATTAAAACAATTATGCGACATGCAGTCGGAGGGAACAAATGTTTATTCTTAATTGTAAATTGGTATTTTCCGACAGTGTTTCACGATTTCAGAGCATGTATTTTAGAAAATTTTTAATTATACTTGGTACTTTCTAAAGGTAGGTAATAGTAACCTTTTTAATTGTTTGTGTCTGAACTTTATAAATACTTGTTTATACCTTTCCAGTTCTTTTTATACAAACAGGTTTTTTAATTAACGTTTTTTTCAGCTGTGACGTTTCATATTCATGAATCATGTGTATGTTGCAGTAATTAGAGAACGTGCTTATGTTTCACTATGATTCATAAAGTTTGGTGCAAAAAATAATTTTTCCTGAAATAATAATACTAGCAGAGCTCAAAATAAAGCATAACGTGACCTTTTGTAACCGAGTTAACTTGTTGATTACGACTTAAGTTTTATTGTCGTTACTAAAAAGTTTCCGCATTAACTTCATCTCCCTAAGCGTTTCAGGAATCTAAGAAAGTTCCGAGGAACACATGCTCCAACCCGAGCTCCACCAACTAAAACGAACGACAGAGCTCAACTGTCTTTTTTCCAGTTTTATTTGTATCTTGAGAGTCTGATTTGGCTTCGTCTATTGTTCGAAGTGAGGAGGCATTTCCCATTTTATTACAATTTTACGAGCCCACTTCGAAGGGTCATAACAGGGGCGGAACAAATCAAACCCCCGGGCCTCGAGCGAACCTTAACTGATTTATATTCTAAATTAAACATCCGTTCGTTAATTCCGCCCCCGCCCTTGTTAAATTTGTTGATCTGGTGAAATACACGGCACGAGTTATCAGCAAGCATAATAAATTCTAAATTTTATCTCGGATTCGGGTCAATTTAATCTAATTTAAAGGCGGGTCGGCACAGAACCTAGAGGTGGGCATTAATTTCACCAGTGCTGTTGTTGAGGTGATGAAAGGGTTTACTGCTGAAAAGCGACTGACACTCTTCACAGGTTTTAGGGGTTGCACGATGATAGGGGTGCTGAACATTTTCAGATTTGAAAATACGCTTCAGGTAATATCAGACCATGCTAACAAGAAAATTTTCCGTACTCTTTTTAATTTCATGAATTTAAATAATTTTTAATAGCGTATTTGGGAACGTTAAATTAATATTAAAATTGGAAAATGGAACATGTTCTTAAATACATGAGTATGTATAATGTATGTAAATTTAAAACCCATCTTAATCCTGGATTTTATTTTATAAGATCAGTTTATTTTCTAAAAAGGTTTCTATTTATAGAACTAGAATGAAAATGTTGTAAATAAGTTTTCGGTACATTTTTAGTATTGGGATTTCGTATGATTAAAATTGATTACTATAAAGTCCGAGTTTGGAATGTGTTTTTGTTTTGTGAAATTTATTTTTTCACTACCTAGTGTATCTACTTTTCTCAAAGTTGTTTAGTCTTAAAAAATTAGGAGTTCCTAATTTTGTTGGTTAGGAATTGGAATGTTACTTTTTATTTTTCCGGAACATTTTATCTCAAGATTTAAAAATTATTAGGTACAGTGCTGATATCTATTTTATGTATATAAAATGAAATCTCTTTCGAGGATTTTACTATGAGATCAAACCAGAAATGACACTCTTTTAAAGTTACAAGATCTTTTTACTTATAGTATAGAAAATTACTAATTTTCAGAGGTATGAACTAATATAAGAGAGGAACTTTTTTTGATGATTCAACATGAAAGATATTCATGTTATTGAAATATTTTCTTATATAAATTTATTTATTTTCTCATATGTGTATCTACTCCAGCAGGTAATTGTTGATACAAAGTGAACAAATTCTAAAAGTGGATTATATCTATTCGATCTTGCAACCCTCTAGCGACCAGTGTCTTAACTAGATTAATTGAATAAAAGGCCAAGTGTGAAAATTTGAGAACAATTTAAAAAAATAATCCATATAAGTAAATATAACTAAGTCAGGAAATCCCCAACTTGGTGGTTAAAAAAGTATTATTAGGTATACTGCCCCTACATTGTTGGAAAATTCAGAGTAACTTTTTGGAATGTTGAAAAGTGTTTTCAAATTTAGCCCTTAAAGTAGTGAATTTGTTTACCAAACATATGTTTTATTCGAAATGTGATGAAGTTCAATAAAATAGAGCAATCGTTTTGCTTGTCTATCAAATATTTGCCTTCTGAGTGCATTTTAAGATGATTTTCATGTTCTTCATCGCAATATTAAATTGACTAACTCATTTGCAGTTGCTCCCAGTCCAATATAGGAAAATTAACCCTATATGCAACATTTTCAAGGAACATGATGAAATTTCTACCGAAGTAATGCAATACATCACACCAGGGAGCATAAATTATGAATTTAGCCCGAGCACAATTCATCACTACACATTCATATCATACATGCAGAATTTCTGTTGCCTTCGTGGTGGATTTCATAGGGAAAATTGAATTGACGTCATGAAATCTGCAGAAGCTCCTTTCGGGGCTGCGTCTTCGGTTTTCGTGCAACATTTTCTTATTGCAAGAAAGACCTCATGCATTATTCGTTTCGGTTTGCACCCATTTAAATACATCACACAGGCTTCTTGGTGTCTTGAATATTTAAACCAAGTCCCATTGTCCTGCTCTGAACGAAGAAGGTTGCTCTTTTGGATCATAATTTGTACTTTTGTAAGGAACACACAGACTAAGGACTTCTGTGTTTTGCAGTGGTAACCTTTTTCTTTTTTAAAATGGCACATTATGCTAAATAGTCCCAAAAGTCACATAAACCAATTTATTACTATCTTTATGCATACCAATGTTTGAATAATAAGTCAGTACTTGGTAGCAATGGAGTTTCTTTCCTGAATGACTGTAATCGTTTTTGTTATAGAGTTTAATATAAAGTTTCGTACTTCGTAACGTCATAAATTCCCGAATTTTGAAAAAGGAAAAAATTTAAAAGCAATCACAAATTTTAAGGAGCTTTTTTATTATATATACGTATACTTTAAATTTGTAAAAAAAAACTTTTAAATGTTGGTGTTATCCAAGAGTATGTGACCCATTTAAATCAATAAATAATTTAAATTTCATGAGTCGTGAAATCTATCTTTCTACCACAAGCTGCCAAAAGAATGGATGCATTCTGTCACAAACTTCCGGTGAAAACTTTTCAAATATTCCTCTAAAAGTCTGGTTTTAGAAAAGTCACTATAACTATTACCAGATGAAAATTTATTCATTGGATTTTCATAGATAATTCAATTTAACATTTTCTCTGAGAAACTTCAGCTCCTATGAGCTACCATTTAATATTAATACCTCCTGATTATTGTTTGATGATTATTTGTAACGCTTGTATGTCTTTTAGAAAAATCTTTCTACTTGGAAAGCATTTTGCGAAACTCAACTCTTGAGGAGGTAAAATAAGGGATATAACCAAGATTGTATAAAAATCCGTCAATTTATAAGCTAAAACCATGAAAATTGGTATTTGGTTTTTCAGTTAGAAATTAAGATAGATATTGTTCAGAATTTTTGGAAATTTATCCCTTAAGGATATAAAATGGGGGATGAAAGTTTGAAAGTAAAATCCGTCGTTTTTGTAGTTGAAACCATGAGAATGAGAATTGGTATTCAGGTTTTTGGTTGGAAATTAAAAATGACTTTCTGCAGCGTTCGGCATGTTGTTGTTGAAAACAGCCAACATTGGGAGACGACTGTTCTAAGGTCAGCTCTGCCAGTAGCCTGGAAATCTTAGACCTTAGACCTTAAAAGGGAACACCAAATGTAGTTTACAAAGAAGTTTTAGACTAAGATTAGCAGCTCACTTACATATTTCTACCTACTTATTTCGTTTACGTTTTCAATATCTATTTCAATTTATTTTTAAGTAGAATTCAATTCAATTCATGTTAAGATTTCAATTTGGAGATATTTTCTGGAATTTGTTTGAACTTTTAGTGAGAGATTTAAATACAAATTTATAAATGTCTTTTATTCGAGAAAAATTATTTTTAAATTTCTCATTCTTAGATGCATCTAATCAAAAAAACTATGTTAGTAAATGTTCCATAATCTAAATTGTCCTGGATATTTTATAGCATATGTATTTTTTTTTATATAAAATTTCCTAAGAAAAACCTGTTACAAAAGAAACATAATTTTGTTTCTTTTCGCTGCATTAGATTATGTGTATAACATAATAACATTGAATATTAAAGGTAGAAAAGTACAAAAGGAGTTTCTATAGGAAATGAAAAAAATTAATGGTATTGAGTAATCAGGGCTTTACACTACTAATTGTGAATTGACTGAAAGGATTTTGGATGCGCATCAATAATTCGTTCCGGCACCAGAACAATTGCTGTCAAGGTAAAATGTTCGGAGCATAATGGAAAAATTGGAAACATGGTAATGTACTCAAACATACAGCAGAGCATAAAGCACCACAATCGCAGTGATTTCGCGTTAATTAGATGAAAATTTTAATGCATATCTCGAACGAGAACACGTCTGTGGTATTTCCATGTTATAAAATAATCGACTATGGAAAATTCAATTTAAAAGCAAACAGCAATTACCGAAATGTTTGCTCTGAAAACAGTACGTGTTAAAATTCTCCAGCTGAATGCACACTCGCATTATGCAATAAAATGGACCTTAGCTTTCGCGCTTTTGCATTGGATCAGGGAAGATTACGCCATTATCGAGGTTGGCAGGAGGAGAAAACCTTCTGGGTAAAAAAGGTTTTTTAGTCGGTCTAAAGATAGAAAAATGAAAGGGTGCCACGTCAGAATTGAGCGGATATGTGTTGAGCACTCCAGATTTTAGTCAAGAACTTTCCGCGAGCAAAGAACATTCTGTTCGTTATGCAGCGTCAGCATGGATGGTGGCTGCAAATAAGCGGATCAACATGTTTTGGAGCATTATCTTTCATGGTTTAAAAATGCATTCTAAAAATCGATGAAGCGCATGCGAGTGCAGTGGAGTACTTGTGTTTTAGATGGAAAAAATAACTCCTTTTCGTCTCAAAAGAAGGGTTCAAGAAACAACTTTTCTAGGTAAATTTAACAATGTCTTTTGTTGATGTAGGGTAATGGCTCTAAATGCCCTTTATTGTCAGCTGCCTTTAGAACTTAATATAATGTAATTAAATGGGCGTTGCTGCACAGATAGACGCAAATGGGGAACTTCTGTTCATGTTAATTTGCATGTTAAGTGAAGTCTTACTGCAAATATCTCGTTATGTATATTGTCATCTCTAACTAACTCCATTTCTTGCAATTAGTGGGACTTGATATAAATTCCTCTTTTCTTCAGCGGAACTGGGGAATTTTACATCTGGGATATGTAGAAGCGTAAAATAAACCATGTTTGTTAAACTCAATTCCAGACAACTGACGAGGATTTCACTTTTGCGTTGAAAGGAGCTAAACATGATTGAAAAAAATAATAATGATGTATGTACATTATGTAAAATAATATTAAATAGCAAATTTTTGTAAATATTGTTGATATGCACTTATATTTGGAAAAGATTACTTAATGGCTTCAAAAATGCTGAATCAAAATTTAGCTCTAAAGATTATTATGTGATAGCACAGTTAAAACATAACTTTTCGATTAGCACTCAATAGAGTAATGGAAATCTTACAAATATTAGGAAATTTATATATCAGGAAATTTGTAATATAGCGATATAAATAAAAGAATTAGTACCTACACCTATATACAATAATTATATCATAAGTAATAATTTCTTTCTATATGAAAGTATGAATAAAAAACCACAGAACATATGTCAAATTTTAACTCGATTGGAAAATTAAGATTTTGGGATCAGTTGATTATTATTAAATTGAATAGATTTTAACTACTTTAAGTCTTAAAAATATTTATAATAATTAAAATGTTTACAATAATTAAATAACAATTAACAAAATTTATTTTTTCTTTACAGGTAAGTTTTGGACATTTTATAACAATAAAATGAAAACTTAGTGTTACCACTAATTGGTGAGTAATTTGTTATATATTTTTGAGTTTTACTTTTCACGTGATTCCGAAACTGCTGAATGGTTTCTAATCACATGCATTCAAATTACTATTGACCCAGCAAATAAATAAGTAATTGGAAACAAAACTTCAAATTTATGTTTGAAATAAATACCTATTGAATGGACAGGTTATTAATTTAATGCATGATAATGAGAGCTTAAATTTTGGATTCCCTTATCTTTTCTCCTCATAATTGGTTGTTGCACATTAAACAATAAACCATTTTACTATGTAGCTGAAATTATTTCCAGTACATTTGATATGAGCTATTGATGTTATGCAGTGATAAATGAATACATTATATTTCCCTGAATTAAATATAAGCATTAATGCACATGTTTATAGGATTACAAATGTACTACGGAAAGTGTGAATTCAAAATTAAATTCGTTAAGTTATATAATTTTCTATAATAAATAGCAGATTTTAATGTTATTAAATATTGTTATAAGAATTAACCTTTAAAAAAATAATCGCATATTTGGATTTCTTTAGCGATGACGTAAAAGTAAAAGAAAAAAAGAATTATATGTTTCAATTGATATCACAGCAAATGTTTTCTTTTCCAAATTTCTGTCAAAGTCAATTTCCAGTTCGGTAATTCATAGAAATTCGATTCTTTGATGTCTATCTCAGTATTTATCACAAAGTCAATCGGGTAAAATAAAAATAAGGGAAATCGGGCAAATAATTTCTTCCTACTATATACTTATATTGCTCGTTCGTGTACGAAATAATTTGTCATTCTTAGGAATAATGAATAAAAAATTACTTTGACATTTAGTTCTATATCAAAAAAAAAAAAAAAAAAAACTGTTCGGAAACATTCTCATGATATTTTTCTAAATTTTTCTTCTAACCATTTTTGAGTTGTGTAGGTACCTATATAATATATTTAATTTAAACAACACAACCTGCAATAAAAATAAAAATGAGCGGTAAGAGATTGTGAGAGTATTGGACTTGTCAATTTGACATGGAACATATCGCCAAAAAT
Source organism: Machimus rusticus (assembly GCA_951509405.1). Taxonomy (NCBI): domain Eukaryota; kingdom Metazoa; phylum Arthropoda; class Insecta; order Diptera; family Asilidae; genus Machimus; species Machimus rusticus. The sequence goes on from OX608051.1 coordinate 3,788,543, forward strand.
ATCAGTGGTCTTAAGGAATATTTTCAAGATATTATAAAAAAGAGAATCTTTTTAATTTTTATTTCACCCATCGTTATGCTTTCATTACGCATTACGCATTACGCATGCTCTATGGAGTTTTTCTATAAACCATACAAGATTTTAGTCTTTAAGACTGTTGTTTCAATTTATTTATGCTGATGGGGTAAGATTCATGATTAAGTATGGTAAAAGACCCAAATGAATACCTTAACATCTCAAATGAGTCTGCTTTCACCTTATCTAACCAGTCCCGATTGCAGGGGCGGTGAATTGTGTGGAACAGGACTGAAAGCTGAATTATTCAAATGACGTCCAAATAAATCGATGGGTTCTTTTATCTAAGACGAAAGTAACAACAGAATGAGGGAATTGTTCTATCGAACTTAGATGGTCCCCGATTTCGACTCCACACCAGGAGGACCGATTTATTTGATGAAGAGAAATAGTTCCATTAGGTTTAATGGAAACTAAATCATTTGAGATATCTCAGTTCTTTTAATTTTCCTGACATTTTCCTCTTCGTCCTTAGTTTCTAATTCTAATTGAAAATTTAAATTGAAACTAAATAAACTGTTTATTAGTTAGGACGTTAATTTGACAAACGATTTTAATTGATTTTCTGAACAGGATTTACTTTTAGAACTCTTTGATAATTAAGTAAAGTGTTTGATATTGAATCTAATTGAATTTGATAGTGTAGTGTAGTGACCGAATCACACAATTTATTTTTACTTTATACAATTAACAATGTAAGAACACAGTCTTCCAAAACAAAATGAATTATCAAACAGCACTTGTAAAGTCATCGACTATCCATCATTGAATTTTCCATAAAAAGTTATTTAACAAATTTAATAAAATTAAACACTGTTTCAATGTAGCTACCGAAATTTTGGTTGTAACTTCTGTAGACGAATGAGAATGACGGCCATTAAGTTAAATTAAAGCCATCTGACAGTAAAAAAAATGTCTAAATAAATTTCTTCATTTCGACTGTCTGGCACGTATTTTGATTATGACTGAAATTCCCCTGACACAAAGTAGGTAAATTTCTTTCGAATTGAAACAAGATGTGAGTGTAGCTTTTCGGTTTATTTTCTTTATAAAATGTCTTTGCTTATCAACAGTGTTTCAGCATCTATATTCTTGGAAAAATGTCTTCTTATTTAAAGCAAAAAAAACCGGATATATGTATAAGAAATAAAATAAGAGAAGACACTTTAATTCTTTAACTAAAGAACGGTTGACATCATTTATGGAAAATGACAGAAAATGACAGAGCAAAAAACACTAACGCCGAACTTATCTGTTGTGTTTAGTCTAAGGCAGACATTGGTACAAATAATATTGCTAATGGCATCCATAAACCATAGAGAAGAGCAAAATCCCCGGGATAAAAAGGTCATGTCCGACTGCGGATAAAAGAATCGATATAGTTGTCCTACGACATCAAGGAGACAAAACAAAACCATTCTAGTCAAATTCTGGGAAGAGTGCAGGCCCAAGGCGCCCAAGTTTTTGCGTTAAATTTCAGACCGGTCCAGAGTTTCTCCCCATTTGAGAAAGTGGCTATAATATGTCACAGCCGTGGTTTTACACCCTAATTTCCATATGTGCCGAGGATAATACATATAGGTGATAAATTATCTTGTTATCATAAGTCATCTCACTTTTTGGCTACAAATACAAAGTTCAGGATATATCTGAACATTTCAAAATGTGATTTACTTAGCTCATGGAAAGGTGGGCAGTTTTGGACTTTAGAATAAAGCTCATTTTGAAACTAGTACTTACAAATGTATACAAACATCCATATAATATTTGTGGTATCTAATTAGAAACTTTGATATATTTTAGAACTCCTTATGCCCGTTCTCCAATGCACCGACCACCCAACCAAGAACGAACCAAAATCGTACCATCGCGTCACACATTATGTTGGCATCATATTCCCTCTCGCTCGTGTTTTGGTCAACCTGGCTAACTTTTTCATGTGTGTGTTTTAACCACATAGTACTAGTCGCCCATTCAGCGGTTGTGTTGTACTAGAATACCTGTCAGTCAGACAGCTGTCCCACCGGTCGCCAGAAACTCAGTGCGCTAATTTTAACATAAAGTGCTGATAAAAATGTGCGCGGTAATTCCAGCCCAGCACTAAAAGTAAAAGTGAGTAGTTTTTTCGCTCAAGTAGTGATAAAAACTCTTCCAGATAAAATATTTGCCCGAGGATGTTGTGACAGCCGGCAGGCACAACTACAGGCAGGAGCTTGTATTTTACACGCGAATTCAGGCAATTCAGCGTTTTCGGTGGTTGGTTCGTGGTTGGTTGGTCGGCGCATTGGAGAACGGGCATTAGAGTCCAATTTCCAACTTCAATTTTACACATAATTAAATAATAACGAGTTTCCATTGTGAGATTATTATAATGAAATATTGAAACTTTTAAGATTCCAACTATACCAAGATTTGGAACATTTTCTTTAAAAAATCAAGTGAATTTCAATTCAAACAATTCCAAGTCTAAAGTAACTTAGGCTAACTATTTTAATTATCTTAAATAACTTTAACTTTATAATTGTAGATTTCATTTTTGTAATATTAGGAGGATGATAGGGGGAAATTTTTCTAAAATTTATCATTTCAATGTATCATATATGCATGTACCAACTATTTTTGTGGTTAAACTCGAGAAAGAAACAATTTCATTTTGTTGCAATTCTAAGACTTAGTAAAGAACCGATTCCAGGGATTTTTTTTTAAACTTTTAATTTAAACCCTCAAAGATTACCGCATTTTAAGACTTTCTAAGTTTTATTCACAAATTAGTGATTAAAAAAATCTTATGCATCTCATCAATCTCACTCAGAAAATTTTCACCGTCCAAGTTTTCTTTATGAACTTTAAGGAGATTTAAATATGATATTTAAATAATTTGCGGTTTGAAATGCCATTTTTGTTTATATTTTAAACTTGTGGGTTTTGTTCATTTTACAAAATTTAAAGTTTTCCCCGTAAAGAATATCCCGTGTGGAATTATATACATACAATATTTTTTGTTTAAATTAAGACCAAACGTTTTCGACAGTATACAATTATAAAAATTTTTGTGCTTTAGCGGCCATAGCCAATGACAGACAGCGTCTTAATTAATAATTAGTACCTACTCATCGTTAATTTGCGAACGCTGTCTGTCTAGGGTATAAGTTTTAAAGGTTTTAGCAATATTTCTTTTCTTCTCTCTAAAATTTGAAACTTAAAAACTACGGAAATTATAAATCTGTACAAAAAACTTAATTTTTATGTTCCTATTGTTCTCTTTTATCTTTCTGGAAATAATATGGGGTGTGCATAATTGGGCTTATTCGAATTTTTTGTTAGATACTATGTCTTTACTCACTTTTTGGTGGAAAATTAAGGCCAAGTGCGCTATCTTCAAAGACTCCATAGTGAATAGTCGCAGCGTGAAGATGATATTTTGAATTCATAAAACATAAACTCCTTTTAGTAAACACCTAGAATCAAAGTGTTATTAAGCGCACGTCTCGTCGCCTCCATTTTTAATTTAAACGTCCTAATTTCCTGCCCTGTTGCTTCTAGAGCCTCACTAGTGCCGCACGAAGTACGCACGTTAGTGAAAAAATAAAATTGGAATGGCTAAAGGACGCCACCTTAACTTATTCTGTTTGCGCTCCGGGGAAGGAAGGCTAAGTTCACGGGGCAGGATTTATTCAGGCATAATTAAAATTGGAAATGGCGTGTGCTCTAGGCCGCGGCGACTCCTCATTAGCCCAGGTGTGCTAAAGGTGCTAAGGTAGCTAAGGTGGCCTAGGAGCACCTTGAGCACGTGAAACGTGAGCATTAGCCCCCACCGGGGGCGCTTATTTACGCTGGCTGTGAGCCGACCTACTTATTCTTTCCGAAAGGCAAAAAGAACCGAGACCACCGGACCCCGTCCTTGGAGCAGATTTCCGTGCCGTGAAACGTCCATTCAAATTTCCTCTGGTGCTTTCAAAAAAGGTCAAATTCGCATTTAGCTTTTATAAATAAAACAGGTTCACGGCCGCGCAGGACGAGGGCGTGCTCGGGGCGGCAAATGCTTCCGCATGCAGTGCAGCGCAGAGCCCCAGACAGGACTTCACGACTTCAAGCTTCAAGGACGAAAAGATGCCGTGCAGTCCTTTTTAAAGGATTTCTCCCCTCCGGCAAAATTCCTCGTGTTGTGAAAATTCCGTGCCTCATTTGCATGCGGATCCCGCATTTTAAATATGCGCAGCTTTAACCCGCAAATCCTCGGTCGAAATGCCTCGGGTTAGCCGAGAGGATAATGTCGTTTTAACTCTGAATGAAACCTTTTCAAATATTTGAGCCAAAACATTTCTACGTGCACTGAAGTATGCGAGGAGGGATGCTGTGATCACAGTTAGACATATTTTGATCTTTAATTATATAATTTTAGTAAACATTTACAAATTTGAATTATTGCAACTAGCATTAGCTTGATTTTTTTGAAGATCTGGAGCGTGTTCAGAAACTAGACTATAGCTAACCACATGCGACTGTAGATAACTACGCCATGTATATGTTCTAACAAAAAAAAGGTCTATTTGGTGCAATATTTTTACAAATTTATTTTATATTCTCATCAAATATTAGAAGTGGCTATATAAGTATCATATGTAGTAGATTATTTTCATAAATCTGATTAATATTTCCTCACAATTTTATTCATATACATTTTATATATTTAAACATATTGAGGTTATTTTGTTTGTTTGCAACTACATATTTGAACAAAACTCTTAAGTATACATGTTGTTTATCTTAAACAAAATCTTTAAAGCTCAAAACTCACACGAAAACAAAAATAAACTGGTTGTGGAAGATTTGACTGCTGCTGCTCCTGATACAGATCAGATTTCACAGCAAATTTCGTATTGAATTAAAATTTGCGAATATTTACTTCTTGTAAATCTTTTAAATTTTGTGAAAATAACATCAAATTTCATTGACTTTTATTATACCCACTTAAATTAAAAACTGAATCCAATTACTTTTTTGATTCATGACTTTGGAAAATTTTATTAGAAGTATTTTGCTATAGGTAACAGTTTAAAAAATTCAATATAATTCTAAATTCCAGACTCAGGTCAGATTATCAAAACGAAAAAAAGACAGCTATTAATAGCTAGAAATACTAAGATACTTTTGAAAAATACTTCATTTTATCGCTTTTAAAACTTCAAAACATGGCGCAAATCGATTTTTGCTCGTTCCGAAAATATTTTGCCTCTCTGTGCGTCTTCAAAAGATTTGCTTAAGTTATTATTGTAACGTCCCCTAAATTAAGAAACTGATTACTCAATTAATTACCTCGTTTAATGACACTCCATTCACGGAAAATGTTAAACGAAAATCGAATTTGTGAAAGAACATCGTTTCCCTCTCGTCAGTTTGGGAAGGCACGAACTAGGCCTTAATTAAGGAAGGCCATCGGGTTCTCTTGAGTTAGGAAATTTACATAAATTATGAAAACGAAATCATTTTCCGGGATTGTTTAACACTTTGCACGTTTAGTAAATTTTTGGATTAAACGAACTCTTGCCGACCCATAAAAACTTTTTCCCAGCTCATGTAAAATTCCCTTAGACTTAGACTGATGCGCTGATCCGAAAGTAGGGCTTGACCTGATTCCGCGCTGACAGGGTTCTGGGAAATGCGTTTTTATTAAACGATTTATATTCATGCTTTTCTAGTTGGAATGGATTGGCGAAAAATAACTTTCGTGAGTATATCGGAAGTTTGATTGATAGCTTAAGCCGGGAGTCGACACTCCTCATTCTGGGCGCGTATGTTGGAAGGCTGTCCAATAAGCGCAGTGATTGGACGAAAATTAATAGCACGTTAACTCAAGTCACGATTTGATGAGTTGCAACTTTGATTATATTTGCTAATAAAAATTTTTGATGTGCTCACGTAGGGTACTTAAGTATGTATTTATATGATTCGATAGCAGAAAATCTTACATTTCTTTACTTTGAGACTTTTCCGTAAGAAAATTGAAATTGTTTTATTTTTATGTGTAAGTACATATTTAACTATATAAACCCATATTTTGTAGCAAAAATAAGCTCATATACTATTTCTCATATTAATTTATTAGAAATTTTGTTTCTCATCCAAATGAGAACAAAATATGAAAGGTGAAAAAGACATATTTTTGTAATTTTTCGAAAAATAAAAAATATGAAAAATATCAAACCAACCGTTTCGGCGTGATTTAGCAACAAACATCCAAAAGAACAAATAAACTTTCGATTTGATAAATACGGGATTCAAAATCGGTACCACTTATACGAAATTTAACTTAAATATTTGTAGAATTTCGAACATTTTTGGTCGCCATCTTGAATTTATAAGTTTCGAAATCAACACTTCCAAGAAAACCCTAAATACCAAATTTCATGGTAATCCGTTGGAATTTGCTTTTGGCCGCGATCTTGGATCAGCTATTTTCAAATCCGCAAATAAAAAGTAACCTATATACTAAGTCGGAGTATGTAGTGTCTTCACTTAAAAAATGAAAATGATCCGACAAAGCGTTTAGGCGTGATTGAGCAACAAACAAACAAACCAAAAAACCTTTGGATTTCATAAAAATGGGGATTACTTTAATAAATAAATAAATAAAAAATAACAACAATAAAACAAGTTGTGCAAGTTGTGTGTAAATCTTTATAAGTTTACTTGAATTTTACATTATTAGTAAAATTCAGAATTTCTTCAACAAAGTCAGTCCATAATTTAAGATTAGATTAGTTTACCAAAATTTGATTGTTATATGAACGATTCAAAAGTTACTGATATTTTTATAGTGGTAAAGTCGTTTTGTCCCATTGTGAGACTTTGGGCTAACTTGTAGTGCTATCTGAAAGTATTTTATAAAGTTCGGATTTTTTCTTATATAGTCCCCCTCTGTGAGTCCATGATGACTTTAGAAGGTTTTTATCACAAGGACATGAAAAATGCTGGGGGTATCTTTCCTAGTTATGCTAACCAAAGCTTTTGAGAGACTAGGAAATTCTATTAAAATGTCCTTAGGCAAATTTTCTTCTATCAACCGAAAACGAAGTCCCGAACTAGTCAGGAACATGAAATACGAATTTCTGTCCTGCATCATGGGGCTGTTGACGAAACGAGTCATTTGCATATCTCAAAAAAGCCGCAGTAATAACAGCGGAAGATGGCTGTGTTTGCGTCAGGAACTAGCGTGAATGATGGACCCTATTCAGCGGCCGGGATCAGAAAGCACATGTATCAAACCCGGGGACAGGATCTAATTTGAATGCGACAGTCCCTCGGGGGGCGGACTACACGCCAAGGAGCTCTGTCATGAATAATTCAGGATGACCTTCGCAGCCACCGTTTGGGGCTTTGTGGACGAAACAATTTTCCGGGCCTCGTAATGTCCTCCAGGAAATCCCGGGCTGCATGCAACCGGGGCCACTTTTCCCCGCAGTTCCAGCAACAATTCGCCCATTGTACTCGCTAATTGCACCCCGAAATAGAAACCTTTATCAAAACGACTGGACCAAGTGGTCGAGATAAAAAGCCTAAAATACTAAAATAGGAAAATTTTAGCCTCGACGACAAAATTAGAAGGGCTCGCGGGCACCCTTCAACTTCTTGGTTGCCTCTTTAGACCCTAAGTGGGTCACTCCTGGACTAGGAGTGACTTCTTTTGAGGGTAAACAGGTAATTAAAAAGTATGTGGTTGCCCCGACCTTGACTTATTATTAATGAGCGACACGAGCAATTTCGCAACTGAATAATTTTTGGTAGTGTAAGAAAATCGATATTTTCTAAAAACGCACAATTTGCATAATTGTTTCGTGAAATGTAAATGCGATGTTTTGAGTTATTTGTGTAATAAATAGTCAAGTTTCACGAATGATATACGATGGAAAATAAAAATCGCGCCAAGATTTCGTGCATAGTAAAAAATGTTGGTTTATGCGCCATAACATTTACACTAGATTTGATAATTTATAATTAGAAATACAGTATCAATAGAGCGAGTAGTTTTATATATATATATCAATATCGAGTTTATTCGAAAGATATAGGTACTCTTATTAGGATTCTATAGCAAAATAGTAAAAATTATTGTGGGAGGTGGGATGTTGGGTACATTATATAAATTTTCTTCTTGTGTTTTTTAACAAAACGTTCTATGACTTATGCTACAACATTATTTATGCTAAAATTTTATTTTTTTCTACATTCATCTAGCTAACCAATTTACTTAATGTCTTAAATAGCTACCTTAAATTCGAATATTTATGAATTCCTTAGACCTCTTAAAGATATGCACTCATACTCATGAAAAATTTTGAAGAAATATGACTTACAAAATAAGGGCGAGTTGACAAAATATTAAGTTCCAATTTTGGTTTAAATTTAGTCAGTAGTGGTTATAATTTCCTAATCCATATCTACATATATTATAATTAAAACTAAGCCTACATTATGAACACGATTGATTTATAGAGACAGAAATTAAATGATGACAAGTTCTAGGACAAGCATAAAATAAATATAAACTTGGAAATACCTCTTCGAAAAATAACTTTTTATCGAATTTATCAACGTAAAAAAAAACTATATTCGCATGTCGCATTCATCAAAAATTATCATCGTTTTTTATCATCCCCAGTGTCCTTGGGACACGAAATTTGTCAACTTCCGCCGGGATTTAGACAAACTCCAACAGGAAATTGCGTGACACTCCTCATAAAATGAAAAATCAAAGTTCGTACACGGCTTCGTCGCTTCGATCCAATTATGCGGGGTTAATGGGCCCTTAATTAACAGACGTCTATTTTAAGGGCGTCGAACTCACGCAAAGAGCTTCACCAGCTCCTCGTGGATAAAGAATCGCTGCGGCAGTTGGGCTGGGGCTTAATCTTTTATTGAGGATTAGGCCAGATAGACGAAATACAGGCTGCACTGTGGAGCCGAAAAGGATTAAGGAGAGGCCCTAAGTAGACTTTATTTAATCCAGCGGTTAATTAGAAGTTATAACTTACACAAAATCCAAGAGCCTCTGGTAGACTTGATTCTCTCAGAATATTTCAACAAGATATTCCAGAGATTCTCGAGTACTAACAAGAAAATATTGAATTCCGTAAATCAATGTAAATTTTCAGAGGAATTTCTTTCGTCGACTAAAATGGGTAAGCACTTATAATGCCAGTATTTTCATTTTACTGAAAGAGAATGCGAAATAAGTCTTATGTTAAAATTAGAGTCTAAAAGTTTTCCCTGTAACTTTCTTAAGCTGAAAAAACCACTCAATTTGAAGCTGCTGGGCAACTTTTCGTCATGTTTTTCAGACTACAGAAGAAACTTGAACAAATTCTGGTTTGTGCATGAAAACTTTCCCTTCTCTGAAATATTTCATCTCACCGTGGTCCAAGGAACACTACCACCTTTTAAAAAAACTGGTGGCCCCGTAACTGTGGTGGTTGGTTCGTGTTGACGGTAAACCATTTTGTGGTATTTGCCAGAATTGTTTTCGCCACGGTTTTTCATTAAAATTCATACATTCAAAGCAATAAATTCAGCTATTCAAATGTGTACTAAATCCAGAAGTTAGGCAAATACGCTGACTTGTTTCTAGGGAATGCAGTGCCCAGTAAAAACCCATTTGCTTAAATATAAAATGCAAACACCATGAAATGACCTTTGGGAGCTGAAAGATATGTATTTATTTGACCAACACAGAAATTCGTTATTTTTCTTGCTTGTCGTACATTTATTGTTTTGACATGAGATTTAGACAAAATTTATTTAAGCCAAAGTTTTGAAACATGTCATTTTACTTTTGGGTATTACGCGGGATCAATTTAATATCACCTGAAGATTTGTAATTTTGTGGCGTAAATTTATCTCTATAACTTTTCCAGTAAGTAATTATATTTACTGTATGTAATTACAAGCTGTTGAATTCTGGCAAGGATTGATTTTTAATCTCCAATAAAATTGTTATACCTTTTCACAATTTTACTGTGTTTTTTTTGAAAATTAAAAACCAAACGCTTAAAAAATCACCCTTTAGTTTAACTCGTGCTTATTTCAATTTAATTCGAAGTATCGAGTATTAACCTCCTCTCTTTAATTGCCAAGTATAAAAAGTTTTATTAATATTAGTTCAATTAAACTTATCGCAAATATCATACAAAAACATTTAAATAAAAGCAGTACCTCAATTAATGCATGACAGTCATTTTTAATTTTATAATTAAGTAATAAACATTTTTTTTCAATGATCAAGATAAGCTGAAATCCTTTAATTTGCAGTAACAGAGAATTAAATATGAAAATAAAGATAAATCTAATAAAAATGGAAGAATACTTCAAGATGTGTAATGACTTGCTATTCTCAACATTTTTACGAGCAAAGTTTAACTTGCACGAAATATAAATAGGTCGTGAAATAACAACTTCAGACAAGTTTATAGCTGAAAAATTAATAATTTTATTAGCTGTTTTACTTCAAATTCGTAATTTCGCCTTTCTTGTGCATGTTGAAACTCCATTAGTTAAATTGAAAGCAAAACTCTTAATCCAAAGTGCAGCAGGAAAAATGATTTTTCAGTTGAACTTAATTTAAATTAAAAAGCAGCGATTAATCTTTAATTATACTTTTTAATTTTCTTCATGTATTTAATATAAAATATAAATAAAATAAATATACTAAAAATTGCCATACGACATGCAAGAACTTAAATTACTATAAGTGTTTTCTCGGCAGAAGAGTCTCAAGAAAAGGAAAAATATGTGAAGATATTAAATATGAATATGATTCATTTTATTGAAGTAAGAGTTTTTGCAATTTAAATAAATGGTTAATTTATATTATTACTTTTATATGAATTCTTAATATTTTCTTTTTGATTGGCATGATATTACTTTCATTACTCGATTGCAGGTACTTGATGAAATTCTGGTTTGGTGGTTGACGAATGAGGGACAATTCTCGTCAGCTAGATTAATTAATGCCAAATTAATGAAAAATTTCAACAAGATAAAATAAATTATTTTATACATATTGTGAGAAACCATATACCAATCAATTCTAATGGTGTGTGCTGAGCAAACTTTTGTTTTTGAGCTCCACGGAAGATGTGCTTAAGTCATTATAGTTCCTGATAAGGGCATCATTCAAAAGAGGATAATAATACCTTTCCAATGATCACTCACTTGTTATGATCCCTTTCCAAATGTAGGAGTTATTGAGGTTCAAATTCAAAAAGTTTATTGAAATTTTGATTCAAAAATTCCTAGTCCAAAAAACTGTTCATGTTTATGAATTAAAAAACTTCTTTTCATAAATGAAAATACAGTTGATAGAATTTATATTTCTCTACAAATTACAGGGTTATCTTCGACATAAAAATATCTCGTCATGTGATAGTCGGAATACCAAAGAAAGTGTGAGGTGACAATAAAAGTGAAGTGAGTCGAAAAGTGACGTGATTGTCGGAATGAGGGTGTACATACATATATCTCTTCTGCTCTTGCCCGGTTGATCCGGTTTTGTATATAAACTTTAACAATTTTTAATGAAAAAAAATGTAATTTAAATCAAAATTTGGCTTCATAAAGAGGAATATTTTTTAAACTTCTTCACAAAAAAATAGGAGAATGGAAAAATAGTCCAGTTGTAGAAGTAAAGGAACAGACCTATTTTATTCATTACTTAGTTTATAAATGTAAAGACATCATTAAAGCTACAATGTAAACTTTTTAGAAAGATGTGAAGGCAGTTGGTATAAAACTCGTCATTATCTAGGTTTGTTAAACTTTTGGCTTTGCGGGAATATACTTTTAAATAAGAAAACCGAGGTTAAAGAGTGTTTCTTACTTTACGTAAGAATTGCGCAATAAAAACGAACCTACAAACGGCCAAACAGATTCGAAGAACATAATCACCACATTACCAGAGCGTTGCCGCAATTAAGAATATTGCGGAAGGCGGCGGAAAGGGCTCCGGGGGCAGTTTGCAGCACGCGTGCCGCGTTTATGAGGAGCAAGTCGGTTAAGAATCGGCTCAGAAAGGATTCCCCGGCACGTAAGTGAGCATGCGGCCCTAACACGTGATATTTTCTGGTTACGCTCCTCGCAAACGCCCTCATTATCCTTTTTTCTAGGCTGGGCGGCTCCTTTTCTTTTTTATCTCTAAAACAGACTCGACGCTCGAGGCCATTCCCAATGAGTCTTAATAAAGTGCCTCTTCGGCTTTTCCATTTGTTGCTGGGAGGACGACACGGCTTTATCTCAGACCCGATCGATGTCGGCTGACTCTTCGTTTTGAAAATTTCATTCAGAAAATTTGCATTTGATTAAAAAATAAGTTATTTGTTCCCGTCCCATCCCGAAATTGGGGCTATTTGAGGAATTTCCCGGGAAAACGCTCGTAAAAGTGGAAATGGCGCTTTGATAGCCACCCCCAAAACGATTCGAATGGTTCGTTTATTCTGGAAAATTGAAAGTAGCGCAGATATTTGTTCCGCCCCGATGGTTTTAAGATTGGGCCCGTCTTAATTAATCGAAGGAATCGTCCTTTGGACTCGAGAATTTTGTGTTCGAACGAGAGATTTTCGGGAACCTCCTCGTTGTGGACTGACCCTGGGGATAAGTGGGAACGCTATCTTCTGATTAAATTGACGATCTTGTTGTACTTGTTCCCGAGGGTGTTTGTGAAATTGCAGGGAACAGCATAAAATTCTCCATGGAATTTTAAGAATCAATTTATCGCTGAGAGAGAATGCTCAGGTTGAACTTTGAACGCAAACACGACGCGGTACATGAAATTTCGATGTAGCGTTTGGATGAACAATTCCCAAGTCAGCCGCTAGTCTAACTTTTCTTAAAAAGTTTGAACCGACACGTCTCACTAGAGAAATTGGATATCCCGGAGGAGTAGTTTGCGTATGGTGCAACGTAGCTAACTATTAGTTTAACGTCTTCTGGAAGTTATTCGTTTTTAAGGTAGACGTAAGAATTGTTGCACAAAGGACAATGCCAGGTTTTGGCATCCAAAACCTATCAAATTTAAATGACGCAGACTTGATACTGTATACATTTCCGGAACTTCTTTGAAATTCAAGTTAGTTTAAAAATTATGATAAACGTACTAAACTATTTGCAAACGTAACTATATTTTATGGTTTCTCGGTTGAACACTCCATCAAAAGAACATTGATGATGAATAATGAATATTAATGAACAACCTTTTTAAATTTTAATATAGGTACTAAAAATAACATAACCTCAAAAGTTATATAAATAGCAAAATAATTTCTTTATTTTCAAGAGATCTGGAATTTAATTTAATTTAATTTAAGAACGAGTAACACACTAAAGTTTATGATAATAGTATTATTGTACATCAAGATCTTGAATAAAAATCATGCTTTTATTAAAATCTTCCTAATTTTTAAAGCCATGCAATTTCATATTTTGCGCTTACTAGATTTGTAAATGAAAAATACTAGTCAATTCCTTAACGTCTTTGATATGTTTTACTTTCCAATTAAATAGTTTAGTTTAATTTTCAAGCAACCTTATGATTATATAAATTTTCAAATTTAGTCAACATAATATAATACAATATGTGTTGATTTTAATGATTTTTGGGTTTGAAACCAAAAATTTCAAGCAATTAACGATTTTTTAGTATACCGAACCGACTTCTGTTTTAGAATACTATCTTTATATTATCTATTTTTGTACCGTTATTTTAGTAATATGAAGTTTTAATATGGTTTAAATTTAATAGCAGGTACCTAATAATGTTAAATTATGCGGTATTATATACATTTATTTAATGAAACTGTGTCAATCTTGCTCGTTGTAATACTATAGTAGTAGCTCTGTGCACAAAAAACATAACATAGTTTGTCTTAGACCGAAGTACTTTACATTCAGAATGAATAATTATTGAACGTAAATGCGTGCTTGTCAGCAATTTTTTACACTTCATTGAAATAAAACTTCTCTCAATAGATTAGCTTAAAAAAATAGTTCCGGCTGAAGGCTTCTATGCAATCCTTCATTTATGTCTGAATAATATGTTTTATAAATTAATCGATGTACTTAGGTAAAATGTGTTATTTCCATTTTTATTGAATTGAATTAATTAACTTTAAATATATCTTTCACTGATTATGTTTTATAGATTCTCATTGCCTTTACTATACTATTTATGACATTCTTCAAAAAATTGTTGTACACTTAGTCTTTATGAGTTACATGTGTATTTCTAAGATTCTGTAAATTAAGGTAAATTGGGATACCAGTTTTGAGTGTCCCATCAATTGTTTTTTACATAAGATATATTGCCTTATTTCAAGAATATCTAAATATATTTTATATGAGCTTTGAAATTCACTTTTTTTCTGAGTTTTTATGGATTATAACTGCCTCTTTACTTGGTATTTATTAACCTATTTTGCATGACGAATAAAGTCGTTGGTATGATTTATCTCATTGGTCCCTAAAACATATGCACATTCGCTTTGAAGTGCCCCGTTGAGGTCATGAATATTGAATGAATTTCGGGTGATTCACCATTTTCGTGGAATGTGGAAAATCTGGCAAATCTTCTGTATGTTGAAAATACATAATTCATTTGGCATAATGTAGTCAGCAGTTTCCGTCATTTGCAATTTAGCTGCAATCGCGGGCAGTTCTTTGCAGTCCTGATGAAATGCGTCCATTTTCATCTGAACAATATTTTCTTTTGTAATTAAAATGCCTGCAGCGAAAAGAGTTTTCCTCAGTTGCAACCGCAACAATTATCCCAGTCTCATTTGCATAGTGTAAGATTCCGCCCTAAAGAGCTCCTGAGGGAATGGGAACGGGGATGAGAGGAAAGTTTTGCCAAAGGAGGAGTTCTTCACCCCGGCGGAGTTATGCGTCTTTTGTCCTTTCGAAACGACGCCATTGCGAGCCAATTTGCCTGAATCTAGAATATTATGCTTTGGGACGTGAGGTGAATAAATTCTATTTCGTCTCCTAATTAAAATTTATTGAAGAAAGTTTAGTGGTTCAATGCGATTCGGCACATCTCGCATTTGGCTTCTTTATGAATCTGCGAGCTAAATTTATGGTTGCGGACGTGAACGTCTCGCAATCGACCCGACGAATTTCTATCATTTCGCCTGGATATGGAATTTTATTTGGTTTTATTAGGAACAAAAAAATTCACCTTCTGGATTTTATTGCTCGGATCAAGTGGAAATAGCCTTGTTCTGAATTTAATCCTGTCACGATTCCACGCCGAAAATTCAAAGGCTCATTTCGGTAGGTCGTGGCATACATTTGCGGCATGTCAATGAGCATATCTCGGATTTCGCATTTTTATTGGGCTAATATTGGACAAGTTTGTCGTAACTTTATTTTGAGAAGATTTTCAAATGCCACACCGATGGTAGCAAAGTTCAATTTTCAGACGACCCCGGGATTTTATGAGCAAAGTGGTTTGGTAATAATCTTTTGAAATTATGCTTTCTGTTGCAGGTGCTACGAATTCTCAACGTCGTGCATTTTAAACAAATGTTAGTTTTCAAAGTCATATTTTACTTTGTTATTGAATTTTAGTCAGATAACATAAACCCGAGTAATACATTTTCTGTGCAAGGAACTTTGAGGTTTTTGAACGGTTTATTGTAAGTAGGTAATTTTCATATGTTATGTTCTGATTGTTGCCCGATTTTATCGGCCTTTTAAGAGCTTATAGATAGCTTATGGATATATACAATATAATTAATGTATTTAAATAATTCGTTTTCATTATGATAGTAAAAATATAGAAAATTTCAACATTAAAAATGGAACACTTCAAAAATATAATTTGGTTTGTAAAATGTTTCGACTTAAATATTAGCTTCTATTCGAGTTTTCATTTAAGTCTTAAATTTGACAACGTCTTTTATCTCAAAGCAATAAAAAGAAAGGAACCATGCTAAAATCAAACTCGTTTTTATTTTAATTAAAAGCTGAAAGCAAAATGGTTTCGTATGAATGAAATAAAAATATTCAATTAAGGTTTGTGAATTTTCAATTTAAGTTTATACTATGAAATCAAAGTGGTTTCATCGAATTCATACAAAGTATTTTATTTTTTAAATCGGAATTGTTTCAAGCTTAATTAAGAACATTTAACTAAAGAGAATTTATAATTTAAAATGCGATATGTATGGCATATTGGAAAAAATCAAATATACTCGATATCCGATTATTAATTTAATACAATATATAACCTTTAAAGAAAAAAAGAGCAGTGTTTCCTTTAAAGCAACAAGAAAAACCCATTTATACTAATAGTCCAAAAATCAAAAATAAATAATATGACAAAAACGTATGACTTCAAACTTAAATATATCGAACATTATTTAAAATTTAATCCTACTATATCTTCGATTCAGTGACTTTCCAATTTATTTTAAATCACCTGAGTTTACGACTTCCCTGTGAAAACATAAATCTAAAACTCTTCCTCAAAATGCCACCGGTATGTAGTTTAAGCTAAGTATAAATTTACTTATTCAAATATTAAGGATTTATGTGAAAATACAGTCATAAAGTCACGAAATGCAAGAAACATGCAAATTTCAAGAAACCGAAGACATAAATATGAGAATTGGGAGCCAATTTTATGGGAAGGTGCAAATGGGAATGAGGTTTAAAGGTGTAAATAAACTTCTGGTCTCCTTCCATGAGGACCTTCAGCTCGTTTCGTTTTATTTTATTTTCAATATTCTGCCGTCGAAGTTAACAATAAAATTTGAAGCCTATGGGTGAGGTGATTTATTTTTGCAAAATGGTATAAAATCGAAGTTTATAAAGTTGATTTAAATTGTATTGATTTCTTTAGAGCTACGTAAATTTAGATTCAACAGTTTGAGATCTTTTGCACCCCTTTTAGTTGCCAGTTGATTTTAAATCCACCGCAATTCATCCAAATTGAGGTGGGTGAGAAAACTGCTGCAATACATCACATTTTCTTGAGATAAGAAAACAAGTGTAGCAGAAGCCAGAAAACAACTTTAGGAACACGAAAATTTCAAAGTTCTCTGAAAAGCATCAAAGTTATGTGAAGTAAACACAAACAACCAGACTTCACCTTGATCCTGCTGACTAAAGAAATTTCACCTGAACGCTCGAAATTCCATTAGTGGGGTAGGAAAAAAAAATAGAAATTCCGCGAAGGTTTCCGTGGAATTTCAGCGGTTCATCGATATGTTTCCCGTCCGCTCCCGCAAGACATTATATTTAATTTTTTTTTTAATGTTTTATCCCTTTTGCCGTGAAGGGGCGTCGCGACGGCAGGGCGTGCTGTAACCAGATAACAAATTAGCTCCCAAATTGACCTTTTTGAGCAAACAATTCTGGGAGTAAACAGGAGGTTTTCGGGGGCGGAGACGACCTTTACAACTTTTGAGGATTTCGAGTCCTTTAAGACGACGCACGGCGGGAGTTTCCAGGTTTCCTCCCCCTCATTGTCTCGCTGTAATTCGGGATGATTTTGCGTGTGTGTGCGCGGCGCTGTCCTGAGGGAATGCTTTTTTTGCCAGATTTATCTGGTCGCACGTCCACTTAAATTATGTTGAGCGTCACGAAGTGGAAAACGGGCAAGCAGATTTTTTCTTAAAAGCTCTTTATTCCCCGGGTAAGGACGTTTTTCATATTTTTCTCTGTCGCTTCTTTGAAGGGCGGCTTTTCGAGGAATATGAAAGGGATTAGAGCAATAGAAAATTGAGTTCTGTTTTCCCAGAAATTACTCAGCGGTGCCTCAGGTTATTTACTTATAAAATGGATTTGGTTGTTTGTAATGTAAGTCAAGGATTTTTTTAAAAGACCGTCTCATGTATCAGAATTTTACTGGATTTAGACTGTACAAATATGTTATTTTACACAAAAGATCATTTTGGATTAATATTTTTTTTCATAAAAAGTATGCAAAGTTGTCACTGAAATTCTTAACCCTAGAAAGGTAATCATATTTTGATGTACATAATAACGTAAAAGATAATTATGCGTAAAATTGACGCATAACATAATCAACCAATAAAGAAAAAAATGAGGATGGATTTAAAAATATCCACAAGACTAAAGAATTCCGGTGTTATGTAAAAAGATTTCTATATTTTGATATTTGCTGATGTTATTGCTAAACTAAATAAAATATTTGATTGAAAAAATATTATTTTTAACTTTTTAGTTTAAGTACATTTTAGTTTTATACATATAGGCATAATTTTGAAGTCAGTTTTCAGTTTTTTGTAATAGTTATTTTTATTTTATTTAAAATCAAACTTTACAAACTTTTATTTAAACTAGTGGTCGCCCTATGGTCGAAATTCGACCTACTGGGGTTACTATGAAAAATACGAAAGTACACAGCCTACTATGTGTTTGAAATTGGCACTATCAATAATAAAATTACGACAGTTTGTTAACAGACTACTATGCGTTTGACATAGACAGTATGAACGTAAATAAGAAATTTATTTAATTAAATTTAATGTATTTGTAACACACATTATATATAAATTTTAGCTGTCTGCACTTCTTCTCTACATAAACTTTAACTTATGCCCAATTTCGCACTCCTCCTTCCGTCCAATATACTTAAAAAGGGGTACAAAGTTTTCGCTTCACGTATTAATATATAGATTCACCTTCCCGTGTCGTACCATCACTCATTTCGGCGTAAATTTTTGTAATTTAGAAAAGGCTTGTTTTTTTTAATAAAATAAATTATATATGTTTTTAAATGTGTGTATATTTGTTTGCAATGAGTTGTTTAGGGTAATAATGATGTACAATTGAAGTGTATGTTTATTTCTTTGAAATTAGCCGTTTATCCGTATTTTTGTTTATGCATATCTACCTACTGACTATCGTATCCTACGTTTGGACATTGCATAATGTGTGGATGTTTCATAGAAAGCATAACCTGCTAAATTACGACAATTATGGGGTGGTGGTACACATAATGTAAAGCAATATTCATAACTGTCATAAATAAAATGTGTTCGCATTAAATTTACAATTTGTTAGCAGTCTCGAGTAGAAGTGGACTTCTATTAGAATGTCGGCCAACAATGTAACAACAGCCACCCGCATAACTCCTGACGAAATTCATCCAGACAGAGAAACTTCGAGTCCCGAGGGCACCTAAACAATTCTGTTTGGGTTTGTTATTTAAATGCGAACAAAATTTATGGCCTCGGCGCTGCGATGCGGGACAATAACATTCTTGAGTCTAATAAACGATCCCACAGGGTAATTACAGGATAAACACGAAATAGATGGAAATGGGAACCAACTCCAGGAGTGTCGACGGGCTCACGTCCGGGAAGGTGTCGACTGTCGACAATGAGAAATTGGCTGGGTGCGGAAGCACATGTCAACCGCATTACTAACCGGCGATGGTAGAACCTTTCGGGGAATATGCGTGACACACTTCCAGCGGGATGGGCTCTGAGTTATTAGAGCCCCATCAAAAGTGTCGTTGCGATTTAGTGCCATTCCCTGATGGCTGTGATGAGATTTCGAATTCTTTATTTATTGAGATTTATATGGGAGCTGTAAATCGTCTTGATAGTACCCATAATAGTTATAGTCCCAAATTCCCAAATGCTTCATTTTAACTCACGTAGAACAAGAGGCACCTGAGTGGGATGCATTAAAACTCTTTTGCTGCCATGGAACATTTGCTGCTTCGGCAGGAATATTTTGAAATTAAATCCCAAAGGTCTAAAGTAGGTCAATTCGTCTTTTTCACCCTCTCTAGCAATAAAGGGCTAATTTGTCTCTAGCCCACTTGACCTATCCCATCGTGCCTAACTAATGACTTAATTATTTCGCTTTTCGCTAGAACAAAGGGAAGGGATTTAGTGAAGCCGGTTAGGAATAGTCCAGAAATCTGCATTGTATGGGACTGAGTGTTGAAATGACCGGGCAGTGTCCTTAAAGTCCTTCGCATCTTTTATTAGTTTAATGCATCCCTTCACTGCCTTTTGTTATAAAAATTAATTAAATTTTCTCGTCTGGTATTTTTCCCTGAAATCGTTTGGAATTTTCGGGCAATTGATTTTGTGCCCGGATGTCCCACCGCAGATGCCCTAGAATCGAAAAAAAAAAATTATTTAATCCAAGCACAAATATCGATCTGCATTTAAAACCACTCAATTGAACTAAAATCTTTATCGGAGTTCTAGAATGGATTCTGACGGAGATAATTGCTTTTTCATTAAAAAACGAAAAGAAAATTTATAAAAAAGCGCATCACAAAGGTGCGAATTTAATTTCAGAAAATTGTCCTGATTGCAAGTTTTTTTCTGGCTAATGAAATCTCGGAAAAAAGCAGAGAGAAAATTGCTTACTCGATTTCAATTTATTGATTTTCGTGCAAAAATTTAATTCCACACTTCTTTGCAGACACAATTATTTTATTAAACAGTAATTTTAATACGATTTTCCCCAGATTTTAAGGGTGATTTCCATACAGACGATTACACGTCTGGTTTATTTTTAGGTTTTATGGGTAAATGCGGTTTTAAAGCCCGTATTTAACGATTTGCTTTCATTTGCAAAGAGCATTTAAAATTGATTTTTCATTTAGTTTAATTGATTTTAATTTTACAGGTTACAGGACTTTGAGGTCGCATGATGATTGTTAATTAAATTTCATCAATATTTATTATTGTTGTCCCATTTGTCATGTACTTATTTATTACCACGAGAATTGAGGTTTTATAACCTTCAGAGCTAAAGCTGGTATGTTTTAGTGCAATTTTTTTTAAATTCTTGCTATATATATTTACTAAAAATCTCGTTGAAGATACATTTACTCATTTTTGTATTTTAGATGCAGCTAAACCAAAATAAGGCTATATAAAAAGTAGATTTACTTTTTAAGATAATATTTTTACTTTGGATGAAGTAACGAGAATTCTTCAACACGTAGGGACTATATTAAAGTATAAAGTAATCCACAAAAATTGACTCTAAATTTTCTTAAAGCAGATTTCTCAACAGAGTTTCTAATAGCAACTCAAGATCGGAAATCCATTAAAACTTTTTTTTTATATTACAATATTTTACGGAAGAAGTGTATAAGGAATAATTTCAAAACATTTGGTATTTTATGGAAATAGTTGAAAAATACTGACAAGTGTATTTAAATAAAGAAAAAAGGTATGTGGTAAATAGATTTTCTTCAATTGTAAAAAAAGAAAAGAAAGCATCTGAGTTTTGCACATTCCTTTATTCAGAATATTCAGATAGTTTAAAGAACTTTAATTTGTAGAAATGAATGAAGTTGCAGCCAAAACCAGATTGTATCACATACAGACACAAACTCTTACAAATTTAATTAAACTTTTTCCACTGAAATTTCAGCTTTACTGACTTTACTCAAACAGAATTAAAGTTCTCTACAAAAAAGGTGTATTTTCGTCCACACGAATTTCACCTTTGTAACAAATCTCGTTCTCTGAAATTTCAATTTCCAACTACACCTACGTCTGTATGTATGTAGATGATTACGATGAAAATCGAGAGTGTAGTACCTCTTCACAAAATGGTACTAAAAAAAAAAGCTGCATGCATGAAAAAAATTTAATCAAAATGAAAAAAGGAGTTATAAAAATTCAACCAGCGCTAAGTATAAAAGCGGACAATTAAACTCCTTAATTGCTTTGCTTTTATGGAGCTTTGCCATCATCATTATTAAAGGGAAATTGCCAGATTCTCCTTTTAATGGTTATTTTACTAATTATCTTATTGTGCCAGAGGGCAGAACAAACAAGATATGAAACATAAAACAATTTTACCGGACATATCTACGTTAAATCGCCGGTGTTCCTTGAAAAGG
The DNA here is from genome assembly GCA_951509405.1 of Machimus rusticus. Lineage (NCBI taxonomy): Eukaryota > Metazoa > Arthropoda > Insecta > Diptera > Asilidae > Machimus > Machimus rusticus. The sequence goes on from OX608051.1 coordinate 3,810,516, forward strand.
GCTGGGGGCAAAACATTCATCGTTTTAAACGAAATGGCTTACGTTTGCTCTTCTATAGTTATTAAATTTAATTCAGCGCACAGGCAGCTCATGTTTCGGCTTGCAGTGCCCCCAGCTGCTGCCACATGCCACAGCAATTCAGATAACTTCCTCAGAGAACTATTTCCGTATTAAAAGATATTGGAAAAATTTTATCGTAAATGTAGAACGTCCTCAGTATTTTAGGCAATAAATTTTTTTGAATTTATTTGAAATTTATCGTATTACATTATATTATACTATAGCAAATGACAATTTTTCTACTGAGAACGAATCCGCAAAACATTGCTTATAATGTACAATTCAAAAGAGTTTTCAAAATTCATGATTTTTATTTTATAACTCTGAAGATTGAGAGATAAAAATTTGATTTGATATTTACATATTCGGTGGATACTGATCACAAATTGGATAATCTGGACCCAACAAAGAGTTTTTTTTGTGATATCTAGAATTGTTAATAGCGATCCAAATAGAAAAAAAGGAGAGTTGTTTCTTTAATAAAGCCCAGCGGTTATTTATTGATTCCTAAAAAATTCTAATTATGTGACTTATGAAGTTTTTGAAATGACTGATTCAATTAATTTCCTCAACATTATTCAGAACTCACGAAATTTCTGGTTTTTGGGCCTCCAAAATCTTTTATCCGGAACTCATTTGATAATGTAATCAATTTATTCCAAGAACCGCAATTAATTACTATTTCTTAAATTTCATTTCTAGCCTTTCTTAGATTCTATAATTAAGCGGTTTAATTTATTCGGGTAAATAAAAATTATAAATTGGATGAAACAAATTTTATTTTAAAAAATTAGACAAATATAAGGTTATTCTAAGTATTTAAATCGACAGCTTTCATAATCCCAACAATTTGATTCCTCCGGAAACTAAATTCTGCATGCCCCAACTGCAGCCTTCAGAATTGCAATTTTGCGCTGCATATTGCTCCGGAAGGAAGTTAATTTCCATCACGCAATGGAAAATAGTTTCGATCGAAGTATTCTTGAACTTGGTGCAATCACACCCTGTCGAAAGTGCATCTATGAATGTGAAATTATTCGAAACGCATCGGAATGAAAGTGTTGAGCGTTGGTGAACTAATGCAGATGACCTCCTTCAAGTTCTAGGCCATATGTGTGTACAATCGACTTGAAACGAGAAAAATGATTTTAATTATTTTTCGCAACTCCCACGTCTTCCAGATTTTCTTCGCGACGCATTGCAGCGGAGATATGGAGCAACTGAAGGCTGCAGAATGATAAAATTTTTTAAATAATCTCGACGAAACACGGACTATTTTCACTCATTTATCATAGCACGCTTGTTGGAGCGGAAAACTTGGCAACTTCTTTGAGAAAGTCTCAAGAACGTGGAAGCCTAAAAATTTCCATATTTTCGGTGAAGTGTATCTTTTCCCCCCCTCCCTGAAGCGGGTGGTAATTCGACATATTTTTTATCTGCATTCTGCTGCTCGACAGGATGATTTTTTGTTGGGTAACTTTTTTGATTTATTCCTTATCTGCGCAACATGAAAATCCTTGCAATTTTGCTGCTTTTAATTACACAGCTCCTCCGAGCAGAGTGTGAGTCGTTTCGAGCGAAGGATCTTGGGGGTTTTTGAGTTCGCTCCAACCATACAAAAAAATGCAGACTTAATGCAGTTCGTCTGATGTTTGTGCGGTTAGTTTTAGTGCGGTTCCCACTTATTGGGATGAAAATGCTCATCCTACTTATCCCTTCATGCGGATTTAATGCGAATCATCATCCCTCGGGAATTTGATGAGGACTCCTTAAAGCGGAGCGCACTCATTTACATCTTAAATTTGCCATGCCGCAGCTTCCGGCTGCCTCGTGAGGAGCATTTTTAGCGTAGATTAACTTTTTGCGAGGCGCACGGGGAAAAGGTGTTGACACAAATGTGGAGGCGGGCCTCTTTACGAAAACGAAAAGCATTTCCTCCACCTTCTGCTTTTTCAGGGATTTTTCTTCCAGAACTTTATCCTCTGTGTTCAAAGTGCGAAAGAGTAAATTCTGCGAATTTTTCCAGCACATAATTTGCCTTCCAAACCATTTGGCATTAGACAATTCGGAGAAAATGGGGTGGGTTATAAGATGAAGAAAAAGTTTGGGATTATGAAAGTTTATTCTTTTCTTTGACGAACTGTGGCACCGACGGCTATCCTTCAGATATTTGAAAAGTAGCGACGTTAGGATCTTTCTTTCAACTCCAGCAGTTTTCATATTGTTTTATATCAAACTAATGGAAAACGAAGTCCCAAAGAATATTTCTTAAAAACGTTTCCGTCTCAAGAGGACTAAAGGCAAAGAAATTTTTTTATGCGGGGGCAAAAGGCTTTAATGCTATCGGACAATAGTTAGCACGGATGAAAGAGTGGATGATGGCGACAAAGGGTAGGAAGGAAAAAATATCAAGATATAAAGTCAGCTCGTCCTTGGTGTTATGAGAAACTGATTGAATAGAAATCTCGGGTACGATCTCGGAATCCAGGACAGATTCTTTGGAGCTAAGGTTTGATGTAGCTATTATTTTTTTATGTATATCCTTGTGATTTTTTATAACTAAATCATTTGTAATTTCTGTATTTGGAACAAATTGAGTTTAGGTACAGTTTTCTTATCGACGATGACAAGCACGCGTTTTTACGTCATTATACATATGGCGAATAGACGCAATAACATATTCTTTTAAATTTCTTTTTTGCTAGACTCGAATATAATGCACACATCTTAAATTTATGTAAAGATTATCTACAATTTTCGTCAAATTTTGTAGATATATGAGTCATTTGATAAAAAGGCACAGTGGGTTCCATATAATTCTTTTTTGTATAAAAAAAGTTTTAACTAAACGTTAGCATTCATACAATTTTTAAATTTTTGTTCATTTTAAGGAACACTATATTTTTAAAATACCTTGGTGTTTCTTAATGTTTATTGAAGTTATTGAAGATATTTATTAATTTATGAAATTTTCCTGCATAAGCAATAATTCAAAAGGTATTTCAGTTCTAAATTATTTCTGGGAAGGTCTATTCGACTTGAATCAGTAAAAATTATGTAATTTTAGCAAACGATATTAATTAATACTGAAAAATAAAAGATTATCGTGAATTTCTTTTTTTTTAAGGTAGCCTTGAATATTAAGTTTAAGAAGAATTCTAATTGTATTTTCAGATATTTTTAATTACGTCGAAACGAGTTCAATGTCTGGATTTTAGGCAAAATTTCTGTTGCCAATAAATACATATAGTTAAGATAAAATTAAAATATACCTAATAATTAAAGTTAAATTGTTTGCTTTTGTAAATCTAGATAGATTTGTATTTATTTGTAATGTTCCATAAATTAACTTTGAAAATAAAGAACTTTGAAAAGTTTTATTTTCACAAATTGTTAAGCAATAATAAGTACTTTAATTTTTCCCTAATTTTTACGAAATTCGCAATGTTCGGCTTACTCCTACAATTTTTAATTAAAATTTTTCTACAACCGCGACCTTGACAACAAAAGACGTTCGATAGAAATCTTCTTTCACAAACTGCAAAACCAAATTGTTAAAGGCCAAAAAGGGGGAATAAAAGTAAGAGCTCTCTTCTGCGGACGGATAAGCCCTAGAAGCAATCAGTGGAGCATGTCGCCGCAATTTTTCGTAAATATTAAAGGAAATTACAAGTGGCGTTTGATATCGTCGAACACAAAATTTTTTTTTCGGTAATTGCCTTCTTCCGAACCATGGTACTTGGCGCGGGGCCAGCAGGTCCATTTAGAGCGCTTCCCTCGCACGTACAAAATCGCTCGACGCTTCAGAAATATTTGCAGGAGATGAAATCAGGATGTGTCTTCCGATTCGAAATTTACGTTGATGTCACGCTATTGTTCGGGCTCGTCCTCTGCAAAATTCCCTTTGAGTTGCACCACTTTTGTCTCAGTATTTACTTTCCATTCCCGACTTCCGTCGGAAGATCCTCGGGCGAATATTGGTTAACATCAACTCCACTCCTCGTCGTGCCACAGAGGTTTAAAGTTTTAAATTACCTCTGATGCCGCTGATACGTTTCGGGGTGTCGTCTGCATGACTGTGAAGAATGTGCATTCATTTTGGATTACAATTGGCGAATTTCGTTTCGCCTTTATGTGGTTTATCGGGCAGGAAGCAATTTCGACGTATCACCAAACAGGGAGTAATTTGCTTATTTTGCAGTCGTCTTATCACTACAGGCCTTGGAGGAGTAATTCGATCGCATGTCGCTTTTGATATCTACCAATTTCCACTAAATTTACGAAAGTTATGTACCCTGAATCAAACCCGCCTTTTTAACGTAAACTCTTTTCGGTGGATATCAATCAAAAAGTTTTTTTTAAATTTAGAATTATTCCAAGTTCTATATAGTTTTAGAAATCGTCGGATTTGAATGATGAATAAGACTAACGACTATCTTCAAGTTCACTTAATAAAATAGTATTTCAAATAAAATACACAATAGATAGTAAATAAATATTATTTCATATGAAAAAATTCCAAAACATAAAAATTGTATTCTTTACAAAAAATAAAAAATAAAAATTCGTTTTCAAATGAAGTTAAACAAAATAAATTATTGTTTAGTCCAACCTATAACTGGACTGCTTGGGAGGTCCATATTTTTGTTGGGGGGTTGTGAACTGTGGATTGTTTCCATATTGTGTAAAATGGCGTTTCCGCAACTCGCTTAAAATTGATCCAGCTTCATTTCGCCCTGGTTGACCTCCAATTCTACTTGGAGTATTTTGTGCGGGAGTTCTTCTGGTATCTTGAAATTTAAAAAGGGTAATTTTTAATAGACACCTCGATTAGGTAGCCCAAATTAAATAATTTACGTTTAAAGTACCTATAATTAAATTCTACCAACAAGAAATCATTATTTCCAGTTGTTTAAAATATACACGTAAAATTGTATAATATCTCTATGTAGTTCTAAAATATTTTGTAAAAATTGGGTTTTTAGTACGGGCGTTAGGTACTATTTGCTACAAACTTCAATTCTTAATCAATTTAAAAATTGTTGTGTGATTTTATTCATAATTCGAAATTGAGTTGGCAATTCTTTTATACCATAGATATCTATTACCGGCTATACTCGATTTTGCGCTTAAATAGTTTTTTAGGCTGACCTAGCTGGCACTAGCATTTTGATGATAATGAATGAATGATAACATTTTTTTCTTGATTTTATAATTTTTCGCAGATTCTTCTTTGTGTTTTTTTTTTAAATTCAAACGAATTGCGTACACACATTCATTCCAAATTAATTATAATAATATAACGACTTAAAATAATTAATGTTTTGCACTGTTTGTACTCATTTACGGTTGAGGCTTATTAAATTAATATTAAAAATTCTTACATGGTGAAAAATCAGAGAAATGTCCTGAGTCGAAAGTTCTTAAAGCTGTCCTGTTGGCGAAACCCGAAATATGCTGCAATTCGTTCAGTCGCCGAGGACTTGGAGCTGTGTGACAACAAAGCGATATTAAGTGCAAAGAATTATAAAAAAAGCATGTAAGTAAAGTCAAAAAACCCACCGTTTTGATTAAAGAGTCCGCTGGATTGACGACCGATGGAGGCGCGGTTGACGTACTGCGAAATCCGCTCCTGCTCCAACCGCATCGCCCTCCTCCTGGAAAAAAGAAGTTTTACTTCTTGAAGATTTTCTTTTCATGCTTCTTACCTTTCACAATCGTAAATAAATTGTTTTGCGTTCGATATCCTTTGCAACGCCGCCCTCATCTTTTCCCGAAGGAGTTTGTTTTTCTTCTCTAAAGCCAACTTAACCTGCCGGGCCTTGAAGATGTTGTCGAAAATGCCCAACTTCCGCTTCAAGAAGGCGCTCCGCTGATCGGACTGAAATTTGCAAATCTTCCCTATCAGGGAAAAAAGCTGCGGCGGCTCTTCGAAGTAGAGCTTGATCTGCGGGGGCATGTCGGGGCCGATCACCACCTTGTCGAAGGGCCTCCCGCAGACGGGGCAGGGCTCCCGGAAGCACCACTCGCACAGGATGTGGCTGCAGCTGGTGCAACAGAGGCGGACCCCCCTCGGGTTTTTGAACGGCACCCCGCACTTGTTGCAGTGAATCCAGGGACTACTAAACATTGCCATATTTATTAAAAATCACGTTTTAACCGAAACTGAAAAAGGAAGCGTCCTTTAGCTAGATTCCTAACGAGTCAGTTATTTTAAAATGGCGGAAGGGAGGGAGAGGAAAAGCGCAAGTGAAAGGGATTGAAAAATTATAAAAATTTAAGAACTATTTCCTTATTGCTCTTGATTCTTATTTTTTATCCTTCTGCTCGGTAAGCAAAACAAATTAAATTTATTCAAAACATTTAAAATTATTCAAAGAAATTCCCCTAAACTGATTAACAAAAAGTTCCGGAACTGAGAGTGGCACTGAGGTAAAATTATATGGATCGTGAAAAGGAAATGAGCCATGGACTAAGGCTATGTTTACATTGTGACATAAAGTAGCTCAATATGTTTCAAAGGAATTTTAGAGCAAAACTAATTAGTGGGAAAATAAATAAAACTCTTATTCACGTTGGCGTTTCAGTTTATAAATTATTGAGATTAAAACTACAAAATATTAAAATGTTTTGTACTTATGTAAATATGTAAAGCAATATTTTATTCAAATTCATTTAGAGGTTTCAAAGATATCACTTTTTATTTACTGTCGTCATTATTTTAAACATATTTTGAGCAGGATTCCGTTGAATTGAAATACCTTTATAAAAACCTAGTGGCGACAAATTCAACGAATTTAAGTGAAAATTAGTATCAAGAAAATTTTGAGTCTACTAATTTCGAATGTTTTATCAAGTTTTGGAAATTTGAAATAGTGGACCCAATATGTCGATCAATTTTATGGAAATGGAAAGGATTTTAATGTAAATTATTGCAAAAGTAAATCTGTGACTCCAATTTCGAAACGAATATCAAAATTTCCAATTGATAATGATGAATTTAACGAATTTAAGTACAATGGGTGTTTGGCTGGAACTATTCAAGAATTTATTTTCAAAATTTCGACATTTAAAATGGTAAAGAAGAGGTAAAAAAGTCTTCAGATATCACATCCACAGATTTAGTAACACTCGTAAATAGGGTAAAGTATTAAATTCGATATAATTCGAGATGTTTTTAACTAAATTAGTAGGTACTTAAATTCACCTAGTCGGGTTACTCAACTTGTATATAGTATCTATAATATGTATGTATGAAACAAAAATTTTTAAATACATGGTACATTCTATATACATACATACATCCGGGTATAACAGTTTTGTGATTTGAGAATTTGTAAATTACAATAGCGACAGTGTATCTCATGTGTCTATTTTAACAAAAATCATACACACGTTAATTTTAGTTAATTTTAGGCTCATTGAAGGTAAAATAAAGAATTAATTAAGGATTAATGCAATCAGAATCTGTCTTAATTCAAAAGATTTTTTCTTTAAATATTTGTTCACAATGTGGATTGTTTTGCGTAATTTTCCCCAAACGGAAAAGTTATTTACAATACAATACATATATGTAGTTATATATGTAGGTAACTTAAAACTGCAATTACGAAACTGTCACCTTTTAATTAACGCTATGTTAGTTTGAGATTTAATTTAATTGGTTGCCCACCTGTAACTAGAACTTCGATATCATCAAGTTAAGCAATTTTCGCTGACTTCCGCATTCGTTTGATACCACCTTCGAAAACCAGCATACGAAAACCTCTGCTCGGAGTTTTGGAAGTGGGTTTCAGGAAATTGCCGTCCACTTACCGGCTGTTTTCCGCGCTTTTCAAATAATTCCTCCGCCTGATTGAACCTGCAATTTGCTGCCTTTAGAGACTGCGATCGCGATAATTCCCGAAGTGGTCGACGGGTCACTGAATTTAGTGGTGCAATGCACGAAATAACTCCTGCCGGCCAACCCATATCGAACCAAATGCGCCTATGGATGACTTTGGACGTTGGTCAAGTGAGCATTGCTCGAATTATTTGAAAACCGAATTCAGCCGTTCCAATTGCATGAGTTCAGAATCAATTGTCGTCTAATTTGTGGGGAATCAAAGTGGAATTAAATCTGACATAGCGTTTGTATTATCTTGTAAATTAATGACATACATACATACTTTGCTGAATAAACATGGTATTTAGACGGTTTACCCTAAAATAATTACGCTAACACAGCAAAAAGAATTTTAAATTAGTACTATACCAATTTAATCTTCTGCTAATTGCTACCATTTCATACTTTATATCCATTGCAAATGTTTGTGAAATCGAAATTTCAAGAGATAAACATATTTGATCTCAATTATATTTGAAAATAACGAATTCCTCTTAATGTGTAATTAACAACTTTATTCCAAATTTAATTTTAACTTATTCGAACTAATTCCAGAAAGAAATGTTGAGCTTCTTAAATTTTAATTTTTTTATTGCAACTTTTAAATAGTTATACCTACTAAAATACCATTTATTTATATTATTTTCTCTCTTTTCAGGTAAGCACAAAAATGGCTGCTCTTATAAAAAAAATGGAGATTTTAAAGTTTATCATTGTTACTAAAAATTATATGTAAGTAAGTGAAAATTAAGTAAGATTTGTAATCAGAAGCAATGTATGCATATCTATGCTAAAGAAAAATTTGCACTATAAAAACAAATACAAGTTTTGGGTAGGTTATAAAAAACTTCTTCAATAAAAATTTTCTGAAGATTAGAAACTAAAAAAGAAAGTGCTTCATTTTTACATTAAATCTCGTTAGTTTTCTTTTAATTTTTAATTAATTGCCGAATTTTTCTATTTTTATATTTTATGCACTTTCTTATGCAAATATACAGGCAGGATTATTTAGAAATGCACATTTCGAAAAGAATTCAATTACATATATATATATAGAATTCACAACTTTTAAAATTCACATAATTTTTAGATATTAGAGATTATAAAAATAGAAATATTAAAATATATGTAGATAGGTAGGGAGTAAAATTTGAAATTCTTTAAAGCTAGATTTTCGGGATATTTCTTTGTATATTGTCTACATTGAAATATTTGAACACCCATTAATAATAAATATCCGTGAACCGAGTATTAAAACTTAGATTTAAAACTAAAAAATTATATGCTTATATGTATAGACCCATATGTTATATCTCCTAGATATAAAAACATACAAAATTAATGGCATAAAGTATCTTATGTCTAATAATCATAACATTTACTCTTCCAATTACAAAGTCTAGACTATTCGTAGAAAAAAATGCGGCCTAGTTTTCAAATAATTTTTTCGACAATCGAATGTAGTTGAAAATAACTACGCATATAAATACGGTGTATAAAAATTTTTTGTTTCAATCATATAATGTATGACAGTCATGCAAGCAACTTCAATTATAACGTGGAATTTTCTATTAATGTACGGCATTGAAGTATGTTGCCAAAACGACGTCGAGTATAATCGGTTCCATTTAAGGATTGTAATCCCGAAGTACTTTCCTTCCGGAGTCCTATGGCTGCCTCATGTGTACAAAATTTATATGGTAATCCCACCGCGTATTTTACTTTAGATTGATTGCTTGTTTGCCCTTCAAAAAACGCTTTCGTGACTCTTGCCGTTTTTATCCAGGTAAAATAATTGGAAGTGAATGTGTGATACCTTGAATGGATCAATATCCAGCGGACTCGCGCCCTTCTGAGAAATTTTATTATAGGAAGTTAATAACTACCTAACTTCGCCTGTTTCTGAAAGATAGCATCTCGCTTGAGGTTGTATCATCGGAACACCTGTTCAAAATGGGAGCATCATTGTCACGCAGAAAAGTAAGCATAAAATTAAAATTAATGAATAATTACAAAACATAAATAAAAGATAGGTTAACGTCATCATTGAAGCAATCTTAAATGACTTTCATATTTTAACAAAAAGCCAATTTAACTGAACCCTTATCACCGTAGTAAAATTAGAATACAATTACTCCCAAAAAAGAACTTTTTGATTTCATAATATCCTTTAAGAACCGTTTTTGATTAAGAAGGAAAACGAGCAGGCAAATTCATATCCTTGGAACTCGTGCCCTGATTCTTCTTATGATTGATTGCCGCTGAAAAACATCTTAAGACATTCTTGTGCAGCTACCTTAATCCTGTTATAAGAAGACAAATTTTTGTAAAATTTCAAAAATATCCCTTTCTTACGGGTGATGGATGGTAAGGATTTTGAGTAAGCTAAAGCCTTTCAAATGTCTTCAGTTATGCAAATTTAGTAAATTAAATTTTAAATTTCTTTAATCGACCATATAACTTTCGTAAATTTCCCTAATTTTAAATTTTTGTTTGGGATGTAATATTAAGATTTTGAAATTGATGCATATTTCGAAAGTTCAAGGTCAAGCAAGCACTTTATTAACTTCTTCTGTAGGCTTAGTTTTTTAGAAATTAAAGTTTAAAGTAGATATGTATTTGAAAGTCTCACTTGATATCATCGCAAGGTTTTGTTTTTTTAATTTATGTATTTGAAAAATATCGTGAATCTTTGATAATTTAATTATGCGAAGCTTAAAATTTGATTAATTTCAATGATTATGCGGAAACATAATTTGTACAATAAGATTTTTTAGTTTTTTATCTGTAGCACTTTATTGCCAAATATGTATAGGAAGTCTGTTTCGTTTTGCATACTACTTTTCCAAGTAAAAGTGAGCAAGTAATCAAATGAAACATTGAACTACTTTTTCTACCTTTTAGAAAGTTCGTCCATGAAGAGGTTAAATAAAAAAGGGAGCCAAATTTCGTCGTTTTTTTGATATGTAGCTTAGTTTAGTGGTGTAGAAGCAGTAAACCTAATGAAATATAAGAGTTTACGCCTATAAAATAATTTAACTGGTTTTTTACAGCCCTTATTAAAGTAGCATTGAATTTCAACATTAATGCCGAAAAGTAATGGCTATCATAATGGTCTTAATATGAGGGCATTCCCGAAGGCATTCCCAAGATCCTTTACACCCCATGTGCTGAAGAAATATGTCATAATCAGTAAAAGACGGGCTCGTAAGAAGCACCATATAAAATGATAAAAGCTTATTTTTCGTCTGCACCGCTGCACACAAAGTGGCCTCAGTCTGCAGCGCGAAGGTTCTGTTATTTAATGATATGAGTGATGGCATCGGTGGAAATTTACAACGTCTTAACTTGAACGCAGCGCTCTTTCAAAATGATGGCATCACGTTCTTCGACGAAGTATATTTATTTTTTGTGCCTCTGACAGATATGTTTCAGTTTCACACGTCTCAACAATCAACAAAAAGGGCCAATGTTGGGTGTATGTTGCTTTCCCCGCCTCGGAAGCTAGTGAATGTCATATTTTGTCTTTATTCACATGACTGCCTTCCATAGGGGAAATTATGTGCCAGAATGTGCTAAATGTGAATCCTGAATATCTTTATTATGTCGAATGACGTTTAATTAAAGGCCCACAGCCTTCAGGCTCCGCTCATGGCAACTTTTGGGTCGTAAGGGACATAAATGTTTATCTGATTGAGATATTTTCGGATAATTAATTTGGTGAGGGATGGCAGCCACAGTGTGTATCTGATTTCGAAAAACAAACCATAAATAAGGTAAAAAGAGAGATAGTTTCCAAAATTTATGGATTTTAATTATCTTCTCTAATAACATTTGTAGTAAAACTTTTTTATTAGTCCCTAAATACATTAAGACACGTATCTTTATATAATCCAAGAATGTTTATTAAATTTGTTTCGAAAATATGTATTGAAGATATATTTGAATTTGACGCCAAGAGCTCTGTTACCATACTAAAAGAGATATATTCAACTTATATTCTATTACAATATGTAAAAAATTATATACATATACTTAAAAAAAACTACATTTTAGTAAACCGCCGAGAGGATTTAGTAAAATTTGCTATTTTTGTAAGTTCGATTATTTAGAATTGTCATATTGACTACCTATTTCAAAAATTATGAAGACAAATTGTTTGTTATGTTTTAAAATAGAACAATTTTGGCTTTGTTAGCCAGTAGGTATAGTATCCGTCGTACTGTCAATACTATTGATTATATGCGATATTTTTGCTTAAATAGGTAATTAACTAAACACTCTAAAATACATTTTACTTTAGGATCCCTCAATGTGTGGAAAGTGATTTCAACAGAACAATATGTCTGATGCTGTAGCCATTTCCCCACAATTTCAAAATTCTAAATTACATATTGAGTTCAATAGATGTACCTAAATTTTACAATTCATTCATTCGTACATTTTAAATTCTTAAATTCGGAGCTTGGGAAACTTGCTCCATAATTATGTGTATAATATTTTATTTGGGGCATTAATTTTTTTTGTTTGTTAGATGGATACTTTTTCCTTAAAGAGAAAAGATTATATCTAATGTAAAGCGCTTTTTTGGCATATGCTAAAACATTGTTTTTTTCTAAAAATATGATTATAAAATACGCATATTGCGTGCATTGGACTTGCCTTTTTCTTCTTAACAATGCCCATTTACAATATTATCCCTAATACACTAGTTTTATTACATTGTAGCTATTAGTAATAGCCCATTAAATAATATCTAACTTTACTCCCTATATGAACTTAATAAACCCCCTTTAAATTATAATCTATTGTTTCATTATTTTGAAGGTATTAGTGCAACCTTTTTTATATATAAAATTTTTAAATATTTTGCTTTAAGCGCAATGATGGCCCACTGTTATGTAGGTATATTATATGTTATAACCCATCTTTTATTTTTTTTATTTAACTCAGTAATAATTTTTACATTGAATTTTAAATCTTTGCAACGCATGTAATTTAAAAAGACCTGGACTACATATTTACATATAACTTAATGACAGAATTTGATAGGAATGAAATACAAAACTAATTTTGAAAATATTTTAATAAGTGCAGGAGTAAAAATTTTAGAATTCCTAATGTTTTATTTTACAGCCTTAAAAGAAATATAGAGTTAAATAACTTGGCTTTCTACCAAAGAGCGCATTTTGTAGTCGGATTCATGGGACTGTCTTTGGAGCATTTAAATGCCTCAGAAAATATTCTTAAGTTCGAAAGAACTCCATTTACCCGGAATTTCTGCGTCGCATGATTATCTTTTCTGAATAAATGGAGCATTGCCTCCGGACGTATCGCTGCGCAGTAAAATTGACCATAATTGAGGAAGAACATTTGCTCCTTGGAGAGATGTCTGAATCCATCTAATTGTTCGTTGTCAATTTCTGGGCTGTGTCTATTGTCGTGAAGCCACTTTTCGTAAGATTTGAACGCCGTCTTTATTCCGACGTCGTCGGCCACGGCCTCTACGACAACCTGAGCCCCGTCCAAGGGCAATTCATCTAGGGTCAGGTTGCCGTACTTTTGAATGAAGCACTCCTCCCTCAGCTTGTACAGGGCCAAAGAAGGTTTGCTGAACCATTCGTTAGCATTGCCATTTTCGTCGTAGACGACACCATTTGAGTCAATCGCATGGCTCACTTCGTGCGCGGTGATGGCACCAATTCCTGCAAAATTCATAAATTTCGGAAAATCTTTATGATATGTTGGTGGTCTGAACATCATCGCTGTAATGTACATCGTTTGCGATGGATTGTCGTAGATTGCGTTTGGAGCTAAGAAATTTAGTGGCCATCCGTTGTTTTCTAATTTGTTTGTTAAAATGCTCAACATATTTTCGAAGTATGACATCCGATTTATATTTACTCGTTTATAGTAATCATTTAACTTTTTGGAGTCTAAGACAAAATCTGGGTATCCAATTTGCATATTTATTTTTTTAAGTTTCAATTTTGCAACATTTTTCGTATCCTGGTCAACCCAATGAGCCTTCTCAATATATTCTAAAAGTGATTCTATAACAACATTTAACAACATTTTTGCATCTTCTCTTGCTACCTGGGTAAAATGCTTTTGAGCAAAAGCAGATCCCACAGCATTTTCGAAGTGTAGTTGAGCATTTTCAATGCATTTTTCTACTCTAGATTGATCTGCTTTTAGACCATTAATAGTTGCATAAAAATTATGTCTTATTGTTTCGAATTTAGATCCAACATACAGAGCAAGGTCACTTACCAAGTGCCAGCCCAAAAAGTTGAACATTGTCCTTTTCGATGTATTTCTAATTAAGTAATTCAAACTTGTCAAAAATCTCGCAGAACCGATTACTTGATCAGATGAACTCAAAGTTTCAGTAAACACTAGATTGTTGAAGCGACTCCAGTTAATGCTGGTAAACTTTCTTTGAATTTCTCCTATGGTCATAACACTGTATGAATCGACGTCGTTTTGGTATTCACTGAGATCAAGAACTATTTTCGCCAGCTCTATTTCAAAATTTAGAATATCGTTCACTTCAGCATTGATTCTATTTTCCCGGACGTTAAACGCTCGTAAGGTGTCGCTAATCAGAGTTCGGTAGGCAGAAAGTTCCCTTGTTTCGCTGTAGTAAATATGACGAGTGCCTAGAGTCATAAATGGGTATAATACATATAAACTAGTTTTAGTCACATCGAAGATATTTTTTCCAACTCCTGCTTGGAAGAGTTTTTCTTCCCCCAGCATCTTCATTTCTGCATAAAAATCAATCCAATCATAACCACTTCCAGTCCATTCTTCATCGATTGCTGGCCATCCACCAATGCCGTTTAAAAAATCCAAAAGTGGTCTAGTTCCTCGTTCTTCGATTCGTCTAACATCCATGCAAGAACCATAGAAATCTTTTGCTTTTTGAATAGCATCTTCAGAATTATGATTATCAGTAGGATTTTGTAGTAATTTCTGCCATTCTTCCATCTCGGACAACGCTCGCACTCTGTGTATATCCAAACTATCCTTGTCATCTGGTATTGGATGAAGATTATCCCAATTTCCGCATGCATACTCATAAAAATCGACACACGGATCTGCAGATTCATTCATATAAGTTTTCATGAGTTCTGCTTGATGTGATCGAACTTTCATTGCTTCAGGAGAGAGCCTGTGATTAATGAAGGCCCCTAAACAGAGACTTAAGACTGTTAAAAACACTAAAGCACTAAACATAATTTTTTTTTTAATGTAGCACTATAATCGACAATAATTTTCGGTGGAATACTAGCATCAAAAAAGTGGTCGATTGCTTTTATAATTTTCTCTGATAGAAGGTTCAATGAGTCTGCAGAAAACTCACATTTGAATAAACACAGAAAATCAACACAAAGTGCGACTCGTGCAAGCGCCACCTTTCTGGCAAAAAAGTGAACAACTTGCATTAAATAAATTGTTTCTAAGTCAAAAGTCTTATGATTCGATATATCGTTGTCCTTATTCTTTTTGGGTTGATTACTAAAGTCGCATCAGATAGAGTTTTGTATTAAAAGAAAATAAAAAATAAATTAGCCTATCATCTTCAGTTTATAATGTTATTATAATTATCATAGTATACTATGTAAAGTTAAATTAGTAGGTAGCAAATTTTAATGAAGAAAGTACAACAATGTTAAAAATAAAGTTATGTTTAAAATGCTTTTATTGACTTCTAAGCATTTTGCGTGTATCTCACTTTTCAAGAATCTTAGAAGAATCAAGATGTATCTGTATTTTGAACATTTTTTTAATTCGAAATAACTGCCAAGCAAGCCAATATAATACGAAGCTAAATTTTTAAATGCTACCAGAGAAAAAACGTACGTAATTAATTAATATATGTATGTATAATATTGAAACAAAAATTATTGATATTATGAAAGTGGGATAATTAAATTTTCGCCACGGAATCAAATTAACGAAAATTAAATAGTGCAAACTTAATAGTTTAAATATGTATTTATCTGATGACATTTGCTTTACATCTTTTATATTAACTCTATTTTACAATTCTGCGACCCGGAACAAATCTGTACATTAAACATCATTGTTTATTTTATTTCTGGTAAAATCTGTTTTAATAAAAACAGACTTTCTGTTGCCAGGTTTGATCATGTGAGTAATATGATTCAGAGTAAACCAAGTGAGAAAATATAAAAGCTTTGGAAAGTTTATCGAGTTTTAAAGAGTTTTGATATAATTAAAAAATTAAATTCATACTCAAATACTTGTCTACATTATTACAATTTGTTTTGTCACTTCCAAAAAAAGAATTTATTTATGAACATCATGGAGTTGCCTTAATTATTCCTCTTTAATAAACTGTAAAAATGTATTTAATTGTGATCCAAAGCGCCTAGCTTCTAAAAAATATTATACACTTATTTTTTTATTGTTCCAATCAAAAGGTCAAGGATCAAATCTTGCAACAATATTTTAAACCAGTTCCCGTTATCAGAAAAAGATGAAATTTGGCACACTTATGTAAACAATACAACATAGTATATTTTATATCGTTTTAAATCCAATATGGCGGAAGCCGCCATACCTTTTTCTTTACAATACCCTTGACATGGGTATCAACTGAAAGGGTTCGTTAAGAAGAATACAATAAAATCCACCACTGCAATTTTTTTTTAAATTTTGGTAAAGTTTGCTTGTTATATAAATTACAATACCAAAACAGATTAAGCAATTTAGGGTCTTAGGTTTTTATTTTTCGAAGATATGGTTTCATTAAATACGCTCATGAGAATAAATAAATCTAAAGCAACAAAATATTATTTTTTAAAACGTCTTATATTAAATTCCTTATTTTTTCCTATATTCGTTTTTCAAAACTTTATACGTCAACTTAAACAGAAATCGGAAAGCATAAAAAAATATGCCTACACGTTGTCTTTATGTAAATAGTACTATTTAAAATTCTTAGTAGAAGGCCTACGTGAAATCTCTAGCGAGACATTGGGTTCCTGGACTCTTTCTCAAGAATAATAAAGAAATTGTATATAAGTTTGGAGTTCTTCGCATAGTTTTTCCTCTACTGTTGGTCGACATTTACTTCGGATGGATTATCACAGTGTCCAAAAAGATAGGAAGATTCGTTTAACAGTCGGGGCACGTTCCTCTGTATCTCTCATCCACTCAGCAGATAGTCGTAGATTTGTATATGACATTTCAATTCGAGCAGGGCACCGAATACGCCAAAAAATAAACGAATTCAGCATAGGTCACAGGAAGCAATTTCCTCTAGGTTATATCCGAGTCCCTTACGACCCATAAATCAGCGCTCTGCAAAACCAACGATATGCCCCAGAGAGCTGGAAAGCAAAAAACTTCGAAAAAGAACACTTTTCAGTACGAGTAATTTAGTAATTAAAACCCGCGATGTATGTGACATTAAGCTGAAACAAATTTAATTTTGAAAGAGGCATTTTCAGTCAAGTATTAATTTCATTTATTGCCGTTTTAATTAAACTAGATTATATTGATCAGTGTGTCAAAGCGACTTCAACATAAACAAAGAAACACTAGTTGGAAGGAAAACATTTTAATAAAATTAATTCTTTTGATCAAACAGAGTGTTTGTACATTATATTACAGCCATAAATTTGTTTCTTTTAAATTTATTCAGTTGTTTAAATCGACAACTGTATTCAATAAATATGCTGCGCATTAGACTTAATGCCAACAACATATTCAACCACCTGCTAGATATTGATTTACAGGCCAAATATTTATGCAAATATTTGCCAATTAGAAGATATTGTACGATATGCATCAAACTAACGAGCATAATTTCAGTCGTAAATCTCAATTAGTAAAATTAATCCTATCACCTGGATATGCTTGTTTTAAACGCAAATATTGGGCTGGTGCCAAGTTTTCTATTTGTGATTTTGTAAGTAAACTCCATTCGCTGATTAAATGGCAACATCGAATGTAAATTCGCACCTTTCAGGGGAAGTAGACTTCGTTGCAAAAGCGAACTGACTGCAATATGGTTGCAGGGCTTCGAAAGGGTTGATGGATTATTGCATTCACAGACTCCGCGTATAGGTTGCATTTTGTAGAGGAACTCCACTTTGTATGTGTTTTTGCTCTGGGCGGTGCAAATGTATAAAATTGCTTGATTGGTACGTGATGGGAATATTAAAGTACTTTTCCAAAGATGTACCTATTTTGTTCGTGAGCTGATTACTAAAAATCACCAGCTGCAGCAGCAAAAGCACGATTTTCAAGTTTTCTTTAGAAATTGGATTAATAGTGGCAGATTCATGAGGTGGGTTTTGGTATAAGGAGAAAGGACGTGCATTTTCGTTTTTATTTTAGCAGAAAATGGCTATAATTTCTCATTAGTAGACTCCTTCTTGATTTTTAGAAGTGAAACTATCTATTTTATTGCTGGACGTCTTCATCACAATTTCTTTTCTTTATAAAAAACTTTAAGAGCAGTCGATTCAATACAGTACCAATTAGAAAAATCAATCTATTCAATTATAAGAAAATAAGCTAATTACCAAAATTTCTCCTTAATCCCTTGATGCCTACCTCTTAAACAATAAAATAATACTACTACAATACTACTTCTCTTTAAATTTATAAAAAAAAATTATGAATTTAAGGTATACCTACATTGCACAGAATTTGAATTTGAAAAAGTCGTTGATTAATTTGAGAACACTTAAAGTAATGGAAAATGAATTCCTTGCTTAAAATACGTACTTTGAATATTAGATCCTATAAAAACTTATTTTCAAATTGAGATTGATAAAAAACATAATCAAAATTAACATTACTTAACATATATTTAGAAAAGTTTCAAAACTTTTAGAAACGGATTAATAGTCCTACACAGAATATGCTACAGTATAGTACCAAAAAATTATAATCACCAACATTTATGCTTCCATACTTTATTTTGAAAAAAACTTATTATATTCGTCCGTGTTTAAGATAAAAATGAAATTAAGGGAAAATTCACATATTTTCCAAATTAATATTTCTAGTATATAGTATACTCGCCATTATTTTTAATAACAGTTGCTAATCTCCGCGACTTCCTTCGATGCAACTATTTATGCTTTCGGCGTTAAGTGAAATGGTATCATGTAACGCTTCTTGGAAACATGAAAATTTGATTATTGATATTTAGGTATATTTGATAGAACTGGAATAAATGAATGGGGGCACACTTTTGCATTTGCATATTGGTTCGTAACGAAGCGATTAATTATTCTTCAAACAATGATAACAAAGGAGATAAGATTGCAACTCTGCAAGGAAATGTTAATTTGTTGGATTGATTGCGAGAAAAATGTAATTAGAGTTCAAATTTTGAAATTTGTTAGAGTGGTTATAATTTTCTGGCACTATACTGTACATATTTATAATCATGTCATGTTAGAAACTAAATTTCATTAGTAGTATGTATATAAAAAAATGAATCCTTTTGTGAAGCGTATATATTATTCACCTAAACGAAATCAATTGGGAATAAAGTAAGTCTTCGTTTAAAAAAGCAATAAACTCTCTCTAAATGATCCTTTCATCACATCTATATGAATATTTTATGAAATAAAACCTCCTCACGGAATAAATTCAATTATAATTCAATTATTAAGTAACTTATAATTCAATCATTCATTTCATTTCATTTGAACGAATAAATCAATGATTATTAAATGGAGCATGTATGCTAATTTATATAAGGATAAAAACGTCCTTTGTTTATTGTGCATAAGATAGCAAAAGGAATAAGAGAATCGAATAACCTTTCCTTTCACGATAAACCGTAGAGAAAAGAAAAGGTCTTTCCGTAAATTATTGTCGACCTTGAACTTGAGGGCAGGAGCAAGACTAGAGAAACAAAATAAGGAAAAATGGGCAAAATCGTTGTCTAGTATAAAAGATTTGAGCCGATGGAAAAATGTTCTTTTGCAGAAGACAAATTACCTGGTATTATCATTAGTCAATAAAGCTCTAGATAAAATTTGAACGGAGATTTTTAGCATAACAAAAGGCTTAGAGAAAGGGCAAGATTTGGATTCAATCAGGACTGCCATACCTCGACATGAGCGAATCTTCTGGCACCAGGGCTAAGTAAAATCGGTTATCCTTTAATTAATGGGTTTCCGATTCACTTCAGCTGAGAAAGTGTTTCCCATTTCCCTTCCAAAAGCAAGTAAATGAATGTTTATGGCACGTGCTCCACGTGTCGGCGCTTTAACTCACTTTTAAAACGAGCCGATTATGTTCCGAGTAGTGAATCAGTTGAATTGCACTAACTTTGAAATATGTTTGCACACGCATGGAACTCTTTTCACTTTTACACCTTTTACGTCGATGTTAGAAGTATGTCGTCTTGAATAACATAAAAGCCAACATCACACCTGTTTCTACACCACAGGTGTTGAAGAAAGCTTTGTATGCTTGTAAGGAACTTAGGACAGACGACAGACGTGATGTCATTAAATTTCTTTTAAGCAAATTGCTAGGCATCATTATTTCAGTCGTGAGGTAAGAGCACAGGCTCGTTGACATAAATTTTATGCCGTTCTTATACCAAATTGTAAAAAGAATTTGATCTGTGCTATACGCAGCATTTTTTTTTATATAAAAAATATTGAAAAAAAAATACGAAAATATGTGTGTTGTGAGACAATTTTTTTCGTGTTCGCGCCATATTTTAATCACTTAATCCTCAAAGATTAGGGTATTAAACACATACATATAAGGGATTTATATTAAAAATTTATTGTGATATTTTGATGGACCTCTATTCAAAATAATTTAGGATGTATTCGTATGTTAAAAGAGATTGTGGCAATTTTCAGTGGAGTAGAAAACATGTAAGTAATAATGTAATTATCACTGATTGTGATTATGATTGTGTTCATTCATGATACAACATACAGATTTTTGTTAATCCATTTAAACATTTGAAACTATTTTTTGAATTTTTTTCAACAATTTATATTAATATAGCAAGTAAAATTGTACTAAGTTATTGAAATACGGAAACCTTTAGATTAATGAACAACTAATAAAAATTTTTTCTAAAACAATAATACAGATTAGTATGGTAGAATGTTTTCTATTTATATTAACATATACTCTTTACTATATACTTCAACATTTTAAGTAATTACCTAAATTTGATAATTTTAAAAGAGAACGTGTAATAATATTTGGGTTAAGCTTGTATGTAGGGTATTGAAGCATATAATATGGTATATTCTGTGTTTATGATTATATTCCTAAAAAAAGTGAAAGAATAAAAAACGTAGCTTTGTGCTTAAATGCAAAGTTTCATGAGTGTTACGAATTAATTCTGAATTAGTATAATAAATGTCAAATTAATATTTATATAGAAACTAAAATTATGTACTGTGATAAAGTTATGAGATCTCATGTAGAGCCCATCTATAAAAGTCTACATCATGGTCAAAGAAAGTTATAAAGCTAACGTCATAACTCATTCTCTACAGATTGATGCTACTGAGGAATTATGTACATATTTGTCATAAATACATATATTAAATAATTGAAACTTAAAATTTTACATAAAATCTTCGAGCAACTTTATTTATTAAAACTGTTCGAAACGGTCAAACCCTTTTTTGACCATGATGTTGATTTACTTAGAACTCTACCTGAGGTCTCATGAATTTTAAAAGCAAAAGGCGAGTTTTGACTACATTTTTAACATAAAAATTTTATGATGGGTTCTCAATTCTTTTGTGGTTTCTAATAATCCGATCAGCCCCAGCCACGCCTAAGCCACGCCCTAGCCACGCCCCAGCCATGCCTAAGCCACGCCCCAGCCACGCCTAAGCCACGCCCTAGCCACGCCCCAGCCACGCCTAAGCCACGCCTAAGCCATGCCTAAGCCACGCCCTAGCCACGCCCCAGCCACGCTCCAGCCACGCCCCAGCCACGCCCTAGCCACGCCCTAGCCACGCCCTAGCCACGCCCTAGCCACGCCTAAGCCACGCCTAAGCCACACCTCAGCCACGCCCTAGCCACGCCCTAGCCACGCCCCAGCCACGCCCTAGCCACGCCTAAGCCACACCCCAGCCACGCCTAAGCCACGCCCTAGCCACGCCCTAGCCACGCCCTAGCCACGCTCTAGCCACGCCATAGCCACGCCCCAGACACGCCCTAGCCACGCCTCAGCCACGCCTAAGCCACGCCCTAGCCACGCCCCAGCCACGCCCTAGCCACGCCCTAGCCACGCCCTAGCCACGCCCTAGCCACGCCCTAGTCACGCCTAAGCCACGCCCCAGCCACGCCCCAGCCACGCCTAAGCCACGCCCTAGCCACGCCATAGCCCCGCCCTAGCCATGCCCTAGCCACGCCCCAGCCACGCCTAAGCCACGCCCCAGCCACGCCCCAGCCACGCCTAAGCCACGCCCCAGCCACGCCTAAGCCACGCCCTAGCCACGCCATAGCCACGCCCCAGCCACGCCTAAGCACGCCCCAGCCACGCCCTAGCCACGCCTAAGCCACGCCCTAGCCACGCCCTAGCCACGCCCCAGCCACGCCTAAGCCACACCCTAGCCACGCCCTAGCCACGCCCTAGCCACGCCTACCTACCTACTTACCTACTATCATTCTAGTCTATGGAGGTTTATAACCTTTTAATTAATAATCTCCCCTTGATATTTCTAATCTTAATTCAGTCTACGTACCAAATTTCAGCTTTTTAAGGCTTTGAAAAGTACTCTAAAATGATGATGGATTTAGGTTATACAAATTTGGTACACTGAGAGAAATAATTTGCTGAAATCAAGAATAGTAGTTCCTCACTTGCATAAAAATTCGATATTTCTTGAAACAAGCCATTTTTTCTTAAAAGAAGGAAAAGTGTCTCAATTTTAAATAAACTTCTCTCATTAAAAGATCCATAGTAGCGATAAAATCAAGGAAATTGATCTTCAAACAAGAACTTAATAATTCCTTATATTAACACACAATTTCGGTTGTTTGTAAAAGTTTCCACTCAGTTTAAGAAAATTTCTTTTAAAATCAAGAAAGGCTTTTGAAAATTTCGGTTTTTTTAGAGTATTTTGTTAGTTTCAACAACTCACTAACTTTTAGATAAAGAAAATATTTCTTGAAGCAAGAGTTTACAAGCAACGGTTGAATCAAGGGCCATTTCAATTGGATGAAAATCATTGCCCAAAATGCATTGATTCAAGAGAGATTTGCTTTATTTTAGAAACTTTTTCTTTCAGTGTATATGTCATTAGTATAGCGAATAAACCCTATCCTGAAAATTTGAGGTCTCGAGTATTCTTCTGAAGTTGTAGGGGTTCGAAAACACGCTACTTTAATTCGTTAATTTGAGAAATTATACGTCAGTATCCCACTATATTACTCATCTTGTCGGAGGCTTAACATTTGTAATGAATTTTCACGTAAAATATCAATCAAAATATTTATGAAACGATTTATTGGCTGATTAGATGGGGTCTTAAACTTTGAGAAAATATTGCACGTTTTTTATTTTCTGGACCCGGGGTTTTAATACTTTAAGTAGGTAATTTTCTTTTTTCCGCCAAAACTGCGAAAATAAATTACGTACAAATTCTAATAACATCGTAATTCATTTTTAAAACTCGAAGCCCTATAATTGCAATTTCCAAGATTTCTTCGATTGTCACAGTAAATTTTCTCATCGAGCGTGACCACGATGGTAAATTTACTCGGTAGAAAATTGGAATGATGAATGTCGGTTAGCAATTGACATTAATTCGCAATCAAAATGCTAATTCTGTGCTCGTAAGAGCCAGTGGCACTGGTTCCATTCGCCATAATCTTTATTATCTCAATTAATTTGTCGGTATTCCGGCGACGAAACAGGACAGATAACCATAGTCATTTCTCCAACCGCACTGTTTGGAGTTTGGAGTTTTCCCGGGCCCAGTCCACTATCGAATAGCAACCTCGTTTAAATAATGGGAACTGAAATCGTCTTCTCGCATTTCATTTTGTCAAAGCTTCCAGAAAATTTCTTTAATCTAATTACCCTGCAAATTACACTTCAATCTTAATTAGCTACATGCAGAGGCGGCTCAGTCCCCGGGCGCTCCGAGGGACAGCACTTGCCTAAAACTCCTCGTTTGGAGCTCTTCCAACGGGGGGAGACTTTGGGGCCCTGTGGAGTGGTGGACGTGTCTCGGTGGTTGCCTGGGGCCAAATAACCGACGGAGTTTATAACACTTTGGCAGAAAGAGATTTAGGCGAGTTGAGTTGCCTCAGTTTGCTTTTTAAACGATTAATTTATGCACATTAGAAGCCTGGTTGAAACTCCAAACTCCGAACTCCCATACGCTACCATGTCAACTCAAATTGCTGGAAAATAACTTTCGGCGGGGATTGTCTTTGGAACAAAATTTTAAGAAACTTTGAATTTTGGGAACTTGATACAAGTTTTACTTGTATCCTCTCCTTAAATTTGGTAAGACGGATATAGGAATATTGCGAGCTCAGCTTTTGTGGCATTAGCTGGTCTTGCTTTGAACTTTTGGATATTATATCTTCAAAAGTGCGTATGAGATAAAATTAATGGTCGTAATAATTGTCAAACAGTTTTACTTAAAGATAAGGAAGAAGCACCTAGAAAAAAAAAATTAAATACATATATCTTTTCTTAGTTTATCTGCAGATAAGTTTGTTTCTTCTCGATTTTGTAAGAAAAATTAAAACAATTCTATTTCAGTCCTAAGTATACCTATGTATAATCAAAACCTCTAAATTACATGTAATAATGTATAATTTATTTAAAATAGATTAGACGTAATACAACTGCATTTACTCTTCAAGGTGCAGATTTCAAGATTTAGAGTTATGTTTCTATTTGTATTTTATTATTTTGCAAGAAAAAACCATTTTTTTTAAACTCCAGGATCCGAATTTAAGAATGAAGCTTGAGCTTACGACAAGGTTACTAATGTTTTTAAATTTCACAGTCATCTTCCCTTTCCATGTCTCAAAATTCATCATATTTGAAATTTTTGGAGTAAACTAGTAAAGTAATAAATAATATCTTTACATTTTTTACTTTGAAATTTACAATTTTTTGGTGTAACTATTCAATTTATTTTAATTTAGGTAGATTACAATGAAATGCAAGTGTAGTTATACGTAATTTTTACAAAATTGATTTATCGCTTTTGGAAATACTAAGAGATTTGTACATTTATTTTTTTAATTATCAATGAACTAAAAATGTTGACACAATAAAGGAAATTAAAACAAGTAATTTAAATCAAACTACTAAAATATTATGTTCTCCTTTAATATCAGAAAACTTCTTGAACTCTTAAACATTTTCAAATTCGTATTTTAAATTTAAATATGTATAAATATCACTTTACCATTAAATTCGTTTAATGAATTTGACCTTGAAAAAAAAAAAAAACAGAATTACGAATTTCCATTGAATGGATGAAAACGAACAATACGTAAAAAAGTGCTTTCAAATTGAATTGCTTTTCAATTACTCAGGATTGCTTCGTTAATTTATCTCAATGCGGTTTGAAGAATTTGTTTATAGAAAGGTGAATACATTCAATTTTACAAAAAACTGAAAAAGAAAGAAAGGTGCTCAGCAGAATGAATTCAAACTCACTTTCAATTATTCTTGTCATTTATTCATGTAACAAGATGGAACGTCGAAAATTTGCTTACGTAATTTCAGAATTTTATTAAAAACCAAACGAAACAAAGAAAACAAAACATTCTGAAGAATCATAATTTTTATGAAAAATTCATAATTCAATGCTTAAAAATTTAAGGCATTACAGAATATTATTATCTAAAAGAAAAAATTCAAATAAAGAAATTAAGGTTTCGTCAAGAACTTGTAATAAGATTATCATGGTTTTAATTTATTTTTGTAGGCTTATCATGTTTTTCAAACGAACTTTATTTAAACATTTTTATTTTACATTTTGTTTGGTTGTGGTAAATTGCATTGCATAATTTGTAAATGTAATTGCTAGAATTTTCTACTCTGAAAAGGTAGCATTCATCAAAATTACCCCAAGCTAAACTCCTCTTCAATTTTAATACGTCCTGAATTCGGTGCATTATAAAAATATGAGTTTTATGAAGGGTTGAGTTCTGTTGTAGACTTATAATAAAACTGCAACACTCTACAAATTGCCGAGGGCGAAAAGGAGCAATAAACAATTCATAAACTCTTTATAGAATTTATACAACGACCTCGAGGTTCCGGCTTGAACAATATAAGATAAGCGGCGAGATCAAGAATTATGGTTGTTAAATTAATTAAAAAGTTGAATTGTTAGTTCTAAAGCGGCTTAATTAAAGGGGTAAAAAGGACGCAAGGCAATTTCCAGCCCTCTAAAGGACACGCTGTTAATTTTCCTTTAGCATATAATTTTCTCTTTCCTCGCTAAATTAAAATTTCTTTAACGAAGGGATATTGTTGTGGAACTTTGTCAATCGCTCTTACTAGGTACTATTTAGAAGAGAACGTCCGTTGGTAAATAATTACCTCTGGAAATAATTAATATTTAATTTATAAAGGAAAATTGTAAGACTTTAATAAATACAACCGCCCACAAGGTAAACAAAAACCGAAATTAAAAACAAATATCCGCCAATAAAATTAACTGGGATTGCAATATGAGGAAATATTAAAATAAATTTTTTTCCCTCTTTATAAAATCGCAATTAAATATGGAATGAAAATGTGGTACAAGTTCTCTAGTGCAGCTATTTTATAATAATTACCAAACTTCATTAAAAGGAAAAAAAATCCCTCAACTCAACAATTTTTTTCAAGTTTCTAAAAGGAAACAGGTTTTACTTTTAATGACTACAAAAAAGGTTTTGAGAAGAGGTAAAAATAAGATGATTTCACCAATTTATTTTTAATTATGCTAGTTTTTTGAAAAAGTTTTAACCTTTCAAAGTAAAGTCGTCACTTTTTCTAGATTAACAGATATAAGCAATTACATTAAATCTTCGGATAAAATTGTAATTAATCTTGTTGTGGCCGCCCCTCTATACGCCCTTATTTCATTTAATTTTTCAATTTCATAAGCTTTTAAGGGAATTAATGGACGAGCGATAAAATGTTAAGTCGTGATTTGTGTTGCGCTGGGCTGGGGATGATTAAAAGCCATTAATAATTTTTTTCTTTGGAATCTACATGCATTTTTAATAAATAATAACAATATTTACTTTAGTTTAAATTTACGTGTTGATATTTGAGTATACAACAATTATTTATTAACCGGAAAAGAGTGCTACAATCTTATGAACCTGTAAATAGTAACAACATAACGACCAATTAAAGCCGATGTATTGAATTTACATGTTTTAGAAGTTTAGAATCTATTAAAATATGAAGTTTTCGTTTTCGAAAACTTAAAAAATACTATGATTACGTGCATTCTTAGTCATTACATTACAAACATTTTCTTTAAGGCCACAGCTTCGAAATGTTTACAAATTAAGTCGGTATTTGTTTGTGCTACTTTTAAAAGTAGAGGACATTAGTTAGTATTAAATATAACTTTAAAAAAATCATACTATTAATAAATAGTAAGTGAATTTATTTACTATGAGATGTTTGATCAAAAATAGATTTTTATAACTATAAATCGTAATTCAGCGAACTATAAAATTTAACTATGAGTTGAATTATTTTTGAAATTTGAAAAGTGGTAAAAAAACAGTAAATTAATTTGTTTTTCCGTATCTCAAAAGAAAAAGAAACCTTATAGAATCACTTCGTTGTCTTCCGTTTGTCTGTCCGTCTGTCCGTCTGTCTGTCTGTCAAGACCATTTTTCTCAGGAACGCGTGGAGGTATCAAGTTGAAATTAATATCAAATACTCAGGTCTGCAATCTCTTGGAGCTCTGAAAAAATTAAACTTCTAAGTCAACGCAATCAAAGGAAATGTACGGCCGTTTATTCTGCTTTTTTGGACACTCGCAAGGGAATGAAAACCTGTAGGGTACCTCCCGTTGACCTAGAATCATGAAATTTGGCAAAAAGCAATGTCTTATAGCACAAGTAAGCTGAAAAATCTGAAAACCGTTTTGTAGTTACATCACAAAAAAATAATTTTTTACGGAACCCTCGTTGCGCGAGTCCGACTCGCACTTGGCTGATTTTTTTTAGTGTAGGTGTAACCCTTTCAAAAATTAGGGTATCCATATTTCGTAACGGTAATGTACCTAAAGGTTCTGGAATTCGCAGAGCAGAGTGCTAAAAGAAAGTTTTAGTGAAAAGCGCCAAATTGGATCCATCCCCCGGACGAAAGCTCTTATTTACTAAAGTTCTTTAAAAGTTCTGTTAAAAAGTTGTTAATGGTCTCAGCCAAAGTTCCGTTAGAAAGCTTTGTAACGGTTCTGGGCCCAGTACCGCAGGTGCTAAATTCCTCCAGGTGAAGTTTAAGGGCTTTTACAGTTAAACTTGGAGAGTCGCCGACGCCGACCCCACAGCGGGAGCCTTCGCTTCCACTCTCCACTCGACTTCCAGGCCGAGCGCTCCCTTCGCCGTCTCGAGCCAACTTAAGCCAAGGGTAATAAACTTTCGCTGCTTAGTGGCGTTTGAGCTTCGAAGTTGGGCGTTAGTCGGCGATCCCGTGACGTCCTGGCGTACTGTGCACTGCTCCCTGGAGCACCAGGATAGAATATAAAAAAAATAATAAAAATAAAGCAACAAGGAACACTTTGTGATCCCGGAGTGGCCCCCCGTTAGCCCTGCGGAGCACCGTTTTTTGAGCGCATCGCGTATTTTTACATGGGTAAACTTTTATAGACCGCCAGACCAAAGCAGTTGTATTAAATATTTTTTTTTGTACGTGGACTTTATTCGCGCCACTGTATGCAAAATAGCATCCATCCATCCGTCGAGCATATGTTAGATGCGTTTTTCGTGCTGGGGCCCCTGCATCGAGTCGTCCTAAATCGAGCCCCAAATTACGTCCAAAATCGTCGGGAGCCCCAGCTGTAGTTGGGTGGTTTCGGGATCGCGGGAGTGCCGTGTGCCGTGACTTCCTCCGCCCCCCGTGAAATCAGATAAACGCTTTTATTGATTAATGCCACGAACTGCACAAACGGCGACGCAATTCCCCCCCGACTGGCGACTGTCGCGCGAGCCGCCGACGGAGCCACATTCAACGGGCGCGACAAAGTGGACCAGTTTAAGACTTTAAAGACTATGACAGCTGACAGAGGGCTCTAGTGTGAGGGTACCGTTATATAGAACTATTGTTGGAACGCGTCCGAAGAGTCACCATAAAATTTCAAGAGGGACTCCGTTGACGGCGCTTCGTCCTTCGCCCAGCCCGGGAGCTGTCTCCTGTCCTCCGGTGGATAAAAAAGCCCTTGAAATGGTCGAAATCCAGAAGGGGAAGAGCATGAAGACCTCCACCTCGTCCAAGAGGGAGACCGTCGTCGTGAGCACCCCCCTTAAGAAGGTGACACTGGTCCCGAAGGATGAGGTAAGATGAAGCATATTTGATTACGACGCTCTAATGGAAAAACAACTTGCCGCGCGTCGCGCACTCGAAGTGCTCCGTCGCGGAAGATTAGCTTCCCCCGAACGGGTCCACGAGCCCCAGCATCCCGCCTTCCCTGTATCCCGGAGAATTCCTGGAATCCCCTCAGAATGACGTACGTCCGATTCAAACTTGATTTCTAGCAAAATTCAATTCGGTCCTCAACCACGAGCACTTTATGAGCCCCATCGAGCTATTTTGGCGCGGTTCTCGGGCTCCGTCTCCGGGTGAGTTCATCTCGGCGTAGACGGATTTCGAAGAAGCGTTCGCATTCGTCGCGATTTTTTTAAGTTATTCCTTTGTGCCCCCCGACGCCCCAGGCCCCAACTATCTCAGTTTGAGATACTTCCTCACAAACTGAGGGACTTGAATAAATTCAATATATTCCTGGAACCAGCTGTGGTCGAGGTTACGTAAAGAAAATTTGTTTCCCTCCACCACGACGCTGCTCTTGCTTTTTTTTTATGTAACGATTTTCCAACGCCAGGATCCTCCCACGGATTATGTCGTTGGGGCACAGACTGTGAAAAATACAAAATTCGTCAATGTCAAAGTCCTTTTTATCCCATCATTTGTTTTTTGAACTTATCCTCAGACAAATTTTATGTGGGAACTCTAAAGACGTTTTGCAAGACATTTTAAAAGACATTCTGAACGGAGGTTAAGATGCACAACGTAAGTTATTCCAATTATTATTTTAAATTGGACATCAAAAGGGTGTTTATTAATTTTTCGTTTTGCGTAGCAACGTTAGGGTTGTCAGACCCACAAATGGCGGGGTATTGAAAAGGTATATAACCTTTAATTTAAACCATTTTTAAAACTCAACGCAACTTTTCAATAATCTAAAAAGATATATTTTATTGTGAATTAATTTTTGGGATTTTTGGGGTAACGTATCTCATAATGAAAAAAGGATTACATGATCACTTATGATGTCCACGTGTCCGTTTGTCTAGGCTTTTCAAGTTTCTATTTTAACGCAATGAAAAGGTTCGGCCTGTAAAAGCGTATTTTCAAACTAAAAGACCCAATTATTTACTGATCATCAAAACCTATTGTGTACTTCCCGGGAACCAACAATCTTGAAGTTTGGCATGAAGGGAAGTCTTTTTGTTCAAGAGAAGAAATTAATCAGAAAATCATTAATTTCTCAAAATGATATACTTATGACATTACCAACTTAATTTATTCTAAGTATGTTCTATTCGCACTTGTCCGTCTTTCTTTTTTTTAATGGTTCGTTTTGCAAAATGTAGTTATAGAACTCTTCACATTTTAATTTGTGTTCATGTTTTATAATTAACTCGGGCTGAATTGAACCTTCTTTTAATCCATTTCTGTATAATACAGGGTGCGAAGTATATTCGAATTGCATTCATTCTTTAAAGAATATTCGTTGACAAGCAAAAATAAAGCAATAATAAAGTTTATAATATTTTTAATTACATTCTGTCATCTCCGTCTAATTTTATTAAACCTAATAAATTATTATTAAGTTTGACTAATACATTATTAATGGTTTCACTACTTAATCGAGATCTTTGTTTTGTCAGTATTATTGATAAGGCACTAAACGATGCCTGATTCAAAGGAACCGGCAGAATAGGCTCAGCCAGTTTTGCTAAAACCATTTATTTAAAGGAAATAATTTCGTGTGTTCTAGGACATTACTTCTAAACGGGATTCTTTCCGCGTAAGCGAGGCTGTGCAATTGTGGACGCAAATTTAAATTTGCTTGTTGTCTTTTTATGTTTCCCAATAATTGTCCTTTTAAAATCCCCTCACATAACAAGCACTTGGAAGTGTCAGTGTTGTTATCATAAGACACGAATTTGCTTTTATCTATATTAGATTTACTACCCATGGTTGTATTCTATTAAAATTAAAAAACCACTCACAAAATAACACTCTTTTTTAACGATCCGATCGATCGAAGAATGAAAAGGTGAGAATATTCTTTTTCATTCCGAATCATGGGTTATCATTCTTTTTCATTCTTTTTCAGCAACAGAAGAATATTCTTTCCTTTTCATTCTCTCGCAAATGGAATGTATTCAAAAATTCTCTACAGAAAAAATTCTCTCGAGAATCTTTGGACTCAAATTTTCATTCGCGAATGAATATAAGTGAGAAGAATGTATTCATTCATCATTCGCGAATGAATTTTTCTGAACCCTGGATTATGTACATATCTACACAGCGGCTTTTCTGTAAATAGAAAATTGTTCGTCATTAATTTTTCCAGATGAAATTGCCATCATTTGTTCACATAAGCAATGGGAAATTAAATTCATTCCGAGCAATACCCAAGCCATGATTTTTACACGCAAATTAAATGAGCGATACGTGCCAAAAATAGCAAATTAAATCTAAGTGAGTCTGAAGATTGAATGCTCCGATCATGTTAAATGTCTTCATATTATTCTGGGCAAAATGCTTATATTTAATAAACATCAATGCATGTACCGTGACACAAAACGCAAGCCTATATCCATTTGTAAACAGAAGATTTGCGTTAAATGTGAAAAATAAACTTATATATTAGGTATAAAGTAATTTTTCCTTCTTCTCCTCCAGCAAAATTGCTCTTATACCAGCAATTTTGCTCTTTGAGCTTACAAAATCAACTTGAAATGGTAATAAATTATTTTCCTTATAAATTTTGCATTTAAAAAATGTTAATATTTACACAATAAATTATTATTATTATTTGGTCTCAAAGTGCAGACACATTTAAATAAATTACAGATTTTTCTACAATAATATGTACATATTATTTATATGTATATACAAACATATATATGTATACTTCTCGGGTTAGGTCAAACTAAAAAAACTATAGATACCAAAATCGATTATAAATTCTTGCTTTATTTGGGTTTATAATTTGTTTTTTTATATTTATTCTTTTCGCTTAATTTACTACATCATCATTAACATTTTCCTAATTAAAGGTAAATAATTTACACATTATTTATATCAAAGATTTTTCCGAATTACCAATCATTTCGAACTGCAAACTAATAAATCAAAAATTCTGGAAAGATAGTCCCACTTATTCAATACCCATGAAATGCTGTACTTTACATAAATATTTGTTATTTTCTTAGTAATTTTTTTAAAGTTTTTATAGTTATTTTGCAAATCGGTCGATAAGTTTCTTTTAATAATTTTTTGTTGCTGAAATTTGTATACTTTAAAATGGTATATAGGTATGTATGTATGTACATACAAATTCGAAAAAAAATTTTTTCACCATTAAATAAAAGTATCAGTTTTTACTAAATATTCACGCGATCTTTAATGTTTAATACAATATTATGAAAAGATTATTACAAGATACGATGTTCATATTTACGGGGCGTTGAAAATTAGCCAGCACGTTGAAAATCACCGATCCTTAAAGTTATGTCAGAAAACAAATATATAAATATTTAAATTATTGATTTAAAGTTTTACCTTGAAAGTATAGCAATATTTTTTTACTAAAAACTTTTAATAGTGAAAACGAGAAAAGCAAATATACGAGCAGCCTAAAAGTGTTTTGTTTCACCCATCTTAGGTCTCAAACAATGCAGAAAGCAATCGCATTGCTAAAGTCCGACGTCATCATTATCTAAATTGCTTCTTAAAATTGTCTAATTTGTAATAGCTTAGGCTGGATAAAAAGTCCATTTCCGACGAGATAAAATCTGGTTTCTCTTTTTAAATTCGTAAATCTTTGTTGCTTCGACAGTTTTCTCAAGACCATTTAAGAGGGGACAGATGGGACAATATTAATTCGACTCCATTTTTCTAATCATTTTCACAAAGAAAGAAACACAACTGAAAATGCATTGACACAAAAGAAACACTTTTCCTCATTAATATTCGAAACATAAAGCAATACTTTCATAAAACTTTTTATTTTAATTTTAATCCCAGAAAAATTAAAATATTTCGCCAAAGAAAAACTTTTTTTGAACAAGTCCATTTTTCTTGCAACAAAGAATACTTACATTCTTTGAGGATTTTAAGTGATTAATTTTGATAGAAAACGTTTCCTGATACTTTCAAGATTGCTTAAAATATTTCTTTGTTTACTTTTGGTTTTCCAACGACGTAGAAATCTTTGCTCTCAAAAACTTTAAGAGATCAAAGCGAAAAATATTTGGAACTTGAAATTTATTTTTGATAATGTTTACATTTTTCTGTTGTTGAAATATCATTATGTTTCTTAGAATGATTGAAGAAAGTTCAGTTATCTTATTTTTGTCGTTCAACAAGTATCGCTTTAAAACTCGCAAGTCTATTTTCTTGGAATTATAAAGTATTCGAAAATTCTGAAATAAGAGAACTGGGATGGGAATGAAATTATCTGTTATTATGGGAGGGAAATTCTAAGAAATGATAGCCTTTGTTACGCTGTTTAGGCATTCTTCACTTGTAATAAGTAAAACAATTATGAGGATGCTGCTGGCTTCAGATTCAGTTAGACCTTTATTACGACGTTACTCAAAACAAATTATTTATTCTCTGGCAATGACATTCTTCTTATGAAATTTGATATTCTTACATTTCAAAACTTTCAAATTTCAAAAACGTAGGTATCAGTCCAACAAAGTTGAAACTTCTTAGAATTGTTAAAATTACAGCAGCAAAACTAAACTTTTGCTTTGAGATTATGCTAAGGTTATTCGATAAATTTGTCTTTTTGAAATCGGTATTTACAGAATTAAATCGACTATGGATTAAAGCGCTCACTTCAAGGGAGTTTTCTAAGTCGCTGATTATCATGAATCCAATCTTACATTTTTAAATTTTAAGTAATGAATTAAAAATGGCGGATCGAAAGTTGAAAACTATCCCTGCTATTTTCGAAACCCATTTATAATCAGTGACTAAAAATACAAATAGCTTCACATTTGCTACGTTAAATTTTTATTTATATGCTGCTATAAAAATATGTTGAGTCTTTATTATCAAACTGATCGTAAAAAACTTGCTTAATTTCATCATTGTTGTTAAATTTTTAATCCATAAGTCTGCATTCAATTTTTAAAATAAAAAATAATCTGAAGAAACCAGACCAAGGCTGTAAGGAGGATGCGTAATTTCAGTGAAGCCACATTCTTGAATTGTCGCCTTAGAAATTTCAGCCGTATGGACCGCAGCATTATCGTGAAGCAAGTAAACTCCTCGATTAGTTTTTTTTTACCGTTTCTCTAAATACAATTTTGTGAGTTATCTCTTTCAATAAATCAGAGTAATATGTACATATTCTGCGTTAAAATTGTACTACACTGAAAGAAAAAGAGCAGCAAAATTAACTATTTTTTCAGCCAATTAATTAAATTATTTGATAGATCTAAAACAGTGAGAAAAACATTTACAAAATTAGTTAGTTTCTCAACTATTTTAGTTGATTTCACTACTTTAAATTGTTATAACAACTAATTCAATTAATTGGCTGATAATCAACAAAAGATTAGTTAGTATTGCTATTTTTTCTTTCGGTGTAGTTGTCCTTTTCGATGCTCCTCCATTGAATCTCTGTTGGATGTAGGATCATGGTAAAGGATTATAGTTTCATGACCTGGTATAATCGATTGAATAATTCATTTTTTACGACAAAGCTCTAAAAACTGCTCTCAACAAAAGATTAGTTAGTATTGCTATTTTTTCTTTCGGTGTAGTTGTCCTTTTCGATGCTCCTCCATTGAATCTCTGTTGGATGTAGGATCATGGTAAAGGATTATAGTTTCATGACCTGGTATAATCGATTGAATAATTCATTTTTTACGACAAAGCTCTAAAAACTGCTCTCAACAAAAGATTAGTTAGTATTGCTATTTTTTCTTTCGGTGTAGTTGTCCTTTTCGATGCTCCTCCATTGAATCTCTGTTGGATGTAGGATCATGGTAAAGGATTATAGTTTCATGACCTGGTATAATCGATTGAATAATTCATTTTTTACGACAAAGCTCTAAAAACTGCTCTCAACAAAAGATTAGTTAGTATTGCTATTTTTTCTTTCGGTGTAGTTGTCCTTTTCGATGCTCCTCCATTGAATCTCTGTTGGATGTAGGATCATGGTAAAGGATTATAGTTTCATGACCTGGTATAATCGATTGAATAATTCATTTTTTACGACAAAGCTCTAAAAACTGCTCTCAACATTTTGTATATAAAATGTTATATTTTTTATTTCATTTTAATTTATACTTCCATTTGCTTTTCTTACATTATATGTTTTGAGGTTGACACTTCTGTCTTGAGTTTTCGTTTCTTATGTTTTAATAAAAGCCTCGTCGAAATTGGTTCAGTAAATTTTGAAGAATAGTCCCATTTTAACGTATCGCAGCCTTGCGCAGAAATAATCTTAGTAATTTCTAAAGCAGCCGTTGACCTCAACATTATCTTGGTTACGTAAGTTGCATCTGCAAGACAACACTGTCAGAGACAACGTCAGAATATAAAGATAAAGCTACTTAAGGGCTAGCTAATGATAGTCTTGAGTTGCACGACGACAGAAGCACCCTGTACGGTGCACTTTAGATCCATTCAGCGCCATACCCACAA
Source organism: Machimus rusticus (assembly GCA_951509405.1). Taxonomy (NCBI): domain Eukaryota; kingdom Metazoa; phylum Arthropoda; class Insecta; order Diptera; family Asilidae; genus Machimus; species Machimus rusticus. Next base: position 3,846,620 of record OX608051.1, read on the forward strand.
AGCGGCTCATAATAGAACGCAGTCAGGACGACGGGTTTCATTTACGTTCTCTTAATAGCAATCTCGGGGCTATGTCTCAATAAGCAATGAGCTGGGGCTCAATGGGGCTCCAAAGCAAGCATTCTGGGGAATTACATTTTGCTCCTTGTAGGACTTTGTTCCAGGGCGCGTCGCTTTGAGGTCGCGAAAAATGCAATCCCAACCTGCATTTTGTCCTCATTTATTGCTCTCATGCATTAAATATTTTTTCCCAAGTCGTTCTGAAAAGGCTTCTGTTGTAAGTGAACTACTCGGTACTTTTTTCTTATAAAATCATTTTTGAAATTAATTGACGGGTCACCTAGTTGCTTAATGCTTCGCTATTTTTAAATTTTATTTCTCTATCGCAAATTTATGTACATATGTATATTTTAAGGATTATGTTGTTTTCTAGACTTGACTTATTTCCAATAATTTTTTTATTTTATTAAAGATACAAAAAACTCGAAACGTTGCATAATTTTTAATCATTGTTTATTTGTATATATTATATTTACATATAAAATATGTGGATATAAGATTATTAAAGAAAGCAAGTTTCTCGTTTTATGGTAAGAATTCATATTTCACCAACTTTATGATGAAGCTCGTAAAATTGGGCAAATTATAAATCTTTGACTTAAAAAAAAATGTTTTTAATACTGCTTTTGGAATTTATTTACCGAATTTCGTTTTAGTTTGCTTTTTTTTCAAATTTTAATAAAAAAGATTATATAATATCTATCGATTGAAGACATTATTCAAATTCATCTATATAAAATATTCGGAACATCGCATAGATAGTAATTTGGAAGCTAGAAAGTCATTTTTAAAACTTATGTATGTAATCGAAATATGCATAAGTAAGTACTTATTCAAAAATATCGACTAAAATTTCAAACTTCAATAGTGCTATATGTGTCTATGCATATTTTTAAATTTCAAATCAATCAATAAGGCACTAAAATTTCCTGCATAAATCAATTGCACCCCACACCTGTGTTTTTAAGGCTTCTAAGGCGCCTTATGTAATTTAATTGGTTGCATGACATCCTTTCAGCTAAATTGGCTGTTTCCCACAAAAGGAAAGCAACAAGGACTTTTGCAGCGCAAAGTAAGCACATTTTCCTCGCTCCAGTGTTGGCAACTAGTCCCATCTCCCTGAAGGGACTGGCCCATTGTGCTCTGCAACTAGGTCGCACAATGAGGGGGTGTACCAAGTGTGATGGCATGCAAATTAGTTGATAGACTTTGATGTATGTGTGTGCCGCTCTTATGAGTGCTTCGGCGTTTTCAAGTGCATCCAGCGTCCCAATTGTTAGTTTGAACACAATTTCCCCAATTGAGAATTATTTTTGCATTTCAAAAGAATTGTTATGGTAATAACACGTTCAATTTTAAAATAGCTTGCCTTTTATTCATAATCTGCTTAATAAATTTTTATACCTTGTGATCTTTTTGTTCGAGGATATACCAAATGAAATGTGCACAAATATTTTAATTTTAAAACAAATTACTTTTAGTGTTAGTAAAAACAAAATTTCAGTACATAATAAATAAATAATAAATGGTGTAGTGATAATGAAATTGAAACCGTATTACCTTTATTAGTGGTGATGCATTTGATATTTAATCACCAAATGTTTGATGCTAATGATTTAAATTGCATTAGCAATGGCAATGTTATTTCAATTTCATTACCACTGAACCATTTTGTGAAATTTTGTTTGTAAATTATTTGTACTGTCATTGAGTCGTTTAGTGATATTCCAAAACATAGTGCATTATCACTAAACGACTCAATGACAGTACAAACAAAATGCAATTTTCAATGCACTACCCCACTCCTTAATCTTTAAGTTATTTGAATTATTTTGTCATTAGTGGTAGGTATACAACAAAATATTTTTTTTCATGCACAAATATAAAAACGATAGTACTCAATAAATCTATATCTATTCATCTCCATATATGACCCATTTCAAATTTGTAAGAAAAAATCTTCAGTTTCTTCAAAACGAGTTTAGGAAAATTTGACTTGTGGAGTGTTAAGGTACTAAAAATTCACAAATTTTATAAAAATTCAAAGATAACAGATACATTGCCTTTAAAACTCTTTTATTATACAATATGTAGAGATATATATGTATGTACATATGTATAAGTGTGTATATTTTTTACTTATTTTTTTAACTCAAATTGTAGTGTTTCTAATAAAAGTAATGTTTCAAATTGCAATCTTTTATAAATTTTTATCACTATTTTTCTATTGCTTATCATTCTCAGTTCAGACGCAAAACCACGCTTTTCCAATTCAGAGGTATGCAAAACTTCCTCTTTCAACAGGTTAGTAGCAAAACCTAACTATTCCAAAATTCATATAATGCCTTTGTTAGGTAATGTAAGCTTGACTAATTTTTGAGGACATATTTGAAATAAGATTAGATATTTTCCCTTTTCCAAATAAAATCAACTTTGTAATATAGGTTTTTAGTATAGAAGAACTTAGCTTTTGATATTTCTTAAAAATATCTTATACCATAGTTAAAATCGTAGAGACCTAAATATTCTAATAAGCGTGAGATTTTATTGCGTTATTTAAATTCCTTATAAAACGTAGGAAACATTTTTTTGAAAGCTTAAATTCGGAATTTTATCCCTTATATCACCTCAATCCCCATATTTTTTTCTTATTGAATCGGTGTAATTACAGTGAATTTATACTTATATACTTAGATACTACCTCTATTTAAGGACTCTGGAGAAAGCTTATTTTTACATCATAAGCCCGGGAATATATGATGAGATTTCAGAAATCCTTTTCCATTTACGTCGACTGATTTCAAAGCAAGCAAGCTTTATAAAATGCAAAAGTAAAGTGGGTGGATATTTTTTATTTATTTTCCAACCTGTTCTGTTCTTATCTTTTTCCGGGAAAACATTAGAAGAAAGAAATAAAAATCTGCATTTAATCCCTGTCATGTTGAATTCTTTAAACATTTTACGAAATCCATACATCTTTCCTTTTGCGAAAACATCCTTTTCGCTCTCTGGAAATGGATTTCGTTCGGAAATGCCTTCATTTGGCTCCATTATTACTTTTTGTATCACGTAATCATTCTATTTATAAATATAACAAGCTGGGGCAAAGGTCCATGCGGCGACACAATTTACTGAATAATAAACATGTCACTCTCTGGAGCATTTCTAATTAAAATAATTCCAGGCAAACGGGGGGAGGAGGTGAATACGTGAGCTCATGTGGGATATTTATGGCGCCACTTTCCCTGGAGTGGCCCCTGGCCTTGATATCTGAAAATGCTCAGAAATATCTAGATGAAAATTATGATTCTTTTAATACGTTTATTATCCGAGCTCTGAACTTTATTTGCATGCGGACCACTTCAGTTTATTCCTGAAGTCTATTCTTGAAGCACTCGAGATTGCTCGTATTTTTGAAAGACTTGAGATGATTGAGCGCTGACCTTTCCTTTATTTACCACTTTTTAATCGCTAATTTCGAAGTATTCCTAACAAGCAATTTACTTTTATTTTTAGGAACTTGTGGCTGTGTCACCGGAACGAAGAAATTGGCGAGGAATTTTCATCGCACTACTTGTAATCGCGGCTGTTTTTAGTCTTATCATATTTTCAATATTCCTATTATCTCCAGGTAAGTTATCTTCAGATTGAAAACTTTTTTCAATTTCAGTGTTATTTTAAACTTTTTTTACTTACCTTGATTTTTTTAAATGTTTTATTACATTATTATCAACTTTTTCGTTTAACTTTGGTAAACAAAAACTTTTCTAACATATAAGTCAGAATTGTGAAACTTTTGTTAAACTTTAAGAAATCTTTTTTAAGAGACCAAAAAATCAACGATTTTATTTTCCATAAAAACCTTGCCACCTCTGTCTTAGCAAGAAGCTCCTATTGGTTTCAGGGATTTAGCAGCTCTGTGACGATATAAAATATTGTTCTTGCGAAATATCGAAAGATTAATGGTTGCCTCGTTTTGTTTGGACTTAGTACTTTCTTTGTATGCTTCTTTGTTTTGTGTTTAAGGTAATATTTTTGGCTTTAATAAAATGGTGGTTTGACCTTTTTTGATGAATTTATTATTTCCCAGATGTATTCTGAACCGAAAGCGAAAGGCAGTCCCAATTCCCAACGGCTGTTTAATTAAGTTAATTGCAAAAGTAGGAGAGACAATAAGATTAAATGGTTTAGATTAGATGATTAACCTATCATTTAGCCAACAAATAATAGAAAATGTTTCATACATTACAATACGATAAAAGTAATTAAAATTCACGTCTTATGTCCATACGTACGTTTCACAGCAAAACTTTAAATGAGAAGAAAAAGAAAGCCCTAGTCCTTTGCTAATTTTTAATATAAAGTTGAAATTTTTGGTACCAAAAATGAATAAATAATAGCTTAAACCAGGAAAAGTATTGCCACACGGAATAAGCATGAGGTCCCCACTGGTAACTGCAAAGCTGCAACGCAATTTTATTTGGTGTGTCAAAAATAAATCAGAACGATTTAGGAATTAATTAAAAAAATAAAATAAATAAATAAAAAAATCTATATTAGTATTATAATGCACATACATATTTATATATAAGAGTATGTGCGCTTATAGCGCATAATACAATATAAAAAGCATTTACAAATAAAATTTGGTGCAGCTTTTTAGTTTTTAGTCGAGTGCGGCCCTCGTGCGGCCTTTAAAATTGTCCACGAGTTATTTGTACTCAGTGCGGCCACGTTGAGGCCATAACATTTTTAATTTAAAAAAATAAGACAAAAAATTATTTAAGAAAGGTTTTAAAGATAAACCAAAAACACACCAGTAATAAAGTTTAGAGTATCCACCTTCAAAATCATTTGGTTTGTGATGAGGTAAACCATAAAACTTTACTTTAGAATTTAAATCCTTGAAATCCGAGCTAAGTATTCCATGCTTTGGAGGCTTAATGATTTAACTTAAGTATACATTTACATGATACCTTACCTTAATATGGATATTATCTTTTATATTACATGCAATTCATTGCGGTTAGCGATGACACCAAGCTTTTCCTTTGTCTGTAACCTTTATTTTATTAATTCGTGCTCGTTGAAGAGAAAAACATAAAAGGTATTAGTTTTTATGGTGGTAATAATCAACAAAAGTAGAAATTCCATTTCACGCTCTTCAATTATTTTGGGTCTTAAATCATTAATCGGTAAAATAATTTCCTGCTCACAACGAGCACTTATTGAAATATTTGCCAAGTTTTGTAGTAATTCAAAGTTTGCTAAAATTTAGTCTTTTGAATTAAGTTGCCTTATCCAACTTCCTGCACTTATGGCAGAAATGCTCAACATTACCAACATTAAAATTAACCGTGATATCGTATGAGAGTGCAAGAAAATTTGTGTTCGTAAATATTTGGAACTAAAGCGCAATTTGGAACTCTTGCAGAGGACGAGGGGATGCGAATACGAGGGAGACGAATGAATTTAGCTGACATTACTGGCAGAAGTCTAAAGTGGAGGCCCTTCAATGGAACATGGACAAGTGGTAAATTGTAAAGTTTTGGGGGTTGAAATTCATAATTTTAATTGTTTTCTACGTTCTGAAAGACGTGGAGCTTGTCTATAGAGATCCAACGGGAGGACTTTCCGTGCTCAACTTGGAAAATTATACAACTAGAATTTTAATGACAAACTCGTTCTTTGTATGTGGCACCATTGTTTGCTGAAGTACACAATGAAGAATAACTTTTCCATTTGTAGAGGCAGTTAAACGCAGAATCCTACTTAGTTTCACCGGACCAGAAGTACGTGCTGCTCGTTTCAGAGACCACCGTGGATGGTTCGAAGTGAGTTTATTTTTGCAAATTTAGTTGGAATTATGAGAAGCGAATGACACCCACAACTAGAATTATTAAATATTTGTAGATAATTAAAAAATATTATGAGCAAGATAAAACCATCTCATAAAAATTTTGATTTACACAGCATATAGAGATGTTTTTATGATTAGAAATTGTTGCATCATTAAGAGATTTATTTACATTCAAATTAATAATTTAAAAATTAAAATGAAATAAAACTCACAGAGAAAAATTTTAAAGAACATCTCAAAAAATGCGACTACTTCTAATCGATGTTTTGCGAAATATACATAAATAGGGGCATTTGTGATATTTTGTATAATATTTTAGTGACAACTTTTGCATACCAAAAATGTAACAGGAAATAAAATTATATCGTCCTGAAAAATATTTGAAACGATGTGATGTGCCTCATGCTTGCATTGTGTGAACGAGCGCTGGTTTAAAAGATTTGGCTTTTTCTTAAAATGCATGCCATTCTTTCGTTATTTTAACAAAATTAAGTGAAGTTTCCAAATATGTATATTTCTTTAATTAAATGTTTGTATCAAAAACTGACCCATGTTAGGGGTCTTATTATTATAATTTGTAAAATATACTGTTCCTAAAATGCAGGGTGCTATATTTTTTGGTATTATCTTTTTTTCATTAAGCATTTTATTGTAGTAAGATATCGTTTTTTTTTAAATGAACAAGTGCGAGTACGATTAACCCTGTTGGTTCCGTATCGTTATAGAATTACAAATAAAAAGTTTTCAGATATTATCTTTTACTTTAAATCTTCCTTCGTACCAAATTTCACGATTTTAGGTTAACAAAAAGTACTCTTTAGGTTTTGATTTGAAAGACAGTGAATTAATTTGTATGTATAAAAACACACTTTGATAGGCCGCATTTTTTTATTTCATTCAGTTAGAAACTTGAATTATAGGACTGAGACTGTAGACTTTAGCACATATTATTATTTTCCTGAGAGAAAGGGTATTGACGTACAGACCGACAGACTGCCAATAAAGGGATTCTTATAAGGTTTTAATTTTTTCCATTCGAGGCACGGAACATCCTAAAGCCTACTTTACACTATCTGATGAATACTATGATTACACATACCTATATATAATTTTTATTTCAAATGTGTTTGAGTACAGACGCTTTCAAACACTTATGGCTTCTCAAGCTCAGATTAATTTAGAAACAATTCCAATTTCCAAAAAGTCGATTTTCTTAAATGTCATAGGTAATATGAGAAATACAGATGAGTACAACACGAGTCGACTTTTATGAGAAAAATCATATATGCTTTTTTATACTATTTATAAGATAGTCTAAATTAGGTTTAAAATCGCTAAATTTCAGCTTTCAGTAAAAGGTAGGTTCTCTCTTTATATCAAGGACAAAATTATACTTATATAGAATTTCTAAGTTTATTAAATATGATAAATATCAATAATATGTGTATGTTGTTACTAATTTTTCAGCTATATACATATTTTAAAGAGTTGATAATGATACATATGCCAAGACAACCTAAAAATAATAATTTAGAAGGTTTATTGATACTGCCTATTGTACCACTAAAAGGCTGCTTCTCATATGCAGGAGAAAATCTCGTCTTAGTTTTCATATTTTTCTGTAGAGTTTTATCTTCGAGGAGGACAATACATAGTTCGTCTTTTTCAGGTACCACGTGTACGAAGTGCAGACGAGGAACGTGTTCGCGCTGGCCCCAAAGGAGAACACCGCGGAGGCCCCGAAGCTGCAGCTGGTGACGTGGGCCCCGAGCAACGTGAACAGCAACAACGGCAAGCCGGTGCCCGGCGCGCTCGGCTCAACAGGTGTGAAGTTGTTTTCGCAGGCGATTGCCTTCGTGCACGAGAACGATTTGTACTACAAGCCGAAGGTGCAGGGTGACTTGGTGTGCCGCATAACGACAACAGGTGGGTTATGAAAATGAAATACGCGACCTTGATCAAATCGAGCTAACCGCCCTCTGCAGGGGAGAAGGACGTCGTTTTCAATGGGATCCCCGACTGGACGTATGCAAATATCCCGGAAATAAAGAGCAGCACGGTCGCGTTCTCCACCGACGGCCTCTACATGTCCTTTCTGGCGTTCAACGACAGCCTCGTGCACGAGTACAAGTGAGTCCTGGTGATTTAATTACAAACTATAAGTCACTAACCCTTTTGTCACGTCACGTTAACAACTCGACTGTTTACATGCTTTTCTTAATTAAAAATCTCTTTACGAGTACGTCAAAATAAAGTCAACACTCTCCCCAAATTACATTTTTGTTTTCAGTTTCACCCTTTGCGTGCTGACAATCTAAGGATTATAGTCATCAATTCAATTTAGTGAGAAAGCAGGGGCCTATTTATTGTTTGTCTTATTTAATTTGTCGGCGCCGTAGGAAACGGAGAGGTGTATTCCATATTTATTTGTAACATTTTTAATGTACATAACTGCCGATTTTGTACAAGAGCTACGAATTTTATAGGGAATCGAATTTAAATGCCTGCATTTACAGAAAAACCATATATTCTTTAAAATATTTATTATTATTCCATTTTAATGTTATAAAACTTATTTTTTAGAAGAAACAAATTCTAAATAACTTTCGAATTTTTGAGTTTAATTGTTTGGAACATGATATCAAAGTTTTTTTTTTTTACATTTCTGACAAAATATGCTAAAATAAGCCCTTAGTTTTGAAAAATGGGTAATTTATTTGGGATTGAAAATAGAAAACCTGTTATCTCAACAATTATAGAAATCATTTTATGAAATTTAATTTCTATAAAACTATAATTAATTATGAATATAAAGAACATGACAATCGCACAGTCATGAAACATTTATTTACCGAGATCCATAAAATGGCTTTATAGCCAAATCAGTTTAGGTATCATTTAGGAAAAAATTATTAGAGAGCTTTTGTACAGACCTTCATTATAGCGCTACAAACAACATGTCGAAAATCGATAAAGAAGATGGATGTAACAATGGTTAAGGGACTTAGTGTTAATGTAACATTGACAAGGTTTATTTTTAAAATTTTCTTAGTTGGGCTAGATTCTAAGATTCTCTAAAAGCCCCACACGGGTGTTTTCATTACAAATAGAAAGGATTTCAAAATTTTATTGTTAATGTTTCTATTAGTTTTATCATTTGCTAATTTTTTATTTATAAACTACTTATAATTGACTTCGATAATGAGGTTTTTTAAGTATTGTTTTTAAATTGGAACTGATATCAAATATAAAAACTATTTAAAATTTCAATACTCATTATCATCAATAAATTAATCTGACATAGGATTTTCTTTCGCCGGGCTTGGGGTAATTTTGTAAGGGCCGTGACTCATTTTCTTTATTATTTAGTCTAATCTGCAAAGCATTTTTTATTAATAAAATAAGTTGTTTTATGAATAAAACAAATTTAGAATTTCGTTCAGTAGTGATACATATTTAGCTACATACATATGTATATAAAAAAACCCAAAAATAAGTCGGTTAAGTCGAAGGAAGTAGTAAAATTTTGAATCATGACTTAAAATTATTTCAGATACACTTGGATGGGAGACAATCTGAAGTACCCGGAAGTGCGATCTGTCCGGTATCCGAAGGCGGGCACGGTGAACCCAAACGTGACCGTCTTCGTGGTGAACCTCTCGGTCCTGAAGTACATCTTCCCGCAGCAGATAAAACTCCCGATCGAGCTGACGAACACGAGCTACGTCGGGGGCATGGTCTGGCCCTCGCCGCAGGACCTCTCGATCACGGTCACGGACCGCGAGCAGACGAAGTCCGTGACGCTCCTGTGCCGGGCCCCATCCTTCTCCTGCCACGAGGTCCACACCGAGGTAACTGTGAGTGACGGCTGGGTGCTCCCTGCCGAGGCCCCAATCTTCTCGAAGTCGCTCATGCAGCAGCAAGGAGGCGCCGCCGCCAACATCTCCGACAACGCCGCGACGGAAAGTACAAACTCTTCCTTCGAATTCAGCAACGGAGGCTATCTGCTGAAAAGACTTCCGGTGAGAGACGGCGAACACGGCCACTTCCGGCACGTCGTCTTCATTTCTTCCGTTGATAAAAGGGCCGTGCCCCTAACCATGGGCCGATTTGAGGTCACGGAAATTCTCGGCTGGGACGAGACGAACGAAATCATCTACTACATGGCAACGCCCGAGCAAAAGCCCGGCGAGAGGCACCTCTATAAAATAAACCTTAAATTGAACATAACGAGGCGCACCTACATAACGTCGAGCCAGCCCACCTGCCTCACCTGTGATAACTCCTTGGCGAGTTTTAAACTGATCAACAACATCAACGACACCCAGGCGACCACCGACGAGGACTGCGAGTTCGAGATTCCTAAGAATTGCCTCTTCAACAAAATCTACTTCAGCAAAGACTACTCTTACTACGTGCAGGAGTGCCTGGGCCCGGAGTCGCCCTCCGTCTATTTGGTGGAGACCCAGACGAACTCGAAGGTTTACATCCTCCACGCAGGCGACCTTCTTCGGCGCAGGTTGGCGCAGTTGGCCCTTCCGCAGATTCGCACCTTCAGCGTCGAAATTCGGCACGGATTTCATGCCCAAGTTCGACTATTCCTCCCACCTGGAATGAAGGAAGAGGAGGAGGTTGCATTTCCATTAATTTTACAAATGTAAGTCAACCCAAATTTTATTTATTTTTAAATTTTTATCAACATTTAATGATTACTTTAGTAAAGGAATAAGAAATCTCCATTTAAAAATTAGTTCAGGAAAATTATATTTTGATTTTAACAAAAGTCCGAACAAGAGGTTTATTTTTTTAGAGGTTGGAAGTGGTGGAAGTCAGCAATACTTTAAGTTTTATAGACTTTTTGTTATGAAAATTATACCTCATAAAATTCTCTAATCTTTTTAGTAAAAAATACGTACTCCTTTCAACACAGTCACATTACCATGAAAAAAAAAACATGTTTTCTTTCTAGATTTTATTCAATCAATATCTTCAAAATCGTTGATTCCAAAAAGTATAGAAAGCTTTTTTTATATAAAAGAATTGATTTTTTTATTCTCTTTAACCTTTTAACGCAAACTTTTAAATTTTGAAAATTATTCTTACAGGGAATAAATTCCAGTAAAAACTCTCTTTTGTTCATAGTTGGATCCCAAATTTCAAAAATATTCTAGATCTTGCTCTTGTTTAGAAACAAATAAAAATCATTTAAAATTGCTCATTGTTTTAACATTGGTCGGTATGATTTCAGTTCAAGGAAAGGTCTATAGAAAAGTTTAGTGTTCAAATCATTACTCTTTATTCGTTAAAAAATATATTTTTGTATAATGCTTAAGATAAGCACTTCACCTTATTCACAAAATATTTATTTTAGAGACTCTGCGCCTGGATCGCAGCTCGTTTCGGAAAAATTCTGGGTGGATTGGAACTGGTACCTTTGCAGCCAAAGGTCAATGATAATTGCTCAAATCGATGCCCGTGGAAGTGGATTCCAAGGTGAGCTCCTTCGAACTCAAGTTCACGGGAAGCTTGGAACTGTTGAGATTGAGGATCAACTTGGCGTTTTAACGTAAGAATTGACATTTTTTTTTATAAATATTTAAGCTGTTTTAAATACCCAATGTCTTTAGATATTTGCGGGATAATTTAAAATTCATTGATCCTGCTCGAATATGCGCTTACGGGTGGGGATATGGAGGCTATGCAACGACAATGACTTTAATCGAGGACTCGCAACAAGTGCTACAATGCGCGGTTGCTGTTAATCCTATTACTTCGTTCGGATATCACTGTAAGAAATTATTTAAAAAAAAGAAAAGTTTTATGACAAAAGTACTTTTAGATTCATTCTTCACGGAAAGATACATTCCTCAAAATGGCGATTATCTCCGAGCACTCCAAGAATCTGATCTAACGATGAAAGCAGGAAATATTAAAAACAGAAATTATATGTTAGTTCACGGAACTGCAGACACATTGGTGCACCAGGAACATTCTCTCATGCTGGCGAGATCTCTTATAGATCAAGAAGTCAAATTTCGACATCAAGTATGTATAATTTCATTTAGTATTACATTATTTTTAAAAACTGAATTTTCTGGGCTAGACAGTTCGTCCTCATTTTAAACATAAATTGTTAGTTAATAATTATATAAAATATTTGGTGCCTGAAAAACACGGTCAGTGGTTTGACAAAAGTGGCGTTAAAGAGGAAGAAGGACCAGCAAACAATTTAAATTAATTATTTCGAATTCAGGAACAATCTATGCAATAGAATTTTACGAAGCGTATCTTATTTTTTTGTTTTTGAATAATGTTTGCCGTTTGGTCGATTTAAGAACATTAAAAATATTTTTAAATTACTAGCTTTTCTTAACTTTTAGAGTTCTAAACGAGCCGAAAAAACAGAACTCTGATAATTACTTTTTGATAGTTAACATAGATAAAATATTCAATCCGAAAAATGTATGTGTAGTATTTCAACAGTCCACGGATTCAAAAGGACTTCTAGTTTTAAAATGCTTTGTTTTTGAAAATATTACTCAAACACTTATTTTGTCCGTTCTACTTCTAAGAATAGAGAAGCTTAAATTTGAGCGCTTTACCAGTTTAGTAGAAAATTAGTCTCTTCTTAGATGATGCATAGTAAATAAAAATGCTAATAGCTAATCTCTAATTACGAATTTAAAAGTGTACAATGTCATATTTAAAATTTCTATTTCCAGGTATACACAGACGAAGATCACAAAATATCAGGATCGCTTTACCATCTGTACAAAACCATTGAATGGTACTTTGACGAGTGTTTCGGACCAATGGACGACAACGAATGGGATCCAACTGGATTCTTCGCTTTTAAGCAGTAGAAGAAACTGCAGTAGCCGACGAGTAGATATTTTTGATACATTGTTGATGTTTTGTAATGGAGTCTTCTATGATATTTAATTACCCGAGAGATATTTTTAGAGCAAATCAGACTGGCGAAAAAAATAAAAACAAATAAGTTCAAATATTTTGTAAATAAGCAAAAGAAAAAAAATCATAATTTTAATTAAACGCTGCTCCTTTGTTTACTGAATATGTTAGAGTTAACAAAATAAAAAGGAGTGGAAAAAAGCCAATAGATAGCCCGTTTTAGGTGCTAGACATTATTATGTGAGCTCATGTTAACTGTATGGTTTTTGATCGTTTCAATTGTGCGCTTCGAAATTACCTATTTTGTACCTATACTTTGTCAGTAAAAAGACATGAAACAGCTGTTAGAGTAATTTTATCATGGTAGTTAAATATCAACTGAAATTTTAATAATTTCAGTTGTTGCCTTTACTTTGAATTTATAGTTATGCAACACCTTTTCTAGTTAGGTCGAAACGAGTTCAATAGTTGAATTACCTTTAAAATTCCTAGATATTAGAAATTGTTTTGACTTAACTCGACATGAGTTACATAATTTTACGTTTTCCCCAAAGTTTTTGAATTTGGGATTCTAATCTGACATAAAAGACTAAATTTAAGAGAATTCAAACAATTTTCCTGTGAAATGGTTAAAGTCAAAAAATCACTTGTTAGCTGTAAACATGCTAAACCATATGGAAATATTAAGTTTTATTGAACCTCATGAATGATTTAAATTTTGAAACAATCTGCGAATATTTCCTATTTTATATGTTGTTAAAATTGTAAGTTTTAAAATTTTCGGAACACCGAAAAGACAATATTTATTTATAATTTAACACACATTTGGGTTTCGCGTCATTCCATTCCATTTGGATATATATTTTTGAGATCTATAAATACGTAGTTTAATTTCAAATGCATTTTGGATCAGAATTGTTCATTTAAAAAACGCTAGTTTCAGTTAGAAACGCAGAAACCATCGTTTAGCCAAGCCCTCTTGAAGTTTTGCAAAGCATTGGTCGAAATGCATCCTCAGGCTCAAATCGCATTTCTAATTATAAATAAGTTGGTCTCGAATCTAAGAAGAATGATGTTCAACTAATATTATTTATGGTTTCGTTGTTCGTATACTTAAATTTGGCGCAATTCTCTTATTTTTGCCATTTTATAGCTTTTCCATCTCACAGTAAGTATAGACCATTAAGAACTAAATTGTGTTATCAATCAAATTCCATAAGTTTTAACCTAGTTATTGTATTTTACTTTTTCTTTCTTTGAAAAAATGTGGAAGTAATTAGTTTTAGTTTTTTACTGAAAAAAACTGTAATGAAAATTTTCAAAAGAACGTCTAATTAAAAGACGGTCATGATTCATATTAATGGTTTCCTTGTTCCAGAAAAAAACCACTCCAATTTTGTTGTAATACTATTGATATTATTATACAGGATAAGATGATTGTTTTATTTTTCAGTTAAGTATTTTTAATCATCTATTTACTATTATTTTTATCGTCAAGACTTTTAATATGTGGGAGAATTTCATTATTTCAATTAAAAATAAAACGATTCTCTTCATCTGCCATTACTAGAAAGCTAAGAGGCTGTTGAACATAACATTTTTATTTAATGAAGAAAAAATACAAACTTTAATACCGATTTTTTAAAAACGTCCCGACATTTAAAGTTCATTAAAAGTGTTTAAGGATTGTATAACAAATTAATTTTAACAGATAATGATAACTAAAGACAATAAGTTATAAAATTTAAAATTTCCCACAACTCTAATTACTGTGGAATGATGCAATTTAAAAATGAATTTAAATGTTTTAAATAATATTTAATGTTATCATATAAACAGTTATTCATATATTTTTCTCAATTTTAAAAATCCTTTTTGTGATGATAACTTTAAAGGCATCAAAGAACAAAATAATTTTAGAACTTTTAATTTAAAAATAATATTTTCCTTCATTCTTTGGTTTTGATGCTTTTGTAACTATGGTTGTTCTTAGTTAAAAAGAAAAAAGAATTTAATTCTTAACATTAATACGAAAGTAAGAAAATTTTAGAATTCATATGATAGTATAAATTTGTTTCTTCCAAAGTACTCGATCCCACAACAGTCTTTGCTATTCCCGAGGTGTGTTTATTATATATAACAATGTATTTGTGCCTAATTTGTTGATGGAAGTCTCAACTAAAATGTTTAAGATGCTTATGAATATAAGAATCCTTGATGTATGAAAAGTGTAACACTTCTGAATATGCACATTCATTTTGAGTATGCTAATTTGACTTAATATTCTAAAAATTGGTTGATATTAAATAAATGTAAACAACGCTCGCCAAACGTTTTGCACAAATAAGAAATTAAAAACGATAAAAGTTAAAGAAAACACTAAAAAGCGTCCAACATAAATTTTAAATAACGCTCTATTCGGCTGCTCAATTTGAATGTCCAAGTTCAACTGAAAGTTCGGACTAATGTAACCCTTTTTTAAGCGTGTTTTCCAGTGAGTTTTAGTAATTAAGAATTACTCGAAGCTTTAAATGTGACAGAGGTTAGACATCTAGAGCAACAAAAAAGCGTCAACGTTGATAGTTAACTTGTCGAGAGGAAATATCTGTAAAACTTAATGTATTTTTAGTTTAAGTTATGAATGCATTAAAATGTATTTGTTACTATAAATTGCGTTTTTTATTTCTTACAATGAATCATCCATGCTGTTTTGAAAGGTATGTCGTGTTTTATCATAATAATTCGCACAATTTTAACAATGTTCTAAGAAACTGTACCGGCTATAATAATTGCTAAAATTAATTATACAGCTCTAATTTTCCATATTTAGGAAACAACAAATTATATAATAAAAATAACAATTTGTAAATTTTGTTTCCACTGTTAGTGACTGACTCTAACTGTTATAACTTGTAGGAATGTGAAGCATTTAAGCTTTTAAGGTTGTAAAAAAGGCACACAAAAGGCTTTCTTGCAGTCCTTAGCTTTGAAGCTTTCAGGAAACAAGAAAAGTTTATGGAAACATAAGTTAACCATAATTAATGCTTTATACCACTTTGGGAGCTTTAATTTAACTTTAAGCTTGTTATCTATGTACATATGTTACAGAAAAAATTGTTTTCAATTTTCCTGTTCCCGAGCTAGAATGACCCCAATTTATGTAAGTAAGACAAAAATCATAAAATTCACGATTAAAATTAGGTTGATATTTGATTTAAAAATTGATAAGTTTTTTTTATTATTTTTATTAATACTGAAATGAATTATTATTCATACTTTGAATTGAAGCCAACCCAGGCTTAGTGAATGAATAATAAAACATTACACATTATGTAGAGCTGCGGTGATTATTATAATCCGTCCCGAGAAAGTCAATTCGCTTCAAAATTCGAAACCTAACCTATCTTATAATTCTTGATTAATTAATTGATTTTAATGATTGTTTGTTAACTACGTAGAACGACAAGCTAAATAGATATGTAAATTTTCATTTGTAGCAATTGGTATCCATTTATTTAAAAAAAATACTGTTTTTTAATTTGAATATCTCCAAATATACTTTTTGTTTATGAGACAAATTGTTAAATAGTTTTGCAGAATCGTTAGACAACAAGCCAGCTCAATGGTCCAATGGTTGATAACAGCTTTTCTAAATTAGAACAAATTAAAAATTATCTAAGGACTTTTATGGGACATCTTATAAAATCTTCTTCAGTTATGGATGATATGATAAAAAAGTTCTGCAGAGAAAAGAGCAAGACTACTAATTTATCACAATAGTAGCATTCATTGCTATAATTACCTAAGTTTTTTAATATTTATGATTATTGTTTTGTTATTTTAAATTATATTTTTTTTTTATATAGAGTCCGCTCAGAGCTTACTACACCAATCACCATTGACCTTATACAGGGAAAATACCTAAATAGTAAATAACATCCTATATGTAAATATACAATAACTAAAACCACAAAAAATAAATAAATAAATTGAAAGGTTACTGGAATTCGAATTTTTGATGATCGAAAAGAAAAATTAAAAATTTTACAACTTCTAAGCCACCACCAAAATGCCACTCTTATTTCTTAAACAATCCTTTAGTTTTTGTAAATAACCAAATACATATGTTCAAAATCATAAGTTTAATACATGTACGGTTCATTTCATCTACTTCGTCCGTTGGCTTTGCCACAAAGAAAGGAAAAGGAACTTTATCTTCTTAATTCTTCAAAACTGCAAAAAACTCGGATGGGACACGCCGTCAATTACAATAATTTTTCTGTCTACTCTCTTGCACCGAAATCTCATTACTGCTTAACTGATGAAAAAGAGTGAGTATAGAATCTCCAACTTGATAAGTGTTCTTAATTAACCAATAAAATTTTAACTGAATTAATTCATAATTAAGTTATTCTAAATGTACTTTGTATTGATTTTGAATGATAAATGAATATAATTAATTAGTATAAAGTGTATAAATCCGGAAATATTAAATAATTATATTCCAAAATATTAGAATTTTTTTAAAAGTTGTGTTAGCATTAAAATCCCCATCTACCCTACTTATGTATGTTAGGTACCTAACTTAGTTTCACAATTTCATCCCAACTTAAAAGACTCGACCATATTAACGTGGTTTTGATAAGTTTTAATATAATTTCCATAAATTGGCTTTTCAACCGAGTTAAATTGTGAAATCACAGAAATAACGTTTTAAATGTGTCTTGCCAGGATGAAAACATGCGCCCACAAAACCATAAGTCAGCCCCTTTCTGACTCAAGAGGAGCTCAGATCCCCTTGAACGAAACACGAAACGCTTTATGGATTGAATGTCGAATCTCATGAAATTTTAAAATCGTTTTGCAATTTTCGCACATTCTTCGAGCCAAATGGCTGCCGGGAATTTCTTATTACCCTTTCGCCACCTCGAAGGGTTGCACGGGCATTGTTCTTTCGATAGCTCGAAAATTGTGGATACGGATTACATGAGTTGTAACGACTTCGTGAGGGAAATTTTAAACGATTGTAGTCCCATTCGCGATACCTTTATTGAGAAGATATCAGAAATTTCCAATTCATCTCTCAGTTCTTATCTTTCCAGGCTATTGGGTTTATCGGAAAACTTTTAGGAAGCCGACATCTCAAAAGGAGATATCTGGAAATGGATCATAAAACGTGAATTTTGAATATTTCAATGATATATTTCCACGTATTATATTATAATCTATGAGCAGTTGGAAGTTAGTCTTGACTTGTATGGAGTCAAAATATTTATTGATATTAATTCTTTCAAAATTATTTAAAAATCTATATAGATATGAACAAAACACTAAATACAGTGTTGTGCAAAGCAACATTCCATTACAAAAACTTCCTAATTTTATTCAGTGGAGAATAAAATGCTATATCCTATTTTTCTCTTTTCATGAAGCATTACAAATAGTTGTTTTCACAACAAATTCACAACTCAATTTAATTGAAATAATTTTTAAAAATAACGAGCTTCGGTACGATTAGTGTGTAAAACTAAAAAGTTAGTTGCCTCCTTAGTATTTGGTATGGTAGGCTTTATTTTGAATAACCTCAGCACACCTTTGTGACACAGAGGCTATTAAATTAATAAAGTAGATTGAGGTGTGCTTTCCCATTCATATTGTTTTTAGTATTTCCCTTAGTTCTGTTTTATTTCAGAAACGTCAAATTGAGACTCGCCGTTTAAGTATCCCCAAGAGATTTTCAATAAAATTAAAATCTACTGATTGAGCCGGCAAATCAAGATCTTGAAGCCCATTCTCTTTTACCAGCTTCGATGCGTGTTTTGGGTCACTTATAATTTAATATCATGCTGAAATACTTATCAAAGAGGCATTTCCCATTTGGCAACATTTTCGTCCCAAAAGTTTTGTAAACAAAATGATTTATTATCTCCTTTATTTTGAGATATGTTATACTGTATTTATTTTTTTGTCCATTCAAAATTCTATATTAACGCAAGGATGTTTTATATCAGGATTATGTTAGTGCCCACTCAGTAGTTATCATAGTATGACTTGTGAAATTAGTTGAGTAGAGTTTTTGCAAGAAAAAGTGGCCACTAAATAATTTCACTTTAGTGTATTTATTTTTTTGTTCATATAAGTTTGTATAAAAAAGTAGGTATAGAAAAAAATTACGGAAGAAAGAGGGGGTGGTTTTGAACAAATTTAGTTATTAAGCTAACATTTTGATTAGTTATAAATCTAATGTTTAATTCAAGATTCCATGACAATGTACCCCTTTACAATTAATCTCTAGTTTCCCCATACTTATTTTATATAGGTACATATAAGATAATATTTTAATTCTAAAAAAAAAAAATGAAAATTTAATTCCTATTAGTCTGAAGGTGTATCATAGACAATTATTTAATATCTGAGCTCAAACAATTTGTCGCAGCACGCAGAGAAGAGCCAACCACTGTCTAGCAGCTCCTTCAATGAACGCGACACTCCGCATTCTTTCCGAAAGACGAACTTGTAAACTTCTTCAAAAATCCTCGGGGGATTTCCGTAATGCCTCGAGGCGTTGGTAATGGCATCCACGTAGAGCCGATGGGTGTTAATATTAAGCGTCTGGAACGAGTCTTCTGTCGTCAAAGGGATCAGCATAATTCCAGAGGACTCCTTTAAGTATTGTTGAAAAAGTTCCTCTCGCAGGACTCAAAGTTGGGGGATTACGCGAACTTGGGCTGAAGTCTTGATTGCCATCATTAACAATTTTTTCCTCAGTAAAGCAGGGGGTATTTCAGTTTTTAAGAAATTCTAAATACTTGTTCAGAGCGTAAATAAATAGGTATGTAATTTGATTATTTATAGGAAGAGATTTGGTTTTTGGTAACACATTTTAACATTGGTCTGAAGATGAATGTAAATCAATCAATCAATTCCTCCAGAATTATAAAACATATTTCCATATTGTCTAAGAATATTTTAAAAACATTCATAACTGGTTATAAGCGTTGTACTTATTTATATACATTTGTACATAAATGCATTTTTCTCGAATCTGGTTTTTTTCGATAAGTTTTCGATATTCGGTTTGTTTTTATTCTTCCAACCTCTATTTTATGAGTCATTCGAGCCATTTCTTGAGAACCCTTATGGTTTAATAAAAAACTAGATTTTTCACGAATATATTATGTAATAATGGTTAAAGTTGATAAGTTTTTTAAGAAAGAATTTTCCAAGACGTACAAATACTTTGACCTCTGAAACATTTTTACACATTTATTAAGGAAATCCAAATTCACCACATTTTGCAGCTGTTTGACTAATACATATTGATGATAATTCTTACTATATATAATATAGAAATAATGTTTAGTTGTAAAGACTTACAATATGAAAACTTAGATACTATTATTTGGTACTCGTTTTTTTTTTTAGAGATTTTGTTTCTGACTTTATAAGTAGAAAAGCGAGATCAGCTTCCCAACGAATTATGATTTTTTAATTCTTACACTGAACAATATTACTTTTTTTGAACTATTTTTGCATCAAAAGCATTTTGATTTTGTCGCCAAATTAAAATTAATTTTATCGCTTAATATTAAATAATTTTTATTTTTATGAATCTTCTCCAGAATGAATACTTGTTATGCTTTTACAGCTAAAAATTTATCATTTATATTATGGATATATGAAAATATGGTTTTTTGAGGTGCTTAGTGGGAGGTAAAATGCAAAATCAAAAATTTTAATTGTTCTCAATTTCGTGCAGAAGTTGCGTGGCAGCAGTGGCCGTTTATTTCAAAGTCGTAAAAATTTTCATCGCCAGACGAGTTCAGAGAAAGACTTCCGGCGCATTTTAGCGATGAAAAGATTTTCTTCAAAGCGCTCCACTGCGAAAATGCTCAAATGCACTCAGTTGTACAATTTTAATTAGCTGCAGTGCAGCGAGCGCCAAAAGAGGTGAATTTTATGCGTCGCGGCCGCTCCTTTAAGAAAATTTCACTTAAAGTGACCCGAAAGAGGCATGCACCGCACCGCATCGCGCCACGTTTGTCGATTACCGCGCGATTTCAGCCCCGGTGCCACTCAGCGCCGCACTCATTCGTTACATTGGCGTCATTCCCAGGCCCCGGGAGTGCACCCGTCGCCCCCTTCAAACCCCTTTAAATGTGACATTTCCTCAGGAGCTATCGTGTGCAGCGGCTTGCATTCCTAAGCAGCGTTTTCGCGAATTAAATGCAGTTTCCGAGCGCGGGTCAAGGGCCACTCGAGTCAAAGGACGCGCTTTTTCAGCCTCCGCGGAAAAGGGAATCTGAAGTCGGAAATCTGAAAATGCACCGCCGCACGTCCCGCCCTATTCCCTGAGATAATCCGGCGTGGAGCGAATAAATCTCGAGGCTGCAATTCGGCGGCCTATGAATTTCAAACACGAGGCCTCGAACGAATCATAAAAATTTCAGGATCTCCCGGAAATATCCTTGTGATGCCCGCCCCCGCAGCTCCCGGCCAGTAAGTCGTTTTCCACTTTTCCGCGGGCCAAAGGCTTGTTATTTCGCCCCCGTGGCCCCGGGATATGTAAAATTGGACGTGCGTGACTTGAATCCGGGCGGTGGGAACTCTTCCAGGTGAGGGGCTCCGTGGGTTAGGTGCAAATCAGCCTATTTGGCGATTCATAAGTTTTAAATCCCAGTGCGAATTGCGAATCGCTCCCATTCACCTCATGCGATTCTATTTTTACAATTTATACTTTTTAGGATCGATACAGTCAATTTTTTTTCGGTATAACATCAATTTTTTAGGTATAACACACTCAACATGGGATTACATTTTTAAACTTTTATAAAAAATGAACCATGAGGAACTGAAAAATCAGAAATACAAATTTTCATGGATTTATCCTTAAAAATGAAGGACTTTCATGAAAACTTACATCCCTCATTTTACCCCCTTAGGAGAAGAATTTTGTAAAATCCTTTCTTAGTGGCCGCTTATTCGTCACAAAAGAAATCCTATACTGTCCAAATTTTATGGATATAGCTTCAGCGGTTTAGTGTAGGGTTCGGTTCCGTACTTGTTACTGCAATCGATGAAATCGATTAAAAGAGGGTTTTAAATTAAATAATTAAAATCGATCCCTTAAGTTGTTTGAGTCCAAATGAGCATAAACCGGTTGGCTACATCTCGTAAACTGTTTGACCCCATAGTAAATGTTGTGTTAGTTTTAAAAGTAATTTTAGTTTATGTGATATAATCTAGATTTTTTTTAAATTTTTTTCCGAAATTGCGTTCAGGGTGATATCTTGGTAGACGCAAACCTATGTAGTCGAAAATGGCTACTTAGGGATCGAATATTTCGAAAACGGAACACAATTTTGAAAAAGCGTTTATGACTCTTCATAATAATTTTAAATTCCCCGATATTCCACTCATTCCAACTCATGAAGGATAGTAGTTATGTGTGTAGGTAGTGTAGATAGCCTTAATTATTATTTTTTGTCAAAATGTTAAAATCTGCATATCCTACCTTCTTCCCTTGTACCTTTTTTTCTGCGGAACCCTATACAAATACTCACTTTAAAATTTAGATCGAATTCTAGTTCAACTTCTAATTGAGAAATATTGACTTCCACAGCAATTTTCTTTACAAAATTATTTGATAGAATCAGTACAATATTTTTATTTTATTGTTATTTTATGTGAAAAAAAATAATAATAAAATAAAAAAAAATATAGAGGTTATAGAGGTGTTCATTCAGCTTCCTCTTGACTAGGTTTCTGGGAAGCAAGAAACGAAAAAATTATTATTAAGTTCTACTCTAAATTTCAAAATCTTAATTTTTGGAATTTTTTTGAAGATAAGTCTTAAGATGCCATTGATTTGTATTGAAATGAACGGGCGGGAAGAAAGATATGTTTGTTTACTATAATCAGAGTAGTAAAAAAATATAGGCTAAATTTCAAAATCTCTCCTGAAAAGATTTCATTTTCTAGGTGCAGTAAGCCGCATCTCGTGGATCGAAATCCATCGCATTGTCCTGTCGGGGCCCAGCCCACCGGCATATTTAATGTTGAATTTGGTTAAAACTAGTGGGCAATTCGACGGGCCCACCATGAGGCCGGGCGTTTGTGTGGCGTTGCGGAGAAATCCCGGCGAACCAGGGCCCAGTCGACCCGGCTTTAAACTCTTAATTTTCCAGCAGGACGGCATTTGCCGGGTCCGGGCCCGGGTCCTCCAAATTGTGGTGCTCCGGGAGCATTACGCAAATGGACGCTTTCTAACGCCGCCACCAAATTTCAGTCTCGGAGCCCTTAAAACGCACTTTACGCTTTCAGCGATGGGCGCCGCAGTGCGTTGCGATGCATTTGGGCGGCAAAACGTTAAGCACATTTGGAGCTCAGCAGGGCAGTTGCATGGCTGGATGCAAATGATTCCCGGAATCGAAAATAAGCCCCTAATCCTTGGCGATTAGTTTAATTGCATTTTGTGGCAGTTTTGGTGTCGATTTATTGGTGTAATTACCTGGACCGTATTTGCATCGAGATTCGCTTTATTCGCCGTCCCAGTCGAAAGAAGCTTACTGGAATTTTACGTTTAATTTTACACGGTCACTTGGAGATTATGGCGAAATTGGAAAAAATAATCCGTATTGAGCCAACTCCAAAAATATCGCCTAAATTGCCGCGTTTAATGTAAATTATTGTCGTTCATTAATTGAAACACAGCGGGAGGATCTGGCCGCGTTTGGTTTTCAGGTGGCCGCTGAATTTCAGCGGCGTCGATTCCCCGTGTAATTAAGTTTCCTTTATTGGCGTCAACGAGCTCAACTTGTTTAATGTCCGCATGCATTTTTAAATTTAATTAATTTATTCCAATTCAACGTTTATTAATTTCGCCGTTAAATACCACACTGATGACTTGTTGAGTGCACCACCGCTTCGATTTCATTGCTCTCGTTTTTATTTAAAATTAGCGAAAATATTTCAAAAGTCCCCCCTTACTCCACAAACAAAGAAATGTGTCCAGGTGAGAATTTTAATTAGTTTTAAATCACCTGGGATATTTTTATGGAATATGCGATTATTCTGCGTTTTTCGTATAATGTGAGGGAAGTTGGAGTTTATGCAAACTATGCATGCCTATAAAATAATTAATTAGTCGACAAACTAATCTTTATAGCCTTTAATACTCTACTTGCTAAATTAAAATTCATACGCTGCTGGCAAATCGAATTACAGAAAATAATTTAGAAGAATTTTTGTAAAAACTAAAGAATAAGTATGTTTGAGAAAATCGCTCTGTAGATATAGGCGTTCATGTAAGGTTCGAGATAACAAAAACTGAAAATGTTAAAACCTAAATCAAACATAATTTAACTATATCTTGAATTTGATTCCCAGTATTTGTAACTATGATTTACAGGATTAAAAGAAATTCGAACTTTTTAAAAAAAAACCTGTTTATAAATTTGGGGGATTTAAAGATTATCTTCTGGTATTGTTAGCGCTCATTACCAGAGAAAGGAAGAATTGGCTCTGAAGGCCAAGGATTATTTGAAATTTACTCGTATTTTCAGGTTTTATGGTTTCGAAAACATTGTGCAAATTACATTGAGCCATCTATCGCAAACGCAAAAGTCCTGCTGTTTAGACTTTATAAAAAGTTGGTTCAAAGAGTTATAAAGTCTTTGGTTTGACGTTCCATAAATTGTTAAGTCTTTCTACTGTGCGTTTATTGGAGTATGTTAGCCCTGTTTAGATTTCATTTTAGACGATGTATGTTTATTAATTGCTTAATTAATTAAATTAACTTTTTAATATTATCAAAATACGTGAAGGGGAAAAGTTTTTTAATGGGGTCTAAAAGCCTTTTTTTGTTAAGGATTAAGTAAAAAATGTGCTACTTTAAATTGAATATTAAAACTGAAAACTTCTCTTCCTCTTCAAAAGATATAAATTCTCTTAATAACACCAAACCCTCTAACAAGTAACACCTTTCATTAAAAGCAAATTGAAAGACGAAAACCCTTTTGTCCAGTTTATTCAGTTATTAATTTCATGTGCATTGAGTCCAAGTTCCCTTCCCGCTGTACGAAACCTCCGGAAAATGAATGGCATCCTTTTTGCGCAAGGAATGCGCAATCATTGCGAACCGTTCCGGTTAAGCAAGCGTAATAAATACTCTCGAAATTTGTTTGGTCTAATTAAAACCTAAAGCTAAACATTTGCACAAAACAATTTAAAGTGTCACGTAATCATTTCATCCCTAATAAATCTGGGTCTGCGCCCGCCTAGTTACGGAACGAACCCTTTATCTCCCAATTTCCAGAACGCTGCACCAAATTACCTTTAACGGGTCCATTCATGCTCCCTTCCGGGAAATTTATTCGCTCGGAGCCGGCCTCCACCCCCACTCAAGGCGTACAAAAGCTCAATTACAGGGCTGCGTACCGCAAACCCCCTGAATGGGGCCGATTAACAGAGACTCCGCCGGGGCACCTCGGGAGCTCCGGCCTTTTTCCACCGAAAGGATAATCAGCGAAAGTTTACCTTTTATCGGAGGAGCCCCAAATAGCGAGATTGATCCCCCCGCAGCCTGGATATTGATGACGAAAGCTTAAGAAGGGCGGCCTTCGATCAGTTTTATTCACTCCTCGCTGGACACACCGCCCCCCGGGTGACATCTTATCCGTCTTGATAAACACTCATTCGTCCGGCTATTTGTAAGGATTTCCGCAGATTACCCGGTTTATCTCAGTCGTGCGATAAAAAGCCGCAAATAGAAATGAATGTCAGTCGTAATCACAATAAATGTAACGACCGACAGTAGTCCTTAGATTGGCCACAAAGATCCGAAGTCCGAGTGAATTGACCTCGACAACCTCTGCAAACTCCTGCAAAATATGAAATATGGAGCAGTGGCGTATTTTAAGATTTGGCGCCCTGGGCCTATAAGATTTGTAGCCTCATAAGTTAAGCAAAATAAACAAAAGTCTTTAATGAATAAATTTCATACAAAAAAATAAACACCATTATTAAATATTTACATTTTTTTGCGATACACACTGTAATAATTAAAGATTTTTATTAAATCAGCTTCTATATTAAGAATAGCTAAACTTCATTACAATTTCGATTGCAATTAATGAAAGCTTCATTAGTAATTAATTACAATGAAGTTATTGAACCAGCATTACCATTACCATTACAACTACCATTGCAGGAATGGTAATGATAATTTAAAAACATTTCAATTACTAATAATGGTAATGGTGAGAATATTACTAAATTAATTAATTAATGGACGCGTTTTTGTTGCGCCGGGTCTGGGAATGATGAGATGAGAAAAACGCATTGCCTGATACAATGCACGTGACACTAAATTTTTGCTGGACTGTCAATAAGGCCAAACAATTTTAAAATGAATGCGCTAAAATTAATCAAAGCCATACATGTCGGCTATTTGGCGCTAAAAATACATTAGGGTTTAAAAAACAAGCTTAAATTCAATAATAGAAAATAATAACAATTTTTGTTTTGAAAGGACATGCCGCAAAGTTGCAATTTTCGCAGAACTTTCGCGGAGCAGCAAAATCGCTACGCATATGCATTGTAACAAGAAGGCCTGGTTCTGGAATTGAATTCATTTTGCGGCGCAACGAAAACGTATGTCGCATCTTGAATTCGGAAATTCTGACAGTTGATTTGAAATAATAATAATCAGTAAAGATATTACATATCAATAAAAAATACACTGTAATAAGAAAATATCGGCTTGGTTGCGCTCTCCCTCTCAGCCTGCCGCCCGGGTATATTCGCCACTGATATCAAGGTTGAAGCTCATTCTTGAAATTCTAGAAATAATATTACAAAAGGCACTGCCTTCGCTTGAAATTATGTAATAAATGAGTAATTAAAGTCGTTGTGGTCAAGACCGTTTTCGGGCGATTTAAGACGAGGCCAGGTAATGCACTGGGGCCAGGACTGCTTCCGGAAGTTATGCACTTAATTTGTCCTTAGCCAACTCGAGCCGGCCTCGGTGGTCTCGTTTCGTTTACTTTGCGTGCAAGTTGCCATTTGTTGTCTGCTCTAATTCTGACCACAGGTGGGCTTAATCCTCTTCTTAGACCGAAGATTTATGGCGGAGCTGTGCAAACGATTTCGTTTGAGTTAATTTATGAACTTGTAATTGTCTGAAGACACTGATGGAGTGGTATCTATTCACCGCATCGAATTTATACCCCGCACACACTGTTCTCACTCTGAATAGAACTTTAGTTAGTTAATGAAAAGCAATCAGCCCGGCTTGATCTTAACTGATTTTCTTATTATGCCTATTCATATAATGGCAATACATACTTGTCAAGTTAACTATCCAAGCAGTTTCAGTAAAATTTAGCTACTTACTTTACTATTACTGTAGCTGTGTTAAAATGTTTGCTCTGGCAGTATTTGTTTTATATGTTTTCTTAAATCCCTGAAGGGTTTCCTCTTTCAATTAAAGCAAAAATTTTATAAATTGGGCCTAATTTCAATTATGGAGCTTTTATGGCCTTTAAACAAACCCTTTTTGATTTATCCAGTTAAATTGGTTGAGTTTAGATTAAGACAATTATTTTGTTTATTACAACAAAAAACACAGTCGGCTGAAAACTGAAAAACTGCACAACTGCATTCAACTTTTAACATATACTTAAGTTTTAATTTTATATTTGGGTTTACAAAAGAATAAAAAAAACATTTTCCCCGAAAAGCAATACATCGTTACAATTTTCCCAGCCAAGCGCCAAGATGACAAAATTTCACGATCGACCGCTCGTTGCATTTCTGTTATAGGGATGAGCTAGCATATTTTACCTTTATTTTTTAAATTAAATTCTCGTCCGCCAAGAAAGACGAGCCCAAAAATGGTCGACGTTTCGATCCGAGGTACCGCCAGATCTCATCAGTATGGTTGAATGGCCAATGCCCATGCCACAGACGCCACGATCGTGCTGATCGAACGCCGGTCGCTATATCCACTTGATTAAAATTCCAAGTGTGAATTACAACGAAGGGAAATTTTGTAACAATATGTTCTTAAATATTTATTTGTTTATGCAAAGCTAGCTATAATATAGTTGATAAATATATATATAAGTTTTGGATTCTAGCACTAAATTGTATGATTTCTATTGTAGTTTATAAGATTGAATTGGAAAGTCATATTCATAGGAAATGTATGTTATAATAATAATAGATGTTTAATGTAGGTACTGATATTTTATAAAAAAATAAAAACAAAAACGATTTTCGTAAAGGTATTCCCCTTCTTAAGCACTAAAGGATGGCTTTAAAAATTGTACAACTTCAACTATATAAAAACTAGAAAAACAGTTTTCAGTCACCTGAAAAAGAAACCCATTTTCAAACACCACAAATAAAAAGAATTTCTCATGGAATATTTCATCCTTCCAAACGCAATCAGATACGACGAGAATGTATTAAAAAAGTTTTTTTCGTTTCTGTGGCAAAAAAGGCAATTTATAACAAGATAGAAGCGAACAGCCATAAATATTTTATTAAGGACAAAAGTATCTCGGCGGGATCTGCTAAGGAGCCAGAAGCCCAAATAGAGCCATTCAGAGGATCCTCCCCCGCATGTGTGTAGTTCCTTATCTCCCCTTGTTCTCTTTATGATAATTCTTTCAATAAAAATGATTTCTGCTCGAACGTCAAGGAAAACCATTTCGGCTAAGACGCCGCAGACACTTGCGGGGGCCCGGGGATCCGGCTTTTGATTGATGATGTGCTCCGGGATGTGTGCTGCATATCACTTATGCTCCTGCTCTACATATGTCCCTTTAAGTAACATTAACGTCAGGATAATTTATTTACTCTGTTTGTGGGAGACTCGCCGCGCCGCGCCGCTCGCATATATGATAAACTGCCGCGGTGAAAGGTGGGCCAAATAAATTTCGTCTTTTTGCATAAACACGTGTAAATGCCGCTGGGGCTGAGGTGTCAACTTATTTCCGCCTATGGGATGTTGCAGTGTAATTGAATCAATTTCACTGTAAAACCACAATTCGAGCTTCAGCTTAAAGTGCATTACTTGTTAAAATCCATCTGAATTTTCCTGGGTGAAAATCAAAACGATTAATCGCTTTGCTCATTCTGAACACGCCCTACGTCGCTCTAATTAACAAGCCCTGAAATTTAAAAAAAAAAACTGATTTCTTCAAGCGAACGTAGTAATTTAAAATAAAAAAATGGATAAATCGAAAGAACCCTCGCCACCAGCTGCATCTGACAGAGTTTTATTACACTCTGATTTTCGTTCAGTTTGATTCATTTTAAATAATCCCGCGGCAATTAATGAGCAGAAAAGGCTCAATGGATGGAAAATATTTCACAGTTGAGAAATTTGGCAAAACAGTCCAACATCGATGGTAATTAACTAAATTTAATTTTCATATTTCAATATTATCAGTCGCAATTGTAATTAACCAATTGTTCTGGGAATTATTTGCCAATTATTGGTGCAGCAAAATGAGAATTGATTACGCTGCAGAACAAAAATTACAGCTCTGGCTAGTGATGTGGAGTCAATTGTTGCGATTAAGCGCAATTTAATTATGTTAAACTTCCCGCTGCAATTGATTAAGCAAATCAGATTAACTCGAACCGAAATTAGTTAGTGTCAATAAAATCGGGCTGTCGGCATAATTTATGTATTTATGTTCAGTAGCTTTTCCGGAATTCTCCCGCAGCCCGGCTTTTACCGTGGAATTATTTTTGGTCGACCATGACCAAATATCGCAATTTCTAGGCAATTACGATTAGCACCACCGCCGGGATGCGTCGGGACGCATCGAGCGCCCCAAGTCCTTAGTGTGCCCCACGGAGGTCTAGCCCCCGGTTTTGGATAGTTGTCGGCGAGATAAGACATTACAAATTCATCCAGCCGAGGCGGCTTGATCCGCCCGATTTAAAATTCAGCCGTGGTTCCAGCGGTTCAATTAAGTTAAGGACGAGATCACTATCTGCGGGTGCGGAGTAATTTATCATTTCCCGGGTGCAGCGGATTCTGCCGAGCACACAAACTTTCGCATAATGTCCCGCATCAGAGTAATATCAACTCATTAATCATTGAGCCCTCGGGGGATGAATTTGATTGGGACCGGGTCCAAATCCCCCGCTGCATCAAAAAGGTATTAGCCACAACTGCTGGAAGGACTCCTAAGCTAGCAGGAATTGTACAAGGTATGCATATTTTTATTTTGAAATTATGATTATGTAAATACAACAACCAAATTAAATAAATTTTGTGAAATTGAAGGCACTATAGAGCCCTGTTATAATTGAAATTTTGCAAGTGCCTTGGACTACAAAAAATGCTAATATACATATTCTATTCTATAAGCTTCCTCTGCTTTTTAAGTTCTCATGAAATTTCCTTAGAACAACAAATTTCGAGTCAATAGCATACGAATGTTATGAAAAATTATACTTTTCTTTAACAGAAATACAGTTCAGAAGACATATTTTTTCTAAATGGATTTTTGAGTGGCGCACTGTGCTGTGCTATTTGTATAACTACGATACTTATACTAGGTAACTAATTATGAATTTAAAGAGAAAATACTGAGAAAAATAAATAGTTTTCGACTCGAAATAAAAAATATCAAAGCTTATGTGTCGACCCTTACCGAACATTTTAACTAAAACTAAGACTAGTAGGTACTTAGGAAGATTTTAATTTTGCTTTTGAAAAATGTTTTATTTATCAAAATCTTCTGTAGATATGATGAGAACCACAAGTCCACATTTTTCTTTATCAAAGCTAAATAATTTATAGTAAAAATAACTAATTAGGAGATTAAATGGTAGCTGAATTTGAATTTGATACTCAAATTTGGTAATTAAAGTTTTTTAACGGTCAAAATTTTAAAATTTGTCGTAGTAGATAGATAGTATTAGTTTTCGAATCGCTGCTTTTGAGTTTCACTTTTAAACGAAAAAATTTAAAAGATTGTTAATTTTGCAGAACTAGAATTTAACTATTTTAGTACCGAACGAAAAATTGAAGTATGGCATGTGCGGAACCCAATTTATGTAATTTATTGAGATTTAGGAAAAGGAAAAAATTGTTTTAAAAGATACCTAATTATAAAATTCAAAATGGAAATTATATAAATAATGATTATTAGAAAATATGTTCATTTTTGAGTAATTATTAGTTTTCTAACGTGGTTTAATAAATATATACTGATTCACGCACAACGATATATTACCGTCGTCGGTACTTTCCGGAATTGTACTCATCGGCGATATATCGTTGTTCAGCAATACAAGGGTTAAAGAAAGACACGCGTTGGAAGTAACTTTGTCAGTTACATCAGTAACCTGGCAGTAACCTAATATCTCCCGCAGTTAAAAAAAATATATTATAACACAATAAAACAGTTCTCAAAAAGCATAATAAACATAAATACCACCGCGAACTTTCCCACCCACCACTTGATACGTAAATTGACAGAAGAAGAGCAGGCAGTTCAGAACATTTATTGAGCATTACATGGCAATTTTATCAGATTTTGGCCGCCCCCGCACACCCACTTGATTACAGCGGCCGCAGCGCCACGACGCCGTAATTGCCTGTTGCTGCGATATAATTGTCCTGCGAGCCGTAAAAGGTCTGCAGATATTTCCCTTCGTTGTAATTGCGCCGATAAGGAGCTCTTTTAGTACCACCCGAAGACACCCTGTTGTGATTTGGGGCTCCGCCAGGGAGCCAGGCGCCCCTTTTGCCGGTGAGCGTGAAAATATGTGTCTGGCTGTATTCAAAATAAATCTACTGCTTTCGTTCTATGTTTCAAATTTTAGTATCAGTAGTAAAAATAAGTAGATTTAAGTTTTCATTCCTGATTTAGTTGTGTGCCCGATGAAATTTCTAACTTAAAAACTTAAAAAATTACCAACTTCCATTCAAAATTGCATCCCCTATTTAACCCCCTTAGAGGATGAATTTCCAAAAATGTCTTCTTAAGTGCTCACATATTACATACGTAGGTACGTTATAGCAGAAACTCCAGTGCCAAATTTCATGCTTCTATGTTTAGACCCGCCACCGGTTTAGGCTGTGCGTTGTCTGTCAGTCATTTGCAGATTTTTATTAAGTACATGCATACATACATATGAAATAGATTGAATTTTTTTACGTACTTACTAATTTTTCCTAAATTTTCAATTTTAAAAACAGCAAATAATTTGTAAGTACTAGATTTCAGCTCCAACCATAAGCCTTTTATTGTATATATAATGTATATCTCTTCTATTTTATTATTTTGAAATCTAAAATCTATCTGTCGAAGTAATTTATATGTATGTGATATATTGAAGTAAAATTTGTTACTACTATATATACATATTACTTGTAATCCGCCCTGGTCTAAAAGTATTTTCATTTCTATTTTGTGCGACTAATTTTTCTCAACTTTCTAATTGAAATGAAACTTGAATATGCTGCTAGAGTACAAAGGGGTTAAAATTGCACCCTATATTTTAGAGATAAATGTTGTATTCCATAAATTTGTCTTTTATATTTTTAAAAGTTTGAAAAATAAACCAAAAGTTGTCCCTTAAAAATGGATAAATGCAAAACATATGTATATACCGAAACCTTACTAGTTAATACAAATCCTGAAGGCATCTTCATCTTCATAGGAATTTAATAAATCTCAAAAGGGAGAAATTTTCTTCAGAATGACCATTGAATTAAATATGATTTCTCCGGTCAGCTTGCTTTGAATGATGTTTCCATGGACATAAATTCCTAACCCAAGGCAGCTTGGCACGTGCGTGCAATTTTGTCATTTAAATACCTGAACAACGTGCCGAGAATATTGCCCTTTTTATTGCTTAAGGACAGTTTTCCACCTCAGCAGCATTAACCTAAATATGTCCGAATGAAAGAAGATGCCAACGAATTTCAAAAAGAAATACGGATGTATAAAAGTTCGTGGAGACTTTTCAATTTATTAAAGTGCGCAAATATCATGCCACTTTTTTTGTTTTTCTCCTCAGAAGTTCGGGAAGACTTTTTCGCAGTGTTTCTTAGGCTCGCAGGTGTAAGAAGGCGCTAGACCGTGACACAAAAGATGCACTTTTGATATTATCGCCTCTTTAGGATATTGAAAAACTTTTCAAGGACTTTTCAGGTTTCTGTAATCTATGAAGGCTCACGTTTTTCGATGGTTATGGAGAAAGAGTTGTTTATTACAATTCCTGGAAAGTTGTACAGCATTTATTGAAAGTTGTTTTTCTTGTCGTTTTATTAGCAATTATATTTAGAAATAATGATACTTGTAACTCATATAATACATATTATAGAGTATTCTTATTTAAATAATTTTTAAATTTTATTGCCCGAATACTGTTTAGAAACAAGTTCAAATGGGCGGTAAAAAGGACACAGTTATTAAATTAATTTCTGCTATCGTATACATATATCTAAGAAGAAATTCCTTTT
This sequence comes from Machimus rusticus, assembly GCA_951509405.1. NCBI lineage: Eukaryota > Metazoa > Arthropoda > Insecta > Diptera > Asilidae > Machimus > Machimus rusticus. The sequence continues at coordinate 3,879,952 of OX608051.1, forward strand.
CGTGATATGTATAGGTACCTACATGCATACTATCCTTCAGCAAGACAATGCGAGGGTATACACCGCGGCAAATTATACCAAAATATATCTTGAACAACTCAATATCAAGTTATGTCTTGGCCTTCGAGCAGTCCTGACTTAAACATAACAGAAAATTGCGAACAATTTGAGCAGATCGGATATCGAAACGTGAACTGAATGAACTAAAGTAATTTTTATGCCTGGAATGGGGAAATAATGAGTGCAACTTTTACTTATAGTTTTGAAATTAATCTTAGTTTTATTAAAATAAATTATATCATCTGGTTAACAATATTGTAACGTTTCAATATGGAGAATTTGATACGACTTGTATTTGGAGGAACTAAGTTATAAGGATTTCAAGTTCACCGAATATCTGAAATTGAACGTGGTCTTGATATTATATGCTATACTGTAGGTTGATTGATATGTACATTGTAAACATATTATAATTTTTTTTTTTCATTTTAGATACGTTTTAATTTTTACTGAGTGATTTATTTAATTAAGATGTAGTTTCAATAATGAAAAGATGATTTTTAAAATAAACTGTTGCATCAGAAATAAAATATGTAAAATGTTGAACTGTGATTTTATTACATTTTTTTTCTTCAAAAATGCTTATTTTGCCAATTTTGTTTTCTCCTTCATAAAAAGATTAAAATCCATTAAAAAATAACCCGGTAGAAATTAAAAAAATCTATATGCGTTTAAAGTAGACAAAACTGTTATTAAATCTAGATTATTTTAATAATAAATTAGTATAAAGATAATAAATCTAATTTAGGGTATATACATACATATCCATATGTATGTAAATATTTACGTATATATTGCTATCTTGAACTTTTCTGAAATGAAAAGAACCTCTACTTATTTGAATGACTTATCAATTTTTATAATTCTCTAATTTCCGAATCATTAATTGGATTTGGTAGAGCAGTAAAATAGGAACTCTACAATATAATAATATATCTAATATACACATATATGTACATAATATATTTTCCTACTACCAAAATTAATGGAAAATTAGATTTCGTTCCTTTAGTGTTCAAGTATTAAATATAAGTGGCTCCGATTCACTTCACCTGAAGCTGATGAGCCCTTAATTAAACTGGAACCATAGAGGGCGACTGTGAAGCTAATTCGGGAACGATGGTCTGTGGTCAACATCCTTTCGACAAATCTGTGAGAGACAAGTTAAAACATTCGCTAATGAAATATGTGTGTCAGAGCGTTTACCCCTAATTAGATTTTACTTCAACCAAGTGACGCCTTGATTAATGATACTCTCCATGGGACATGTCGACTGAAATGACATATTCAGAACGCACACCAAACCCACTAACTGGGGGCTGAATACCCCGACGGTGCTTGGGGATATTTCAGCCAGCAACAAAGGGCTTTACACTCGCTGTAAGATATTTACGAGTTTGTACCATAATAGCATATCTATGCATGCGACTGCATCCGTCACTCGAAACGAGGGCAATTAATTATCGATTATCATCGGAGTGGTTCTAAAAACTGCCTAGTGATTAGTTGGTTGGTGTAACTAAATCTAAATGTACCTTCTGTTGGTTAGAGGGAATATTTGTGACTAGATAAATCATCATGCATACCGTAAAAAAAATAAATTTTAATTTTAAATTTCATAACAATTTATTCAGTTCAAAATTGGTCTACAGTGGGACTGTATAATTAATTGAGCAGTATAACACCATTAAGACGTAGAACAAATGCCCTCCTGATAACGCTTGAAACATTGTTCTTTATGACACGCCGGAGGATGACAAAAGAACTTAAATCACATCTTCTTCAGAGATTTTCTTTCTTAACATTACGAGCTATCTGTCACCAGGGAGTAGACAAAAGGACTTTCTTTTTGGCAGGGGTGGAGTGCGAAAAATCCTGCGGGTTGCGCGACTGAAACAAAGCACACCACCCGGCAATTACACCCCGCGGAAAGACTTTCCCGAGGCATTAACAAGAATAACGATGTGCTCGACTTCATTTCTGGGGAAGGAAGTATTTTCGAGCGTTTTCCCATAATTTCTGGTTTGTTTATTTATTTATCTACGCTTTTGTTGGTCGCAAATGTATTTTAGGGTGTCATTTATAATGGTAACAAAGATTTTGTGATTAGTGGAATAAACAAAAACATTTGTATTATGGGATTTTACGAATGCTATTTTGCATTATAGGATTACATATTATTATTATTTTTGTCATATAAACTGATATTTGTATGATGAGGCGAATGATAATTTAGTCGGATTTTAGTTCATTCCATGCATGATACACGAGCATACTGTGAACTTCATTCGTGCGAAGTTGATTCATATCTTCAATATTTATATATTTTAGAACTTCTTCATTCCTTCCTTTCACTTTTCCATTTTTTTTATCCATTATTTTATTAAATTATCGCCTCGATTTTTGGAATATTCGTTGTTCGGTGACAATTTGACATTGAATATCAGCTGATTATTCCGGGCCTCCCATTTTCATCCACCGAGAATTAAGTTGTGGAAAATTCATCCGATTACGTTCGAATGAAGTTAGAATTGCAGCTTCAAACTTAATCCGCAGTGATACACGGTACAATCGATGATGATCCCTTCTCGATCTTCCTTCGACCGTGCCAGTGTATCTTGAGTATTATACCATTGACATATAAAATATTTCTTTTTAATATGATAAAAACAAAGAAAGTTCGCCGTGTGTCTGTCCTAAAACGAATCCAATGATCATGCAGAGCTCAGAGCAGCCTTGTATCGCATGGTAGAAACTAGCAGAACGAAGCTCTAAGTCTAAGTATTGAAACACAAGACCATAAATAATAAATTTTTGGCTACATAGTAAAATGAACAACGTATTAAAGATAATTTAAGCCGCTATAGACCTTAATTAATAATAGTTTCACTATTCAAATTTATACGAATTACGATAGGTATAAATATATATGTACAAATGTAAATTTTAAAAAAACTTAACCGCGTTTATTTCAGACATGTTTTTGTAAGGAAATAAGAGAAGAAAATTAATGAAAAATTATTTTAAATTATTCAAGCGTTTATTTCAGACAATTTTTTGTAGGGAAATAACAGTAGAAAATTAATGAAAAATTATTTTAAATTATAACAAAATTGTTTCTAATATAAGTAGAATCACTATGGAAGAAAAATAAACTTGTCTAGCAGATTTGTAATAATTGCTATTAGTGAAAGATAGTTGGAACATTTGAGATTTATTATTCAAAATGGCATACAATATATTTCATAATTCAATTTTTTTTCCAATATATAATTAAGCGTGATCTTTGTAAACCCTTCTACTCCAATCATAGAAAATTACTCCGACTGTATTCAAAAGAATTGAAAACGTTATATTTTTCAGCGATGTTTTCTTTAAAATTTGAAACTATATAGTATAAAAATTAAGCTAGCAATACTTCCTTACTTCTAGAAGATCGCTAATGAATCAAACAATAAAAGTTCCAAATGAAACCTTTTGGAATCCCTGAAGGCATAGTTCTGCTGCTTGATTTTCAAGATTGCAATGCTGATTTTGACTTTAGAACTGGAAAAATTATAAGCATATAATAAATTCAAACTTATGGCATACAAATTAATGGAGTCGAATTGGTTGTTAAATTCAAGAAGGCATCGTAAAATTGCCTGAGATTAAGGCATAAATATAATACGTATATGTAATTTTATATATACTTTTGGCTGAATTGGAGCAAGAACGTTCTTTGCATGCATAAAGTTAGCCAATTTACAAACAGCCGCGACCCTGCAGAGGCACACAAATCATCAAAACTGCGGCGCGTTAAATAAATCGCGTGCGGACTTAATACAACGAGGCGAGCAACAGATGGCGGATAACAAGAGATTACCTATTCCGGAAGTATAGTTGCCAATATGAAATTTACCGGGTTCCGATCCGGGCGTAATATTCACCAGGACGATTTCATGTGTGCCAGCTTAGCTCGTCCTAACCGGGCCCGGCGCAATAAATTTTCGGTGAGATAAAACAAGCCCGGGACGGAACTTTCTGCCGAATTTAATCCAATAACGAATGGAATATTTCTGACCTCGGGCATTAAATTAAATGTTATCAGGCGGGTGCAGAAAATTATCTGGATGTGTACGAGGTACGGGCCCAAAAAGTAATTTCGACTCCCCTGCGTCTAGTCTCAGATTGGGACGAAAATGGATTTCCAGGGGCGAAAAAGGGTCACTCGTACCAAGGTGGCGGTCAGTTTGTGTGCAAAACGGAGATAATTGCTTTATGAGTAGTTAGTTAACGTCCAAATTTCATTTCAAGTGGCGGCGAATTTTAATTACCATCACTTTAGGATTAATTAGCACAAAACGAGGGCTTCGCATTTTCGACTGATAGACACGGTCTGCGACCTTCGATGTGGGTAAACGAATGAAATTTTAAAAGCGCTCATCTTCGCGCTATAATAAATCTGGCAGCTAATGGAACACTTGTAAGAATTCCCACCGTCTTCTAATTGCGATTAATTTTTAACCCTTTTGACTTTAATCTCCCCGGCAGACACTTAGAAATTTGCGAGAACTTTACTTGAAGGGGTAAACTCTGTGAATAACTTATAAGCCATCTTAGCTCTAAACTTTGATTATAATTGACTTAAGCCCAAAATTGAAATAACGTGTTCATCGTTTACCCAGGGCCTGCTACTTATACGATTCCTTCCAAGGATGTGTTAAAGTGTAACAGCTGGCAAGAAGTTCCAAGAAGTTGCCGGCCAAGGGGTGGGTCTTAAGCGAAAACTTTGACAAGGGTACCGACTCCGACTCCGACTCCGACTCCGATGGGTAATGAAATAATCCGCTCCTGCAGGAGTGATCGGCTCTTCACATTAATTCCCTGGAACCATGTTCTCTGGCGGACTGAATATATTAAAAGATAATTACAATTTGAAAGCAGCACTCGCAAGGTTTCTGCGTGATACACCTCATCCAGAAATTATATACTCTAGAGGACAGAGCTATACCACCGTAATTTAATGATACTACCAGGAAAAATGGAATGAGTTAAATAACACAGAAAACACTATGCATTACTTATTATCTTTTTAGAATGACAGCCTATCTTGAATCTTCTATATAAATAAAAATGAATCGCTAAATGTGTTGCTAAGCGCAAAACTCGAGACCGGCTGGACCAATTCGGCTAAATTTTTTTTCATACATTCGTTGAAGTCTGAGGAAGGTTTTTATGTAGAGAAAAATTGGAAATTGCATGGAAAAACGTAAAAATCAACATTTTTCTTTATCACATCCAAACTGTACCCAGCTTTATTTATTTTTATAGTCAAATTACTTCGTGTTTACTTAAACTCCACCATACTTGGTGCGTGGGGGTGTTCGGGATCGCTAATTTCAAAGCAAATATCAGAATTTATGAATTCAAGTTGGGCTAACTGTTAACTTTTAAAGTTTATGTGATTAAGTGTGTCAACTTTTAAAGTTTATGTGTGGTACCTAGAGGTTGCGGGGTCACTGAATTTAACACAACTGTCAGAATTTACGAATTCAAGATAGCGGACTGCCAAATTTTAAAAATTAACGCAATATTCACCGAACTTGGTACTTGGGGGTTTCCGGATAGCTGATTTCATAAACAGGAGATTTTCCTTTTACAAAATATTTCATCTGTATATTAAAAGTGAAATCTTGTGTTTTTATTTGGTACGAAACTCCTACACGGTTCAATTGATCATCCTAAAATTTTACCACGTATTATTGAAATTAGTGAGAGGAAGAAGAAATGTTTAAAAATTTACGTTCAAACAATATTAAAAGTATCCTAACATTTCAAGAGATTTTTTTTTTGAGGGGAAAACTAATTAATTTTGCAATCTTATATGTACATAATTTATTTTTTTATTAGGTAACTTATAAAAATTGTTTATTCCTTAAAAAGTAAACAAGCAATATGCAAAAAAACTTTTTTTAAAACAAGCTTTTGATGCTCCATGTCAAACTTTCCACACAGTTTTTACAATATATTTAGATTTTATTTAAAATCGAATTTGATTCGAGCTTTAAAAAAGTCATGTAGTTTGAAAAGAAAAAAAAGCATCTCTCAATGTCTCAACTGTTTGCCTACATGCCTACACCCCAGGCAGACAATCTTGAGATGTTTTCTCACCTCCCGTGCGTCGGTGGGACCAGAAAGCGGCTCGACGTCTTCATCTCGAAAGGAAGCAGGCGAAACATAAACCGCAACTGCCAAGACGGAGTTAATCACGTGTGAAGTGTTTTTCAGATAATCCCCCGAACAAACCATCGCTCCTGATGATCGATAAAAGCCCCCTTTATGTGTCGGGGGGGCGGAGGCCCTCAGCCGCAGAAGAGCCGGGATCCGGGACCCGGGACCGGGACTGGGACCCTGCTGCAGAAGCCCCGACTTCGAGGGTCGATGCGGGCTGCAGGACTGTGGGTAGCCCCAAAGTGTTTCCTTTTGGTATCTGATTAAGTGTAAACGGAACTGAGCCGGCCGGGTGATTGAATTAGCCATTTGTGGAGAAAACAACAGATTGAGGCGGTGGTCGGGGGCAATAACTGCTTATCACTTACTTTTGATTAATGCGGTTGTTTGGATCATCTCCCGATGGCCCCCGGCACCGGCACCGGCACGGCACCAGCAGAGCAGACACACACGCACCCAGGAGTCATAGTCGCCGGGGTACGTTCGTTACACGTGCTGAATGAGTCGACAGAAGCGAACTCGATTTGGCGATAAGGAGGATATTAAACGGCGCCGAAGGCATCAAACCAAAACTCAATTTAATGGCACAACATGACGTTGCGTGGAGCCCGAACCTTAGCCGGGTCTATTCCCAGAACGTTCTCCCCGAACGGAAGCTGATGGTTTAATGAACTCGTTAACGTTTATGCGTGGGGTCCTTATGCCGCTGGAAGATGTTTTGAACCGATTTCACGGGAAATGGCCCACACCTCCGGAGCATGAGCCCCAAAAGGTGGCGGAGCGTTCCTCTTCAGGCGCTTCCTTTTGATATGCACGCTTATCGTGCCAAAATTCCCACCCCTGTTTAATAATGTTTCTATTCAAAGATACAATTTTTATGCTCTGTAATTGTTGCTATAAGAATAGGATATATACTAAATACATTTTAAACGAATAAAGTACGTACGTTAATTTTCATGCTAAAAACAATTAATGCACTGTGATTTGTTAAGTTTCAAATTAATATTTTTGTTACAGCATAAGTTATACTCTAGCAAGATCTGATCCAAGGTCCAATCTTTATACGTCTTCGCCCAATTTAAGGGTTTCTTCTTATTTGCAGGTCGAAGGAAGGGTTTCTTTGTAGCTACTGAGTGGAAAAGGTTCTTTTAACTGACGAGTCAAAAATTGAAATTTTCGAATCTAACATGTGTGAGTTTATTTGTCGATGTACCGGCGAGCGGCTGTTGGATAGCTATATCGTGCCTCCTATTAAACATGAAGGAGGAAATCTGATGCGTTTGGAATGGTTTCGGTGGAGGATCTACTGGCGACCTTGTGAGAATTTACGAAAAGTTAATAAGGGAAAGATATGTTACAAGAAGATATTGAAAGAGCATGCTGCGTCATCAGGAATTACAACTTTTAGGTTAAGGACTCACTTTTCAAGAAGACATTGATCCGAAGCACTCATCGCACCTATATGGATCATTCTTGGACAAACTAGAAAATTTAGGAGGAATTGCAAGAGAGAATACTAAGAATTTGTAAGGTAGTCATAAAAGTAAAAGGCTTCAATTAAAAAACTATGAATGGTTCGAATAATTATGAACGGTAGAGTAAAACGTATACCTAGTTGTTGTACACGTTTGCAACATTTTGGTAATGGTAATGGAATTTTTGTTTTCTTAAAATAAAGCTAAAATGCTAAACCTTGTTAATTCGCTTAAGTGAAAATTTGAACTTTAAGCAATTAAATTAAATTTAAAGAAAATTTATGTGGCTTCAAGTCACTTTAAAAATGGAAAGATTTAGATTCTATTTTTGTATAGTAAGGTAATAATCATTAAAATTAAGATATTAAATAAATGCTTCCATGATATTTACAAGTATACTCTTGATTTTGAAGATTCTTTAAGAGAATATTTTACAATTGCCTTTTCGATTACTGATATTCAAAACAAAAAAAAACGTAGAGAGACTAGTGAAAGCTGTAGGATTAACCTAATTTCATATTTCGTGCCGCTTATAAAAAGTTTAAAAGAACATTTTTGTTCATATGCAGATCAACAGTACACGCGAAACTTTCTCTTCACGTAAAAAATGTAAAACAAACAACTTTCATCTCGCAAAGCATGGAAATACTCGAGGTAGTACGTGTAAGGGGAATCGTTTCGTAAAACTTTTATACTTAAGACTCCTGATAAAAGTTGTAATCCGTAAATGCAAGAAGTGAGCTATAAAAAACACTACAAAATTCTGGACACACCCTAAAACCCCACATATGAAGTTCAGAAATTATCTTTAAGCGAACAGACATCGGTGCAAAAACTACTTCGAAACTTTTGCAAACTTTCGAGTTGATTTAGTGCTCTGCCTTAGCACAAACATTGTCGCAATCTGAGCCACAAAGGAGGAACCCTTCTCATCTGCGAGGAGCACAAATAGGATTATGATCTTATCGGGAACGAAACAGACGAGGAAATAATAACACCTTCTGCTCCCGTAAGGAACTTGCCTTAAGACAACAACTTTATAACCCTTTGTCAAGATTTACCTCCAGCTCACTGTCTGTTGATTTGAATAGACGGTCTTAAGCAGTTTAATTATAAAAGGGATTAGACTGTCCAGAGATTAGCATCTGTGGCTTCTTTAAATTTTTGTAGAACTATAGTCATTTTGTCTGAATTCGCAGGCATAGAAAACTGTTTCAATAAAAAGGTATTTTCACTAGACTATAGACCTTCAGCGGTTGAGGAATGAATTTAATGAAGTAGAAATCTTAATCTTTTGGAAACAAGTTCTATGATTTAACCACTAAAAGTTTTTTCAGCTATAAAATCCATTTCATAAAAGTTTCATCAAATCCAAAGGACTTGTAACAACTACCGCAGATGAATTTATGTGAGAAAGACTCAGGAAAAGGATTCCATTCCATTATTAATTTCCGCTTTATGGGTCTCATGGGAGACATTACGGTGGAGCCCGCAATCGAAATTTAAGTAGAAAAATTCTGAAAAACATTAAAATTTCTTCATCAACCCTTTCGGCCGTGGCGAGATTTCGAATGTCTCGGGCTCGGAAAGTTCACCCCCGTCGGCCCGGCTTTTCCGCATTAATGGAGATGAGAATCTGAAGGAACGTCATGAATAAAACTCTGGAGGGTCCCACAAATGCAAATCATTTTCCACTTGAATTAAAGCGAAAATAAGTCGATTTTATAATTAACTTTGTGTCGATGTAAACACAGGCCCTCATATCTCCTTGAGTGAGACTCGCACTGGGACGAGGATTAACAACGACGTAAAGCGACTGTCGCACTGAAGACGACGAGAATGAGGAGGATTTTGTTAATTTAACTCGGGACATTTAAATTGTCTCATTAGAGCGGCAGGAGGGCGCCTGAATAATAACGAATTATTTCGTTTCTAAAATAGGGGGTTTAAAGGGCATTTTTGAGGATCAACACGAGTTGTTTCATGTCTTTACGTCAACATTTGATAATTTGATATTTTTAAACCCAGAGAAAGTAAATTTTCAATTCGACACTATAAACTTCATATTCAAAGACTAGAACACCATCTTTTGAGTTTCTTATAAATCCCAACAGCACGAATTAGCCCTAGGCACTTTTGGATAAGTTGTAAGCCCTTTCCAATTTAATATCCACCACTTTGTTAATGATATTACATTAATTTTGGTTTTTTAATATTAATGCCAACTAATCCTCATAAATAATTAGGATTTTTAAAATGTAACCGAGCCTATATAATATCTCCATATGTAACGCCAACATCTCAGTAGCTATTTCTATTTTGGATGTTTTTATTATGGACTATCTTCAAATGTATAATAAATACGTCGTTTTATAATCTACCATATGGACATAAGTGTATTGCAAGCAGGTATAAATTTTATTCTTGAATTTGATGGCATTTTTATCAGTATTTATTAGCGATGGGCTCAATTGCTTTTTGACGAAAGTGTAGTGGTTGTAGAAAGCAATTTCAAAATTAGCACTGATTCATCATCATCAATATCGGCTTTTTATAGATAATGATTTGAAAAATTACATGACATTAAAAATAAAACTAAGTTTTATTTTTCTCTAGACGAAAGAACTAAGAACGTGTAAGACGTTTTGAAGAAACATTTTAAATATGTGTGGTTGTTCCCACCAGATTATTTTTTATAGAAGAAACCGTACAAATTCTTTATGTAAATTTAACTTCAAATAGAACTATATGATATAATAAAAAGAAATACTTGCTTTTTGCTGAGATAAATTAAAGTAAATATTATGTATAAGCGCCTTATACAAAAAATTAAAATTATCTTTGACCTGTAAAATGAAAAGGTATTGTAAAAATACAATTTTTATAAAAGTATAATTTTCTTATACCGCAGATATTTCACGTCCCTACTCCCAACGCCAAAAAGTTCAAAAGTTATTCACAGAAATATACCACGAAATCTGTTTTGACTCTTTAAAATGAAAATGCGCTTATGCAAAATGCGATTTTTTAAAAGTAGGTAGGCACTTCAAAGAAATTATGTCTGTTAAAAAAAATTTTGATAAATTTATTCACTGCAATAACATATTTTGTATAGAAAACACCGACAGTTTGTAGCCAGTTTAGCCGGTTTAGTCGATTTATCTAGTCTCTATAGACGATGTACGAAGAGCGATATTCTGGATAAATTGTAATAAGTGTAAATAAGTGTTTATATGTATACAGCCTTGTTCAAAAGTATTAGGCACCCCCAATATTTTTTAAAAGGAGCCATATGAAAAATGTTTGAATAAAAATACATGTATATTCTTAAAGAGCATTGCACTGTATTGCTATTATTAATATTTTGTACTTCCTTCGTTTGCTTTTATGACTGCTGCTACCCTTTTCGGCATAGTGTTAACTAGAGCGGCACAAACATATGGAGATATTTTTTCCCATTTTTCGAAAATAGCCTGGCGCAGGGACGAAATTGAAGTGTAATTGCATTTGTTGACTCTTGCTTTTAATATGGGCCAAAGATGCTCAATTGGCGACAAGTCTGGAGACTGTGATGGCCAATCAATTACCCTAATCAGTTTTTTAGACAACCACTCTCGATTTTTCTTAGCCGTATGCCAAGAAGCATTATCTTGTTGGCAGATGTACTCGTTGGGTACTCCGCTAAAAATTTTGGCTATTGACGGTTCCAAAATGTCTTCCAGCATAGTTGTATATTTTTTAGAATTTATCCTTCCTTCGCCGACGAAAGGTTTTCCGACTCCGAATGTAGCCATACAGGCCCAGATCATTAGACTTCCACCACCATGCTTTACTGTAGGAACAATACTATCCGCGCGATATGCTTTCCCTGTCCTTCGGCGCACGAATTTTGCCCCAGGTTGACCGAAGATCTGTATTTTGAAGGAAAAAATAGCACAATTAAAATTTATTTCTTTTTGTAAACTGGGAGGCTCAGTTTATTGAATATTTTTATAAAAGTAAAGAAGAACAGCTTGCAGATTGATCTCAATATTTGTTTCGTCGGATCATACGACTTCTGCCCAATTCTCGACTTTCCAATTTTTGTATTCTTTTGCCCGGCTAAGTCGGTTTTCTTTATTTTGCTGAGAAAGCCATGGCTTCTTTCTGGCCTTACAACCTCGATGTCCTGACTCTAGAAGGAGTCTTCTTATCGTTGCAGCCGAACAACTGGCTCCCGTTTCTTCCTGCAGATCATTAACGAGATCTTTTGATGTTTTTTTCCCATCTTGAAGTGACATTAAAGTTAAAAATCGATCCTGCCTTGACGTTGTAGCACGCTTTCTTCCACCTCTCGGCTTGTTTTTAAAGGACTTAGACTCCTTTTACCTTTTGAGGGTTGTTTGCACTGCATAGCGTGAACACTTTAATTTTTTCGCAATTGCACTTTGGCTAACACCTTTAGCATCCAAAACCACTATTTCAGCCCTCAAAGACTCGCTTAGTTCCTTCACTTTGGGCATTTTAAAACCGTCAACACTTCTAAACAGAATAATCACAACCGCTTTACCGAAATCACCTCAAACCGTCTTTTAATAACAACTTGTCGGATAGAACTCAGTTACATAAATGAGCAAAAAATTAAGAAAAACTTAATTTTTTATAGTTAACGGTACTTTACAACCGGGAAACCCAAGTAATAAAACGGCGTCGTTACGATCGAACACCAGGTATCTTAAATTTTCCTAGAACTCATGTCAATTTCGTCTACCTACCGATATTCGAGGGTGCCTAATACTTTTGAACAAGGCTGTATGTATGTAGAGTAATATTTTGCTATGAACGGTTTGGAATGCATTTTATTAAAAATGTCTAACGTGTCAATTTGTTAGAAATAAAAAGTATATTTTTAGATTAATGAGATAACATTTGTGCCTCTACATATGCATACATTAGGGTAGCTCAAAAAATGGATTATTTGGTTTTTTATAACTATGTAGGTATATCAATTCAATCAATTTTAATCTCAAATTTTAATTTTTCCAGTTTCAATTTAAATATTTTCAACTGCTACAATTAGAAGTTGAAGTATTAGACATTTTCTTGCCCACCCTGATATGCATATGTGTGTAAAATTACTTTGCCATAAATTGTATTTATATCTGAACGTCTTATGAATTTTACGAGAATAATTAAACATGAAAATGCTTCAGTTAAATAGGCTCTCTCGTATTTCATATCGAATAATATTACGCAACTATAAATATAATTTGAAATGGAGCATTTTGAAGACTTCTTGCAGTGGTATCGTTTCATGTATCTAAAATTATTCAAGACCCCCGGGATTAGCACAAAGTAAATAACGCCGCTATGTACTACAGTGGAATTCGTGAAAGTTAGAGGTGTCTTTATGTTTTTTGGCAGAAGGACGAGGAATGTGGCATAATAAAAAGCTCCACACTTAGAAATATCTGGGGAGGAGCTTTTTAACTGTAACGCCTTCCTTCGGGGCAAGCTTTCATATAAACTTACAACTTGCGCATTCTTCCCGTTGCCGCTGACCACTACATCGACCCGGCTGACTCCACCCCCACTCGGGGTGACTTCCCGAAAGGGTTATAAAAATGTGTCAATGAAGTAGTTGCTTGCGAATAAAACACCCGCAGGTGGGGGCTGAACGCGTCTCTCTCTTTTCGTATCGATTTTTCATTAACTCGACCAGACGACCGAAATTTATGAACCCCACGGCATTCCAACATTCATCACACCTGTTGGGCCTCTGGAATGCCTCTTAGTTTACAGATAATTTATATTTATACTTCTCCAATACATAAACCTTCATAATTTCCAACAAGATACAATGAGATTTATTATAATACCTATTCTACCTTGAAAAATGAAAAATAATAATAAGAAATAAAAAACTTATTTAGGCTGTGTGCGAAATCTCTTTCGAATATCATTTCGATCATTTAAATCATTTGAAATGACAAAAGTTGGGAAATGCCAAGAAAAGTGTGCGAAATCTTTGACGTATCATTTCAGCTGTCAAGGTATCGCAATTTGTTTTCCAATAAAAAAATAATATAGCTTGTTTTAGAGCAAAAGGAAGTTATAATGAATATGGAAATAATAGAATATATTCTCTTTTCTACCATTTTCCTCTTAAGGCACAAAAGTGACTTTCCTATATCTGATCCGAAATGATCACTGAAATGTTCGCTCTGAGGCTCATCATTTCGGCGCCATCTTGTTTTCGAACTTGAAATGACCGAAATGATCGAAATGATATCATTTCACTTGATTTCGCACACAGCCTTAGAATAGGGGGTAAAAACCGATGTAACGTAAATTTGTCGGTCGGCAGGCTCCGGCCGCACTTGGCAGTCGGTGTGTTCCCGGCCTGTAATGGCAGTTCGATCCCAGCAAGTGCCCCGATCTGAGAAATTGCTCGATGCCTCTCCCAACGGCAAGGGCTTAGGAGTCAAGCCTCACTCCTGCCCCCGTGCCAGGTTCTGACTGTCAAAATTTCCCTCCACAAATCTGACCGGAAAAACATAGATATGTATTATTATTTCTTTTGTTAAACTAATTATTAAAAATTACGAAGAATCTTATTTATTGAAAAACAGAGGATTTTCTATGAAGTTTCACTTCTGTCGAGGGCGAACACGAACATAATATTATAATTACTTATATATGTAGATACAGAACACTCGCATACACATAAAAATTGTTGACTGACATTTGAAACATATAGTACATATATAAATTATAAACTTTTGGAATGTGCTCGTCCAAACCTTTCAATTATGTCAAACACGATAAATTTACATTAAATTTAAATTTAAAATAATAAGCGATTTATGATAAAAAAGCTTTACTTTCCACAAACCTGTTAATATCCGCCATATTGGATTTAATATGGAGTCATACAGCCTATGTCTGTCACGTAGAACGTCAATAGATAGATAATTTGTTACAAACAGGCAAATACTGTAGGAGCTATGAAGGAACATACATGTTTACAAATATACACGTACCTACATATGCTTCAAAAATCGGAATCCTACTTTGACTTTTATAATTGTGTTTAATATTTTTTTTAACCTCTAAACATGTCGTCAAACACTACCTACCTTAGTAGTTGTTATGTAAAAGTAAATAATGTATGCAAAGTTAAGTAATCGTTAGATTTTTTTTTTCAAATTTTGCCAATAATTTCATAAGTATTTTTACTGTTTTCCTCTGACATGTAACCCAATACCTGCTAAATACATCCAAACAATGTTGAACAAAATTCCCATTTGGTGAAATCGATGAAGGGAGGCCTACAATTGATGTCTTGCGGGCATGTAAACGCATTAATAGACACTTAATAGAGTTAGGCCTACAAACGCCCATTTGTCAGCGTCGCAACACAATAACATGGCTATAAATTACCAGAAGCGCTACTGTCTGAGCATCAGTACGAGCCACAAATCTTTGTCCGAGGGACATTATCCTCCTTAAATATCTTCTTCCTCTTGTCATGTCTTAATCTTGCGATTCGGTGCTTCTGGGGTAGATTTATTCACATGCTTTCCAAACATGCAACATTTATTGCATGCAACCTGGCCATTTCTGGCTAATTGGCCATCGTACAATCCTTTATTGGTATAGGAATTAGTGTTCCCATATAACATTTAATTCTATTTTTTATTATACTAGTTGCGTTTAATAGAGCCTATTAGAACCTTAAGGTAAATTAAGTTGCATGTATGATATTCGAAAAGCTATCGTTTCTTTCGATGCTTTCTTAAATGTTTAAAGTAAAATTATTGTATCATTTATACATGTAAGTTTTGATTATAGAATCGTTGTTGTTATTGTTTTGCACTTAAAGTAAATAAATTTGGCATTTCCTTAATGATAGTTATTCACACTGATAACTTGAAGAGTACTCTTAACCATTTTATGAATTAAACATACAATTAATAGATATACTATTATTTAACTCTAAAACTGCTTGCTTTACCAGCCAAATATTCGTCAGAAATGAAAATATAATACATTGAAAATCGTTTAGTTTATAAAGACAATATGTTTCATAAATTAATTAATTTATATTTTTCTATAAACACTTTGGGGTCTATCAGATTTGATTCAGGTAAAAAATAGTCATTACATGAATCCTATATTCTTACATATATTCGTCTAGAACAAATGCTTCACTTATTGGATTCCTCATGTAGAACTCTCGTAAAACCAATAGTCTAACACTCATCTGAGGTGAATGTTTGCAATATACTGGGAATAATTCGTTCTTATAACATTTTTTCAATTGAAAGTAAAGTATGCTAATTGTGAAGAGCTAAAATGCAAAATGATAGGAAAAAAAGTTAATATAGCTTGCCAACAAATTATACATTTTATTATCTTTCTCCTCAAGAAGAAGAAGAACTAATCCCTATTAACTGCATCTAGTTACACAAAATACAAAAAAAATTTTAACCATCTACTGTTTTTGTACATAGATGATTGTCTTCCAAAACCTCATTGAATTTGAATACGCAAATTATGTAAAGCAATATACTGCGATAATTTATCAAATATCACAACATCCACACAGTCCATTCTCCATTTCTAAAGGATTAGATTCGCTAGAGCTCAATATCAACCAAAACTCGAAATTGGACATTTTTTAATTGTTAGGCAGCTAAAATCGATGACAATTCTTATTTTGTCAGTTTTAATTTCAATTGTTCCAAGTGAAACATTTTCATTACATTCACGTGAATCTCAGAATAGATGTATTCACATATGAAGTGAAAGTTACGTGGAAATACTTTTTTCACGTGAGGTGGATTGAATTTCAAAATAGACTCTATCATAATGACGATGTTCATTGCTATTTGATACAACTCCTCTTTAGTTAATAGAAAAATAAAAAGAAGACGTAAGGTAACATACATATGTTATGTTTGTATATCACATAAGGACCTACATAATTTAGTTTTAATTTAAATAATTTAATTTGCTTACTTCAAGTATTTTGTACAAACATTACTTCTGCTATACAATATTTTCAAGAATTTACCTAGAAGAAGTCGAGAAAAAAATTTTAATATACTTTTGCTCGAACCATTAATTATCTTAAAATGGGTACCTACCCTAAAAAATGCACAACCATGTCTCGGTCGGCAGTGAGCCCTCTTAAGTAATTGAATTTTAAAAGACCATAAATAATTGATTTCGTCATCCATTAACCTTGATCTAAGAAATCGAAAGAAAGCGCGGCCCCTATCTGCCAGCACCTGACCACAAAGAGCAAAAATTCAACTTTTTCACCCTCGTCCTTTTATTTAGAAGGGGATGCGATTGCGATTATTCACGGCAAAATTTTTTATTCCACCATCCAGAAAAATCTTGCGCGCCCCTAATTAAGGGTAATTACATTTTTCTTCTTCTTCGAATTGATTATTAATGGAGGTCGACCAAGATTGAGTTTAAGGTAATAAATAACTTGAAATTAATTTTTATGAAAAATATGGGGTTTTTTTCCTTTTTTGAGATTAAATCGAATCATTGGCTTTTCGGATTTTATATTTAGTATATGTATATGTGTGTATACTCAACCAATTATATAATTTAAACAATTGAACATACTATTTTCATTTATTTAAATTACTCCAAAACAGGTTTATTAGTCAAAGGGTTTGAAAAAATACTGGTGATTTACTTCAATAAAAATGGGCAGTATCTAAAATATTAATAAAATAACGTTTTCCCTTAAACTTCCCTCCAGAAACTTTCCAAAGTTTCCCAAAAATAAATAGAGTATTTTAAGAAACTTCGCCTTCGCAAACTCAACTGGGGACACGTTACAAAGTAAATTATGCACGACAACTCTGCATTAATTAAGCAATTTCTGAGTTTTCCACTTGGCTAAAAACGTGATGTCGTTCATGTTAATCAATTTATGATAATTATTGTGGCACCACGGCGAGGACCGCTCAATTAAAAAATCAGACAAGTGGAACCGCTTGAACAATGTTCCTTGAAGTTTATACAAAATCATTTTGAACCTTAAGAAATTAATCTGAATATTGTTTTGACAAGAAGGCAAAGAGTTGGCGAAGTAAAGAAAACCTTAATGCATGTAATTAGACTATGTTGAAAATATTTTTCGAAACTTGTTTTAGAATGCAGCAATAAAGTTTCTAAATATGGGCTACTTTTGGTCCTCAAAGATAATTAAACAACTCATAAAGAAAAGTACCTTAATTAAGTCTAAATAAGCGCTTAAACGGAAATTACTTCCAGAAGTCTCATCTTTCCATTCTGCTACAGTTGAAAAAAGATTTATTTTCATTAGCTCCTAATAAAAATTTATCATCTGAGCTAAATTTAAATTTTATGAAATTGCAAAGATCGCCAGCATTAGTGGAGTTAACTCTTTTTTGTGGGGAATACTTAAGAACATTGAAACTGCCGCACCTCATCCGCTGCAATTTTAATATGCAAATTAATTGCCGAAATTAATCTGTCCTCGCTGAAAGGAAATGGGCAAAAAATTCCAGTTACCCTGGTCTTGTTCTCGAAAATTAGGGCCGATATCCCTTTTCAGCCATCCTAAGGAAAGGTCTGCACACTTCCACCCTTTTGTGAGTTAATTTCTTTCTTAAGAAAAAACCCTTGAGTGCAGCAGGGACGAGACTTTGTAATTAGTTTCACGTGAACAAGCATGGCGTGGACCAAATGATGTAGAAAACTTGGAAGTTTTTAGTTAAAATGGAAGAAGTATAGTTTTTGAAGTTTAAAATCTTCTTAGATAGAAAAAAAACCTTAAGACTATTAACTGACAATACAATGAAGTGGTGTTTATAAGTATGTGCTGCTATAAATAATAGGCTTATTTTATATACAAAAATTATAAGTAAAAAAGTAAAAGTTTACTTGTTAGTTAGCAAATTTATATTAGTCTTTATTAGAAAAATTATTAATTTTTCAGAAAATTATATGCATACTTCTTGAATATAAATTAGGTGTCAATAACAAATGCATACTCCATTGTTGAACAAAAATCAATTCCAAAAATTAATTAAATTAATTAGTTGTGCCTGTGCCACAAGCTGTGTTGAATGATACCATATAGAACTTTTTGTATAATAACGACATTAAATATACTACATAACATCGTCCGGGTTTACATACCTAAGTGTGCCAAATTTCATCTTTTTCCGATAACGGCAACTGGTTCAAAATTAACTTGCAAGATTTGGACTAAACATGCAAACATGTGAAGTTAAATCAAAAGCTTGTATTAAAAAATATAGAAGTTGAGCTATAATTTAATTCTGTACGTTTAAATTTTTGACAGTTCCAAAAACAAAACTTGTTAAAGATAGTTTTATTTAACCCTATTGGCGTTATGGTCGTGTAAACACATGAAGTTAGTCAGAGTCTGCGCAGCACGCCAAAAAATGGCTTAAATATTGCGCATGCGAAGCGAAGCATTTAGCATATTTTCCATAGAAGTAAGATTCAAATTCCGATCTTGACCGGACGGAAAATACGTTTTTTATACGATACGATACGAGTTTACTTGTAATTAGTTACAAGTAAACTATAAAATTTATTGGTTGTTTTAATTACAACTACTTTACAGGTGAAAATTTAGTTGGAAACGTCAACTAAAAACTAATTTATTTGAACGTATAGTTGTGTCCAATTAAAAACTATTATACTCTGGTTCTTAATACCCAGTGGAAAAGAAAAAAAATTCCAAGAAAATCTATTTCGATTGAGAGAATTTTATACTAATTTTAAAAATCTTGAAAAAAGGGCATTATATTTTCAATGATGTTTTTCCTTGGTATGTTTCTTTTCAAAGAAATTATGCAATTATTTATTGTGAAAAATTGCCATAATTCTTCCTCCGGACCAGTTAAAAGATAAATTTAATTTTGTTTGCGTAAGCGCTCCTAAACAAAGGCCGAAATGAACATAAATTACCTCTTATCAGCCGACACTGTTCACTTTTTTTCGCCCCAAACCCCGGCGAGTCCACCCTTGAAAACAACCGAAAAAATTAAATGTCGATCGAAACAAATTCCTGTAATTTGCGTGGCATAATCGCTCATTTGTCTTCCGAGGGCTTTGCAGCGATGTTTTCGAAATGTTCACTTGAGGCAATTTTCCGGCTCCGGCCGTTTGTTCGCCTTTTGTATTCAGACAGTCGCGCGACGTTTTCGAAGGACTAAAATTGGTTTTACTGAGGTTTAAGGAATATTCAAATTAAGTCGATAAGCTCTTTAAATCTGTGAAAAAGTGAAGGTCTTTTAAGGGGTGCGACAGTTTGTCCGCCTCTTGCTTTTTTTTCCACGGAGCGTGAATCCTCTTTATACTTTATTCCGCGACATCCCTTTTTCGGTTGTTCACTAAGGAACAGCGAAAGGATCCTGAAGGACTTTTTATGATTGTTTGAGAAAGTTTTCTCATCCTTAAAGAATTATTTTCGGAAGTTTTATGGAGCCATGGGACGATTTAAGTGTTTTCGTAAGTACCGAACTCAGTTAATTAAGTAAGTGTAAACAGATATATTCGTCCTGTACATTTGTCATTCTTGGAGTAATGGCTATAAAGAGGATTTACTGGCTTTAAAAAAATATTTGTAGGGTGCTGGGGTACTGTGAAATAATAAAAAGATTCTAGTAAATTAGTGTCCTAGATTGAAATTAGGAAATTTTGAAATATACTTTAAAAATGATAATTCGAAGAGTTTTAGATTTGAGCGTAGAGCAGCAATCTAGCTGAAATTGTTTGCTTT
This sequence comes from Machimus rusticus, assembly GCA_951509405.1. Classification (NCBI taxonomy): domain Eukaryota; kingdom Metazoa; phylum Arthropoda; class Insecta; order Diptera; family Asilidae; genus Machimus; species Machimus rusticus. The sequence continues at coordinate 3,900,490 of OX608051.1, forward strand.
ATTAAGCAGTTTAGTTTACTCCTCTTGATATCAAATTTTAAATTGAAATTTTGCCTTTTCACATAAAAAATTTTAATATAATTTTAGAAGCTAGAGCGATAATATTAATTGTCTGTCCAATTTTGGAAGTCCTATATGCTGCTTATGAATTCAAATATATGTGCATCCTGAATGTTTTTAAAAAGTAAAGGGATAGATTATTTCCTAATTGTTTCATATTAAATAAAATAAAATTAGTAGGTATATTAAAATTGTAGATATTTTCCTACAATTTTATGCCGAAATTATTTCAACATTAAAAAATATTTTCTGAAGAAAACATCGCTTTATATGCAATTCAGCTATTTAAGTTGATTCGATTTCAAGAGGAAAATTAAAGATCTACAGTTTCAAGCAAAGACTTTGGAAGTCCAATGAATTTGGACGAAAAGCAATAGAATTCTGCTTAAAAATCCAACGAATTTAGATATAAATTCCAGTAAATTCTGATGAAAATAAAGATAATATAATTCTATTGCTTATATCTGCGATTCTAGTATATTTGAATAGAATTTTAGTTAAAATATTTCAATAGAATTGTAGATTTTATTCGTAAGCCAACGCTAAATCTATTCTTTTTATATTGGAAAACATTTTTATGTGAATACAGTGAGTAATTTTTAGATCATATCCTTTAGTGAAAATGAAAATAAAAAAAGAAACTCTAGGTAAAATTAATACGATTTTTGAAAATTTAAACCGGCTGGAACTTCTTAAAGAACACGCTCGTATTTTCAATTTAGTATCTTTTTTGGAAATGATAGATTTTGCCTCTCTTTCTTAAGATATATGTATAGTAAAAGCATAGAAAACATATCGCTATTATGTTGTTGTAAATAAACATACACATAAAAATAATGCATAAATCATTTAGAGTTATAAATTGAGTGAGATAAGGACGTCTATCTTTGTGTGGTTCATTTACACCAATCGCAATTCGACTGCTGATCTCGAGCGGGAGGAACGAGGTAGAAATCGGGGGCGAAACACGTTTCGCACTTTATCAATTTAATTTCCCTTTTTTAAGCTGCACCAAATCAAAGTGTCTGCGAGTGTAGGTGGAGGCATCTCCATAAATAAGCGGCTGGCAAAATAACGCGTCGTAAATATTGTTAATGGCCTACGTGCGCCGGGCCTAACCCGGTTTATTAGCAAACGCGGCAAGGAGGAGCGCCCCGAGCGTCGCGTTTTATTATCATCGATGCTCCGCGCGGTGATGGATGTCGCGCCTTACATGAGGAACGCGTGCTCCAGGAGCGTCCAGGTGCCGGTTATTACCTATCGAAAGATAAATTAATATTCAAAGCGGGGCAGCAGTTGCAGCCGTTTAATTACACCCGAGCCTCATTTAATCCTAAAGGGTTAGGCGTAGAGCACCGGCCTCTAATTATTAGTATAAATCAAAAAGATTTAACTGATATATATTTTAAGCAGGGTGTTTTAAACACTTTTGTATAATGTCCTGCTTATTAAAACCTTATTAAATACATCGCTTTATATATTAGGGGACCAGAAAGAAATGTCGTAAGTTCAAAATGTAAGTTTTTAATAAGTTTTTATTTTAAATCAATGATGTAGTCACCCTCGTTATCAACATACCTTTTGCTATCTACAGTGAGGAGCAAAAGTGGAAGAATGATCCACACTTTTGGTTTTGAATATCTATAACAAAGTAATGGAAAGGCTGACGGAAATGAAAAGAACGCTGTTATTTGCACTTATGGCTGTATATTCAGAATATGTTGCTTTTACTTTTTAGGTCATCTAAATACCAAGAAAAATAACAATTATGTCGAAGAAGTCCATTCTTCCACTTTTGCACCACACTCAGCGTAACGTGAGCATTTCGTAGTCATAACGTTATTTTAACAAGCTTTTTGCAAGCCAATCGACTGAGATAAGTAGTTTTTTAAAGAATGTTAAAAGAAATTGTGAAAATTTGCATTTTAATAAGAGTGTTAATTCAAATTTTAAATCATGAAGCTAATTGCAGTGCAAACTAGGAAAATGTCCTTAAACTTTCTCGTGAAGGCAAATTTTTAGGAGTTATTGCTGAGAAATGTAAAATAATCCTTAAAATAATTCAAAAAATTCAAAAATGTGCCAGCGAGGAGTTTCCGAAACCAAAAAATGGCCGATCCGTGAACATTTCTAATCGAGTTACCCGGGAAATGGCTCGATGTATAGTATCTGGAATAGCAAAAACTCCTCAGAAAGCTGCTCAACAGATAAGTAATAAAGCCAGTAAATAGGCTTGTCCTTGAGCCTTGAGCAAAATTGGTCTAGGGCCTAAGGACAAAAAGCTAAAAGCCATCGTAACTGGACTGTGAAGGACTGGAATTAAGTAAGCTCTGAAGAAATTGATCTTATAATAGTTCACATTCAAATAATTTGGTACACAGTCCACTTACGATGCGTTCTGCTCTTTTCCTATGAGTATACCTATTATTGTATGTAGCCCTTTTAAAATTAGGTGATTATTTTATTTTATTGGCTCGATAAACCTAAAAAATGCTGGCTTATCAGTGACCCAAATACCCAAGCCTTCCCATTTTGGTTTGGAAATCCAACATAACATGTATTTACCTACTCTTAGAAATATAAGTCAATCCATTATTTACTTCAATATCTGAAAATACCGCAGCCAAACCTACAACAATTGTTTCCTCACAGGCGCAATTTATATTTTCCCCCCGAAAAGCCCATTATTTTCGAGGTGTACTGTGAGTATTATGTTTTAAAATGAAGTCATTATGGTCGGCACCGACGGTGGCAGGGTCCTCATAAAGATAAGAAGCGAACAAGGTAAAATCTCGCCATGAAATTCGGCTTCTGAGCAAAATGACTTCTGTTAATGCCCTCCGGGTCTGCGGGGGTTGCGGGGGTGTCAACGCTTTCAAAAGAAAGGCGAGAAATTCGTGGATATGCAGGGTTCGCCCCCAAAAAAGGGTTCTCCACATCCAATTCATACTTGGGGGCAATTACGGCTTATGTGTGATAATTTTGATAAATTTGATTACGTCCACGATTGCTGGCGAGAGACTGCCTTCATTTCGTGCTTTTGTTTAATTAGAACATTTAAATGAATACCTCTCGTCTCAGTTTTAAATTGAGCTCATTAATTTCATGCCCTCTTCCGACTCCGAGGGGATCCTTTTAAAATGTTCACGAGTGTGTGCGGAAATTCGCTTTTTTAGTCGCAGAGTGAGTGGCGCTTATTTTGATTATGACGACACTGTCGACCTGAAACAAAGCCACAATTATACAAAAACTGCTAGACACAAAGAGTGCGGGGGCGGAGTAATTGCAAACTCAAACTCTTCTTTGTGGCAAACAAAAAGTCGCTCAAACACAAAACCGGTGAGGGAGGTTTTCTGAACGCTCCAAAGTTACCTCCGAAGAATGTGAAACACAAAAATTTTTGGGGAAGGCAATCACTGGGAAAAGGAAAATCTTCGAAAGGATGCGATTGGATAAGTTGGCTAATTCTATTGCTTAGCCGGGGCGAGGGGCGAGGGGCGAAACGAAATCAAATTTGATGGCTTAATTGAGTTGTCTGCTAGATTGCCTGAGTTTGGATTTAGGAACAAACCCCTCGCGGCTTTTCTAATTGCCTTTGTTTCAAGATTTCTTAAGGTTTAATGCTCCTTTTGACTTGTCTTTTAGTGCTTTTGTTGTCTAGAATTCTAGAATAACTTTTTTCTTTTATGTTGAATTAAGACATGTTCAAGTTCTACACAGTTGAATGATATTAATTTAAGTTTTCCCTTTAAAGAATATACCTTTTTTTATTTAAATAAAATGTATATGTCTAGACCAAAATGATTTAAAATTGTAATTTTTATCATTTTTATAAATTAAAACAATGCTCCCAGATTACACTGTTCAACAGGTTTTTCTTACAGTGTTTGATTTGTTTTGAAGTTTTCGGAAATTGCTTTTAATTTTTTCTATATGTATTTTACGGAAGCAGTTTAAGACACTTTGTAAAATTTTTATCAATTTGAGGTTTTATTTGAGCAACATATACCTACCATTTCATACATAATACAATTTTTAAAATGAACTCAATAGCTTCCAAGAAATCGTTTTACTTGTTTGTGACCCTTTTACTACCCTTAATTCCAAAATATCTGACTGTTTACTGTTTTCAAATTTATAAATCCTAAAAAATAGTTCTAAATATGTTCTGAAAAAGAAACCTCTTTTGTTATTATATTTATCTGAAATATTTTCCAGTATCAGCGATTCCCTGATAATTCTTTGTGAAAACTTGTTGTAGTAGAAAATTTAAATATCTAACTAATTTTGTAAGAAAACGAATTTTTTTATAAAAGTTTTGTACCATTTTAATAAAAAAAAATGCTAATATGTATGTTGGATACTCGGAAACTCGTCCCAAGATAATATAGAAACTTCAAGTTTTTGCTGAAAAAACGCCAGAAATTTGCCCATCTGTACAACAAAAATGTTTTTAAATTATTATCACAAGACTATTTAAGAAAATGTTTTAAAGAATGATCTCAGTTGAACGACAGTGTTTTGAAAATGTTTTATAGTTTTATTATATAGGTAATTAATTATACAATAAATTTCTGAAAGAATATCTGTATATTTTATTAGTAAACGCAATTTTGCTAATAGACTGCGGATATAATTAACATGAATATTAAGAAGAATAAAATGTCCAACAAAAAGCAATAACATTACCCTTTAGAACTTGAGTCTTGAAATACTTGATACATTAAGTTAAAGTTGTTACAAATAATTGACAGACTACTGACTTCTATTCTGATTAAAATCTAGGTACGCCTAACTACCCCAAAGAAAAACAAAGACTCCAAGAAAATCTTCTCGTATTTACTTAATAATTAATCCGAAAAGATCAAACACTTCTCGGGTGACATATCAGTCCGTTTTATCCCTACAATTTAAGTACAACTGCCAGAGTTCGACTTACAACTTAAGAAGTCAATTAAGTGACTGTAACTTCTCCACTTTGCCTCAATTTTGTCGGGAAGAAAGTTCTGGCGCCTTTTGGGGGATCACAAACACCGCACGCACACTTGACATCTTATCAACAAAGTTACACCTTGGGTTTCGCAGCATATCAGGTAAAAGGTTTGCCAGTCATAATTAAATCAAATGCTCGAATAACTACTTCTGAAAGGTATGGAGACCTTCAAGATGAGGAACACTTATCTAATTTCTTGTAAACTCTTGAAGCACTAATTATCCTGCGGTTTAAATATTTAGATATCTAAGTGCTTCTAGAAAGGAATACAAATTTTCTTTAATATTTTGCTCTAATAGTTTTCTAAAAATTTTGAAAGATGTCTTAAAGATAGCTTTTGAAAATTGTGATTCTATTTTTCTCAAAAATATAGTTTTCCTTTTTTGTTTTTCAAACTACGGCAAAAATTGTATTTTTCTACAAGAAAATTTTAATGATCTGCATTAGTTTTTATTACCTTGAGTATGCTAGTTTTCAAGTGAAAGGGATATATTTGTATTTCTTGTCATTAACTATAAGTAATTTTGTTTGAAAGATTAAAATACTGAGGGTATTTGGACGTTGGATTTTCAAAGATTATCGTATCTTTTTTTCTAAATTGAATAAAATGACGACTTCTTAAAGTGTACTTATATGCATTTTTGTTTATCACTATTATTTATAAATATAAGTTGTTTTTCGCGTTGTTATTCTGGAAGTGGAACCATTGAATAGTTCTGAATGGATTTTCACTGGGGGATTCCTATAAGTTCTTCTAGACGGTTTAAGCTATAAACAATAAAAATATAAACATCAGTATAAAAATAAACATTTTCCGGATGAATGGGGCTTTCGCTGGAAGGTCGAGTATTTTATCGGGCATGATTATTGATGATGATGCTATTTTTCTAAGAACAGAAGAAGTAGAAGTAATTAAAATAGCTATAAATAGTTTATTTAAATAAATAAAACAGCAGATATTTGCTAAAATGATCGTCACAATACCTCGCATACATATATAATATTAATTCGGATTTTTGGCAACTATAATATTTAATTTAAATATATAATATGTAGCTTAGGGTAAGGCCAAGAATGGACAAGATAGTTCATTTTATAAAAATAATGTTACTGATTAAAGACCAAAATACTTCTATCAATCACTGTTTTTTTAATAGGTACCCAGAATTTGTTGTGTGCTTTTTAAAGTATTGTGGTTATCGTTTTTGGAAATACAAGGTTAACGAAACAAGTTTTATTACTTGCATTCAATAATAAGAGAGTCCTACACTTTATTGCAGGATATCTGTAAGATTATTTATTGGATCAGCTTGTATCACAGATTATTTCATATTAAATGTAGATTTTAAGATCATCAGGCAGTACAATTTATTTAACATTTCAGTTCATTTATATACATTTCATTTATATACATTTGCATACAATAGGAACGTTTCTAATCTTATTCATCTAGGATATTATTAAATGTCGCGGTCGCTTTTCCGGGAACAATTTTTCAAGAACTCTTAATTTTTAAGATAAATTTTGTACTTACCATATTACTACTATCGGCAACTTGTCAGATTATGAAATTTTTTTAAGGACTTATTTTATCTATGTTCGTCCTTTAGATATAGGTTTAAGGAAGAAGCCAAAGCAAGTCCAAAATCGCTTTGAGAACTTTGTTTTCAGCGATTTGTACTTTATTAAAATTATTGCAAGTACATCGGTACCACAAGAGTGCACCATAGAAAATAATTGCTTGAAAATACAATTTTTTATACAACGCAAGAATATTTCTCAAGCTTAAGTTTCACTTCCTGTTTATGAAGGGATACATTATCTTTATAAGTTTTTCGACGCTATATGTTTGGCAAAATTAAATTTTAATAAAATCGATTTTTTTTTACAAAAACTGGCTACCCCTAAGCCCTTTAAGAGGGATGATATAAACATTTCAATATACATACATTAATACATTTTTGGTGTAATAGATTTCAGCTGAAACCCCTAATAAAGTGAGGGTGTCTTATCTACCAACGAGTATACCTTTACAAAATAACTTAGTTTTTGCAATATTATAACTTATTACGATCTAGTTCGGGCAAATTTCTCGAAGTGTCTTTGAACTGGAGCCCAGAGGACACCGAGGGCCGTGGGCCGCATCCATGGACATGGCATTTCAGATGTAATTATCAGCCCTTGATTTCATTGTTCTTGTTTTCCTGTTTATCTGACCGCAAGTAATTAATACATTCGGGTGTTGCGAGCCATTTGGAACTGACAGTTTTGCGCCACAGGTGTTTGTGTACAGCGTGCGGGTGGGTCTGGGTCCTCAGTCCTGCTGCCAAAATAAATGCGTTCATATTTGGGGAGTGTGGGTCTTCTCTAATTATTCAATTAATCTCCCGGGCTGCCACACACGGCCTGTGCAAAATGGATATCTTTTGGGGGAGAGCTCGGATAGTTTGCGTCGGTTTAAAGGAGTCTCGGTCACATTTTAGCCCGACTGTCATTTGGATGTGGCGTCCTTCCTGCAACATGAAACAGTTCCCCCAAACTGGGCCCTGCAGCCTCACCCGCATGAGTCCGGAAAATTTTCATATTCAATAGAAAAGTCGAGGGTTTGACCGAACGGACCCAACTCAACCTCCCGCATTTTGGGCCAGAGCTTATCTTTCTTCAGGGTCCCTTTGTCTCCTGGCGTTTTGTCGACTTTAGTCCACATCAAATAGTATAAATTCTGAGAAATGTTATCATTTCCGCAATAAATTTCAGCAGGCCTACCGTAAGTAGCCGTTGACATTATTTATGGTATTTATGGTGGAAGGACATTCTTGAGGTGCTTACCTCGGTAGTCAGATCATATATCATTCTTAAATCATAACGATGCTTTTTCGCATGTTTTTCTGTGGGTATGGACCGGTGCAAGAATAATTCAAATGGGGCGCATCTCCATAAATTACGACGCTAGTATTAGCCGTCTTATTTCGTATCTTTTAAAGACAGTATTTTGCTCACTTGTTACCATCCAAGTATTATGTTACCATCGTTAAATAATATACCTTTTCCTTTAAAAGAAAAATTGTTAAATATTCCATTCAATGTACAATGTACTATTTTTATCACAGTGTAAAAAAACTTCAAAATAGTATAATAATCTATAGATACTATCGAGATATTGCAATTTCATTCTTTTCATTATGAAAAGTCTAACCGAATGTATGTCCTAACATTATTTAAAAACATATTTTTGAAACGTAAATCTCCTGAAATAGTTTTATATATACAATATTACTGCATATAAAATATCTCATCACTCAAATATTTTATTAATTTAATTATTAACTTTATATGAATCTAGCACTAAGAGAATTTATTATTGAGTTTTCTAACTTTGGAAGTATTAACTTAGCTTTTGTAATTCCCTCTGCCATTTTCTTTGTAAAACATTCGAAAAACAGTTAAGGAGCTTTTATTAGAACCCACATTGTGAGGGATAGGGTTTAAATAAATTCATTAAATTAGCATTTGCTCAAAAGGTATTCAATCAAATCAAATATTTACATACACCCATATTAAAAAAACATTGATATTTTGTGTTATATTTTACTTGGTTATTCTTTTAAATTAAAAAAGATATGTATTTCGGCGCATCTATAATTAATTATTATATTTACTTTTTAACTGAAGAAATTCTGAAGTAAAATATGCCTAACCTAAGTGTTATGTTTACCTACTTACTTATATGTATTTCTAAGTATTGCGTAAACGAAGTATACGTTTCTTTAACTTTCAAATATCTAACTTCTACTGATATTTTTTGTTCATTCAAAAATAAGGAAAAACTAATTTAATTATAAATTTTATTTTATTTGCAATAACAATTCAAAATGTACTTGTACCACAGCCTAAGTAAGTCGTACTATAATAGCAATATCTCAGCCGTCAGTCTCTCAATATTTTTATGAAGGCTGGTTAATAGCTTAACAAACAAAGATTCAGTGAACTCATAAATTGTTTTGTTTAATTCAGCAACCTTAACCTACCTATAATATTTATTATAGCAAAACCTCGAAATCCTTACTCAAAATGAAGAGATATAAAAAAATTGCGAACTTTAACTTTAGTATTGTATATAATTTAAAAGCATAGGTGTATTAGCAGCATCGATATTCTTCAGAAATTTTAATCATTCAGTTAATCCTACAGCAAATGTACTGAAAGTAACTCTCAAAATCTTCATGCATGAAAATTGATGATCGATAAATTCCCCATTAAAGTCGCCGTCGAGGTGGCACATGCCGTCGACGGTCGGCGGAGGGCGCCGGAGCTCCCGCTGGAACATGTGACAGCACCGAGATTCCTGTGGGGAGCCCCAAAATTCCTTCCGCTATCTGATTGAGTGTAAACGAATTCGAGACGGGGCTCGGGCTGGTGATTGAATTAGCCCAATAAACCAGAAAAACAACCGACGCCGGGGCTCGGGACTTGGGGCTCCGGTAGTCGACTGGCGGCTGTAAACGCTCCATCAAAAGCAGTTCCCTGCTTTGCATGCGTCGGGGCGGCGGGGGTGGGCCAGGCGTTAATGTGCCTCTGAAAGGAAATCCTTCGGTTAGAAGATATCCGCATTAGGATTGGGCCCGTCTCGCAGATAAAAGGGATTGATTACCGCGGGGTTCTCTCAATCACAATTTCTAGTTATTAACTGAAGGCGATTGTTTCAGGACTCTTCTCTATACTTAACACTGGCATTATAAATTATTATAAATTAGCAAATTTGCCCATTCAGTAGTTTAATAAAATGATGTAGGTATTGGCTAAGAATAAAATTTTAAAAAAATCGAAAAATTTATGCTTTTCCCTTCTATTGTCATCCACTGCAAAAACCACTATGATTTATTGAATTTAAAATTGTTGTTAAAGCTTTTAAATTTAAAGTCCCACAGGTAAATGTAAAAAAAAAAATAACAAAATAACAAAATGAAACAAGAAAGTTATACTACTAGTTCTTAACATTCTCGGAGGAATATGCTTCCGGTTTCGTAAAAGTTTATAGTTTCAAATCAGTTTAACTTTATGATTATAAGTTAATTACTATTTCAACCCAAAACTGGGGCCAATCTTAAAGTATTAAATTATGAAGAAATATTTATAAAAGAAGCAGAGCTGTGCTTTAGAATTTGATCCAGAATTACCTATTTCTTATTTTTTCATCATTTTACAAATTTCGCTCTTCTTCTTTTTCTTTATTGTACCATTTTCACTTCGACTTCACGACAGTTTTTGATAGAATTGATGTAATTGCGAAAATGTTAAAATAATCCGTCAGACACTTTAAACTCAATATAATGGTATCTAAGTGACATTATTTTGTAATGATATTTTATAAATGATAAAAATACGGCCTTTTGCATTTTTCAACCCTATATTTTACTGAAAAAGGAAAGAAAATTCATAATCTAGGGAAACAATAAAAATGATCTTCTGTTTGTTCGGATGCAAATTTGGTGAGGATAGTCTAATATTGAAAGCATACTTAAGTCATATTCATATTTCGTTTTGCACACTTTGGTGCAAATAAGTCTTCCACATTTGCATTTGCTATTCCATTGTTGTACAAGATGCAAGCAAATCTGTGTAGAAACAACTACGAACTTTTACACTCAGTGCTACGATTTTTGCAGACTGCCCCTTTTAGCGTAATACCATCAATTTAAAATACTTATTAAATTTACAATTAATTAAGAATTTATTCGCAACAGTAGTTATAATATTATAGGTAATTAAAATGTTATATATTATGCGTTATAATAAAATATAATGAAAGAGAGATTGTTATACACAAATCTTTAAAGGAACTTTGTTGTGTTTTATCAAAACTTCCTTTTTAAATTGAGCTAATGAACTTTAATATTACATTATAAAAAAATGGCATAGCAATAATTTGCTTGACTTATAAATTGGCATTCTTAAGTTACCCAATTTTCATGAGACCACCCTGAATATTTTCGGTCTTTATCAGCAATGTGTAGTTTGTAATCCCTGATGATACCATAAAACTTTCTTGCAAAATTAGCCACCACAGCCAAGCTCCTTTCCGACAAACTTTAATTACAACTGTCCGAAATCAACGATTTCGGTCTCTTTAACAGAAATATCAACCAATAAAATCGAGATAGCGAAAAGTTTATTGAACGACACTTGGCCAGCGACATTCCAGTCCCAACATGACCATTCCACATTTGGGGGTAATTTTGGTATCGAGTCGAGAGTCCAAAGTCGATGTAATCATCGCATAGTGGCGCATTTGCCGAAAGCAATAAGAAGCGGCGTCGGTCCACGGCGGCAAGCGGCGGCGGCGGCGGAGGAGAGTGGAACTTCTGCAATAATGCTCAACTCCATTATCTTCGAGGGTTTTTTCTTTTTTTTTCTTTTTTGCCCCAAAGTAAACTGCGTATCCTTCGGCAGTTATATCCTCATTAAACGATTTGCAACAGGAGCAAAAAGAACGCCGTTAATTTCTTTTTATGAACCAGCTGGGAAACATTATCCGGGAGCAGCGCAAAGACGCAAGATAAACATCGCCTCCGGAGTGAGGCCCCGGAGCGCAAACAAATGGCGATTACACCCGCCGGAAAAGAATCCGGGCGAAGGAGCGCCTCGTTGGGGCGAGTTCATGTGCTTAACATAAGTTGCTCCTGTAACAACCTTGAAGATGGTCATTTTCTCGTTTTGATTAATTGTTTATTGGCCCTAAGCACGCCAATGGTTTTGAGGGTGATCTGAAATAATAAGGGCTTTGCACTCGGCAAGTAAGTGAGACTCACGAAGGAACTCGACTCATTGTTCCAGGGCTCAGATAAACATTTCATGTGATTAATTATTTAATTATGTTTGTATTATGCATTTACTTAGGACAGTCAACTTTTTAAGATTCAAAATTTTAAAAGACTTTCAAGTAAAATTGTTACTGAATTTGTAAGCCGAGCGGCTGGTTGGCAAATGGCCCGACTTGCCCCCATCTACACCTCACACTTTACGCGATTTTTAAGGATTGCCCGCCGAGACCTTCTGAGGTCCTCTGAAACGAACGAGCTCAAAAAATTACTGGTGTTTCGATCCAGAACGCCAAGCCGATTTCTTCACTGTGGCTACGGCTTGGTGTTCTTGCCACAGACACCGCGATCGTGGAGACCGATCGCCAGTCTTTATATTCGTGCAGTTCAATTCCGAAGTGTGAAGTATAAACGTAGGGAAATCTTGTAACAATAGCTGTGTTCCATTGGGCTGTGTAAAATACTCCCAAGTACTTCTGACTACGCTGAACTACTCTAGCTCTAGTTGGCGAGCAGAAGTTCTGAGTAGTTTCGCCACATTTTCCCGCCAGGTGGATGGTGGTTTTTGTACTAGGTTTGCATGGAAATGAAAGCTTTTCCTCATTATTCTTTGAAGCTTTAGCTATTCTGGAGTTATCACAAGGATTCAAATAATAAAATTTAAGTTGTTTAGGCAGCAAAACATATTTATATATAAATATTTCCATTTTAATAAATAAGGCGCAATCAGAGCAACTAATATAATACGATGAAATGTCAAAATTTGAATTTATATTTTACTCCTGACGATCAAAGTAGCGTTCCATAGAGAAAGTACTCGGGAGTACTTTACACAGCTCAATGGAACATAGCTAATATACACCTATCCCTCAATTTGCTTTAACACAGTTTTTAAACTAAAACAAAACAAAAAATTTTTTTAAGACAACATTTTACATAAATCAATGGTAATTTTTTTAATTTAATTTTAGACGGTTACAGTTAGCATATCTTCGACTTTAAATCGATTTACACCATTTAAAGTTAAATTTAACATATCTTTCTATTTTGTACGAATTTGTGTCTCGTTTTACACGGTTTCACGATCAAAATACGTGTTTTCTTATGCCTTGACTCTGTTTTTCTCGGAAACGTGATGTGATATAATACTTTTAATTTCGAATTCTATATGCTTGCGCTCGATGCAAATAAAACGAAATACAATTAAATATATATTATATACCTACATGTATATAAAAACAACTAAAAAACAAAAGAACCTGAACTAAACTCTATTCTTTCAGAAATTTTGTATGTTTTTTCTTCGGTTTTAATTTGCTTGGCTGCCAGGTATTTTATGATTTTAAGTTTGCTAGAACAGCGTATTTTTTCTCTGTTTACAAATTTTCTGGTAGGAAACCGTGTATTTTCAGGGTAGGTTACGTACTTTATGAATAATTATATCGTAGAAGAATTCATTGATACTATAAATATCCAATATTATATTTCCTCTTTTAAGTAAAACAACGTGAATTATAATTATAAGACACTTCATAATCATAACCTATAGAGTATATAATAGCTGTGTTCCATTGGGCTGTGTAAAGTACTCCCGAGTACTTTCTCAATGGAACGCTACTTTGATCGTCAGGAGTAAAATATAAATTCAAATTTTGACATTTCATCGTATTATATTTGTTGCTTTGATTGTGCCTTATTTATTAAAATGGAAATATTTATATATAAATATGTTTTGCTGCCTAAACTACTTAAATTTTATTATTTGAATCCTTGTGATTACTCCAGAATAGCTAAAGCTGCAACGAAAAATGAGGAAAAGCTTTCATTTCCATGCAAACCTAGTACAAAAACCACCATCCACCTGGCGGGAAAATGTGGCGTAACTACTCAGAACTTCTGCTCGCCAACTATAGCTAGAGTAGTTCAGCGTAGCCAGAAGTACTTGGGAGTATTTTACACAGCCCAATGGAACACAGCTTATAACCAAAAAACTTTCAAGTCATCTATTAAGATAAACTAATTTCTAATAAGCTGACAATAATTGGGAGAAGACGGGATGATAATTTTGAGTATTTTGTATGTTGTAAATATACAAAAAGTGTTGTTTTAAAACTGCCAATAGAGCGCTATCTCGCGATTGCAACAAATCGAAAGGACCCTCATTTTTTTGGTATCTTCGGCTAAAATCGAGGTTCAGCGGCCATAAAAAATGGATAAATTTCCGGGCGCCCGATCCACCAATTTACAGCACAATGGCGACTAATGCCGTAAACAGTTTGCAGCGATAATGCGTCCGATAAACAACGCATTGAACCAAGGACAAGGGCTTTTCCACACGACCGTGAATCACCGGGCCCAACTATGCGGGGATTTCGGGAAACGGCGCTCCGCCCGGCCGCTCTGGAGCCCCCGGACTTTAAAGCGGCTCGGCCATTCGCAGCCCCATTGTTGGCTCCGTTGCCATCGGGGCACTTTAGAAAACCGGAAATTTGTTTCTTTCGGATGTTGGTACACCGGCCGGGATGGGGCCCCGCGTCCCGGACTCAGGGTGCGTCGTGAGACACAAAAGGACCCCGGGACCATTGTGTACCTGTGTTTCCGCCCGGTCCTCGGAGTGGACAAGGCAATTAATTACCCCATTTCGGGGTGCCGTCCATGTAGGATAATCGGGCGGATTAACTTTTCTTTAGCAAATAGCCCCTTCTCGACCCCAGCCTTGGGAATTTATTATGGTCAAACATTTTGATCTCAAGGGTCATGTTAATCTCACCCTTTTCTCAAATGTTCTGATTTGTTTTGGAATTTTCAAACCCCGAAATGGAACCAAACTAAATTCTGTATCATTTGTATTCCTTCATATAATCAAATTACACAAAATTTTATTTTGTATACTACTCGTACTGCTGACCCGTGTCCAGGAACATTACCTTTGTTAAAATCTGGTTGCTTAAAAAAGATGACGTCGTTATTTATTTATTGTTTCGCTTAATACAAGCTACAGACAATTGACTTAAAATAAACTTAACTAAAACTTACGGAAACTAAATTAACCTAATAATCTAATTTTGACTAGAGTGAGAAGGCGGGATGGACAGGTAAAGGGCACACTTGAGGGAGGCTTTGTCCAGGTGGAAATCAAAGGGAGCAGAGTTGTTGACCTTCCGTAACATCCTAGTGAAAGGTTCAGAGTGGCCGTAGTTAGTACGGTGACACTCAAGGCGAAAGGTAGGAAAAGATCTAACGTTGTGAGGGTTAGTGTGAAGGGAGATGCGGTGAAGGAGATCGGGGCAATCAATAGAACCAGCTAGTACTTGGTGGACGAAGACAATGTCAGCGACGTCCCGGCGAAGCGCAAGAGGTTGAAGGTTAATTAGTTTAAGGCGGTCCTCGTAGGGAGGAAGATGGAGGTGATCGGCCCATGGAAGATTACGGAGGGCAAAACGGAGGAATCTGCGTTGGACTGACTCTATCCTATTAATAGCTGAGGATTGGGAGGGCGACCAAACCTGACAGGCATACTCAAGGAGAGGTCTGACAAAGAATATGAAAAGTGATTTGGTGGCATAGGGATTAGAGAACTCCTTAGACCAACGTTTAACAAAGCCGAGGGCAGAGTTTGCTTTGCTGATGGAGTGATCTATATGGGAACGGAAGTTCAATTCACGATCGCATATGACACCAAGATCACAGAGGGAGGTGACTGGTGGAACGGGTTCACCAGATAGGGTGTAGGATCTGGGAGGTGTGGAGTAGCGTTTCCGGGAAAAGGTGATCGCTTGGCATTTTGCTATGTTAAGATCGAGGAAGTTATTAGAACACCATGTTTGGAAATTATTAAGGTCACTTTGAAGGAGAGATGAATCGGAAGCATTAGAAATTTGTTTGAAGATTTTCATGTCGTCGGCATAGATTAGGATGTTAGAGTACTTAATGACATTTACGACATCATTAACGGACAATATGAAAAAGAGTGGGCCGAGGTGACTACCCTGGGGGACGCCTGAATGGGATACGAAGGGGTTAGAGATTGAGGAATCGAATCGAACGCTGTAGTGACGATTTTCAAGGTAGGAACTGATCCATGAGACGAGTAGGGTAGGAAAGCCAAGGTAGTTTAATTTTTCAATGATAATTTTGTGGGAGATTTTATCGAAAGCTTTGCTAAAATCAGTGGCTACCACGTCGACTTCTGCGCCTTCTTCCATAGAAAGAAGGATGCGAGATGCAAAGGTTGATAAGTTTGTCGTAGTAGATCTGCCTTTAAGGAATCCATGTTGAGAAGGAGAAATGATGGATTTGCAGTGGAATGATAGGGAGTCATAGACTAGGCTTTCAAAAAGTTTCGGGATGCAAGATAATTTGGCGATAGGACGGTAATTAGAAATATCGCTTTTACATCCCTTTTTGTGAATAGGGGTGATATAGGAGTCTTTCCAATGATCAGGGAAAGTACCCTCAGAAAGGGAGAGTTGGAAGAGGTGGGTGAGGGGCTGAACTAGATGAGTAAGGCAATTCTTCAGGACGGTGGCAGGAATGCCATCAGGGCCGGGGTCAGTATCGTCGACGAAGGCGCTGATTTTAGCGGCGACGAGGGAGGAATCGATGTTGATGGAGACTAGGGAGGTTTGGGCGCAGTTCTCCAGGGTTGAAAGGTAGTTGGGGTCAGGGATGGAATCGAGATCGCTAAAGGCTTGACTGAAAAATTCTGCGAAAAGGTTAGCAATCTCTGTGGGGTTGGACGAAGATGAGTCACCGAGCTTGAGGACAGATGGGTAACCATTAGATTTGCGCTTGACATTAATAAATTTGTAGAATAGTTTAGGATCAGAGATAATTTTGGATTGCATGGAGATAAGGTAGTCTTTATAGAGGGATTCGCAACGTTCGGAAAAGAGCGCAGAAATGGAGGAGTAGGAAGAGTAGTCAGAGTCTGACCTAGATAGGAGAAAGGAGTGCCATAGTTTGTTTCTCTTGTTGCGCAGAGCGCGAAGATCTTTGTCGTACCAGGGTGGAGATGAGGAACGACTCTTTACGGGCTCGTAGGGTACGCATTTAGATATGCAACTGAAGAGTACGCTATAGAATAGGGATACGCAGCAATGTAAAGGCAATTTGGAGTCTGTTAAGGTAGGTAGGATATTGGACTGGCTTAAGAGGAGGTTGAGCCTCGCAAAGTCAGCTTTACGAAAGTTGAAGTGAAAGCGGGTTTCAGAGGGGTCTGTGAGAGGGCAAGGCGCATCGTGTGAAAAAGAAAGGAAGAGAGGGGGGTGATGAGAGTCAGGAGTAGAAAGAAGATGGCAACTTTCAGTAACGACTGAGTCTAGTGGGTTAGTAGAGAAAATGAGATCAAGCTGTCTACCAAGGTGGTTTTTGACACCACTCACCTGGAAGAATCCTGAATCGGAAAAGTGATCAACAACTAGAGACTCGATTGAAGAAGACACATTAGAGGCAAAATATGAGGAGTCATCATCGGAGAGGGACCAGAGAAGATGAGGAAGGTTAAAATCACCCAAGACTATGATGTTGTCAAGGGGAAGGGCAAGGGCAGACACGGCATCAAGAGCTTCAGTTGCTTGCATATAGGCCTGAAGAGGCTGAGCGGGACGAATATAGCAGCACATGATGAAAAGGAAATGGGGATTCAAAGAGATACGAACGCAGACCCATTCGAAGGGAGAAGAGTCAGAGGAGTTGATTAGGGTAGGACTAAAACGGTTATGAACAGCGATAAGGACGCCGCGACCAGAGGTACCGGAATTAGTTAAGCATCCATCAGAGCGGAAAACACTGAAATCGGACGAGAATAACTCGTTGCTGTGAATTGCAGGAGTCAAGTTCGTTTCAGAGAGTGCGAAGATGTCAAATGGAAGGGAATGGGATTTTAGAAAAACGTCTTGGGTTTTGGAACGAATCCCTCTAACATTCTGGTAGTAAAGGGAGATCGAGTTGGATGGACTAGCAGGGATGGGCAGACGAGGGTAGAATTTAGGGGAGGGGCCGGTCGGGAGGTTAGGAGCAGAAATAATTTTTTGTGTCAGTGCGACTTTTTTGAAGGTGGGAGATACGCTTTGAATTTAGGTAGGAGGCATAGGCGGTGAGGTCATCGGAAATTTGTTGGGCTGGGACGTCGAAAGCAGCGTGGAATTTCAGAAACAGCTGCCGCAGGGTGGAAGGGTCGGTCGGGAGACCCTCTTGGTGAAGGGAAACAATAACGTTGGTACGAGTTTTGCCGTCAATACAGATATAGTCGGCTTTGTCGTGGAGATAAGCTAAGTAAAGTCGGACGTTGTCATAGACCCTACGCTCGCGAAAGCGAGAAAGCAAGTAACGGCCGTCAGGAGATTCGGCCGATAGTTTCGTTAGCTTCACCACAGGAGGGAGGAGAGGGTCAATGAAGGAAGGTTTATCGGGAATAATGGGGGGAGAGGTGGAGGAGGGAGAGGTCGAAGTTGAAGGAGGTAATTGGAGGTGATTCGTGTGAGAAGGATCGGAAGGGGCCGTCGCGAGGGTATGCTTGATAGAAACAGAAGGAGCAGTAGCGGAGGAAGTAGTAGCTGGAGCAGAAGAGGAGGGGGTAGCGGGGTGAAGGGTGTGGGAATAGATGAAATTAGGGTACTTTAAGGGAGTGGCGTGTTTAAAGCTGGGAAATAAGCCAGCTTTGAGTTGCCAGTTGCTGGAGTTAGGAGCAGGGAGGGGAGAAGGTGAGCGCGGGCGGATGTTACGGGGGTTGGGTTTCGATTTAGTGGGGATGGATTTATTGTTAGTCTTCCGGGAGGGGGAGTGCGGGCTAGGGGTAGATAGACAGACGGAAGGAGAAGCACGAGGGTCAAAACTTAGCCTATTATTAGAATTCTTAACACGAGGGTTAGTACTTAGCGTGCTGTTAGAATTTTTAGCGAGGTTATGGGACGGCTTAGGTAAACTAGGGCTAAACTTAACAGATTTAGTGGACTTATAACTTAATCTAGAGATACGAACATTGCCTATGTTAATACCGCGACTAGATGGGTCCGCAAGAAGCCAGGTGTATTTAGCAGGGACGTCGACACGGAAGCAGGTTGGTTTGCCGGCCGGAGAGATCTTGGAACAGTTGGTTGGATAGAAGCAGAAGTGCTGCTTGAAGAAGTTCCGTATCCAAGAAACATCGGAGTAGCGGGGGACTCCATTTATGATAAAAGACGAAGAGTCGCCTTGAAGGGGGATGTTCTTATCTCGCAGCTTGGAAATACGGCGAAGCCAGTCGTCTTTGGACCACGAAGTGCCGAACATTTCTATCGTAGAGGCTGGAGCGGAGGGAGGGTTGCGATCCGGTTGAGAGTGCTGCCGGGGCGAGGTCGAAGCGCTTTCCGAAGGAGGGCTGGAATCCCGAGAAGACTCAACCAAAGCAGCGGGGGGTAAAGAGGTCACGGGGCGAGCTAATAAACTTTTAACATCCCCGGAGAGCGACTGCATAAGTTCGGCGTTGTGCGAAGTAGCGGAATTCAAGGAGCCAACGTCCACTTTCAGTTGCTTGATGCTCCGCCGCAAGTCATCGATGACAGGGGTCAAAGTAGATGAGCCAGGTGAAGAGGACTGTGCAATCTCGGAGAAGTGTTCCCGCAAATCATCGATACAGGAGGAGACGGATGATAATTTGTTAGCAACGGCATGAGCTTTAGAAAGTATTTCTGAAGAGTTAGTGTTGAGCTGCCCAGTAGCATCCAAAATTTTGTCAAGTTATGGTAAGGCCTGAGAAACTACAATGCAGTCGAATTCTTATTTTATATAACAAATATAAAATAGTTAGCAACCAATTTAATTAAAGTGAGTTATCAACCAGAAGTTTGTATTTTAATCATAGTTAGCTTGAAAGACAAAAGTGGTGAAAAATAGAAAATGCCTAAATTAGTCAAAGACCAAAAAATTTAAGGAAAATGTTCACATATTTAGAAAAATATCAGGATTTGGATGTTACCTTAATTCAGTACATTTTTCTTTATTAAATGTTGTCAATACGTCATAATCGTTTTGCAACCCCTACAATATTAAAAGAATGTAGCTTTAAAATTTATCATTTGATGATCTGTGATCAGCATCAATTATTATATTAGAGAAAAATAAAATATGGATTTAATTTGCTTTCAGCTTTCAAAATTTAATTCTAACTATATTCGTTTCTCAAATCAAGTAAAACTTAACTTATTAGACTTAACAGAATAAGTCTTTAAGATAGCTAAAAGCCATGTAAATTATCAATTTTTAGCGGGGTACCACTTACAGAAAAATTAGAATTATTATTAAATTGTTATATATCTTTTAAAGAACAATTTTTATAAGTTCTGAAATGTGACCATTAAGGTAATTTCCTCTTTCGAAATTTTAAAAAAATTGATTGTTTTACATAAATATTTTAATTCTTTATAGTATTAAGAATGGTAATTTAAAATTTTAAATTTCATTGAAATTAATCAATAAAGCGTACTTTATGACTGCTATACATACAATGCTTAAATTTCGAAATATGTAGCAGAAAGATTAGATTTATTTCATAGAAAGTATGTAGTAGTAGTTTAGTAAACGACTTTTTTATAGATGTAAACAAATTTTAATTTTGTCTGCTACTATTTTCATTCTCGATTCCCTCGTTCATGAATTTTAGATTTGTAGATTTTTAGATGTGTTAAGGTGTATTTAAAATTCAATTCAAATATGTATGATGTATATGTGTGATCTATCCAAATACCAAATCATTGCATTAATTTTTGGAAAATAATTTTCTGATGCTAAAATCGTGCAAATTAAATTAATTGCTGCGTCAGAGGTGTCCGTCAGTTGAATGTAGTTTAAATTTATTGTAAGGCCGGAGCGTCACGTCTATGCCCGGATTTTTCCAGGTCTCACGTCACGTGCTGAAGCCCCTATCTCGGGACCGATTACGTCGGCAAACAAAGTCTATTTTCGCTATTCCGATCCACTGGTCATTTGCAGCGATACATTCATAAGCGTCCGGATCCGGTCAATGGGGCCACGGCATCCGCAAAAACCGGAGGGTGCGCCCCGCCGGAACTCGGCCCCGTGATGCTATTAAATGGATATTTGAGCTCAAAATTTATTGGGCTTGCTGCGATTGTTAAATGAGTTCTGCAAAATTTATTCCGACGATAATGGAATCAACGAGCACGCGAATATTTGCGGAGTTCGTCTTTCTCTCCTGTCCTCGATGGGACTGTTCCCGGTCCCGGATTTTATTTTTTAATTCCCGTCTGTCACAGTCTACTTTCCGGCAGACATCCAGGACCGGAAGCAGCCTCAGTTTTAAATCTCCTTAAGGAAAAAAATATTCTGCTGAAAATATTTAGGGCGGAAATCACAAGCAGTCAATTTGTCTGGAACGTAAAAATTACTTCCGAAGATATTTGCTGTGGCGAAGGGCTGTGACCTTTGGGGGTTTTTATGGAATTAAGAAACTCGAATGAATCCGGGTGAATGACTTACTTGCAACCTGTTGCGCCCGGTTTTGCATCCCACGTCCCGGAGGGTTCGATTCGAGAAATTTAATACACGACATTCCAATGATTTTGCTCCTGCGGAACCATGGTGCAGGAGCAGTTGGGGACTTGTTCTTTCGACTTTCGGCCGGCCGTAATTTCCGAAATATGCATCCGATTGGAATTCGAGGAAAGCCGATTGCAGATAGCTCGGTTGGCAATTCCTCTTTAAATTATGGATTTCTAATAGTATCTTTAGATCTGTTCTGCAGCCTCCAGGACAGGATTATTCGATGAGTAAATGTTACGTTCAGATAATTGGAACCGATACCTCTATGTTATAAAAATAAATAATAATAATATCTGTTTTGAATATAAGATTAATTATATTGCAATCAACGCACACAAATTTTGTCCTTCTATTATATTTTTCGTTTAATATTTATAATAATTCTATTCTATAGATCTTATATTTTAAATCATTAAAAGAAACAACATATACCTATCAGTATTTAGAATTGAAGATTTCATAAATATATGTATGAACATGACTTGATTTTTATATTCCACAAAAAAAACTTAATTGTTTCTTTTACCTAGGCTCATTTCATTATTGCATTTATCATGTATCAAAATAATAAAAAATTACCCTTTAAAGCTTGATTTGGTAGTAACAAAATAGGTTTGTGAGACGGTATTTTGCCCATTTTTTGAAAAATCATTAAAAAATAAATCTTCTTAATAGCATGGTGCAGCGTAGCTTAAATGAAAGCCTGAGTTATAATCTAGGAATATGAAATGCAACCTATTTCAAGTAAAATAACTCTTTTTAAACACCTCCGCGAACATGTTTTCCTTAAGTGGCGCAAATTTAATGTTGAACTGTGTAATTTATAAACGCAATATAATTTTTTTAAAGAAACAGACTTCTTATGTATTGGTGTACATACGATATATGTAGTTAACACATTTAATGTTTATTCTAATTTATTACATATTTCGCAGAATTTGTTGAATTTTTAAACTCAAGAAGTTTTACATATTTTAAAACTTAAAAGTAAGAAGAAAATTTAACTTTTTGAAAACTAGAATTATAAAACGTGTATATATTTATATTAACTATATCTTTGTAGTTGTTGATGAAGTACAATTTTAAACAAATTACATTTTTCATAAAAATTATAAGAAAAACAATAATTAACGTCCGTATGTCCGTAGAAACGATATGTTCTATGTTAGTCAAAGTATATCGAATAGGTAGAAATTAAGAATTTTATTATCCTCATTGTTTAGACTATGTAGTGATTTAAAAAATTAACATTTTAACTAAATTAATAATGTACCTATGCAAGACTCAATATTTGTTTCAAAAATATATCAAAATCTAATATATTTAATATCAATTGCATAAATAAAATGAAAACATGGTTATTAAATAATACAATATTTATAAATGAAAAGAAACAAACAAACATGAACAGGGCTGGAAATAATTTCTAGCCAATTCGTAAATTTCCTTGGATTTCTCTGGAGTTTTCGTCGCGCAAAATTCCTATTTATGGCAAAACAGATATTAATTAACAAAGCCGTGCTAGGGCCAAAGCACCACCAGTGCGGGTGCTCATAATTCCTTCCTGTCATTAATCATGGGAAATCGGATTTGAGATAACATTTAAATCTGAAAGTGATTAATGATGCCTCCATTGAAACAAATCGGTCCGACGTGACAGCTTTTGCTTTGCTGAATGGTTTTTGCTTTAAATTGGCTCGCCCGATTCATCTGGCGTTTTGCGCCAATCACGGCACTTGTAAATATCAATTGAGGTCCGGGAGGGTCCCCCCAGGCCCCGGGGGTTATTAAAATCCCCCCAGATCGTTACGGAAAATGTCTTTCATGACAAATATTTTCCTGTGAAACAAATTAATTAAAACATTTTTGGAATTTCTTTGATTTAATTAGATGTCGCTTGGTAGTGGAATGTCTTTGATCAGAAACCCAAAAGGTAGCGAAATTTCGGATGAAGACTTGCTGAAGGGTTAAATTCCTTCGGGATATCTTCCGCTCGAATATGGGCTCTCATTACTTCCAATTAATTGCAGAGTGATTCGAGGCTCTGAAATATGAGGTGAAAATAAACTTACTTGCTACGGAATGACTCTAAGAAGGATATGTTTTAGATCTTTTGAGACGTAGCGAATTATATAAATTTTGTAAAATTCAAATAAAAGCACACTGAAACGATTTTTCAAATATTTTTGATAATATAAGACAGTCAAATTAATTAGACACAATAAATTATAAAATTTTCGAGAAAAACTAGCTGACTTGCAACATACACGCATACATAAATGTATTTAGCTAATTTAACGAAAAGCAAATCGATTTGAGAGAATTAGTTTGAGATTGCCTTGATTAACTCGATTGTTCCAGGCGTTCGATTAATGGGGGCGATTGAGCTCGCAAACACAAAGCAAATTTGATGAGGATTAGTTAATGCTGGGGGGCTTAGGGGTGGGACTGATAAATTAAGTCATTAGTTGGCTCTGTTTCAGAATCGCTCAGATAAATTGCGAACGTTCTTTCACAGATTAAGCCATGTTTAAGCAATAAGTAAAATTAATCGGTTGGATTACAGTTGTAAACTAAATGCGTTTTTATTTCGAATCTGAGAAGAAAAACTTTTCTTCTAAGAATTATTTTATCATTACTATCACGTGCTGCGTTAATCGCATTCGCATCTCATACGTGATTTTTTTGGATCACCCTATATTTTACCGACGATATTCAACGCTATTAACACTATAATTCAAGATCCTACTATGGAAAGAAAACAAACGTTATTAAAAAACAAGTTTTGTCACTGACTAAAGTATTTGAAATAAAATTTCATCCAAAATTTTCTTTTCTAATATATTCCTTTTTTTTTGAAAGAATAATATTGAATTGTATGAATTTAATTTAACAACAAAAAGGTTACGACACATGACATATATCATGCAAAAGTCTAATTCAATTCATTTCACTAATTTAACGAATTTGTACATTCTTTTTTCTGTCCTTATTCTAATCTTATACAGAAAGAGGAAGTTTGAAATATAGTGTATTTTTTACTACTCTGATATCAATTCTTTAGTTTTATAGCAGAGTTATCAGTATATCTACACGAATTTAATACAAATTAAAGGAAAAACATTTTGAAAATCTCGTAATGGGTTAAGCAAAGTCTAGTGTACCTATACCAAAAATGTGTTGGAAGTTAAATCTTAAAAATACAATAAAACAATACAAATACATAGATACTGATATAAATTATCTGGAAAGAAATATGCGAGCATATTAGCAAATACCGAAATAGACAAACCATAATGAAATTACGACATAAAATATTTTATCTATGTTATGTACCTACCTACATATGTATAACCTTCAAATAAAAATCATAACAAAAAATATTATATTGTATTTAGTTGTTTTATCGATTCTTTGTAAAATCCTTTTAAACATTATAAACAACAACAACAACATTATAAAAACGAGCATTGAAAAGAAAACTCTGTTTTGTAAAAACATTCGATTTTGTAAAATGAATTTATTTCGTTTTGAATAGTGTTCTAAAATATATTGAATTTGAATTAAATATTACAGCTTTTACCTACTTGTATTTCCATCAAAACATAAACCT
Organism: Machimus rusticus; assembly: GCA_951509405.1. Lineage (NCBI taxonomy): Eukaryota > Metazoa > Arthropoda > Insecta > Diptera > Asilidae > Machimus > Machimus rusticus. Next base: position 3,925,514 of record OX608051.1, read on the forward strand.
TATAAGACGTTTTATTTCTTTACCAACTAAAAGTGATAGAAAGTATGGATATTTAAAAAAAATTATTTTACAAGTATTTTAAAATTTCTGAAGACTTCGCCAAAATAATCAGATTCTTTAATTATTTTTCTGAATAGTTTATCTTTTATACTCATGATAGTTTAGTCCCAAAAACTCAGATCCAAATATAAAAACCAAAAGTCTTTTATTATATATGACAAGCTGAGGACAAAAACACGTAGACTAATTAAGTTCTTAAAAAACTTGACACACCACTTTAAAATATGAGCATTATGTAATAATATACATGAGAATATCCTTGAAGTTATTTAGGATTGTTAAAGTAAGTATGCGACATTTTACTTCGCTTCAAAAACCTCCAACTTAACTTCTTTAGGAAATCAAATCAAAAGGAGTTGATACATGAGGCTATGTGCCTTTTTTGCTACTATGTGCCATCTCGGGCAAATTATGCTATTCCTTGTGTGAGTTAAGCTCGAGCATTCCCCGCTGATTATGCTGTCTTCAGAAGCTTTCTGTTATGTTGGAAAAGCTCGGGACGAAAAGGAATTTTCTTAGAAAGCATGTCACAAAATCGTCTCCTTCGGGCGGGCGTTTCGTGAAACCACGCCCGCAAGTTCACTGTCCGCATTCCTTACAATGCGCAAGAATAAGAAAATTTTGTTTTACATTTTTTCGTTATTTTTTTCCTCAGCAGCCAGTATCTTGTTTTTTTTCCATGTTAGCAATTATTTTGATTTGAAATGCCAAAAAGTTCGCTATGAACTTAAAACAAAACGAAGGAAACATTTCTCAAGTATTTTCTGCGGCTTAAAGGGTTCGCAGAAGTTTGATGTTTCTGCATTGTTTGCATACAATTCGAGCTGAAAAACTCAAACAAAGTTTTTGTGAAATATGCTCAAATTATTCTCATTCACCAGCCCAAAGAAATTTCAAAGGATTTTCGTTTTCATTTCGGAAAAGAGTAAGGAACAAAGAATTTTTTAAAATTTTAATTGGTTTACCGATACCCAACAGTGGCTCTTCGCTTTGCTTTTAATTTATAAAAGATTTAAACTTTGTTATTTCACAAACTTACTGTTGCCAAACTCAATAAAAATAACAAAAATTCCAAAATGGCGTTTCTGTAGCATAAAATTGAATTGAAAATAATGTCTTTGAATCTTTTGGTTTTATAATTCTCATGCCTGCTTTGAAGATATGCATTGCTCGCAATTTCAGGATAATTTTCAAATTTTATGTCAAAAACTTTAATTTGAAATATATCTATACATAGTTTAAAATATTACCTATTTATAAAATGTGGCACCGTATTCAATATAAATATTTATTTCAATTTCATGTCATTACCAAATATTCAAATAAACTTTAGAAAAAAATTATATGTATATGTTATTTAAAATTGTTTAAGAATTTAAAAGAAAAGTAAATTTTTTTATCCATAACTATTTTTGCGTTTAAAAATATAAATAAATTATTATTAGAGGAGAGTAACCAAATATGGAATAACATTTTGTTGTTTTGGCCAAAAAGAAAATCATTCACATTACTAAAATAACAAAAAGATGTGGAGCACTTAAATAAGATAAATTTATTTTAAGTCTATGCATTCTAAGGGATAATGGAGTGAATCCAAATGCCAGGCTCTTGACCAGTATAGTCATGTTCCCAAAACCAACACATTTGACTCACTCCTTCGGCATTTTTATTATAGAATGAAGTTGTTAACAGAACATACACTTTATATTCCATAGTGACCGTCCATATTCAAAATTTCAGGCCGAGTCAAAATTTGTCTTAGAATTTTACAAATAACAACACACAAACAATAAATGTTTATTTATTGTAAAAATATTAGTTAAATAATATTTTCTGCTTAGTATAACGTCCAAGTATAAATTGGGTTTTATTTTAATGTTATCAATATATTCCCTTAAGATCGTCTTATTATTTATTTTGACTTGTATATGTGCTCAACTTTTTAAATTTTCTCCTCTTTCTTTTAGAATCAACGCTCTTATCACTAAAGTATACTTCTACAAAAAATTTTATATTTGTTTTATATGTAGGTACATATATGTAGTACATATATACATTTGCATATACCTTTAATATTTTGAAGTAATATGATAGCTAATAAATTAAAAAATAAACATCAATTTGAAACAGGACATTGGCTTCACGGAACCAATAACTCACTTGCCAAGTGAACCACTTTAAATTAGTGCATCGACTAAATCATTATATCCACCGAGATGCTCCCGGAGCGGTCCATCGAACCCCATTAAGCCCACACTTAAATCGATTAATTCGTGAAAAATTGCTCCGCCAGTGCGAATTCAGTGGAGCCCATAAATTCGGCCCCATAAAATCTAATAACCGCAAGGCCATCGCCGATACACTAAATATCGCCGGCCGACTATCTGGGGACCAATAAGCGGTAATTAAACGCTTTAAACTTTCCACTTTTTCGGCACGGGCTTCATTCGCCGAACGCGCGACGGAGCCCTGCAGCTATATCATTGATTTTAAATTTTTACCAGGATTCCCGGATGCCTATACCTCTGCAGATGGGTTTTATACGTATCGGATTCGGCGGTTATCTCGCCGATTTGCAGATAGGATACCTTTAATTGAGAATTTTTCTTGCAGACGAGTTGCCAATTAGCTGATTAAAGTGTGTGAAATGAGCACATCTTAAATAATTAAGATCACTCTCCAAAGTAACAAAAGAAATAAGTATCTCGAATTATATTCCGTGATAACTTATTCATAAAAATCAATGAAGACACTTCAGTTCTACGAGGAGAAACCGAGAAACATTAACTTTTCAGACGTAAAAAGTAATTGCTGTTCCATTTTTAAAATCTTAATATTAATCTTATTTAATTTAATATTATTTATTATTTATTTATTTATTAATTCGCTTAATACATGCAACATATAGTACAGTATACATATATATTTAAATGACAAATGTTAATTTTTTATAAATATACCAAATACTATAGCAGTTTCATTTTTCCAACCTCTTTACGAGATTCTAAACATTTACCTATGTGATTTTCATAAAAATAATTTAAAATCTACTGCCAACAATGAATTCAATATAAAGAAAATGGTACATAATTTTACGAAAAAAGACAATAGGGCAATAAACGTTTTATTTGCTAATTTTTTCAACTGATGAAGGAAAAAAATCATAAAGACAATTGAAAAAGTTCGTAGAATAAATGAATGAAGTCCACGAAATTATTCTTAGCCTTACCACCATTTTCTATATTTTTCTAGTTTCATAATGTGTATTCCAACTAAATAGGTACAAGTAATAATTTAAATATTGTATTTTCCCTTGAGAACGTAATACAACCCGCAGTTCTTAATTTTTTATAATTATAAATTATTGTCCTGTATCAGCTTATAAAATTTAAAGCGAAATATTTGCCAACACTACATGAATATGGATATTCAGCCGAAGTTTTTAACTATTTTATTTAACAAAAGTAAAGATTCGTAGAATTCGGTTCTACACAAACAAACTAAGAAATATTTCTAGTTAAATTCAAACTTAAATTGAATTTCTAGTGCATTGTCAAAAACTCTGATTGACATTTTAGTACCTACATATATACATAGTTTCTAACATCAATTCAAGTGAATTTCATTATAATCTGAAAATTCTTCTCGGTACTTAATTTACACGATTTCGCTTTAACATGGTTTTTAAATTAAAACAGAATACATTTTTTTTGGATTTGATTTCGATTGTTTTAGATTATACCTTTTATAAAAATGAGAAAGCTGGATTCTTTGACGCCCAGCAATATTCTGCATGACCAATAATAATGTTTTCAGGAAAATAACAACAAAGAAAATTAACATTTTTCCAAATATATTTAGATATGCGTACCTACATATGTATGTCTCAATTTTTGTAATTACAATCGATCCTAAAAAGTTTATGTAAACAACGATCGGTCAGATATTATCCGTTTAGACTTTGATGAAGATTGAAATTATGTCGATGTTACTATTCATACAAATTTTAAATTTCTTCATAAGTACCTACTTACTTACACTGACTGAGAGAAAAACATATTGAAATCAAATAAAAACATATTTAAAGTAGATACATATATATTTTCAAACATAAAAGAGAGCTAACATCGGAAATCCTAGATTCAAAAATAAATACATTTTAATCTTTTTAATTAAGTGATAAACTTTCGATTCAAAATGAATGCATCGTTGGCTTAAAAGTAAAGCCATACTGATTTTAAAAACGTCACTGTATTATTAAAACGCTTTAATCTTGCATATTTCAAAAATGTTACTTTAAAAATAAAATTGTTTACCTTGGGATCAAATACGTTAAGGGATTAAAATCAAAGTGCGTGCAATTTTTAAATTACATTTTTTAAATTTTCTTATAATTTTAAAGTCGGTTTGTCTCTAAGTGTAATAGCAATCATAAAACGATAATAACAAATATTTTACCGAGATGGATCGTTTGCTAAATTAGCAAATTAATGGCCATGTTTTTCATTTCTTAAGGTAAATTGAAAAAGCATATAAGCAGTAAGGCGTCTCAAAAAATTAATGAACCAATCCTCGTTTTTTCATTTATTGCTTATCTCACTTTATCTGTTTTTTTAAATTTTAATTGAACATATCCTACAATTTTGTATGAATTATGTCTAATTTTACATGGTTTCGGTTTAAAAGATTTTTCCAGGAACATATCTATACCATGTAAATTGAGGGGTATAGATGTACTTTGATTTCCTTCCTTTCATGTATAGAATTCAAGTTAAAATTCGAAATGTCTAAAATCAAATATAACACTATATGAAATGTAGAGCCCAATTTAACCAACAAGCCAAGACAATATTACAGAAATGTAAGATAGCTCAACTCAGAAAGGAGGATGGCTCCTTATCAGCGGCAGTTAATGGAACTAATAAAAAGCCACAAGAGACGATACGACGATAAGACTCCGCTGGCAAATAAATATCAATGGGACGGAAGGTCCCCGGGGAGGAGTTAGGGCCGCCGAAGTTAGTGCCGATCCCGAACAATAGTTTTGATTAATTCCGGATATCCTCGGGGCCCTCCTTGTCTTGGTCTTGGTCTTGGCTTGCGTCGTTTATTGTTATTGCCTCCGTTCGATATCTAAAATCTTCAGAAACTGATGATGTACGGCTTTTAGCTCTGAACTTTAGCCGCCCTGCCCACCGCCGGGGGTTCGTATTAAATGCGGTAAATGAAGTTTCCGAAACTTGAAATGACTTTCCCAATATTCTTGCAATTACATAAATATATGCGCCCCGAGGCGATGCGAGTTGACTCATCTCGGGGGCCTTCAGAGTGCACTTTTCAAACAAATTTAAATCCGCAAGGAGGCCTTACAAAGTGTTCCTCATATCAAAATTTATGCTAATTACCGTGCAAATTTATTCACCTTCTTACCTTGTTAAGAACGGCTCCGACAGTGGCCAAGGGTGCGACTACCCGCCGTAAGTGCTGAAGGAACTTTTAATCCTGCAATTTACGAAACATCTCAAAAGTTTGCCAAAGGATCATTTCTTCTTATATGAATATGGAGCAGAGAATGCGTCTCAGTTGCAAGGTGAAAGGAAAGGAATAATTTTGCGGCAAAACTCCCCCATCACACCGGAGAAAGTTATTTTCACATTAGACATGAAGCCGGCAAAATTCGATGCAAAGGAGCACCTCGGGGCCCCCCCCGCATGAATCGCGCCTCCTGCGGGGCGGTGTATGAATATTCAAGAGGCCCCAACGGTGGACTAATCCCCCACTAGGTGAAAGTTTCTAAAGACAAATTTTCCAGAATTAGTATGTAAGATTTAACCGCCTTCTGCTAATGATTAAATTATACAAGTGCCACTTAGGCTGCGTTCTCATCCGCTCCCCTTGATTTTGATTGCGAACGGTGGGGGCTTTACGCTGCGAATGAGAGCTACTCTTGTGCGAAACAGTCCCACTTTGTTTCGAATAATCTTCATTAATTAATGCCTTAAAGAGCTCGAAGGCGTAATGAATTCCGTGGATTAGGCAAAGGTGAGCCTCATGGACAATCTCTAATGGGAAGATTAAGAGCACTCTTAACGATTCTAATAAGAAGAGGCACTACTTAAGGCTAGATTTAGATAACTTCCCTGAAGTGCTCGGATTTACCCTGTATATAATAAAATGGACTAATATTTATTGTTCAATAAGGCATATTTCCTGCTGAAAAAAAATTATTTGGATTTTATGCCTAACCTGAAAATGGTACTTAGGTAATGATAATCTGGTTACATTCCCAGCGTCTCAATTAAATTATTTTTTGGTTAAAAAAAGTAATAATCTAATCTAAGGGTTGTTTGTTTTGGAAATAAAGTCTAATCGTGTAAAAATAAATATTTCTCTATCAGCTAAAAAGGGCATATTTTTCGTAGACGTAGTCATCCCTAAAGGAAAATTCTAATTTTTCTTACAATTCGTAATTCCTTTACGAAATTATTTAATTACAGTGGAGTCTTAAAAACTAGGAGGTACCGGGTTATTGGAATGTTCGGATTTCTGGATTGTATAGGAACATCCATAATAAATAAAATAAAGCATTTAATAAAGGAAATAATCGTAAAAACCATTTTAGATAATATGCAGGATATTCGCAATGCCACAGAGAAACTCTCTTTTTATAACAAATGTTATATGCCTAGATCTACGAGTATTTATTAATTTTAACTAAATAATTATCAGAATGCAAAAGGTGTCTCTTTAAATAATTCTTTTCAATTATCTTTTGTTAGAATAGTAACTTCTATAGTAATGTACAAATTGATAAAGTTGACTATAATAAGGATAAGTTATCACCTCTTATATTTTACTTATCATAGTTTGAGGGAAAAAATTGTCAATAAAAAGCCAATTATATGCAGTAGTATAATTTGTGTCTTCAAAGCAGGGACTCTTCTTTAAATTATTCAAGAAACTAGAAATAAATTTTATCTATACTGCAAATAGCAAGTCACTTATACACATTAGTGTTTGGATTTTTTTCAAAACTTGTATACTGTTTTGGAACGAATCTTAGTTCAATTCTTAAAGTTTTGGGGAAAAACTATTTCCATAGGTTTCAAAATGTTATAATCTAAAATAAAAAATAACACAAAATGTACTTACCTTATTAACGTTTCTCTTAAAACTTTATCTTTGTAAGAACCTAAAGAACAAACTACTGAACCGATTTCAAAAACTGCGGTATATGAGGTATCGTTGGATTCATTTTGATCCAAAAAAATGTCTTAAGCTACGGTTTCCTACAAAGCGGTACCGTCATGTAGCGGCCGTATTATTACGGTGAGTGACGTAAGCAAAACGGTGTAGAAAAATACGGCCACAATGACGATGACAGTAGTTGTAAAGTTAGAACTCGGAGTTAATTTGAATATTATTTAAAAGTCGAACACAAAATGTCTATAATATTTGATTTTTCGAACGCATTGGCACACTATAAATAGCAATAAGTGACAGAAAATATATTTTTATGCAAAACATTGTACAAGATAACACAAACCTTTTTTATTTGTTCCTAAACATGCATAAAAATTAAATACGTTTGCACCGCTACGGTCACTATCGACTTCAAAAAACGTTGGCAAACAGTTCTCCACCGTAAGCAGCTACCGCTACAAATGTGACGGCAGCGCTATCTTACGTAACGGTCTGTATCACCGTTATCTTAGAAACCATTACCACGCTGTTCCATAGAACAATACTTTGTGACATCACTCACCGTAATAATACGGCCGCTAAATGACGGTACCGTTTCGTAGGAAACCGTAGCTTTACACTGTATGACGTCACAGGGCACTAGATGTCATGATATTAAATCGTGTGTTTACTTAGGCAGCGACTTATTAAGTAAACATTTTTCCCTACATCTGAAAAAAAATTTTAGACAAGAATATTTTCTTATTTCATAGCTTTTAGTTCATTTGTTCCATAGTCAATTATTACTTTTATTTTACTTTTACTCAACTGAAAATGCCTTACAAACAATTTGCCAGACAACTATGTTCCCAACCACAAACATGGTTAAACTTCCCTCTTCAAAATACAATATTTATTCAATAGGTATTTTGCAAAAGGAAAATATTTAGTCAATAGGCTTTTTTGTAAAAGAAAATTATTTAAATAATAGGCATTTTGTAAAAGGTAAATATTTATTTAATAGACGTCTTGCAAAAGGAAAATATTTAGTTTCTCTCGGGCAATCTGTGTTTTGCAAAAGGTTACGATTTAAACAAAATAGTAATAAAGATAGGGTTAGAACAGATTAAGTAAATGAAAGACAATATTAAGATTTTCGATATTTATTCTCCTTTGGTTTGAGTGTTTGGTTACATACAAGTAATAATGGAAAATGATTCCCGCTACGAATACCGTTCATCGAGGACTACCGCCTTAACGGTAGCCCCGCTCACCTGAGCTCCTGCACTGATAAAGTTCCCTTCGATTGGTTGGCTTTAGAGTAAAAACAGCTACGAATTACCTAAAGTAGTTATCTTCTTATTTACATTATTGTTTTGCATTAGATTTACTTTCTTTCGTCTAGACCTCGGTGAAAAGGGCGTCGTGTGGCCAGGAAGAGTCAGAAGCAAACGGAACGGCTTGCAGGACTGCTTCCTTGTGTGTGAAGGTTTCTTAGCCTCTCAACTTAAAAATAATTAACAACTATTTACAAAATCATTACTAAGTATGAGTCATCGTTTGGTAGGAATGAATTTGTGAGAAACAGGCGGACCTTGACGAAATCATTCAACAAAACGTTCGGTGGGGACGACTAAATACATTCCAATTTCCATTTCTTCTCGCCTCGGGTAATACACAAAATATTCAATAAAAACTACGTTATTTGGCACAGAGTATTTGTAAAGCGAAAATAAATTATTATTTTTTTTTTTTTTTTCAAAAAATAACAACTAAAGGTCGCGGAAGATTCGCGGATTTGACGATCCTCGGCCGCCCTAACCAAATATTAGAAGCATTGCACCGCGACAGGTGGCGGAGAATCTTTTAACTTTGCAATAAATCGTATTTACACACATCAAATGTCTGCTCATGGCAATGGGGTCTGGTGGACCCCAAGCCTTTCCAGCCGCGGACCGCCAGTACCACCCCTCCCGGAGGAGTGCCTCAACAAAATCTTGTCGTTAAGCAAGCTCAAAAAACAGCCAAAGGCGGCACCTACGCGTGCAGGCCCAGCTCCTTCTCGCTTAACTAAAAACAAACATTTTTCTTTTTTTACAAAAATTTCAACTACTTCGTTTGCGTGAATGTTGCCAGACAAAAGGGTCTTTGGACTCCAGAAGTCCTGCGATTGCGCCTCCTGCCGGCTTTAACTGGACGTCCCCAGGGAGCTCTTCATGTGCGACGGAGTCCCGAACGGCGCTCCGCTGTTTGTTGTCTGCGGCCCGTTGTTGTTGTTGTGGTCACCCGGTGTCCGCTGGCCGCTGGATGCTGCACCCTGTGGACCAGCCCCGCCCAGCAGCCCGGCGGGCGGCGAGTTTTGCGCCATTGAGCTCGCGTGTCGCTTCAGCATAGGGTGGTTCGCCATCGACGCGAACACCAACCGCTCCTCGTAGTCGTACTCGCAGAGGATCTTGTTCTCGCACAGGTAGAACCGATCGCCGACACAAAATCTGAAATAAAAAAAGCATACAATATTATTAAATATTAATAACATAATAAAAGTTATTTTTTATTCTTTTTATTCTACTGAATTTAAAAAAAAATATAGATAACTAGCTGACCCGACCAGTAACGTTACTCGAGCACAACTATTATATTATAATAAAGCTAAACTTTAATAAAAATATGGCGTTGCCGATTACAAGACGAAAATTTTGTTATGACGGATCCAGTTTTTTACATAATTTACGTTAAATTAATCTGAAAATATTTTCCAATAGCTTATGTCATTCAGTAGGGTTAAGCCTGTGGTTAAGTGCAGCATGCCCGTAAAATTGTATCCCAATCGGAAATTCTGTCACTGGCGTTCAGAATTGAGTAAATTTTCAAAATATGTAGTAAACAACTAAAACTAAAACTATATCAGTCCTGACAATCTCTTCTTTATGTCTATGTATGGTTTCATCGAAATCGGTTCGGCCGTTTCGAAGATTATCCCGAACAAACAGACAGATACAAAAAAAGGATGAGCGCAAAGTGCACTCCTTTTAATTAAAATAATACATGGTAAAAATTTGCGGAGCATAATCTTCGGACCTAACTCCAATAGAGAACTTGTGGAAAATATGTATGTTATGTAATTGGACCAGTTAAACCAAAGAACAAATTTAATTAATATATACGAGTAGGCACATATACCAATTATTTTTTCCCCCTAAAGAATAAGTGTTTAAAAACACACCCTTTATCGAATAACGTATCTATTTCCTTTCTAATCAAAATATATGATGCAACCATCAAAGAAAGAAATATTGGTTTAAGGTAAAGTGAAATAAACGATTTTCTTCAAATTGAACTTGAAATATTTTTTAAAACGCAAATTTCAGTGTTTTATGCACTATAATGTTAAATTCTTTTGAATAATCGTGCATTTTTCGTGAACACTATCTCACTTTTCCTCTAATAAAGATACATAAATTACCTCCTAAAATCTTTTGAGATAATTAATTTTGAATCTTTAACTTTTAACATAAATATACTATGGATTTTGTGAAATGCCTCAATAATCCGCATTATAGTTTTTCTTTAATTTTGTTTTGTATTGTTTTCATAAAATAAAATTGAAATATGTCTAATTAAGAGAATAATTCAAAAAGTTCTTTCAATATCGATTTTATTTCTGTCTCACTAAACATGATAAAAAATAAATGGTAACATGTTGGATTTGATTTTTTCGGTTAGATACGTTACTGCGATTTGTTCGAAACTGTTGGTGCTTGTCTGCTGCAGATGACATTCCCTTTTCTGAACGCCTCCTCCTGCCCGCGTCTTATCCGATGGCTCACTATCCCGAAACAGGGCCAGCTTCAGAGGGCAGGAAATAAAACTTCAACTTCGAGCTGCACGGAGGCCCCAATGACAACGCGGCCGCTGTCCCTCAGGACCCTGCAGGCCGGGTGCAGTCGCCGGGAAAATCGCCGGCCGGGAAAAGGCGCGGAAAGCCTTGACGGCGGCGGCGGGACCAGCTCCAAGGGGACCGGGTGCCATTCAAAGTTATCTGCGAGATTCGCAGCGAATTGTGAAATTTGGCGGGTTTCGTCCCCGGACATTTGCTCCTGCGGCCGCTCCCGGTCGGATCGACTTCCTTCGACCCGGGGTTTGGGGCGAGGAGGCGCTAAGTAAAATTCAGCCGCCGACGAGCCTGTGGAGTCGTTTGTGGAAGTGGTGAAGTTTTTAATTAAACAGTCAAATCGGTCAGATCTCGCCCTTTTAATTGAGATTTTTATTTAAGCGAAGGGCTCACGCGGCAATTGAATTTACTTGAGGTTTGGGGAAGATGAAACGAGACGAGAGTGCAGCGGTGCTGGGCGATTCAATTCGACGGTTATAGCGCAATAATTTTTGTAATTTTGAACATGGGTTAGAAAATTTACGACGATAGACTCCAGAAAGATAAAAATCAAGAAGAGTCCAGAACTTAAAACCATTTTTCAGAATAGACTATGCTGTAGAAACTTAATCTGTTCCTGAGCAAACCAGGAAATTGCTATTTTGTAGATGTGCTTCGAATCTGAATCTTGTTGAAATATGAACTCGTCGCTTAACTTTAGTTTACAGTTGAAGAACGAAGACTTTTCTTAAAGGAAATCTAAATAAACTAGAGTAGTTTTGTTCAAAAGTTAGCCTCAAAACCCTCCGTTTTTTATTCAGATTCTATTTTTACTATTATTCAATCTATCATCTATTGTTATTGTACCCGGAACCCGATGGTATTTTAAAATTAACTCATGAATTTCATTAAAACCATGGATAAAATCGCATTTCATAACATTTGAAAGAATCAACTTTATAGAGGTTTGCATAGCACCTACTAAAAATTAGAGCGTTATACATAGAAAATTATTCAAATTATTTTTCTACGAATATAGTAAATCTTTAACAAAGACGTATATTAAGTTTAAATGGCAATTTGATGTACTTTTCACAAATTTTAAAATCTTAAAGTACGTGAAGGCGTTTAAAATTCAAAATTCAAAGCAAAATGTTTTATCTAACCTGAACCAGATAGCAAAATGAAAAAAATGGAGCTAATGGTTAAAAATTTAAATGCACCTTTTCCCAAAACAAAAATTGTTGTTTCTGTTCTGTTCTTTTTCCATTCTTTTCAAAAAAAAACAAACTTTGAGTCTGTACGTAATTACATTTATATTTTGATCGTGATCATCTTTTTAAAGCCATTCAAAGTATTTTTAAAAGCTATAAATGAAGTTTATTAATTTCCATTGTTTGCAAACATTTTGGTAAATGACTTTAAAAAAAGAAAATGATGTATCACGAGTATTTCGATACCAATTAAAAGTTCTCCCCTTGCTCAGGGCACAACAGGAAATAAAAGAAGCCAGTGGCGTAGAACACAAATCGAAATTGCCTTCTCCACTTGAATCAATTTCTGGATTTGTTTTCGACCGCAGTCGCTAGTTAAAATGTTTTTTTTTTTTCGGCGGACTCCAAGAACAGGGGGTTTGGTTTTGGGGCTTATTGGAAATTCATTAAAAAGCGAAATCCCGCCACGGTGACGTTCCACCGGCAGGACGGATGGCTTCCTTTTACGCTGCATGCCAGGAGTGTCTAAAATAGCCGAAAACCGCCACAGTTGCAGCTCAGCTCCGGGAGCTAAATGTTCTTCGTCCTGATCCCAAAATCAACATGTGGCTCAACAATAGACCCGCATTTCCGCCCACACCACGACTGGGGGGCGTTCCGAACGAACAAGGGCCGTCCTCCACGTGTGGGTGACGAAACCCGCTCCCAGGTATGAAATCCCGCCGTCGTCGAATTGTTGACTGAGCCGCTTCAATGGTTTTTCGGCAATTGAATTAATTTTTAAAAATTGATTAGCTGTGACCAGTCTTTTTATGTAAATATTCCGTGGGCGAGCCAAAGACTCGCTGAATTTTTTAGGCCGCCACCGTGCACCGTGATAGCGTGACCCTGCCTATTTTAATATTTTAGTCTGAAATTCATGCCGACTCCATCTCCATGGGGCCACATATCGGAATTGTTTGGAATAAATTCGGCGATTTCTCATAATTGAACTCCTGGGACAGGTGGGGACCTTTTTCAAGAATAAATGGCGCGATGTAGAAATTGAAGGGTTCTTTTGGGAGTAATGCCATATTTAAATAGATAAAAAAAAATACCCTTTACTGCAAAATCATAGCATTTGTATTTTTTTCGAGTTTCCTTTGAATTATTCCTATTGAATAACTTGTACTCGTACCTACATTCTATATATTATAATATTTACAGATACTTTTTCAAGAATCTTGATTTATTTAACTCACGATATGTTTTTTAACTATTACAATAAATAATTTACGCTTTATTACACTTGCAATAAACTATTGAAATAATTAATAGTTTAAAATTTCAATTGCCGGCCATACGTATTTTCAGATAACATATTTCTTTAATTAAAAATGTAAATGCTATAATATCTAAATCATAAATTACATTCATAACTTGGTGTAGAAAGACGTACAAAATCAATTTATCAAAACAATTATAATATTATAATAAAATGTTAAAGAAAAAAACCAAAACTTAAAAAGTCTGAAACGTTCATGAAATGTAATCGATTTCAAAACTTATTATTAAGAAAATTTTATAAGTAGGTATTAGTTTTTGTGAATGTAAATTTAGTTGGTTGTAAGCATATTGGGAAACTATAATTTGTCGTAAGCGTTCGCTAATTGTGATTATCATGCACTACCAATTATATAAAGTAGGTAATCGGTTAACAGAACAAAGTCAAATTCATAAAGCATTCCGGAAAGTTTCAAATATTTTAGTATTAAAAGCTTAAGGTTCAAACTTTAATATTAGCCAAATTTGAATCTCCTATAAAAATGGCCAATGCCCCTGCCACATACGCCACTATCGTGCTGATCGAACTCCGATCCCTATATCTTCTTGATTATTTCAAGTGTGAATTACAACGAAGGAAAATTTTGTAACAATATGTTCATGAAAGGATTACTTTTCCAAAATTTACTGTTTTGGTATCATTATACGTCTTTATTATAAGTAGGTAACTACAGATAAAAGAAAATTCAAGAGGCCGAAATTAGTAACTCACCTGTGGTTGCACTGCTGGCAAGCGAAGCACTCCAAGTGGTAGACGTTGTTCCTGGCCCTCATCACCATCTCGAAGGCCGGGATGACCTTGCTGCAGGCGGCGCAGTACCCGGTGTTCCCGAACAGCCTGAAAAAAGCGGAAAGGACCTTTAGCGTCCGGTCTGGAGGAGCCGAAAGGGCCCCACAAAGGGCGGAGTCTTGGGGCTCGGACTCACCTCAAGTAGTCCCGCTTGCACAGCATCAGGTTGCCCTTCGTGTACAAAGTGGAGCCGACCTCGCCGAGGCGGCAGTCGCAGCAGCCGCACTTGAGGCAATCCTCGTGCCAGAGGAGGTCGAGGGCCCTCAGGAGGTACCTGTCCTGGATGTGCTTCCCGCAGCCGGCGCACAGCTGGTGCGACTGGCCGCTCGCGCCGTTGGGACCCGAGCTGGGCTCCGTTTTGGTGACGTCCATCGTCATCATCTGCAACGAGGGATGGGAAAGTTGAAAAATGAAAAGTTGAGCACCTTTTCAGGGTCCGCGACTAGCCCTAATCGCGGCACTTAGGCATTCTTTTTAATTAAAATTAAAATTACGGCCGGCGAGTGGCCCTTGGCCGGCAGCATGCACCGCCATATTTCACAGTTAATTTATTTTCGCATTAAAAACACCCCCGCAGGAGAGCCTGGCGGCATTCAAAGCCAAGGGTTGGCCCTTTCAAGTCGAGGACATTTTTAAAGAATTTACCCTTTGGAAGCAACTCCCCCGTAAAGGTACAAGAGCGCTCTGCTTTGTGGCTCAAGTCGTTAGAGTTTAAGCAGCCTTCCAGAAAAGAGTCCCCTAAACTTTTATAGACTCAGACACACTTTCAAACACTAAATATTTTCAGAAAGTAAAGTACCCACTTCAAATGTTTTATAATAAAATTTATATGTTTTTAATTTTTCACTTTGGATCGAAAATACAAACTTGAATTAGTTTCTGAAAATTGAGAAAGTTTTGGCTAAAAAAAATGAACCAGTAATTTTGTTCTGAAAACCAAATAAGTGTGCAATCTTTTACATCAATAAGCAAAATGGTGTCATATGCAGAACAGATGAAATGCGTGCTTGTCTGCGCCGACAAATGATAACATCATACATTGACCTTTTTGACAACCGATTTGGTCTAATTAAATCGAAGTTTTTCTGACCATAGTAATGTGAAAATCTACCTTTTCTAAAATTTATTAATAAAAACTTAAAACTTCGAACTTTACCCTACAAAATAACATTTTCTTTTACTTCAGCCTCATATTTTAGTCTTGGGTGTCTCCGTCTGAACTTAAATGAAACACATATGTATGTAAGTCATTATTTCTTACACGTTAAGATTTAACTGGAGGAATTGTTAAAATATTATGTTCAAAAAGTGGAATTATACCTTTCCAAATTCTAAAATAACCCTATGTAATCCTTTTCTTGATATCTGCCCTAGAAAATGTGTTGTATTCAATTTTATAACGGCCGATCGAATCGCGGAAACGCACTTTTACCCCCCTATTTAGAGCGTTGTGACCGATCACAAGTCACAAGATTATTCATTAATCGCCGCACTCTTGTGATTTGATTGTGACTTGAGACCGGTCACTGAGAATTACTAGAATAGTGCCCTTAAAGTGTTTAACGCGTTGTTTTTTTAAACTTTAAACCATAATTTTGTTGGCATGCAGTACTTCGATATGTAAAAATCGATATGCAGTACTTCGATATGTAAAAATTGTTAAAATAGAACAAACTCGACAGACATGTCATTTTACCATAACCTGATTCCTAGTTTTCGCGATATTAAGGACAAAATTATGGCCCGGTCCGTTAAAGACTGAAAAAACGTGTAAAATTTATTAACCCTTTTTGAATTTCGTGTCATTTGCTGAGATTGACTTGAATGAATGAGAACAGAGCACAGTATCGACAAGCCTCTACTCTAAGAATCTATCCGATTAATTTCAGATAACATAGAAGAAAAGATACAAGTTTTTTATTTGTTTGTATTTTACTTTTTCCAGAAATGAAGCAGAATGCCAATATATGGGCCTAGATGACATGTACCTTTCATAAATCAGAAAAACTTCTTTTTATTGAGACTGTTTTAGTAAAAATTTCAAATTTGAAGTTCCCATTGAAGCGTTCTCCCTTAATATTGGGCAAACCCACAAATTTTGGGAAACTATGTTCTAGAAAAATTAACCAGATACCCGGGATGAGCAGCATCCGCGAATAAGACATAAAACACCCCATAAAACGTTGAATTACAGAAACGTGAAAACTGCTCCGGCTGTGAGAAAAATCACGTCCGCCGGAGTAAGCCGTTCGCATTTTTCAGGAGCCCCCGGCAGCCCTTAAGCAAAGCCCGAGAGCAAACAGCAAACAAACTTTCGACATTTTACGGGGAATTACCGCAAACATACAGGGCCCCATCCCGGGGGCTGCCACAGGGTGTTCCGCCCGCGCTCCACTTCATCGTGTCCAACAAGGCGCACCCTTTGAAATTGGCGATACATCACCACCCCCGCGCCCCCGTCAACTCGCCGCCAGAGGTGTGGGTGGCGAGCTGCAAAAAGCGTAAATGGCACGGCGCACGTTCTTCTGAAAAGGATCAACTTTTTCCAACGCCAACTTTTTTTCCCGGCATGCGGGTCCCGAATCCGGCTATTTGCGACTCGAGCCCGTCGCGAGGAAGTCGGGCTCCTGCTCAAAAGTTAAAAAGAACGATAAAACAATACGTGGAAAACTTTCCGAAGATTTATGTGTGCTGAGGAATTTATTTGGAGGCCCGGGTCCCACCCCGCCGGGCACCCATCTGTTTTCCGCCCCCGCTACCCGGCAGCCGAATCAGAGCCGCTCTGGCAGCCCTCGTGTTTGTGCCTTTTAAGTGATTTCAATTATGCGACTGCCGGCTGAGCAGTGTGGCCCCCGCCTTAATGGGGCGCTCCGCGGGGCCACGCTTCCCATTCGAGCAGGCGATTTAAGGACTTCCGAGTAGGCAGTTGAAATCAGGCGGTCTGCAATTTGCTTTTTGGGAAAGTTTTCGGTTTCCCGGAAAAAACAACTTCGAGACCTTGAAATTGATCGAAATCGTGCCTATAATTGTAGAGCTGAAAAGCCTCGTGACTTCCACAATATAAGACGGTCATAATCCGAAAATTCTCGTTATCTGTAATTAGATCTAGTATATTCAAATATGCATCAATCACAAGATTTTCTACGTACAAGTTAAATTTTCATTATCATTACATGCCATCTTATAAAAAAACTTCTTTTTCTCGGAATATCGGAGCTGTAATTACGTCTTTAAGTTATTTGTAGTATAAGTAATATATTTGTAATATACAGTGAGCGTCAAAAGTGAGTAAACACCCATAAAATCTGGTTTCGCATAGCAATAAAACACACTTACTTACAGAAATTGTTTAATATTTCTTATAATAAGTATAATTCAATTAATATAAAACAAAAATTCACAAAATTCATTATTGCAAAGAGTACCGTTAAAAACTAAATCCTCTATAAGTAAAAAATTAGTGAATATTTCGCGTCAAAAGTAAGTATACACCTAATTTGAAAAAGAGGAACCACTAATTTTTTTTTATTGATTAATGTGTTATTTTAATTATTAAATCAGTGTAAAGAAAAAAAAATAATTCACACAATCAGAAAAAATTTATTTAAACAAAACTAAAGATTATGTTATAGAAAGAAAGTATCCAAAGTATCTTTAAGAAAAATTGTAACCGATTTTTTATTCCTGCTTACATGGTAAACACGAAAGGAAAGACTCGGGTTTGGTCCAGTTATAAAAATATTGATTTTAATAATTAAACTTTATCTAACATAAACGAAATAAACATTTCTTACCATTGCATTGTAAATCTACAATCTTATTCTCTATAGTTGAGTAGATTTCAATAATTTTTTTCAGGTTTTAATTATTATCAATTCAAATAAAGTAATTATAATTTTAATTTAAAATATTAACAGAATATCTCGAAAGAGTAAACTGTATATATATGAACAAAAATATTATTGAATTAAGTGAAAAACATATCAGGCATTTCTTTTTACTATACAAAAAGCAATATATGTTGTTTCAACTCTGCTGTTATTAATCTTATAAACAAATAATAAATTGACTTTTAAACAATAGTTTTTAGAATTATTGCAAAATTGAAATGTAATTGTGAAAAAAAATTAAAAAAACATATGTGCGATGAGGAAATTACCGTCAATCACACCACGGGCTCGTCCGGGAATTGAACCCGGGACCTCTCGCACCCGAAGCGAGAATCATACCCCTAGACCAACGAGCCACATGCCAACGGGATTTCTAAAACCTCATTTAACTCGAATATAATATTTCCACCACAGTTTAGTTTAGACACAAACCCATTTCTGAATTTACTTTGTAAAGTCGTTAAAATTTACCGAGATAGTTTTAAAATCGTTACAAGAGTTTAAAAAAAAAATATCCGCAACATAGGAGCCCGAAGGTATAACCAGAAAAATAATAAAAAATAAATCAAAAGCGATAACCCGTCAGTTGTGCTTCATTAGTCCGAGAGCGGAGTTATTCCGCAAAACCACAGCGACCGCGAAAGAGAACCAAACCAAAAATAAATAACCCGAACAATTTCAAAGCGGCGCTGTGGCATTCGCGAAATTCCGAACGATCGTAGATGGTATCGCGCGGGATTTTCATTTAATAAAGTTTACGCGAAAGTTGCCGCCGTGTAAAAAAGGCGCCCGTCACGAACCACCGCCGCCGTCGCCGTCGCCGCAACGCGATGCACTGCACATGCATCTTCCGCTCCGCCGCCCTATCGCCGCCGGAGTGTCTGCAGGAATCGAAGAGTGCATAAAATGCAACTAGCTGCCGCTGGCCCCGCGCCCGAGGGACGGCCGCAAATTGCATGCGGAGCCCCCGAATTATCAGTTCTGGTTAAAAATCCACCCGAGGCTCGGCGGGGGAGGGCTCTTCCAGGCCACAAGCGAAGGCCCCGCGGCTCCGGCAGCTCCTG
This sequence comes from Machimus rusticus, assembly GCA_951509405.1. Taxonomy (NCBI): domain Eukaryota; kingdom Metazoa; phylum Arthropoda; class Insecta; order Diptera; family Asilidae; genus Machimus; species Machimus rusticus. The sequence continues at coordinate 3,944,908 of OX608051.1, forward strand.
CACCAGCCCGCGGAGCTCGGCGAGATTAAAGGGCGATAGGATTCACGCGTATTATAAACAAAAGATTTAATTACGGCGATAAATAAGGGGCGGCCCGGCGATCCCGCGCCAAAATGACCTATTCGGCCGATTTTAAATAGTCCCGCGCTCCTGCCTCTTGCGTTCGGTGGAGGTAAATGCAAACAAATCATAAACACGGTACAATTTTAAATACTCCTCGTAATTCGCGAATGCAATAAAAAATATAAAAATGCAACTTCTTTTTAGTCCTAGAAACAAATTAAAAGCCCTAAAAACAAAAAAGTGAGAAAAAAAGCAGAGCACCGAAAGGCTTGCGTTGCCCCCTGTGAGGTTTGAACTCACGACCCCTGGTTTACGAGACCAGTGCTCTACCACTGAGCTAAAGGGGCTCATGGTGCAATCTGGTAAAAGTGTCGACATAAGCCGAACATTTCTCGGGAATATGAAAGTCCGCAAGCAGTGCTGGGGAGTAATTAACAAATTTCCTTTTTTATTTTTAATAAAAATTTGTACATAATTAAAATTGGTTAAATTTAATTCGCTCTCCGTTTGTGTTATCAAAGCAAAGAAAGTGAAAGAAACGAACCTTTTCTCGGGCTGAGGAGGCAATTTCAGCGTGATATTTGTAAACCCTACAAATGTTTACTTTTCTTATTTACCTACGAAAATTGTATATTTGCATACTTTCAGGATATACCGCAAATTAATGAAAATTTAACTCACAACAACTTTTTCAGTTTTGAGCAGGCTAAATTATTTTTGAAATTATTTTGTGCAAAACAAATAAATTAATTCATCTTGTCTAGTATATTTTATTAACTTTTTAAACGTTTAACGTTATATTTAAAATAATTAAATAATTCTATAAAATCTGAGAGTTTAGAATAAATTATTATTATATATGTTATGTACAAGAACATACGTATATTTTCTTTATCTTTCTAACCCATTCTTACAACCAGTCTTACTTTTCGTCCGTAATTTTTATCCAGTCATAATTTTAGATTATTAGTTTTTGTTTTATTTCTCTGTTTTTTACTTGCTCTACCAGTTTCTATTAATTTAAGACATTTATTGTAGTTTATACTATTTATTAACCGAAGTAAATTAATATTTTTATTCAAGTCAATTCTAAATAATGCGCGTTCATAACTCATTTCTTTAAAATATAACAGCCTTCCAGAATCAAAGGAACTGTAATGATTATGATGAAACAGATATAAATTATAAAATAACGATTACGAAGTAACTTTTATTTTTCAATCACTTGATAACAATTATAAAGTAATTCTTAATCATTATCTAGCGATCGAAGAATAAAAAGTACTTCGTAATCGTTATTATTCAATTTATAATTTTTATTTAGCCGAGAAAAATTAAATCTTTTTTTCGAAATACTTCTGAATCTAAGTAAGGCTACAAACGAAATCATTTTTTTAACTTGGTATAAAGTGATGATAAAAATTAGTAATTTTTAGACAAAAACAGCTTCTTTTGATCATCAAAGATTCACATATGATTAACTTCTTCTTTTATTTTTAATCCTCAATAATAATAATAATAGTAAATGTCTAATAGGAAGTTTCTAAATTTGAGCCTTTTCTTATTTAAACCTTGAGCAATTAAAAAAAGATCGATTTTTTCTGCAGCTACAGGTTAGGTCTCAATTCTTGTAAGACGTTGAAAATATGGAGAACATGGACAGTCTTTTAAACCTACACTAAAAGTTGACTTAAATTATTATTATTTCTAATTTTTTGTTTGAAGACCCGAAAATAAACCGATGTTATCCAAAAAAAACATTCAAAACAATTACACACCTGAAATTCTCTAATATTAAAATAGATTTTTCAGAGACTTTGATACTAATAATATAGTTAAATATTGCCTAAACGTTTTTCTTTTCTTTTATATAGTATAACTTAATATTTGAATTTTGGCTAAAATTTAATAATTGATATAAAATAATGTATTATTCCACTAAATTTATTTAAATTTATCTTAACTTCTAACAATCGTATTTGCTGTGGATTATCTACAAAAACAGTGCTCCAAACTCACTCCAAGCCGACTGTGCCTTTGTCTTTAGATATTAAAGGGCAAGGCACAATGCGGCTACAGACGCAATAAAATTTTCTATTGGCGAGGCTAATTGAGGAAATTGAAAACCGATGGTTTATTCATTATTCCATGGGATCAATAACTTTAGTGGCCGTTCAAAAATAATAGCGTCCAGTTCGGAATTGACAAATGACCCACTCATCTGCGGCCCGGCCGCCTCAATTGGAGCAAATATTTTCGCAAACACTGGGGACGCTTGCAGCTCGCATAACTCAAAATCCATTGATTTCATATTCGAGCCTCGTTGAAGCCTAAATTTCATAAATTTAAGTGTGTGCCGGAGCGACGGCGGGTGCGTGTAAGTGGCGTTTTCTAGCCGCCCCGGATCATCTGTCCGGGGCTGGATAAAGCCTTAATTCATGTCACTAAATATCTGCGCAAATCCGAGGCCGGGGGCCCAGAGCACTTGTGTTTTAGAACCCGGTGCGGGGCGGCGGCGGGTCCGGCGGGTGCATGTGACCGACCACACCGGACGGCCGATAGATTATTAAATCGCATAAAATTTCAAATCAATTTATGCAAATTAATAAGGACGGATTGGCAGCAAAAAAGGAGCGAAAGGGTGCAGGCGAATTGAAAGAAAATGAATTTGACATTGAATGCGGTTGATGGGGCTGAATGGGGCCTCGAACGTGAGTAATTGGCGTCCCCACATGGATTTTATTAAATGCATCCATGCACTTTTTGTTCGCGGCCAATCGACCTTCTGCGTTTAATTGATGCCGTGCTGCAGTTTCGCGGTTTGGGACCGTTTTTGAATATAGAAATATTAGGTCGCTCTGATTTATGGAATAATTAAAATTATGTCGCTAATCAAATCGCTGGAATTTGCTTTGTGCCTCCGAAATTTAAAATTCCAATTTGTGATCTTTCAGTTTTGAGTTATGCGCATGAAACTCATTCCAATGGATCAAAAATACATCGTGTTAAAAACAAGACAGACAAATATTAAAGTAGGTTTAAAAAAACATAATTACAACTTAAATATTTAAATGGCTGATGGTAACTGATGTTTGGGGGTATTCGGAGAATTAAACGAAAGTTAGTGAAAAGGGTATTATTCGGTCACTACTTTGCAGAATTAAAAAATAATGCATTATTCTTGAAATTCTAGACAAATTACCAGTACCTACCATTACCAGTATTGGTACTTTAAAAACTTTAATTACCATTACCAAGTAATGGTATATTGATACTTAATCTTCACCATACTTCAGAAGCAATACTTAGCATTATCAGACATTACTCAGCATTACCTGACCATACATTACCTAGAAATACTCAGCATTATTTAGCATTACTTGATGATAGTAATTTAGAATTACTTAGTAATTTTCCATTACCAGCATTAATCGATAAAAATCAGAAATCCTCAAACAAAGTCTACTTCTACAAAATACATATGTATATTTGGTTTGGAGTACTTATTGTCTAGCGCGAATATAAGGACACGGTATCGAATCAAAAGTATTGATACCCTACACATGAGTAGTGTACTTCATGGTATCGAGACCTAAATTATATTAATTAATATAAATATAAAAACTAATTCAACGTGAGTTGAGTTACCTTCAATTCCGATCGTATATTTCCCCTAGTGAAGACCCTGCCTCGGAATTAACTTAAAAAGTTTATCAAAGTTAAAAAGTGGCGATTGTCATCAATAACCCGAATCCTGATTGTGTTCCCGGAAAATAAACTGGCTGTCTGTCACGTCCTCGGCGTGATGTATGCAGCGTACGCGATTTCGGAGCGCACCACAGCCTCCTCGCGTGACACCTATGGTGCTGGATTTATTGCCGAAACACTTAAATCATATTTGATCGCTTAATTTTCGGGTGACACATGCTATTGATTGGTATTTATGGCCATCGAAACAGCCGACCTGCACCGGGCGCCGTCGAGCACCCTTTTGTGTGGGAGTCGCCGGAGTCCTGCCAATCTGTTTTTTGTCGAACGGAGGGAACTTTTGTGCAAGTTTCACGCAGCATAAAGCCCGCCTGGTGGCACTTCATTTCTTTCCGTCAGGATTTATTTGGCATAATCGCCGAAGAAACGCCTTCAGATTTCGGTAATGATTTTGTTATGGAGTCGTTACAAGATGTTTTGGTAAGTTCGAAGATGATTTACTCTCCACGCCACTTTAAGGGATACGAAAATATTTGGGGAAAACTGGTACAGCATATGTTATACTATTAAAGGCCAATAAATCGCTCAAGACTTGGAGAATTTTGATCGCTGACATTATTGTATGTCAAATACGCGCAATATCATAAAAAGTTAGTAGCTATGTACTTAGTATACTATATATAAAAAGATTACACGCTTTAATAAATAAATACAATAAAATAAGCAAGTATAATTAAGGACCTCGGCTAAATAATTAAAATTAACTACATAATTAGAAGCAAGCTTATAACAACCATAATTGTGTAAAGGAAGCTATAGCGAGGATATCTTTGGTGCATACAGATTAATTAGTGATATAATTTATAAGCTCAGGGCAATTAATTCTAACGCGACAGAATTTCCTAAATGAACACCGCTCACCCAGGCCGAGGAATACCTAATGTGCGTATAAATAAGATATCCTTTAATTTTTGAATTTTCGAACTTTTATAGTAATACTGTTCTAACGAGGCAATAATATAGACGACTCATTTTTTATGACAATTTGAATTTCCTAATAAATCCCAATTTTGATACATTCAGGTAGATAAATGCAATCAAGTAGCAATCAAAACGTAATAATTGTTTAAATAAATAAATATCTTCCATTTTATTAGATGTTTGAATCTTGATTTAACATATGCCGAATAGAATCACAAATACTACATGGAGAAAACAAAACAACGTTAAAAGTCGATTAATTTTTTCCTCCTTCTATAAAATTTAATTTTGTGTAATTCCTCGCCGTAATTTGGGTCTGGAAAAAGGAATCATTAATAGATATTTAAAAAGGGTTATTGACATGTCACTTATTGGAATTAAGTGTTTTTTTTTCATTTTTACAACTATTTGCATCTTTACGAAAATTAATATCATAGGGTTTTTTAAGCCGCTAATTATGAATTTGTTCAGATCTTTAAAAAAAATATGGCCCGGCATTATTATCATCATGTTCACAAAAAAAAAAATATTTCCAGTAAATTTAAACCAGATCAATTCAAATATAATATTTTACTACTTTTCTATTATCTCCTGCAGAAGATAGTATAAAACCAAACATGTACATATAAGTATTTAAATTTAGGTTGTGTTTAATTTTATAAAGAGTTCAGATTTGTTTAGTTTTATTTTAATCTTAACACTTTAAGTTGGTATTTTAATGTAAGGTTTTTTTTTCATGTAATCTATGTCTATTTAATATCTAAGTTGCCGAGGCTTGTGCTACATTCGCACATGTTGAAGTGTTTGAAGTTTATTTACATCGACTGTTTGGCATTTGATTCCCATACAGAAGAAATTCTTCGAAATTAGTTACCCTATGAGATGTTGGAGGCAAGAATTTATAAACTGATAGGTTCTACTTTTATTAATATTAATTCTTAAAAAGGAAATGTCGCATTCTAAAGCAGGACCTTCCCTCTCAACTGATTCCTCTAAAATGGGAACAAGGGTCTGTGCGACTTGTTAGTGTCCCTGTGTCCATGTTTTCTGAATGTCTGGTTACAAATTCTGAACGGAAAGGGCTCCAAGGAGGAAAGCATTAAATTTATGAAGCCCCCCTTCCCGGGCGGATTGTTTCCGCGTATCATTACATTCCGCCAGAAACATGCAACTCAGCCCCCGAAATCTGCGATAATTGAAATAGCCCAACATGGGGCCCGCAGAGCCGTGCCTGCGTCACACATGTCAGGGATCTTCCTCTCGGCAACGCTGCGGCTGCTGGCGAAATTTGTCCGTCCCGGACGAAGGGACTCTGAATGACAACGCTCCCGACGAGCGGCCCCGGGATGGGGTCCAGGTCCAGGACCAGGCCCAGCAGCCGGCTCCCTTGACTTCGTGAGCGCCGCGTGTAATGACACTAATTAGTGGCGAGTCTCATATGACAAACACGAGGTGTCGCGATTTCAAAATTTAATTTTCCCGGACACTTGACCATTTCATAGGTGGCTAAAATCTACACGTCCGCGTCGGCTAAAACGGGACCGCCGCGCCCGCCCACACCGCCCCTGGTCCTGGGTCCTGACGGAAAAAAGCGGCCGGCCACTGCGGGCTTCTGACAGGCTGTTGAACACTTTTCGTGTTTGCGTAGGACGCGTGCAAATGACGCGAGTGGAGCTGCACCGGGCACGCGATTTTCCCGCGTGTGCAGCGAAAATGACTGTCGTCCGTATGCACCCCGATGGCTGGCGCATTTAATGATGGGCGATAATTGGTAATTAATTTAATTTATGTGAATGAGGATGGATCGCGCAAAGCTCCGGCCGAACATAATTAATGAGACATATTTACCCGGAAATTGATTTTTGTAACTATTCGCGACCTTTTTCAGATTCTCATTAAGATAATTTATAGCAAGTGGTGCGGGAGCCCTACATCGCCGCGGCTCTGAGCAGCCAGCAGTTGTTTAATGGCCATAATTCGCGTTTTCCACTTGGTTTGCAAAAGCTCATAATGACAGGCCGTTTACCTCTTTTTGCACTTTATAAATCGCTTTTGAAATAAAAAGGTTCAAAAATATATCTAAATATTCATAATAGCAAAACACACAAAAGTTATGTGTTACATATAAACTTAATTCTTCCAGTTTTTGAAACCTTTGAACCCTTTGTTTATTCATCTAAATTCATTTGAATTCGCTTACACATTTTCTTTTTAGATTCTTCTTACTATTATTTTAATTTCAATATACCTTCTTTATTATAATGTGAAAAGTGGTTATGTATTGTATTTTGGATCGTAAAAATTAGGATCGATTTCTAAATGTTCGTGGTAACTTTATATGTACCTAATTTTATTTTACTAATTTATACTCATTTTTAAAACTTACCTTTTATTAATAAATATCGTTATTAGTAAATTTCCCCCAAACCAAATAAATATCCCTTGCTTGAGACTTCTAGAAAATGATAGAACTAAGTGTGGAAAATATTTTGCCACGAGGCTGTAGTAAATTTGATAACCCACAACACAAACTTATCTTAACTTTTTATAAATATGCTTACATATTACAGCAAATTTTTCTACATTTTGTATAAAGTCTATATACAATAAAAGGAGAAAATGGATCTCAGACTGTTGGTGGGTTACTTATCTGGCCATCATGTGGTTAGACATCACCTTAACAAACTAGGTCTGTCAGATGAGACAGAATGTCGACTCTGTCTAGAGGACGGAGAAACTACAGTGCACATTTTGTGTGACTGTCCGGCTCTTGCACGGATTAGAAGTAGGACCTTCGGGAAGGAGCTCTTGAGCTCAACTGAGGTCCGCAACTCTTCTGTGGGTGACCTTCTGGCTTTCCTTAGGGTAGCAGATTGTCTACTCCACTAATGGGGCCATGGTACAAAAGACCAACTGGTCGCAGTGCCCACCGTTTGAGTAGCCCCTCACTATAATAATAATATAATAAAAGTTGTCTACATTCTATAGAAGACAGAAAATGGATCTTATGGCTAATATTTTAAAAATTATGCCTAATACTGAACTTAAATAAATCTGTTATTACAAGTTCAAGTTATATGAAACACGTCTTTTCGGTCTTTCTGACCTCGTGGCACAAATTGATAATTACTGAGCCGTTTTGACTGAAAGTGAAAATAAAGTGCACATTGTATGCCCTGTGTGTCAAAGAAACATTGTGTCTTCACTTGGGCATGCCACAATTAAGCAATTCGTTCGATGAGCTCGAATTACGTCCAACATGTTGCCCAGAACAGCGCCATCTGGCGCAGCGATCGAATTTCGTCATTTAATCATCTGCACCCAGGCGCAATTGTGCACAATTTAAGCGTTAGCTGAAAGACGAGTCGAAAAATTCCTCGCGTAATTAGGGAGGCGAAATTAGCCGCAGAAAGGTGAAATCCAAAGGGCACTCACCCCGAGCCCGCAGCCACTTAACGTCGCAAAGAGAGAACTCCTCGAGTGGTGCTAATTAGCCTAAAGAGCTGCTCAACCCGGAAGCTGGCTGCCGTACGGACCCGGGAGCAACGGGCGCGCCCCATACGTGGGGCCCCGACAGCGTCTAATGAGCCTCCTGGCCGACTTCTGGATGAGTTCCGCGGGCCCCCTCGAGGTGACCTGCACACGCCGCCCGCTTAATGGCCGCTTCACGCGTGTTTTTGATGTTCGCACTGAAGTGGAGCTCTTTCGTGGACTTTCTTAATAGCTTAATTAATTTTTAATGGTTCCACTTTTCGGCCCTTTGGGACTTAGAGCCATCTTCTTTGCATGTGGCTAATTGCTCAGAAATTATCTTCAACCGCTTCTTTTTTGGGAGAAGATCAACGAGGCCTGGTCAACTGTTATTCTAATTTTAAACGTATCTTACATGATGACAAACTTAACAAAGAAACCTACTCAGATTTATGGCTCATTCTGAACTATCAAAAGATAACAAAATAAAGTCTTACGATTTTTATACCTAATCTAATTACATCAAGAATTACTCAATCAATTTCATAAAAAACTACATAGTAATGCAAAATTATGTTAATAAAAAAGCATCTTTAATTTTGGAGTTATGATTAGTTGACTAATGGCCACAAAACTATAAAAATAAAGACAATAAAGAGAACCCAATAATACCATAATATTCTATGACCAAAGCTTTTATATATATAAGTTTAAAGAAAAAGTTTTCAAATAGCCATATGTATTTACGTATACGTAGCTATTTTATTGGTACCTATCTAGTGTTTAAAAACAATTATCATGTATATTAAAAAATAATGAAAAATTGAAAAAAATTAATCTTTACATCCACCTTGTTTTCGCACATTCGCGCAGAAATCCTAAATCAGCCGATCGAATCGAATTTCTTTCAAAAAACTTTTTAAACAATAAATATTTTTTAAAAATATTTACATATATCTAAGTGTCAACATAACCTGACTAACTTTTTTAAACTCCATAGACCTAATAAAGCGAACCTGTGTAGACGAGTTACTTAACCATTTAGTTTGTGGCCATATTGCCCTTCCATACCTAATTAATATTTATAGTAAATTTTATTTATGTATTTCTATACCCTTTCAGTAAAAATACTCTGTAACCTAAATACCTACACATATTACATTAATGTAAAGTTTAGTTTACATAATTCAATTTTCGCATAATTATACCTTTTCCGAATTCGTATTCACTTGTTCTTTTCATTAACTCTTCGGATTGCACTTGCTATTGACACTTTTCTCTGCGCTGTTAAGTTGTTCGAATTGAACTGCTCTAAAATTATTTCAATCAAATTTCTACGTACAAAGTATTCTACGTACATTATCAAACGACTTACGGAAAATTTGACATTTTTCGAAGAACATTTAGTGGGAAAAAATATAGATAAAAGTGCATGCATGTTGATTCGAAAACAGCCTAAGGCTTTTAGAAGTTCAAAAATTTTTCAGTGTTTTTTGTACTCTATGCTTTTAATAGCAATATAAAAATGCATTTTAAAACAAACAAACAAACAAGATAAAAAAATAAAAAGTAAGTGAATGGAATCTAAAAAATCCGCCTAAAGCATGTCGACCATAAATAATCGGAGGAAACTTGTGTGACATGCGTGTGTCACCCGCACAGGCCTCTGCCTTAGGAGTCATCTTGTGAAACGAGTTAATTTAAATATTTAAAGTGCAGGCGAAATGTATTCATGAGAAAATCTCCTGAAAAATAATTTTCTAGTCATAAATCATCCGACATCTGCCGGGCAAGAGTTTGCAAATAATTCACAACCGCCGTGGTTGCGACGGACAATGCGTTCCCCGGCGGAGGAGGGGCGGCGGATGCAGCAGCCAGCATCAGGACCATGGACCAGTCCGTCGCAGCTTCGTATCAAAATTTCTCGGGAGATGCGACAACTTCACTCGTGTCGGCCCAGATGCCGGACAACACCGCCACATGGCCAGAAAATGGGCGGATTCCAGCCGGACTTTGTCCACTTGCGCTGGACCGTTTTCAAAAAAACTATGGCACCGCGCCGTCCGGGGAATTAAATGTTTGCAGATTTTAGGAAAACAAACAGCGCTCCGGCAGTGGTGGGTGCGTTTATCTAATTACGAAGTCTCCTCGAGGGACGCATGCACCCGCGATGCACGTCCCTGGCTCGTGATAAACCTGTCCCGGGAAAAAAACTAGTGTTTTCGATTTCCGGCCGGTTTTAAAAATTAATGGAGGAGGAACAGCGTCGGAAGTTAGCATTAGTCCCTGGGGATGGGCGTTTCCTGGTTCCGCCACTGGCCAAAAATACTGCGACTGTCCTCCGGCAATCTCTGCGACTCTCCGGGGCGTCTCAACAGTTGTTAAAATATGCAAAAATTGTAGGAAGGCCGCCGATTGCGATTTACATGGGCCTTTTTTTCCACCGACAGAAGCCGAAAACGCTCCCAATGAATTTTTTAAACGTCCGACGGGCCGGGGGTCATATGCCCGGCGGGGGTGGAGAAAATGCCTCCAGCGACTGTCTGGCTGCTTTATGGAAATTTTGGGGAAATAACTCAACTAATTAAAGTGCAGGAGGCGGCATTCCTTCGGTTTTGCCGAAACTTCTCAAACTTTGATGCGACAAATACCTGAGCCACCGCAAGGGTTGACTCTCGTGCGATGCGCTCCTGCGGTTTTCGAGTTGCATGCCAAGCGTGCCAAAGAAAGATGCGTGCGGCAAAATTACGATTTCCAGGGCTTCTTGAATTTAAATTGGTTTCTAATAGAAATTGGACTCTTCTAAAATTGAGTAATTCTTTTAAATTCAACAATTTCTTTTTAAAATATATAAAAATAAAATAAATTGACCGGCTGGACTAAGTACAAGTAGTAGATAATTGTTATTTCGAAGCTTTATTACATATTTAGAAACAAGTAAAACTGAAACTTCCTTAACACAGAAAATACAATTAGAAATGGTCTACTTGTAAGAAATCTGTACACCTGGCAAATTTTCCCACTGAATGAATATACTAAATAATAATAATAATAATTTCGTGTAACACCACAAATAAAACGGATAACTAATATATCGTATTAAAATTCCGTTTAGGTTACGTTTTTTAATTCATAAATGAAGCCAAGCCTTTGATAACAACTAAAATGTATATAAAAACCAAACTTTAAAAGATGCAATAACAATTCATTAATTAAAAATTTTGAAATTTAATTCACATATTAAAATGTAATAACGCAATTATATTAAGTATATTTCTTATCACTTTGTTAATTTTGCCAGTTCATTATTGTATCCTTTAAAGTTGGAAAATTACATTTTTTTTCTTAGGGAGCGAGTCCTACTCGTATTTGTCCATTTTTTTAAGTGTGAATTGTTTGCCAACTTTATGCCATTCTATCATACTAAATGTTATTCCATTTTGAATGAAAATGGGCTCGTTTATGCGAAGTTGCTAAAACCTATGCAGTTTTGGTCAACATCACGAACTTTTGAGTACATTTTGACACACTTTCTGGACATTTTAACTGAAAACGAGTACCTACAAAATTATATGCACTGGTTAAAAACAAATTTTTTTTTACCAAAAGTATAATTAGATCGTTTTGCTTTTCAGCTCCTCAGAACTTACAAATATATGTAAATTTGAAATTTCCGTCATAAGAACCTTTTGAACAAAATTTTAATATTCAAATTGGACCGAGCAAGAAAACGAACAAAAATTGAACTGTCCGAGGAACATGACTTGAATTCCCCCCGGGCGGGCGGCCACTTTCCACGGTGGTTCGTCATAAAAGTCAGTTAATTTCCTTAATTTGACATGTCATTAAAAGCATATGCTGGCCGGAGCGGCTTTTCGCGTCCGTAATAAAACATTTTCAATTACTCGTCCCATCACGAAGATAGTTGGAAATGCGATCGCCGCACACTTGTCTGGGGAGCCCCTTCAGCGCCTCCGCCCTGCTCCCAACTAAAAATATTTGCAAACCGCCTTGGCATATTCCCGTCCCCGTCCCGCCCGTCCCGCCGGAGGCAAACATGAGTATCATTAAATTTCGAAATAAACGTCGTGAGTAATTAAATAAGCAGAGAGATGCCTGCGAGTGTCAGTTTCAAAAAGGGGCCTCGTCTCGTAATAATCTCAAAAACAGAAAGTGACATATCTTTTATCCATTTCGGAGGCAGCGCTGGGGCTCCAGTCCCGGCCATGTGTGGGCCCCCGTCCTCGAGTATTGTTGCAGATAAAGCCCCCTCGGTCCCGGGCCGCCCCCGCAGCCGCAGCGGCTGAAGTTGAGATGCTCGGCAACTACTTTCCGTGCGGCTCATGCTCCGATTGAGTTAGCACTAATCGCTACACTTGTCAGCGCGAATAAATTCAATTAAGTCGTCCAGAGCGACGACGGCACCGGGGCTTCGAGAGGCTCGTGAGGCTCCGCCGCGGCCGCGATAAGGGAAAGCGGCCCCCGGCCCGGAAGTGCCCGCTTTAGCGCAAATCGACAGCAGCAAGAGCAAAAGACCCGCGGATCAGCCGCGTCGCGAGTCGCGATGCTGCGAAATTTGAGATAATCTCGCGCGCTCGCCGGTCCACAGTCGGATGCTGCTGCTGGGGCGCTCGCCTTGACTCCGCGGGTCCGCTTGCGTCGCCTCGGACAAACAGAAGAAGACTTTTGTCACCGCACGGCAGACGAGACGCGGTCCATTCGCAGGTGCTAAACAATGCGCTGGATGCTGCATCTCGACTCATCTCGAGTATCTTTAGCATCTTGCGGTTCCTTGATCCCATCATCTTCTGCTGCGGCCGGATTTTCTGTGTGCTCAGACGTGTTTACGCAGCAGGAGGACGTGTTAAGCGTCACCAGGCACATTTCAATTAAGAGGCACCTCCTGACTTCCAGAACTCGCTCGAACCCCTCGAGAGGGTTCTGAAATCTAAAGTGGGTTCTGCTGCTCCTGATGAAGTGAGTCGGGAACGCGTCCCAGTCCCAGATAAAAGCAGGTGTCAGAACTGTCTTCGCTGATTTTTAACAGAGCTCCTCACTCACTCCTCCCGTGTGTGTCTTCTGGCGCTAAGTGTTTACCTAAGTGTTTACTAATTACAAACAAATAAAGGGCGCCATGATTATTTTATCAAACAGTTTTCTCGCGGAGGGAAGACTTGTTGTACCTTCAACCGCGAGGAACTATTTATATTCGATTTATTTATTCATTTATAAACCAACATCTTTTAAGGTACATATTCAGTTCAGACACTTCTCAGACCACATCAAATTATACATTGAAACAAAGAAATTTAGCAATTTTAACTAAAACTAAGTAGATGTAGATAAGATTTTAAATAATAATAGTACAATTTTTCGTTGTGATGTTCCTACATTACATATATTGACACTAGCTTTCTGCACGCGACTTCGTCTGCATGGATTTTGAAAATAAGAAATACACACACTGATAAAATTAGAGAAACATAAAAAACTATCTGAATTTTTGAGATTTACTGCCTTTTATTTATGGTTTTCGCTCCATTTGAACTTGTTTATTTGTTATACATATGTACATACATAAGAATATACGTAAGAAATAACCAAATCAAAAGTTTAATATAATTTATTTGTAGAAAAACAATTAAGAAAAGCGGTTCGAGTAGATCTATAATAGATTTGTTCATTTATAGTTACGAACCACAAAGAAAATTTGCTTTAAATGCTTTTCCTTCCTTCCTAATTTGCATTTTCCTGAAAATAAATATTTTCAAAACTATGTACAAATAATAAAGCTCTAGCTGGAGTTCAATGAAAATTAATAATAAAAAACAGTTTTATATTAAGAAATTTCATTATTACGACTTCAAAATTCACTCCAAAGCTAAGGTCTTGTCGTATGTATTATGTCCCAGAACAAATCAGGTCTCTTCAAAATCTAAAGAAAGACCTCTGCCGTTCGCAGATCAAAGAAAGGGTGAAATATTGACGCGCTCCAGAACGAAGCGATTCTGTGCAGCATCCTCGTTCGTGACGAATTGATAGCCTCCTCGGCGTGAAATATGTGGAATATGTGAAATATGCGGCGCTTAACTCCAGAGAAAGGCCCTATAATTAAGCCGGGCTCACATTTGCACGAAAATTAAGCTATCGGAGCGGAACAGGGCTAAAATATGTCGTGGTAGTCCGGTTCTCCACCTCGTCTGGAGCTAACGACAGCCCCGAAACGAATAGTACAACTCAATTCAATCGGATTCGCTCCTTTGATGCCTTCCGTCCGGGCCGGTCACATTTGGCCACCCGGACGGGCTCCCACTTAGTTCTCAGGAAAATTCTGTAATTAATGAGTCTAACTCCGTATAGGACTATTCGATTTCAAAAGCAGAAACATAACATAGGGTGCTTTTTCCGACACTGCAAAAAATTTGTCTATTTTAAACATTTTGGTCTTTCCGGGATTGTGTGTCTGTTTGCGCACTTTAATTGCTCGTAATTGGAGCAGACTTCTGAAAACGACAGCAATAAATATGAGCTTATCACGTTTTGGGGAGAGACAAAAGGAGACAAAAACTAAAATTTTCTATAGGCGTCATTTTTCCGTCCAATGCAATAAACTTCTATTAAATATCGTATATTACTCTGAAATGCTAAACTGTAATGAACATTTTTATTCTAGATCTAGACAATACTTTTTGACAATTCAGAAAAGCTTTGTAAGTAGTTAGCTAGAATTGTATTTACTATCTTAAATTAACAAAGTCTTCTGGATATCTCCTATTTAAATTTTAAAGTAAACCCAGAAGCTAGTTGAGCTAGGTTTTAATGGAAAAGCAAACATTACGAAACTTGTTTGATCCAGGAATATGTAATGTTTAATCCTTCTTCTTTTCATTTACCTACGAACATACCTACAATTTTTTAAATACATGGTATTAAGAATAGTTGACGGGCAAATTACTGGTTTGAGTAGTAAATAATGAACTTGGTAAGATGTATGTTGAATGTTAAAATGCATAAATTAAAAAAGTTTTGAATTTAAAAACAGATTTTTAAAAACAAGCTTTTATCGCATTCTAAATGTCGAACCCTTTCATTTGATACCCATATTATGGGAATGCACAAAAGAAAAATAGTCCACCATCTTGGGCCGTCCGCCATATTGGATTTAGAATGACGTCACTAAGGTAGCCATGCATTGTCATCCAAACCAAGCGTGTATGCAAAATTTCATCTCAATCGGTTGAGGATAACTGCTTTAAAATTAAGTTGCAAGATTTGACCCGAACATACATACATACAAACATTGCAAGTTAAATAAAAGCTTGTAAAAAACGCACAGTATTTTCAAACAGAGCCACTTTGCTTAAATTAATATCTACCTATATCGTATGATATTTATGAAATTATCTTAATAATATAATAGGTAGGTATAATGTGGTAACATAAATACTTGTAACAAATTCTGTATAAAAAGTACGTTGCAATGTTAGAATTACGAAGTACGTTTCGTAGTTTTTATAAAATTGTTTTTTGGCTCAAAATCAGTGGTGCATTTCGTATATTCTATCTCAATTTTTCTGAGTATAATATTGCTATGTTATACACCTCAAAATCTGTGAATAGTACGCTCGATAAAACAGACTCTTTGTAGTTTCAATTTTAAGAATATAGGTATCATTTATTTTTTAAATAAAAACAGTTCTAGAGTAATGAATTCACATATTTTGGTACTTTTGAGTTTTACATCCCACTTTTGTAGTATAGTGATCCCGACTAGACGTTGTTCTTGTATTTTAAAAACTAATTGAATGTCATTATGATTTGGTTTTTCGAATATTTTTAAAACTACTTACTTTGAAAACAAGAGACCATTTAGGAATTGTGGTGTTGTCGTGTGAATCTAAGCAAACGCGCGCACCTGGCATAACAATTAGTGGAACATTTCAGGGAGCCAAGACCCCTCGACCCTAAGGCCAGGTTCGTAAGACAGTGTGGCAATTTTCTCGCAATCTTCCACTTCCTTATCGCCCCAGCGAACACTAACGACCAAATCGAGGGTAATTCATTACGATCTATGGCGGCTATTTTTAACCACTTGTCAATTCGATAGCTTCGTAAATAAACACGCGCATCAGCGCGCCGCTTACAACTTAACTGCCTAATTAGCGAGCGCGAGATTAGAGCGGCGCTGCACAAACTATCGCGGGCGCGGGGTCGCGGAAATATCGCCGTCGAGCGGTAGTCCGGCGTTCGAGCGATACCACGACGCGACTCCGACTAATTACAGAAGTCATTAATTAATGGAATCGCAGAAGAGGAGCAATTTGAGCAAATAGCCAAATAGGCAAATAGGCAGACACTTCTCCGGCTTAATTGGAGCCTCCGATAAGAAGGTTTCCCGAGTGCCGGGTGACTGATTAGAGAGCCGTCACCGCGCGTTCCGCGATTTCTTGGTGCAGTCGCGGTTTCGAACAGCCGTCAGATTGCCTTCATTTGTTGAATGAGTAATGGATACCAATTTGGTTCGAGTTTGATTAATTATGGAAACTTTTCTTCCGGAAGATACTAAATAGACAACATTGTTCTATTTTCGAAACTGTCAACAAATCCATTTGAAAGTACAAAATATCTAAAATATGGGATTTAATTTTATTTAATTAGCCTAATGCTTATGCAGAATGGAGTTATGCAAATATGTATTTAAAACTATTTAACTGCATACTCTTGGAGTTTTTACATGACTGATCAACCACTCATCTGGCCTTATTTTTTTTATTTTTTCATGTCGCTCCTTGTAAAATTTGCTTAAAAAAAAAGCGATGTTTCTGTGAAAGGACTTTCCTTTTCTAATTTAAAATAAGCTATAATAGATAAGGGCTAGTTAATTTGAAATCGTTCCCCTTTTCCTTTCTCTTAATACTGAGTTTTTTAAAACAATGATTAAAATCAGTTTGAAATAATTTTGACAAAATTGAAATTGGCTCGAAACTGATACTAGAAATTCTAAATTCCGATCTAGGGAATTCAGTTTTAAAACTAAAAATTAACTAATTAAAGATCGTCTAATCTCTTAGAACTATACCCTAAAAATGTTAATTCGTGCCATAAATTTTATTCTATTTTTTTTATTTGATGCATTTGACCTTAAATAAAAAATATTTAATTAAATAAAGACCAATGCACATTCCTTCTTCTTTCCTAAAGTTCCCGAACAAAATGGTTGGGAAATAACTCACAAATTCACTTAAAAATCCTGAATATAGAGAGTTAAAAAGAATCCTGTTGGACCCATTTAAAACCTAACTGATGAATACAATTTGTAAAATTTTAGAACCCAAAATAACATCATTTGCAACCAATTTCCAAAATATAAGTGCTGTTTTTATGAGGGATTTAAGCGACAAGCTTTGCTTAAGCTACAAAAAGTACTTTTTCTTAGAAGATCATGGTATTTTAGTTTTTACTTGTAAAACCTCTAAACAAATTTCAATTTTTAAAAGTTTTAACAGGCGCTCTATACTTTGGTTGAATTCAAAATACTCTCTTCAATACACGAATGTAAAGTTTTTTTAAAGGACAATGGGCATTTTTGTATGGAACAATTACCCACACCGAACAAAAATAAAATTAGATCAGAAGGATAAGTAATTACATCTAGATTACAATGGTATAGGTCGCATTTCTGTGGGTAATGGGAATTACGAGAAAATGAACATAAAAAATTCAAACAAAAACTTAATATTTTTCTGCATAGTCATAGTATCTTTCGAAAAAAAAGTTTTGTAAGCCGATGTCTTCTATGGCGTAGACCAGATCGTTCACACGAAACACAATTATTTTGTTGTTCCATTTTTCAACAAAATCCAATCCGAAAGCAAACAAAGTCTAATTAGTATAATCAGAAAACAATAGTCACGCTACGGAAATACAGTAAAATACGATCACTACGATGTCAAGCTCAGGTAGAAATACCACTGAGTGATATTTTAACTTACTGGCTGGTGATTTTAATTAAAAAAATAGGCAGCATAAAATAATGATTTATCTACAGTTTACTGATTATTTTCGTTTACCCCTTGTTATACATCAAAATAACTACAGAGAATTAAATATAGTTGGAAACTCTATGATTTAAAGGTACGTATGTATTTCGGTTTTTGTTCGCGAGTTTTCAAAAACCGGATAAATAATGCCCAATGTCCTTTCCGTAATTAACGAGTCAAAGCAATGCAATACTTTCGCAAGTCATAATGATAACATGATTACTGAAAATATCGGAAAATCTTTTAGGAAAATAAATTGGAATGTGAAATTTATATTTCATAAAAATTTGGATTCCATTCGGAAATTTGAATAAAAGTGCTTCATACATAATACATACTTACAAAAGATGTGAGTTATTGAAGGAATATCTTACCTGCAATTAAAGAAATGAAATTTATTTTAGCATTTAAATTCTTCATTTTTAATTTATAAAATTTATGTAAATACAATTTTTGATAGTGCTTTTATTATTTTAAATTAAAACAATTATAAACTAAAGAAATTTAACAAGTGCATTTAACCATTACTAACTAAGATGAATTCACGACATAGGTGCTTCTGTCACTTCTGCTGTCACTTCTTCCGTCGCTTCTTCAACCTCTTCGATTATTGCGGGGTCAATAGCGTCGATATCGTAAAATGTGGCGTGAAGGACGACAAAAAGAATTGAGACGCCTACTCCCCACAGAAAAACCGCCAAACCTCCCAAAATATACAGGGAAAACGCGGCTATAGCATTTATCAGAATTGTCTGATTTTCCGTACTGATTTCGGTGTCAAATACAGTGAAGGGCCTCTGGAACTGTTTGACTAAATAGTACAAAAACAAGAGCCCCACGAGGGCGATGAGGATCGGTGGTGACGTCACTAATGCATACGCCATTAGGAGCACCATGACGTAGATGTAGTTGTTTTGGAAATGTCTCATATTTCTCAAAAATCGGGTTGTCAGTGTATTAACATTGTCGGGTTTCTTGAAATTCTGAGGTGTAAGAAACTCCTTCAGAGGCCTGGGACCATTTCCTCCACCATTTAGAAAACACAGGCGGGACATCTTTCTTGAAATCAAAAATTTCCAATATCTGAATAGCTACGTTTTGACTGTTTGACAGTGGGTATTTCTTCGATTGGTATATCAATTTTCATGTCATGAACATTCGATCTGCTAAATTTTGTTTAATATTTGATATGGTAAGAAATTAAAAACATAATTTATTACGAGTCTATTTACGTCGCGACGTTTACTTCTAATTTTTAACTGATGAAACAAAGTTTACTATGTCCTGCCGACGTGTGTATTTATTTCAAACATTTAAAAAAATTTCTTGTGGGTCTGTTCTGTCTATTTTCCTACGGGAAGAATAATATACATAGCAGTGTAATAAGAAAAACAGAGTATAATCCTCGCTATCTTTTTCAAACCGTGATGTAAAATTTTATATCACCTATGCCTCTTATTGTGTATTTCTACAGGATAATGATGCCAAATATACCAGTAAAATGGCAAAAACTTAATTTGAGGTTATGAATTGATCAGCCTAATTTTTATACCTCAATCCGATCGAAAACTTATGGTGCAAGGTCAAAGAAAAACATTCTTCACGAAAACCTAAATCGTTTCAACAATTTGCATAGGCATGTATTTCCCAAGAGGGAAACTGATGCTTGCAGACATAAATCTTGAATTTTGTTTTGTAATTTGAATCTATTATATTAACAAAAATACGAAATTAATCTTCAATTAAATTATGGAGTTGTTTATGTTGTTTGTGATATTTTAATTTATAAACTGTTTAATATGAAAAACCTTTGTTTATTTACAAAAAGTATGGACATGTAGATCTTTTAGTTATAACTTGAAACGAAAATTCTATTTTCAGTCAAATTTTCTCCAAAAATCAAAACAGAAAAACTGGTCCAGGTGCAACAGGTTCCCCTACATTTAAGTATTGCAAATTTGTTGAAAATTTTGTTAAAAAAGCAAATTTTGTTAGTGTTTCACCAACACTTCTCATATCAAAACATTTTCAAAAGTGCTTTCGTTCGAAAACAGAGTCCAAATGAGGTCAGCAAAAGCACCACCAACTGGAGTTGAGTTTTAAAGAACCCCCAACCGCAAGCAATTTCGAAATAAACGGCCAATTTATGAAGCTGCCGCCGGAGCACCCTGATGAGCAGCAGCGCGAACCCGCGATGCGGACCTATTGGCGCTCACCTGAATAAAGCGCGGCTGCACAATTATCAGCAGATTAATCAGACGTTTCTCCATTGGCATCATTTCATTATAAAATTAATTTGATAAAATTACGTTAAACATTAATTAAAATGAGAGTGGCCGGTCGGGTGTGGCGGCGATACGGACATACATATGTATGAGAGATTCGGCGGGGGACGCGGCGGGGGCGGGTGAAGGAAGTGTCAAAATTGACTGTGAATGGTCATTTGCACTTAAATTAAGTGTGTCCAGCAACAGTCCCCGGCGGGGGCGGTGGCGGCGCGGGGGCCCATGTGTGCCACTGTCGCGCGCACTTTATGTGCTTTATGCCCACTTATCTGCTTTACGCCATTTACCAGCCAATTGCTTACTCGTATAAAAATTATTTACACAAAGCTCAAATTATTTACGTTTAAAAACGTTTAATTAAAAAGCTGACCACAGCTGAATGTAAACACAATTTTTTTTTTTCTGCCGGTGTAATTCATCCGCGGACTGTTCACCTGAAAGGCCTGTGCGATGCGATGCGATCCGGTGTACGTTTTTCTGGGTGAGTCTGCAAACGCTCTTTCGATTAGGCTCGCATGCGATGCGGGACAAGATGATTGAGGGCAATTGCCTCAAGGAGTTGATTAATTGCAATTCGCGACCGGGGGCAATTAATTAGTTAATGAATTTCTGAATTTCAGACAGGAGGTGAGGCCTCATATAATGTCTTAGCTCTGCTTGTTTTATTTTTCCAGGCATTACCTGAGGATTGTTAGCAATTAAAGTTACTCAAAGAAACGAATAGACAATTTTATTCAATTCCTTTTATGACAATGCAGTCATCATAAATTTAAAATTAATTACAGACATTTTTATAAAATCCACCTGTCTTACCTGATCACTATAATTTAAATAATTGAGAAAAACTTCAATTAGGAAGAAGATTTCCTGTATTTGTGAATGTGTATTATATGTACATAAATAAAAATTCCTACAAGTGTTCGGAAAATAAGCTTTATAATCTCTCCTACTTCCTATAAATCCATTTTCAAAGCAGAGTTTAAAATGTGTGCCCTTAAAAAACCAAAACTTTGGTCTTCTCCGAAAAAGAACATTTCATTTGTTCTTATGACGCACAAAATACCAAAATCCAGTTCACCAAAGTTTAAGTTCATAAATTTGCAATCCTCTTTTAAGTCGTTACTTTATTTAAAGTTTAAAGTTATACGTACACTTGAGGTCATTATTCATTCAAAAATTCCAAAAATTTGCTAAGTTGTAGCAGTTTAAAATCAGCTAAAATGTCCGTTTATAAAACCAATAATGATTTTTAGAATTTTATCCTCACATTTTTCTCGAAATTACTCAAAACTGTCTAATGTAAGCTCCGAAATTCTTTGATGTGCGATTTTCTCAGATTTGAACGTTTATTTGATTTATATTAACTGATTAAAATACTAAATTAAATTAAGGTGTGTAGTTTCACACACTCGGCTAAAAGATTGATAACATTGAATGTTAATTTAAAATATACAATTGTTTAATATTATTAACGACTATGTAGCGACTAACAAAATTTGAACAGTTTTCGTTTAAAATTCATTCTGAAATCCTTGCATGCAAAAAATTCTTTCAATTAAGTGGAACCAAATAAATGTTTAGTAGGTAAATCTTAGTGGTTAAAATATTAACAATCTAGAGCTAACATATTCTACTTACTTTCTCAAAACCCATTTATATCTATATCTTTTGAAGAAAACATAATTTATATCACCATCTCAAATATTAATATCCCCGGAAACCTCTTTGTACTAATTTTATTTTACAAATTTAGTTTAAAGACAAGTTTAGAGTGACTGATAGCTATGAATAATAATAGAAAATATCAAGAACAATAAAAAATAAAATAGCAAAACTTGGGCTTAAACGAAAAATATATCTCTTAATTGTCACCTTTTTAGTTTTCTCATTTATTTGTATTTTCACAATTATAAAGTACAGCATGTAAGGAATTCAGAAAAATTGAAAAAGTAACAGCTTCGAGCAATATAAAAGATTTATTACAATAGTGCAAACTTAGTGTTCCCAACATAATTAACGCTATGCAGATTGAGTTCCCATCCACCCTGTGGGAAAGTATGGTGTAGTGATATTCGTTTTCTTCCACAATAACACAGAGATACAACACAATTGTGATGATGATAAACGCTGACGGATTCATCAACAAATATATGTAAACGGCCGCTACACAAATTAAGAAGTAGTTCGTTTTGAAGATTTTAGTATTTTTAAGGAATCTGTCTTGGACATCACCGGCTGGGAGCATGAAATTTTCAATTTTAAAGAACTCGTTCCATGGCCTCAAGTTTTTCTTGAAAATTTGCATAGCATGCGATAAAATTTTAACACCGTGGATACCATGATGAAAAGTATGACGACGAGTCTGTCTGCGGTCTCCCATTTATTTAAGAAAATACAAGCTGCATCAAATATCAAAATATAAAACGAAAATCTGTCAGCTTATACCAAAACAAGCCAGTTTTTTTTTTATTCTACAGTAGTTTTGAAAAAAGCTTCAACATATAAAAAAGTTATTGTATTCAATACTAGTTACTTTCTGATTTTTTAAACCATTTTTTCAGAGAGGTTTCCTAGAAAATCATTTTCAGGAACAATATTATATTAATATTTTTGATTCATTATGACGGCTGTAACAGAAAAGAGGTTTCACCTCATTATTTGAACATTTCTTTGTTTTTTTAACTACATATAATATAAATATCAAAGTGCATTATATATTTATTCATAATACATATTCCTCTATCACATAAAATTAATTGCTACAATTTAGGTCATCCAATTTATTAAAGTTGTAGTTTCATCTAATTTTATCTTTTGATCGAGTTATCTGTTTAATTGCTCGCTGTAATTGCTGATCAACACTTGCCGCTGTCACACTTATTGCTATCGATAGTTTATAAACGATATATTCATGTACGTACATATCAAATACCTAAAATGGACTGTCTACTGGTTTTTCAATTAATTAAAATTGCAAAGTAATTAAAAGTGCAAATGCGAATATCATTTACGAGAATTGCTTGCATACCTTAAATATTTTTAATAACTTTGACTTGCATTAGATTAGGATAAAAATAAGATATTTCATCATTAAGTATCTTAAGCAAATTATCTGGGACATATTTAACGTTTTGTTGGTTATTCAGAAAATGGAAAACTTGAAATTTGTGGTAGGTGCAATATATCAATACAACATATATCTATGTATATAGGCCATTTTTCATATTCTAATAACATAGAATCTAGAAATTGGGGTTTTTGGAAATACTGATTGCGAATCCAATTTCATAATTTAGAAATTCAAGATGGAGGATCCAAATATTGCGATCAAATTTTTTCGAAATTCAAATTAAGTAAAAATTACTACTAAGGGTATTTTGAAGCCATCGACTTTGAATACATATGTATAAGTACTACCAACAATTGAAAATTAAGAATGGCGAACCCAACAAGGCGACGAACCTTTTTGCTTAAACTACCGAAATTTTAATGCAAATAGGTTTAAAAATAATTGGGTGATACTAATCTCAAATCGAATATTTAGAGCCTTTAAAAATGGTATGTCTGCTATTTTATGTGTAAGTGTATACATTTTCACTCAATATAATTCACATGTCCTAATTTTTTTGTGATTTACCTAAAACTTAGAGGAGCCAAAAATGCAATAGCAACATGGAAATTTATACAATCTTTACATGTCCACCGAGGCAAAGAAATCCATTGGTGGGCGTTTCGATTCGAACACCAAGCCGATTTCATCAATGTGGCTATACGTCTTAAAAAATCCTCATATGCATATTCTCAGGCTTTTCCTGAGGTTAATTCTAGTCTAGATAATATGATGGTAGGTAGCTAACTAGATAACTTTCAAATTTGTCGTAACATTTTAAATCCCTCCTAGCTTTGGTATAAAATACCAAGCTCGCTGAGTTTTTAATCAAGTAGCACTTACGATACACCGGGTGAAACTCGGCTAGTTTTACTTACTTACAAAAATAATTGCCCTTAAAAGAAAAGATAGAACCGGCTGCACGAAAGATTAAGTTATGAGATGCAGCGACAGCAAAACATATAAAGCGGAAATTCGAATCTGGAAAAAAGTGGCTTGCTCCCCCTCCGAGTTGCGATAAATGCGGCAATTTGCTTAAATACATTTCTGGGCTGGATTGCAGCAATTTTCCATGTTTATAGTTCCGTTTGGAATTGTCTTCCCTGACAATTTCATTTTTCCTCGGCTCTCATTTTTCTTCCCATTTCACTTGGGCACGCATCGAGCCGCAATTTTGAAGAGGGACAGGGGCAGCAGCCCGGGTGCTCACGGAGCGGGAATGGCTGCTCATGTTTATGACGTTTAATTGACAGCTGGCATTTGCGGAGGGCACTCGCTCCACTTTAGCCTCATGCGCGGCGCGGATCCGATTCTGCATGGGAAGTGTCTGTCATGCATGCACAGTTGAACTGGTAAATCGCCTTTAATTAGCCCTCGGTTATTGTCGGACACTGAAGCGAATTAATAGCAAAATTATGGCATTAGTTTCAGCTGAAGTGATTTACATTTTTAGCGTTCGCAACGTTTTTCCCCACGGCTCTCTTAATTGATTAAATTAAGCTGAGGTTCGGCTTCGGCTTAATAATCTGAAAATTCCTCGGCTCCCTGGCCGCGGATCGCTAAGTGCAGCCATTAAGTAGAAATTGTCATGCTACACGCCAATAATTGTTAATTTCCCAAGGCAATTAGAACTGCTTTCCTCTAAATTAGCAGCAGCCAACTCGACGTGTTTGCGTTTGGAGCGGCCCAGGTATGGTTCTTTAATGCACTAAATGAATGCGCCGCAGATAAGCTATTAATTTTCCGCAACGGCCCCTGCCCCCGCCGCCGTTCCCACAGCCCGCGAAGAGAGGAAAAGCCGATTTCTGCATCTTAATTGCTTGCTTGTTTTCGCGATGCATATTCATTTCACTAAAATGGCTCTGGTCGCGGGACGCCCCTCGGGCCGTTCTCATGTTTTCTCACAATAAAGAGTTGTAACACTTTGACCAACAACGGCCCCAACCATTGTTAGCAAATAAATCATTTGCCGAACACGGAACTGCCGCCGGTACCCGGCCATCGGCGGATCGGATGAAGATGTTAAATCCTGGCCGCGAAACTCCGCGATTTATCCGCGAACAATTCGTAACAGTAGAAGACCACAGATGCGATGAGACGCTTTGAAAAGGAAAATGAAAACTTCTACGAGCTCAGATTGCCTTTTATGTACTATATGTCCATAAAGTCACTTGGACCTCTTATTAATGATATTGTTGAAAAATTATCTTTTACCAAATGCATAATTTATGCTGATGACCTAAAACTATTCTCCCCCTCAACAGATTGTATTGTTGTATTGTATTAAACTCGAAAATGAATTAAACACTTTAAATACTCTAGCTAACTAACATTAATAACCTCTCGCTAAATATTGTTAATTATGGGATTAATAATTGTTCAATTGAAAGAGTCGACAAATATAATTAGATGTTATCTTTGACTCCAAACTTGTATTTTCCCACCATAGTTAGGTCAGTGTTAGAATATGCGTCAACTCAATGTTTTAAGGACCCGGGTAGAATCGGTGCAAAGATTTACTGCGTTTCTATTTAAAAAATAATAATAATAATATTAAGAAATACTTATGAAACTCGGATTACAAATAATGAATAATAGAGGAACATATTTGCATGATTTATTATTCATAAGAGATATATTCTACTAGTCGTATCGATTATCCTAAATTACTATTCCTATGTCCATAAAATATTTGTTATATGTATGTATTGTTGTATATACTCCTAGTTATAGAAGGAGTTATGGGTTTTCTGAAGTAATTACTATTTTCATCCATTCGAGATTTTAATAAATGTGCATGCTTTGAATTTGACTTGCCTAGAAATGAATTCAAAGATATTAAAAATGTTTTAAAATATGAAAGGTCTTCTTAGTTAATTTTACTGTGTTTAGTTGAATATAATAGATGAATTTTCGTAGTTAATAAATAAATAAATAAAATGCAAGTCGTTTGTGTATTTATAATACCGAGGCTCCAAAATCGTTACTAAATATTGTATTCCTCCTTTTTCGAACCAAAAATAAAAGTTTTGAAGCTTGTAATTATTTTCCGTAACATTTATCAAGTTAAATATATAACTTAAATACAACCCATTTGCTAAAAAAATGATAATTTTTATATTATAACAAATATATGACAAAATAATTGAAAACCTTGAGTGATAAGGCTTTTTTCATAAGAAAAAAGGTTCATTTTTAACTGTTAACGATTGAGAAAAATTTAATTTAAATGGTTGTAACTTTATAGCTCCAGCTTGCTTTTTGAGTTGAAAAATTCCGATTATATAGGTACCTACCTTAAATTAATATTTTTAGAACAAGAAATCTAGAGGGCTAGTGTTTATTCTAAGCAAAGTGTGTGGATAAATTTACAATCCCCTTTTGCAAAACGGATAAAATTTTTAATGTGCAATTAACGTTGAAATGTCGCAAAATAAAAATAATGATAAATAAATAGCCATTAGCATTTAACGTGGCCTATGGCTCCCTTGGCATCAATTTAAAGAATTTCAAGTTGAAGCCGCCCGCAAGCCTCGCCGCAACGTCGAAATAATTAAAAAACACTCAGATCCAAGTTCGTGCGGGAAAATAGGAAAAGTTTTATTCGTCGCGGCGATGGGAAAGCGGGAAAAAAGCAGACAAATTTCGAGGCGCAGGGTGGGTCCCGGCGACCCGGCCGGCTTCGTATTCATATTTATGGAAATTAAAATGTTTTGCTAGGGTTTCGCCCATTGAATTAACTCGCACACTTGTTTAACTGCTTTGTGATTTGATTTTAACAGCATGATGGATGGCCCTGCGCCGGACGTGGGTCGCTCCGCGCGACGCAAGATGAAGGGCCGCGGCGTGGTCAGAAACAATTAAGCGGGATCCGAGCGGCCGCCGCCGACGACCCGAAGACACTCACCTGGAGGCAGTTCGCAATTTTATGGTTTTTCGCTTTTTTCCCGACATGTGATTCCGGCGCGACTGCACATTGTCGCGGCTAATTAACGCGAATCGATATTCCGGTTTTCCGTGTCCGGGCTTTCTTCCCGGCGCGCGGCAGTTTTATTCTGCACTTTTTTAACGTTGATTGAAATTTTTAGGTAGACCAGAGCGCCTCGGCCAGTGCCGCTTCAATCGCGGAATGTGTCATGAGTCCGAAAGTGTTTTTATAACTACTCCTTATCACGTCACAGACGGAAGTCGACTACGAAAAAAGCTCTAAACGTGTCGCATACTTTAAATTTACGACCAATTTGGAGTCGGGCCCCAGTGGAGCTCCTCTCCCGGGCGGGTCTATTTATTTTCCTGAGGGAACGAGTTTATTGCAGTTTTACATGGAATTAAGCAGCTCCGGTCAAGACCCGGGTCAGCCGCTTGCACCGGACCCAATGTAACAAAATTCAGTAATTGGGGAACAGGAAATTACCGTTATTTAGCGTATAAGCTAGTCTAATGGATCCCATTTCACACAAGGTCCGGTTAAATTTAGTTCACGTAAAATAAGTTCATAATTGAAATTTTACGAATAAATATCACACGCCAACACAAATTTTAAGTTTGACTATTAAAAAACCTTTCCAGAATAATAAGTTTCAAATCAGCAACCTCAAAAGTCCCTAACATTCTAACTACAATAGTATCTGAAGAAAAAATTACGAAACATATAAGAAAGATTTTTTACATTACTGAAAAAATAATGCAAAACTATAAACAATTTATTTTTTATTAGGGTAATTGTTAAAAAATTAATTCTCATAGACAAGAAATATATGATACATATTATTGTACATGACGTTTTTGTTAAAAGTTTTTAAAAATATACTAGAAAAATTCTAAAAATTGGTACAGTAGGTAATTAGAATCGAGGTCTTTACAATCAGGGCTTTTTGCGAAGATTTAGAAGTATTAAATATTGCACTGGTTTTTACTTTCGAATTAGAATGAGACTTGTTGCTGATGTACTTGAATAGGAATCAGCAGTTTGTTGGCGAACTGACGCATATTACATTTAGAAATAAGAATGAGTTTAAACTTGGAAAGCATAAATTAAATAACACTCAAAACTCTATTATAAATATATGGCAAAGATCTGAAATTATCTAATGGTATTTCCAATGATATTAGTTGGATAGAATTTGATAACTCACTACAATAAAAAAGGTCTGGAATCCTCATTGAAACGAGCATAAAAAAATTGATAGATTAACAAACTTATACAAATGAGGAATCGACATTTGAAACTGAAAAACCTTTTTCTCGCACCACTTTTTAAGTTTTTCACATCGAATGTATTCCGAAAGCCCTATTTTTTTAAAGAGTATTTTGATCCATAACGCACCACCTAATTCGTAATCTCATTTTCAGGAACACATGTTTTTAAACCTCTTCTGCACGATATTTCAAAAAAAGGTACTCACATTTCAAAGGATTTTGAGCACCTTGTGCATGACACTAATAAATACTGAACAAGAATCATCTTTGGGAAATTAATTTATACCTACATGTTAAAGAAAGAAAGAGCTTACGAATCAAAAATGACTTGTTTTTAAGGATGGATTGTTTTTTGTTCCAAATCTCACGATAGCGAATTTTTCTTAGTAAGATAAAATAAGTATCTTTAGTAAAAATAAAAAAAACCGTTGAAATCGTGAATCGTGGCTAAAATGGGTTAATGAAATAAGTGATCATTTCCCTTCCTTTACTTGAGGTAAAAAGAAGCAGTTTGATATGTAATAAATACTTCTTAATATATGATCTTGTCTGAGTTTAATGTTACCTTATCAAAATTGCAAACTGATAATTGAACATTTTTTCGAAACGCCCTCTTCCGACCAATTGAGAGTCAGTCAAAGGAACTTTTGAGGCAATTAGCATGCTCGTCCGGAACAGCATTAAGTCCGAAATTCCAGGGAACGGCATGTTCAAAACGAGAAAAAATCCGAGCGCAGCGCCTAATAAAAGTGGATAAATCAGAGGTGCACGTTGCTCCGGCATTTTGCTGCATGCACGTTTCGAGCTCTACTTAAAATGCTAATTACGAGGTGATTTTGCTCGTTACACGATTCGGCGCTGGAAAGCGCCTCGCATTTCATGCAAAAATGTAAAAAATAAATGGGCTGCGTTCGTATTGTAAACAGTGTTCCCCTTTCGGGGGCGAAATGTGCGGATTTTGTAGGCGTCCCGGCGCGGTTACCGTCCGTAAACTGCCTGCAAAACGGCGCGGCGGTAGCCAGAGGATTTCAAATGTGCGACGTCTCGTGTCCGGGGTCTGCGTGCTTCCTCTTCGCCCTCGTTAAGGCGAAATGACATACACATAATAAATTTAATTTATTGGGAGACTTTTCGTTGTTTGAATAATTTTCCACCGGCTAATTAAATGCGAAGAGTGTCTGAAGTCGCGTAATTGGTAAATTACTTCGCTGCTCTAGAGAGCCAAGCGCTCGCGCTGCGTGTTACGCGTTGCGCGCGAAGCTGCGAAACGCACTAAACCACTTAACTGATATTCGCGCGTTACATTTATGCACTTATGAATTTAATTTTTCTAGCTCTAAAGTCATTAACTTAAACATTTTAAGTTCTCATTAAACAAAATAACTTCCGGTAATGAATCGGACCTTATTTTCGCATTGTGCCGCGAAACTAAGTTCAAATACAAATTTATACTTTTAAATAGTGATTTTAACGGCCTCAACGAAATGAACGCATATCCGTAACGCGTCTATTTCCTATCTGTTTACTCAGCAAATTTATCTACCGGCTCAATACAGAGCTACCTGTTTGTCTTAGCGATTACATCTCGAAATAAAAAGGGGGAAAGTTCAGGCACGTAAAAAAAATTTGATACAAAGGGCAACTTGAAGGAAAGTTGAACCGCATAAATCACGGGGGTAGCCAGGACTCCTGCACACATTCTTGTTAACAGGCCATTTCAACCCCCATAAACATCGACTGGGAAGTAAAATCATAAAAATGTAGAGCTCCCCTGGTTTTCGTATTCGACTGGTTTGACGTCGTGGTTGGAGAGGGCGGACAAGTTACGCCAAGTTAAATTTTACTGCTTTCAAAAGGATTTTTGCAGTTCATTTTCGTTTTATAGCGCGATTAGGACTAAACAAATGACTTAATGCCACTTAGGCCTATCAGCATTTATGACCCATCATTAACATTGTCTATCATATAAATATGCATAACTCATAACATCTTTTATACAAAGTAAGATTAAAAAACGATCGAGTTTGACTCGGACACGTAGATTTCAAGATATCGTCCGGTTTGAGAATCGAACTTAACTACATTACATTCTTCTGAATTTTAGCCTTGGGTCCATGAGGTTTTCCTACTTAAGACCGAGTATGAACTAATCCTATATTAGTCTGTCCAGACTGTTAAATATACTAAATATGATAGTAGTTATCAGTTTTTCGGATTAAAACCAGGTCAGAACCATCTTTATCCGATCAATTCGAATTTCACGAAACTAAAGGCTGGGATACAATGGACGCGTTTTCGTTGCGCTGCAAAATGAACTCGATTACACGAAAATCAGCCTAATTTGATACAATGCATGCATAGCGATTTTGTTGCGCCGCAAAGTTCGGCGAAAATCGGAATTTTGCGGCATGTCATTTCAAATCAAAAGTTGTTATTGTTTTCTATCTTTACATTTAAGCTTGTTTTTGAAATCCTGATGTACTTTTAAAGACAAATAGACGAGTATGACTATGATCAATTTTAGCGCAAACACATAGCGTCGGGTGCATTTTATCAGGCAATGCGTTTTTGCTCATTATTCCTCGATGCGCCGCGTCCATTATATCCCAGCCTTAAAGCTAATTCTTTTGTACATTATATAAGCTTTGCTAAAAGATATGAAGTAAAGAGTTTAAAAATCCTTACACTACACTTCGTTTGTTCTACGTACCTTCGTGAGGCCTATTTTAAAGTATGCTCGTTTTGTTTGATCGCGAAACTTTTGAATCCCCTTTTATCCCTTTAGGGGTTGAATTTCGAAAAATTCTTGCTTTGTAAGTGCCTACGTCATAAAACGCAATA
This sequence comes from Machimus rusticus, assembly GCA_951509405.1. NCBI lineage: Eukaryota > Metazoa > Arthropoda > Insecta > Diptera > Asilidae > Machimus > Machimus rusticus. Next base: position 3,976,605 of record OX608051.1, read on the forward strand.
CTGACCAAATTTTATATTCAAATATAGCAGGCTCAGAGATAATACATGATTATCACTAGAGGTATCAAGAAATTGTCAGACCTGTATTCCAAAAAGCATTTCAGAATCAGCTTTAGTAGTCTTTTTAATTCTTTTTAATTCTCATATTTTACTAATTCGAAAAAAACTTCCTCAAAACAAAAGAATAAAAATGAACAAACTATATATTTTGTTACATCGCACATACTAAGTCATTAATTAGTCACGATCCTATTATCTTTTTCAGCTAATGTAACAGCCTGATTACATTTGACTAAAGTTTTATATTTAAAAAGATAAGAGGGATCATCTATTGACACATTTTTTAAGAGCAATACCCACAAAATAATCACAAAACCTATTAAAAAACTATTTTATGTATTTTTAAAATGACTCAAAGAAATCAAAGTTCTACGTGCTAAATAAATAAAATTTAGGGTAATTCCGGAAGAGTGGAAATAGTCAACTCATCTACAGTATTAATTATAATAGTTATCGCATTATTAAGTATTAAGTAGTACCTAGGTTTTAGTTATATTCGTGTCAGGTGGTTAAAAGAAAGGTAAAACGTATTTTTATACCAAAAACTTGCAAAAGTTAACTCCTCAGTTTTTATCGGAGAATTCTTTAAATATACCGTTCTCCCCTTAACAACTCTGATCCAAAATAATTTTTCAAAATCACATTATATGGAGGCTCTGTATAATGATCAAAAAGCAAGTTTTTTCGATAACAAAATATATCAGAGGAGGTTCGCGGAAATGATATGTGTAGGTTCTTATTTTATTAAAACTAAATAAATTAAAAAAAAATACTATTGAAATCACCTATCAATTGTTCGGTAGGTACAAGAAAAAGCGCGTGAAAAATGATCAAATTTAAATTTAATCGTAATCAGAATCACGGTAGCGCCAGCTTTGACTGTCTCAGCCGCAAAACCTGCTCGTGACACACCTGGCGCACCTACCGTGATCACGTCAGAAGGAATGCTCATTAGTCAGGTTAGACAAAACTGTGTAAACGCTAGCTGCCGTGATCAAGCGCCTTCCGCGCGCAGCCGGGCAATCGCCGTAAATTAGCCCCATAAATCTGGTTGCTCCCCGCGAGCCTGTTTGGGGCTCTTCCGATCGCCACCACACCGGAGGTGGCGCGCGAATTAATGGCTCCTCGAAATGTTTTGAAACTCATCGCGATCGCGCTGCAGCCGGACACGATCAAAGCGGTGCGAGGGCGTTCACCGCGGAACCATTAATTAGCAGGAGCTCTAATTGGGCGCACCACCTAAGGTACGACTTCAACGCAAAGAAGGGAAACGGGGGCTCCTTCGGGGGCTACTAATCTTAAGTCCGAGGAGCCCGGCTGAGTGGGTGTTCGCGGGTGTCATACGGGAAGTGTCTTTCGTGCGGCGATCGTCGGCCGCTAAAACAGCAAATAGTTCGGGAAAGACAGCGATCTTGAGTGCAATCTCTGGTTGTAAACAACGCGATCGGATGAGAGGAGCCAAGGGTTACCAGATGTACCCCTTTGGCTTTGAGAAAATAGCCCTAACTAACTTCACTTTCTGCACTCATAAACTTAAAATCCTCAGAGTTTTAAAAGAAGCATTTAAAGCACTTAATATTGAAGAACTATTGAAAATAATTCTAAATTTAGGTAAATATAAATTTTAATACGAATTATAAGTAGTTATTGACTATAGTTTGAGATGGAAAGGAAAACAACTGAGTGAAGATAATCGGATAGGATATTTGTCGATATTCAGAGGTTACTAATTTCTAAGTAACGCAAATCATTTACGGAGTTTATGTTCAAAAGTTTCTAGTTTCATAGTGACAAATGAGAGATTCAAGCTGGTTTACTGTTCAGATATGTATCACCAATCAGTCCAGGATCCGTCGTTCTAACTTTTCAGCTTCAGTATAATAGTAGTAACTTGACAAAAACTATTGGACTGTTTCCTGTATTAAAGTTATGATACTTTTAGGCTTCTTTACTAATTCAACTTTAGGCTTTATTAATGGAAGGTCAAAGGAGTTCAATGATCCTTACATTACGCGTCTTTTATTCGGCACTTTTGTCAGACAATTTCTTGAGTACCTATGCTTATTGTGTTTGGTAAGCTTTTTATTCTTCCCAAATCAATCGTGTGTAAAGCATTTCAGCGTAGATTTTTGCGATTTGCTCTTCAAGGAGTTCCTTGGAGCGATCTACATATTTTGCCCTCATATCCGGATCGCCTTAAACTAATTAACCTATACTCTTTGGAATTTAGACGTAATATTTCTAAAACTGTCTTTGCTATGGATTGCCTACAAGGCCGTATTGATTCTTCAGGATTGCTGTCGTCTTTAAACATATCGGTCCCTAGTCGCTCTAACTTGTCTAAATATGTCATTAAATCTTTATAGTTCATTTGTTAAGTAGGTTTTGCATTGTTTATCTTTTTATTTTTCTCACTTAGGTAATATGTATTTGTAAAGTAATAAGCCTTTGATGAATTTGTGAATAAATCTCAGATAATACCCCTTGAGCAATTTTTGGACCTGACAACCCTAGAGGAGCCCCACTCAGACGCCCCCCGGGCAGGTGAAGACCGCTGACAACAACCAGCAGCTAGTTCAGCGGCGCCGTGCAATCGAGAACTGTGCGAAACCGCGGAACCGCGGAAAAAGAGGACCGAAGAGATCTGAAAGATTTTGCGGCTTAACGTCTTACGTACATATGAATCACTGCTGGCGACTATTGTGGCTGACGTGGGGTACCTGGCGGATGCTGCGAACTCGGCGGCGACTGCGGGACACTCTGGGGATCCGCTGAAATCAATCGCACCCACTGGCAGCACTCTCTGATCTCACTGGCTCAATATCAAATTATTATTTATTATATTCTATATACTTTTATTACTGCTCGGTATATAATTCACTTAAATCACGGTCACTCACCACCCGCACTATCTCACGAGGACGAAACACGCTGATCGACTGGCTACCCGCGGAGCTGTTATCAATCTGCACCGCGTATAACGGTAGAATCGCGAGAGCAATTAAAAAGCTGTGAAGGCCGCGAAGAAACTTCCTGGATGACACCGGCTCTTTTATTTTTATTCTTATTTATTTTTATCCCGTTTTTCTTGTACGCCTACCGCTTCGCTCGCAACAATATGAGGCCACAACAAACACACCACCGACAGCGCCGACGTCTCTTCGTCGAATAAAATCTCCAATGAAAATTGAAAGCGGCCGCGCCACCACTCAGCCGCGGCCGCCGTGGGATTTTCCAAGAGGGTGCCTGCGCGCTGCAGCAAAAACCAAGCAAAGCGCCGCGACGCTGCTGCAGTCCACTCACACCGAGGAAGAGCGGCTTGCATGCAACGCGCGGCGCGGCACACGTGTCCATGCACGCGACACTTTCCTTCCAGTTCGTCCGTGGAATGTGATGTGCCACAGCCAGTATAAAAACAAACGGACCACGTTGTTCCACATCCACACGCAATCCACTCCCTCTCACACAAATTTACCGTTATAATACCGTTTTGTATGAAGGGGAGCTCAGAATGAAAAGCTCCAAACTTTCCAACCGGAGGGGCATCCACGTGCTTTCCAGTCTAAACGCACACACACACCGAAGCCCGCCTGCTCCAGCAACTGGTGATGGCAAGGTGTCATGTGCGCAAACCGTTCACCACCACACGTGCCGTGTTGTACCGCTATGTGGCACCCAAAGTCGCAAAAGGGGGAGGAGCAAGCGCCTCGGCCGCTTCTTTTGTCACTTCCTTGGCGCGCGATTCGCTCCCGGGCGTCGGGCCCCGATTTCGCGACTTTACGGTTACTCGTGCCCATCGTTGTCGTCATCGCGTTGCCGCCGGTATCCACAGCTCAAACTCGCAAGTGTTGCGATTTTTTTTCGCGAATTGCGCTTTTGTCTCCATCGCAATTTCACCGGTCGGGGGCGCTACTTTTGATTACCCCGGGGGTGGTGCGGAGTAGGGTTCACAATGGTGGAGCCGTTTGTACCATTAGAATTTGTTGCTTTTCCGATGAAAAATGCAAACAGCATGGCCAACCTCCTCCCTCAAAAAAGAAAAAAAAACGCCAACCGCCCCTTCAAACTCGTGAATTATCACTTTTTCGGTTGGCGGCCACCAAAGGGTTTTTGACAATTTTCTGATGACGATTTTTTTCCCCTGATAAGAATCTCTCCACCAGGCTGCGGTAGTATGTAGCGGAGGCCGCCAATTCAATTTTTGCGTCCTCACTTGAAAATTTTAATTAAAAGATAAAGAGGTGGAGCGGGCCAAGAGAGGACCCAGATCAGGTTGACCTGACAGCTTCCCATTAGGCACTGATTAATCGCGAAGGTATAGGGGAGGGGGACCTCCAGCATCCCGCTGCTGACACCAAAACGATCGCTTTTCAGCTTCCAATCGGATCCCGGATTTGTTTTCTAGATGCACTTTCGTAAACAAATCGAAAATTACGAGTAAACAAGAAACCCTTCTCAAAAATGCAAGTAGAGCTTTACAGCGCAGCGAAATACCCGATTCAATTTTCGCGCAGTTGGAAAATTAAATCATAGGTACATCTCGTTGACCCAAATTTGCGCAGTGCATAAAATTTTAAAATTTTGCAGGAAGTCAAAGGGAGCTTAATAATAATTAAAAAATCTATCCGCATTAAAGAGAAATGGCAAGCACTCTCCTCTTTCTGAGAAGAAATAAACTACATACTTCAGAAAATTACATTATTTATGTCCCAAATAACAAATTTATCCAAAAACTCTAAATAGATCTGTTACAGCATACTGGATGAAAAAAATAAAGACATGGAATGCATGTCAACATAAAATATGAAATCATGAATTAAACTTTTTCTTTGTAAAATATGTGTATGTATACACATATATTTATATATTATATCTCATACATTTCAAACATATTTATTCTAATTTGTTAAGATCTCGATACAGAAACTGTATCTTTTTACAACAGAAACATTTGCTAGATGTGTATAGAATTTTTAGCTTTTCTAACTTTGAACTCGATTTTCTCAGTTTTCCGGTCATAACTCGAAAATTGAGGACATTCAGTACAATGCCAAAAAGTATGACGACTATGGCAAATTTGTACTTCCATACTTTATTAAAAAAAAAAAAAAAGATTTTAAAACAAATCTCTAGTCAATCCGCCTACTAATACTGTTTACTATGACTGCTCATTTGATAGATTTAATAAAAAGGAGAGAAGAGAGTAACTCTGGCGACAAATGTTAACCTTTGATTGATTATTATTTGCGAGAATAATGTAATCAGAGTTAACATTTTGAAAATTGTTGGAGGGGTTATAATTTCCTGCTGGCACAATACTCTACGATTTTTTTACTCAAGTAAATTCTCTCCTACTCCTAGAACTAAGAATTGAACAACTTTTATATTATTATATTAAATATTTACAAACAATTGATAACAAAAAATTAATTTTTTACGTTAAAATCGCTCAAAAAGGTATTTTTGGAAAAAACTGGTCTAAAATTGCGTATATAATATGGATTACCTACCAATTTGATCCGAATTAAGTTTTCTAAATTAAAACTCTAAAAACAACTGTCAATTGCTTACTATAAAATCCGATATTTTTATCTGAAATTAGAAAATAAGCAATGTCTTGCTGGAGACAGGCGGAATTATTTATCCAACTACCTTTTAAAACTTTTAACCGCTCAAATAATTTAATCACACAAAATATTTTTATGCTAAATTGTTGTATAATGCAGGTACATAGTAATTACATTTTACTGCGACAATTAATTTACATATGCATTTTAGTTTTTTAGTTTTTAATTGGATTTTCACGCGCTCAAGTATTATTTGAGTTCAATTATATGTTACTCCCGCGCTCCTATTTTTTAATTGCATAGTTTTGATCTACCAATCGATTTATTTAGCTCTTGTTTTTGCAATATTTATCATACTTAAAAAGTAATCAAATAAACATCAAAGCCAATTAAATTAAATTAAAGTGCAAAAAAGTTGTTCTAAAACATGAAATTTTTATTATAAAAATACTTATTAAAAACGTTGTGGTTGTATTTGATTTAACCGCATATAGGTACTTGATTTTAAATTAGCTGCTCCTGATGTTAATTTAATTTCTTTTCATTTTCCTTCGCCTTTTGGTTTTACAAATTATTACTGAAAGACTATATGTATTCATATATGTAAACATATACATATGTATGTACATTTAATAAAATCATTTTTTAAACACTAGTGCAGATGCATATGTAAAATATTGTAATTTCAATGTTGTTAAGCTAGTGCTAGGGAATAAAATATAATATATTTTTTTCTATTGTATACCTAATATTAAACAAAATAACAGAACAGTTCTACCGTTTAACAAAGATAGCCCTCAATTGTGAGCGCCCACATTGCGGTCTCGGTCGTAATCTTACCCTCGAGCAGGCACCCTAGTTCCTGGCGTCACCAATAGACCCTACAATTGCTAGTGTCACTTCGGTTGTCATCATTTTCCACCTCCATTAACGTCCTCCGCTTTCCAGCGGCCGGATCCCGGATGTCTAAATGTCCCAGTCCTCAGCCCGAGACGGGGAATCCCCTTAATTTGACGGCAGTTACTCAACGACAGTTCGCCACTATCGCACAGGGTGACACCGAACAATGGAAGGCATTTCACGTCTTTGATTTGGGGCAGCAACAAAAGGCGAAAGACACCGCACCTATTACAAAGTTGCCGATGATTTATTGTTCTTGCTTCTGACTCCTCTGCGGCGATTGATTTATCTTGGAGTTGTTTACCAAGTTATGACTGCGAGACGCCTGTCACAAGGTTGTTACGCTTTTTATTATTTTTTTTATAGACCTTCGAAGGCTTCCAATCAACGTGGTACTTGAGGGTGGGTGGCGATGCCTTGTTTGAAGAATTTTTTATACAATTTTTTATACCTTACCAAAGAAAAAGTCGCGAAAATTTGTCTGGCTTCTATGCAAACTTTGCGTTTCTTTAATACACATTTTTTGCAAATTGCATCAATTAAAAGCCAAATTAAATTGATTTAAGAGTGTATTATAAAAAACGATCATTCACTTCTAAAATAGCGGTAAATATTCTTCAAATTAAAATTGTTTAAACAAACACAATTTAACTTTGTTTCTCAAAAGATTAACTCGCACGTGGCTTATTACACTATATATAATATAAAATATAATGTAAAATAAGTGAATATAAGCTAAAATATTTACATTATAAAAATTGAACCTGTTCGCGTGAATAATTTCGGTCCTAGGTATTCGACAAGTTTTTACATCCGACTTTTATTTTTTTGGGGGTAAAACAAAATGTATGCAGATATAAATGGTCATGGTTAATATCTTATATAGAATTTCACATAAACTATTGTAGACATATAAGATATGCCTATTCCTTTTAAAGAAAAGCTAAATTAACATATGATTGTCTCCGAATTATTTTAGTGAGCATGGATTTTGATAATTGTTTATAGAATTTACTTAATTATGAAATTTTAGACTTTTCGGCTTAGAAGTTTATTTACCAAACGTAAAAAAAACTATTTTCTTCAGGTTAAAAGACCATTCTGTACAAAGAAACATGATCTTTAATGAACATTTTTCAAGATTATAAAAATTAATTCTTATGGTACCTACTCGCACAAAATCAAGAAACGTGCTATTGTATTTAATACAGACCATAAGACATACTTTCAAACTGATGGGTCTTTAGAATAGAATAGAAATTAATTTGGAGTTTTGCATTTTATATGTATTTTAGCTCAGTTTTAGTTTTTGCTTTATAATTTTATAATTTTATTATTAATGACCATGAACCATTCAAAAATTAAAATCAAAAACAAAAACAGAACATGTAAACGGAGACTTTTCTCAAAAATGAATTAAACGCCATTTTAGTTTTTATTCAGTAATCAGTGAAGATTTCACCGGAATTGGTATTGATTCATGTAAGATTTTCCTATTCTTTAAAGGTAATTTAATAATATAAATTGAAATAAATATTGTAGAATTTATAAATGTTTTCATCTAACGTATATAAAATTAATAAGAAAGCCAAAAAATGATCGTCAGTAATGTTAAAATTTTTATCGATCGTCGATTTGTGCACTAAGCGGCTTATATATGGAATAACTTTTTATTAACCCACTTAACCCTTTGCAGCAGAATAACGTGTGGGAGACGTGATCCCCTTTCTGTGCCTAAAATGAGAACCTCGTATCAAACATGTGATGTCTTTTTCTGGCCAAATGTAGTAACATCGTATTAGACTTGGGATTATTTTTACACGTTAATGGAATGAAGTAATAAAATATTATATAATTTTTAAATTCTGTGGTTTTATTATATACTAAATGCAGTAGGTACTATTAATATCGACTGGTTTGCGCAAAATTCGCTGAAACTACTTCACTACTACTTTAAACTTATTCGACTCAATAGTTTTCTGTTAAAATTGAATAAGTCTTGGCATGAAAAGAATCTTTTCATTCATCGCTTCTTTATAAAACCGGGCCAAGCTGCTCCCGCTCATAGAGCAGTTTTCGCTTTTAAAGAAATTATCTTCGCCCCAAAATGCATTTGTTACAGTGCCTTCAAATGTGATACATTTTGGCACTGGTTTTACAAGAAGTTACCTTTGGTCCTGTTACCACCCTATGCAGACAAGAGCAAGGGTACCGAACCAGTTTCTAATCTTATTCTGAACGCATCCTAGAATTAGGGTCCTAATTAAAATTGCTCTTAATTATTGTATTTCTCTCGGCACAATCCGGGGCCGGTTCAGACTCCTTAAGCTACTGAATAATCCAATTAATCGACATCCAGCAGCGAGCTCCTCGTCCTCGAAGCCACACTTTCCCAGGAGCAGTTAATCGACTCTTTTTGTCGACGGGATCAATCGAAGGTTCGTTCCTCGTTCCTTGTCGAGTTATCCCGGAGGAACCCGGGCTCGGGTTGGCCGACGCGCCGTGATTGATTCCACTCGAGGGCAAGAACGCCGGCAGTGCGAGGGATTAGGGCCAGCGTCGTCGACTCGAAGGGGTTGGGCTCCTCAAGAAAACATGAAACGAATCTTAATTCGCCTCCATTGTTCGTTTGTTTGTTGTCAGGCAATGAAAAATTATTTTTTGATGCCTCGACTTGGCCGCCGGAACGTATCCCTTTTGTGTCCACGTCGACGGCCGGCCCTTCGAAGGGGTAACTTGCGGTTAACCCGTTAACGTGGCCAAGATAAATAGTTCTCCTTTTGATATCATGTTTAATTAAAATTTATTACTTAAGAAAGAGGGTTGCCTGAAAGCAGTGCAAGGTCCCAGATTAAATGGTTTTCGCCGTTTTCTTTCTCCCGGAGACATTAATCATTTTCGTTTGAGGACCCATAAGCAACTCTGAGGCGACTCTGTGCGTGGAATTAATTAGCGCACCGGTGGTGTAACATGAAACCATTCGTGATTAAGCAGACGCAGGTGAGCCAACCGAACGGTAGCGCCTTTACTCGAAAAATTGGTCACCTGCCGCAATTCAACAATTCGCCTCCGTTCGTGAGCAATCGCAATGTAATCCTTTTGCGAGCAATTTCTTCGCCTGCAGTTCAAGAAGGATTTGCTTGATTAATTCATTCCGACTTAATGACTCAGGAAAGTGGGTCCTTGGATTTCATTCCGCTTAACCCTCTTATTCTTTTAATTTAACCTTACTCGTTTTAAAAACCAACGATTTTTCTGCGTTGTCGACTGTGGTCGAAAAAATCAATGATCGAATTAATAGAGAAAGAATTAACGTGCTTTATTAGTATGCATATTAAGATTATCTCTAAAGGCGTAGACAATTTCTTTTTCGTTGCGTTCTATTAATCGTAATTATTTTGCATTTATCTATTGTTACAATTTTGCCCGTCGAGCGGCTGGTTGACAAAATTGCACGTTTCTCGTTATAATCTCGATATTGGGACATATTTTAAGAATAAAAATGCTCGTCCACCGAGGCATACGAGTCCAAAACTTTCGATCCATACCACTACCCAGATCTCTTCAGTGTGGCTGAATGGTCAGCGCTCTTGCCACAGACGCCACGATCGTGCGAATCGAAAGCCGGTCCCTATATCCATTTGATTAAAATTTCAAGTGTGAATTACAACGAACGGAAATTTTGTAACATTATATATTTATAATGAGAGTAATTCGTATAGACACACCACTTTTAAGGTGAAATGCAATATAATAAATAGAATACGATATACGTATGTTAGAACAAAGCAATTTACGTGGTAGAGTTTTTGGAGATTTTCGGGTACAGGAATTCAAAAGTGCTTCCTCACTCATTTTAGATTAGGATAGGAGATATCCTACATTATTTCACTAACGCAACACCTCAAGAATTTCAAATGATATATGAATTTATGACTATGCGACCTTTGAAACAACAGAGTAAACTGACATTTATTATTTTAGGGCCGAGACTAAAAGTTAAATATAGGTTTACAGACATTTACGTTTCAAATAAGGGCTGTTATATAAAAAGTATATACATATATGAACTTATTATAAAAAAATTATTTGTTTATATTTTGTATTTATAGAATTAAAAATTAGTAATTGTTCAAAAGTCCGAACAAATTATATTTTTCTACAATACAACAACAATTTTTATATTAGTTTATGTTGCAGAATTAGATAATTTAAAGATGACTCTTTTGGTAGATTACGGAGCCGGAAACAGATTTTTTTTTTTAAATTAGTAACAAAATTCTTTGATTCTAAATTATTTTAATAAAGAAGAAAACCCTATTTCTGGGCCAGCAGAAAAATTCGGTTCCTATTTTCTTATCATAACAAATAAAAAATATATTCGACGATTCATTAGATCTTACGTGTGTAGTGAAATAATTTATTTAATGCAAGAATTTCATTTTTACAAGCCGTTTCAAATTATTAGAATTATAAATTTCAACTTTTAGCCAAACAGGGCTCATATCATAGCAATACGAAGAATAAGTAACAAGGTGCACTTTCACATAATTTTGTTTTCAACGAAATATGTAAGGAGATATGTTTCCACACATAGGGCAAAGGCGATGTTTTCGCTTTTATTTGTCAACAAAATATCTTCATGAGAAATTTTAGTCGGTATTGAAAAATTTTTAAAATTGTCCACTGGCTTGTGTCCCATTAGGAAACAAAACAGAAATTGTATTCCAATTTTCGCACAGAAACGATTGAACTATTCAAACCAATAAGTTACTATTTTCCGCAATAAACTTTATTATTTAAGCATATAAGCTTTTCATATCAATAAAATTGAAAGACTTCAAAAGGTCATTATTTGTGGTGTTCAAACCACATGACACTGAATCTTCGCATTAATAAATCTCATTCGCATACTGCACAAGGAGTGTGCTATTAAATTGGTGCGTGGTGTTGTTTATCCGAGCTGGCGAACCATAAAAATAATTTACACTTGCATCGCCATAAAGCCGATAATTACGACGAAAGGTAATGGCTTATTTACACGACACTTCCTGCTCCTGCAGGACTTCAAACTTCCTTCCCAAGCTGTGACCTAGCCGCAAATCGTACCTCACAAAAATTTACTATGCGTTCGTTATTCGTATAATTTTCACCTTCTCTAATCCGGGCAAATTCGCTATTTTGCCACGACAAAAAATATAGGAATATACATAAAATGGCATAATCGTTATTGATCGAGCCAAAGAATGAGGACGGGCTTCCGTTCCGTAAATTATAAAAATCCTGGGAAAATCAAATAAGTCGGACTACACTACCCTTCATTGAAATTAATCCAAAATACCAAAAAACTGATATAAGGGTGTCTGCCACCAGAAGTAATTGCATGAGCAAAGAGCTAATTCCAACCACCCCGGGCGGAACGATTCTTTCGAAATAAAATTCGAGCCCTGGACCCTGATCCGATGACACATTTCAGGTCACAGGGCTCATCCGGGTGCTCAGACAAGACAAGAACTGGCGCAGCGCATCCCTCGCCGGAGGGTGATTTTTTACCATTAACTACAGAGATAAGATTGACGTTTTTGGCGAGCGTATGCTTCGCGGTGCAGCCTTAATTGAGTAAATAGGATTAAACCTGCGCCTGTGCAAATAAATCAAAATTTATTGTCCTGCGTGCAAGTCGATTTGGATCGGTTAAAATTGTTTAGACTAGGGAGAATTTGGAACGCTGAAAAAGGCGTTTAAAGAATTATATGAAGAACTGTACTCAAAATAAATAAAAATATATGATATTATAATTATAACAAGCAAGTTTGCCCACCCTATGGCGGAGGCGTTGTAAATTATTTAGTTTTCTACGGAGAAAATCGCTTACAGACAGTAATCATTATGAAAAATTCAAAAAAATCAATGAATAGACAGTTCATATTAAAAGTTGTGTTAAGTCTAAATCACATCACCTCACCTTGAATAGAGTTTCAAATTTTCCATAATTTAAAAATTGGTAAAAGTTTCAGTCAGCATTTCAAAAACAAATCCAGTCAAGTGCAAGTAGAACTAAAGTACAACATAGATTTTGATGATCTGAGTCAGTATCAAAATTTTGAACTGCTATTAAGGTTTGCTTTTTTTATATTTAGAAGTACGAAATCATAAAAATTATTGAGAAGCCTACAGTAAATTTAAATAGTTTGAAACTCACCCTTGTTCTACAAAAAAGAATAGACGGTATTCCTAAAATGAAATTATGTTTTCTATTTGTATGTATATTCCGTCAGAGGATTTATATATACATACATATATAACTCCTGTGTTTAATGTTAGGATTTTATTTTTTTTATATATAATTTTTTTAGTTGTATAGGTACAGTGCTGAGCTACTCATCAAGTTTATAAGTCTGAAATCTTAATTTTGATTTATAAAATATTTAAATAGAAAAAAGTAACACATTATTGGTATATGAAGCAACTTTTGAATTATCTGTTTTCTTTATTTTTCTTCAATGCCATATTTAAAATCATAGACTTCGAAAACTTCCAAGTACACACTTCTATAAGAAAAATTGTTGGGACTTCCCTTGTTTCTTTCTTCTAAAAGCATGGCAACTGAGACTGAACGTTTTCTTTTCTAGAAAACTTTAATTTATAATTTGAGCTTAAGTCTCGAATGAAATTCGATAAACTTCTGATATACGTCTTAAAATCTGATTCCATTGGGAAAGAAAAAAAATCAGTTCAGGTGTTAGAGGAGCAAAATTCCCGAAATGTCGAGGTTACACCCTCAGCTGACAAAGGGCAAATAATTTATCATCCAATTACAAGCGAACTCCATCTCTGGCCGCCCGCTCCGGAGCCCCCGGTTGCAGCACCGCACAAAAGAGCCGGCTCCTCCGAGCCCCCAGCCCGGGCCCCATGGCCGGATAATTCGAATCGAAAGGGTTATGTCCCGCGGGAGTCGTTATTTAACTTCCCGGAATCACTTTAAAATCTAAAGCAAACTTCGAAGATGAATGCGCATCTCTCATTGGGGTAATTTGTGTGATTACACCCGGGCACCGGGTTCCGTGTCCGTCGCGTCGCTCGCCCTGTTTAAACTTAGCCTTATGGGATATCGTCGCGATTGGATTTTGTTTTCACAACCTCTGAATGTTTGCCCGAAACGAGAAGGTTTCCGCGGCGGGGGAGTGCTCCTCAAGACCGAGAATCTTTTTCTGCTCCTGTTTACCTTCGCTGGGCACACGATTCAATTTTAACATGTTTATGTCCTGGCAGGAAATTGTCTTCGAGGGTTTTTTTTCGTCATCGGAAGAGTGGACAAACAGAGTCTTAAGACAGCTCCTTTTGTGCGGGACAAACGGATGTCTTATGACTGGCTTTCTGCTCGCAGCCATATTTTTCCAAGGCACCAAATCATGTGTGCTTAAACTTATATTTCCCGGGAAACTTACCCTTGATCCGGGGTTGGGGACTGCTTTCTTTGCAATTTCTTGAGGAAACTGGGAAATGGTATCAAGGGCATAAGATGCGATTTGTGGACCCACTGAACATGGTAAATCAGGAAGTTTAGTTAAAGGTTTCTTTTAAAATTCAATTCATCATTTTTTGACTTACAGTACAGTAAAGTTGATTGAAAAATCACAAAAAATAAAACGCAGTTATATGTATCTATAGGGTATAATAAGATTAGAAGCTTGGAATAATTTTAATTCGAATTTTCTCGTAAAAATAATACGTTTACTTTTAAAGAAATTAAAATTATCCCAACTAAAAACAATTAATATCTTTTAAAGAGCTACTCACTAGATTTTGCTTCATCTATAAAATCAGAATATTTGTAGGATGGCAGCATGGATAGCATTTTATTCTACATATGTACTTGAAATTAACGGCTTTCCCTTTTTATATTGTACTACTATTTTCCAAATTTTTCTTATTTACCTACTGATTGAGTAAACAAGAAATAAGCAAGTAATCAAATAAACCATGAAATCACTTTTCCACCTTTAAAAAATTCGTCCCCGAAGAAGTTAAGTCCGCTAATTTCGAATTTATTGTATTTTGAAAATTCATAATGGCGAATATAAAATCGTAGCTTTTTGATAAATTTAAATTGTAATGACAAAAATTCACAAATAAAAAAGGCAGTGAATTTGTTGCGAAAAAGGTGGCCGATTATTTCTATGTTGACCGTGTAATTGGTGCATCTATAGATCGTCGATTTAATATTTGACGCTGTACTTCAAACATTCAATATATTGGATCTTAAACAGCGTACCTATTTTTATCACGGCAAAGTCCAAGAAGTCAAACTTTTTAGACGAATTATTGTTAGGGATTTAGTTAGTCTCAAACCCAGCCATAGTCTAGATAAATTATATAAATTACCAGCAACTAAAAGCAAATTTAAATATTTATATGAAAATATCACGATTTTAGTTTAAATCTTGGAATTAGTAATGCTGATGAACTACATACATAAATTATCAATGAGTTTAATCAACATTTGAAAAGATTTCCTGATTATTAGTAAGTATATAAATGTGCTAATTTAGCAATATTTGTTTCTCATTCTAATCACATTAATTCTTTTTTATTAAGAGATAATTAAATGAAATTTAGGTTAATATAATCCAGCATTAAAAATTGTTGAACTAGATTTTCAGTAAGAAAGATTTTTAAATAACGAAATTCAACATTAAACAATATGCATGTATGATATAGGAAATTTTATTGATTTATTATATGAGTTGGTTATTTAAACTTATTAAAAAAAAAACAGCAAATTGCATTCTAAAAATATGAAATATATGTTGGTAGATATTTGGTAGGTATCATCTCCAGAATCCACAAAATCATTTTATACATTAGACATCTTTCGCAGAAGTGCATCGATCTAATTATATCAAAGCAATGATAACTATTATCATAATTTCCCAGTTGGGCCAAAGATTTGGCAACTATTGTGCACATAAATTCGAATTAATTGGAATGGAAGAGCGCGGGGGGTTGAAAATCGGGATCGGGATCGGTTTCCTTTAGCATCACACGAAAGCTGCCTAGGGATGGAAGGGAACGGGGTGCGCCGTTCCGGTTAATTGAGTTCAAACAAAGTTAAGCCAATTGGCCCCTATATATCACTTACAGGGATTAAGTGCTTTTTAGAGGGTTTCCTGATATCTAATGCAAGGGATAATTTATCCACCCCCTCCCCGGCTGAAAAGCCGGACGCCCAATTTGCTGCCTTATTTGCACACGGCCAGAGCAAACGATTAAATTGGAAGAAATTTTGCATTAGACAGTTGTAATTAGAAGCCCCCGCGCTCCGATTGCGCCCCAAAACAGATTGATGGCCAGCGGAGCGCGTTCAGCCCTCCTTTCATGTGGTGCCGGGCTCCGGTGATAGCGCGTGCACCCGGGGACGGGGCTAATTAATTGCGATCTTGCAAGTGGGTGCTCCGCATCATCCGGTGGGCTCTCATCACCAGCGCCGCACAATAGTTCGCGGGAACATCGAACAACTGCCCCAGAGCCCTTCAAATGCACTCCGAAGCCCAACGAAGGGGCGGGGGTGCTCCGCTGAATGGCGTGCTGCCACCCGTGCTTAATACGCGAACCCCCGCGGCTCTGCCAAGCAGCCCCATTACGCCTAAATGAGAAATTAAGGACCAAAAAATTAATAACATTTAGAAGGCGATTGTGTCCCCGACCCATCCACCTTCCTCTTGACTAACTAATTTTATTTTCTCCACTGAATTCCTCTGTTCGGGGGCTTTCTTCAAATTGATTTAATTAGACGCTATTTTTTACCGCGCCGCCTCTAATGACCGTGGATGGCGGGGGTGCCTGGTCCCGGGTTGCGCTGAACAAACGAAAACCGCCGCCGCCCCGGTGTCCCGGGGTGTGTTTGATGAATTGCGGCGATACCACGGACTTAGGTCTTTTGTTGTTTATAAAACTAATTAAAGGTGGAAATTACATCAGTGTTTTCTTTTCTTATCAAGACAAAACAAGTTTTTCATTTAAGATAGACTTTCTTATTATTTTTTAAGATATTTTGGAAAGGAAAAAAGTAACTCCAAACATATCCAATATCAGTTCGTTAACTCGAATTTTCAAATAGGTAGGTACTTATGTATGTGCGCTTTTAGAAAGATTAAGACATCTCCCCAAAAACGTATGATTTTCGAATCGCTCTATCTCCACCAAAAATGATTATAAATTTAAATGCACTAAAGCTAAAACTTGTAGTTTATTTATTTAGCCAATAACCCTGCCCGGAATTTACTTAAGTTTAGAATAGATGATAAAATATAAAAAAATCAGAAATCTTAATACATTTTTTTACATTCCGAATACTACAATTGAAATTAAACAAATAGGAAAATTTAATATAGGTAATTGGATCGACGAGGTTCGTTATGTAAAAAGTACTAGTTATTTTGCCAACTAATTAGCATATTCTAAGATTGTCTGAACGATGTCCTACATACATATACAAAGATTTCAAAAGAAAAGGTTCTGCAATTTATCTGGACCTATAGATAAGTTAGAAATATTTAATGGAAAATTCAAAAGTATAATATTTTAATTAACTTTCTTATTCTTTTTTAACTCCGTAAAATGAACAGATACCAACCGAATTTGTTCTTGAAAAACCTTTAAAAATTGAGCTATCGATTTAATATTTTAAGAAAATTACATA
Organism: Machimus rusticus; assembly: GCA_951509405.1. NCBI lineage: Eukaryota > Metazoa > Arthropoda > Insecta > Diptera > Asilidae > Machimus > Machimus rusticus. Next base: position 3,993,834 of record OX608051.1, read on the forward strand.
GTTTCTTAATATATATGTATACTCAAAACAAAAAAATATATCAATGGACGTCCATAACATTTAATGAATTGGGCTCACTAGTCACTGAAGCGAGGAAGAGTTTCTAATTTAAAATTAAATTTGTACCTACATAAATTCACGGCTCTATCAATTTATCTTACTACTTACATTTGAGGTATTTAAGCCTCAAACATTTTTTCTTTTCTATCAGACATGAAGCAAAAATGAAGCAATTTAAATGCAAATTTACTGATTAAAGTGACGACATTATCAAAGATTGGTTAGGAATATTCGTATATAAAATTTAAAAATCGCACAATCTCTCATCCAGCACAAAAGTTTGTTATATGAGCTATGAAGGAAAAAGTAGCCGCGACCAGCAGTGGGTGGTTATCACCATTTCACTATCTGGTCACGCGATGTAACGAGCTGAGCAGAACTGAACAAGGCAATTACTTGAAAAGGGCTGGTTTGTATTAACAGCGTTTTACACGCAGCATGTGCCACAGTCGTATTCTAATCCTTGATGCAAACATGTCTACTAATTTGCATAAATACTCGCCCCGATAATTTCCTTCGGTGCCTTCGGTGCATTGCATTGTTGCAGTGTCGAGTTCATAAAAAATCTTTGCTAGACTGCAAGTTTTGCTTTATACTCTCACATGAAAGTTAACACAGAAAGCATAATAAAATTCCCTATCACAATTGCAATTTGTTTGAAGTAAACGCTTCAAAATTAAAGGTAAAAACGTATGGATATGGCAGAGATTTTTCTGTACACCCTCGAGAATCTTGGTTAAATAAAATAAAATAAACAACACTGTCGATATTTATGAAAATGTTATCAATGTAATCATTTTTTAATTAAAAATTGCGGTGAAAACTTAAAATTTGCCTCACCTCATCGCTCAAGTCGAACTGTCCACTCAAATTTTCTTGCATGGACTAAAGTCAAAACCTGAGTGGATTTGCAATTTTAAAGCTTCTTAAACTCAATGGACAAAATATTCTTATACATATGTAGGTATATTGAAGTATATTATTTTGAAAAAAGTTGTTATAACTTTTCTTTTATTTTTTTAAATTGTTATTTCTGATTTTATACTTTATAGAGATGTGACTCGCTGTGATATTTCCACCGTATTGTACAATTTCTTTTTAAAACTAAATCTCAATTTGATAGTTACAAAATTTGAGTGAAATAACTCAAATTTTAGCCAGTGCAATTAAATACTTGAGTTCATTCCACTCTCAAAATATACTCAAATCACCGACCGAACTCAGATTTTAAGTTTAGCGTATGTATATACCGTATAAGTATCAAAAACGTATTAGTTTTTCATGTCACTTTAAAAACAAATTGATTTTTAATAATTGAAGTTTCTACAGACCATTGTAATCTTACAATGGGCATAGAAAAGAATTAGGTCTGTATAGAAAATAATTCATATTATGTGTATAAATAGCTGAAACCAAAGAATTTTTAATTTATACATAATTTCAATATGACGATCAATATATGTATGTATGTATATATAAATATTCTCGTTCATTTATAGAACTACAATTTTGAAATAAAGGCCAACTTTCAATTTAAAGAAATATGCTTTATAATTAAAAAAAAAATAATTTTAATTTCGAAAAAAGGTTGTATCTTTGTTTTAAATTGTCTATGTACATATTGCTTTGAAATTAAGTGTCATTTCTCGAAATGAAACAATTTAAAATTGAAAAGCATAAAAGTCAACACGGTGGACTACCACTAATAAACATTTTCGATTCAAATAGGGTTTTGATTAGATTTAAATGATTTTTTCTCGATATATAAGTAATTAACTGACATAATTTAGTCTGTCAAACATTAAAGTTCACAGAAATACACACATATAAAATATTTATTTGACCTATGGAATTCTAGAAATGTTAATATTAAATAATGAAATAAAACAAAACAAAACTGCGTAATCACGTCTAAATTACAAATCAATAGAAAATCTCATTAGAAGCGATGCGTCTACCAAATGCCTTCGATATAATTTCGAGGGAGCTGACGAGGAAGACATTAAGAAGCACAGCAGAAGAACAATAATCAGAAAATGTAATACATCTTGAATCTCACGAACTCCAAATCGGCAGGCAAATGGCTAATCTTCAGCTCCCTTCCGCCCTTAATTTTTTCGAATCATGAAAAGTGCGCCCTCAAGAGTCTGGCTAACCAAACACTAACCGGATCCCTTCGATTAGGCGGAAAACCCTCCAGAGAAGCCAACCGTACACCGCACATTTATAATAATTTCCAGGAAAGGGTCTGCCGCTGCGGCGAAAGCCCCGCAAATAACTTGAAATTGCATAATTTATCCAGTAAACACCAAAAACGAGCAATATAAATGGTAATCAAATCGACCATTTATCAAAGTGATACTGATCAGAGCGCGTTATGATCTGCCTGGGAAATGGATTAGGAGGAGGCAGCGGCGATGCCGAACCCTCCGCAAAAAGCAGACGGCGAAAGTCTCGAAAACGTGTCACGAAATTAAGAATTCAGTGTTTGCTCCTCAGATCAAAGAGTACAGGATAGGACATTCCCTGTAAAATCCGTGTACCAAAGTGAGGTAATTTAGAAACGATACGAAATGTTCGATACTATCGAAACTCTCGATACTAACGGAACTTTAGATACTATTGGAACTATCGAAACTATCGAAACTTTCGTTACTATCGGAACTATCGAAAATATCAATACTAACGAAAATTTCGATACTATCGAAACTATCGATACTTACGAAACTATCGAATTTATCGAAATTATCGATAATATCGAAGCTATCGATACGATCGAAATTTTTAATAGCATCCAAACAATCGAAACTATCGATATTATCGAAACTATCGAAACTTTCGAGACTATCCATACTATCAATTCTATAGAAATTATCGGTACTATCGAAACTATCGATACTATCGAAACTATCGAAATTTTAGATACTATTGGAACTATCGAAACCATCGCAAAAATCGATACTTTCGGAACTATTAATACTATCGAAACTATCAAAACAATCGAAATTACCGAAACTTTCGAAAAGTACCGAAACAAACTATCGAAACCATCGAAAAATATCGAAACTATCGAAAAGTATCGAAACTATCAAAATTATTAAAACTATCGAAAGTATCGAAACTATCGTAAAGTATCGAAACTATCGAAAAGTATCGAAACTATTGAAAAGTATCGAAACTAGCGAAACTATCGAAAAGTATCGAAACTATCGAAACTATCGAAAAGTATCGAAACAAGGGCGCAACTATTCCCATAATAAAGCTAAACTTTAAAACAAATATGAAGTTGCCGATTTCAAACTTTTCAAATATCATTCAGGAGGTTAAGCCCAACATGCCCATTGTATTTCTTCGCAAGCGAATAAATACTTTTTACATTGCTCACCATAAGCATATCAATGGTCAACATTTCATCTCAATTAGAATTTCGGAGATTTTAACAAAATTAAACAATTAAAAAAAGTAGCTTATGTCACTCCTGACAATCTCATCTTCATGTCTATAAAGTTTCATTGAAATCGGTTCAGCTGTTTCAAAGATTAGCTGGGACAGACAGACATAAAAAAAAGTAACCTATGCCAATGCACTCTTTTTAATTTCAATAATACATGGTATGAAGTTCAGGATGATCGGTTGAACGGTGAAGGAGTCCATTCATACCAAACACACACAAACTCTTACTTTTATATATTTACATATGTATGTATAGCATTTTTAGATTAAATAAATTCATTTCAGATTAAATGAATCTCTTTTCAAATTGAATGAAAATATACGCAAAAAAAACGAAACTATATATTTTCAAATAAAATGAAACCTCAGAATACCAAATTTGACTTAAATTATTTTATACAATTATTTTTACGGAAAGAATGAAAACATAGTATTTTTTGGAAAGATTTAAAAACCTATTTCAAGAGTTCTATGACCTCTTATAGGAAAGGACTTTCTAATTTGTTACGAAAATGAAGTATTTTCCTCTCAAATACTCGTAAATTTTACTATACTATAAAATAAAAAGTTCTCTCAAGACACCTGTCAGTTTCCTAAAAAATCCTTAAAAACCAAAATCTATTTTAATCAGAGTAAGCTATAATAGCCAAGAAAATCGATGCTTCGGGTAATGTCATCATTGATAGTTAAATTTTTTGTTACAATCATATTTCCTAAAAGAGATCAACAACACGGTTTTTATTGCAGACTTACAGAAAAGAAGACTAGAGGAAAATATAAGAAACCGACAGGATGAAGGTCACGGTAAAGAACTTTAAGCAGCAAATTTACGAGATTGAAATTGAGAATACAAACACAGTCCTTAACTTAAAACAACAACTGGAGATTGCATCGAATAATGAACTCCCTGTAGAAAGTCAGACCCTAATCTACGCTGGAACGATCCTCGAAGACAATAAACAACTCAAGGATTATAACATTGATGAAAAAAAATTTCTAGTTGTTATGAAAAGAAAAAATACTGGAGAACCAAGTCGAACAGAACAAATACAGAGGACGCCTGAAACAAGGCCAACACCTCCAGTTCAAGTTCCAAACGAGCCGGAAAGAACTCTGCCAGTTAATCCCCGATCCGCGGATGAGAGTCTCTTTGACCCCGTTGAAATTAGGTCAATGATCGACAACATCGTTGCGATGGGCTACCCCGAGGAAAGGGTAATCACGGCGCTAAGGGCCAGCTACAACAACCCCGACAGGGCCGTGGAATATCTAATTACAGGGGTTTTTCCCTTGGCCGAAAATTTTCCCTTAACGTCGCCCCGTGAGGGCACTGAAGGGCCTCCTCCAGGGCCGGATCAAGAACACCCAACGCCCTTAAGTTTTCTTCGAGACGATAATCTCTTCCAGCAGATGAGGCGACTGATCAGAGATGATCCCTCCTTGCTCAACAGCATCATCACCCAAATCGGACAGACGAACCCGAGACTTCTGCAGCTGATCAGGGAAAATCAGGACGAGTTTGTCCAGCTCCTCAACGAGTCCGACGACGAAGAGGCTCCTAACTTAATGACTTTTCCCGAAATAACTGCTCAAGAACGGGAGGCGATCGATCGTCTCAAGGCGTTGGGGTTCCCCGAGGAACTCGTCATTCAAGCATACTTCGCTTGCGATAAAAATGAGCAATTAGCAGCGAATTTTTTACTATCTCAAATTGAAGATTGGTGACTTTGCTGTTTTGTCCAAATTATCCTTTTGCAATGATAAAAAAAAGTTAAATTATTACCACTGTTTGTTTTTTTATACCCTTAAGATATAGTTAAATTAATTTAATGACCTCTGTGTCTGTCTTTCAGCGGTCCCAAAATTCGAAAAATTGACTTGTAAATGCCTATAATTAAGCTGGATACATATTAATTATCATTCAATACATAATTTCTTTATAAAATGTTTTCTATAAGATTTTTAAATTTTCTTATAGAATAAGCATTTGAAGAAGAGTTTAGGAGTTAGATATGTATATTCATTTCAAAACTCCAAAAATAGCGCTTTTCAGGATTTCTTTTAGTTTGTGTTAATATAATCTTAAATAATATATAAAATTACAGAGTAGAGTTGGCTTAGACATAAAAATATAACGTTATTTGATAGTGAAAATACAAAAAAAAAATGTGAGGTGACAATAAAAGTGAAGTGAGTTGAAAAGTGACGTGACTATCGAAATAGGGGTGATGATCACTAACTTTAAAAAACCTCATTTTGAAAAAAACGCGTTTCAGATTTCAAGGATAGTTTTCTTTACTCTGATCGCTAACTTTAAAAATGCCCGTAACTCTAAAACTATTGGTCGCATCGACTTGATTTAATTTTTTAAAAATTTGAAATGTTTATACATCCCTCAAAGGGTAAGCTTATGTTGTTTATCTTCTTTATTTATTTATTTCTTTGAGGTGAGATATAATATTTTTTCTTTCATTAACTCAAGAGTTATTACATATATGAAAGTTCATGGCGTTATGGTTTGCAATAGGTAGGTATATCAAGCAAGAGGTAGGTACTTTTGCGTCACCCTATTCTATTTTAGCTATACATTTTGATTCAAAAGTAACAATATGCCCTAAAACTGTTTAAATTCGGCTATACAAAATCCTAACTTTTATTGGATTACTAAAATTAAGCGTCCAGAATTACAAATTTCCAATTTGTTTTTAAATTTTAGATATCAGAAATTAGGGAAAATTAGCATTTTTAAAATTTTATTTTTTCATAAGCAGAGCAAGGAACTATACATAGTTAAACATTTCTGCTAATAGAAAGTACAAAAATTAAAATTAAGGCAAAAATATTATTAGAACTTGGAGAGAACGATATCTCATTTGATGTAAAGAAGAATATACATATAAATCTGGTATCAATTTGCAGAATGGCATTAAATTAGTCCCTAAAATGAAATTTTCCGAATCGCTAAAAGACAAGCGCTTCATCTCTACTTTGAATAAAATTTCTGTGTGTCGCGTGACCCTTGCTTCTTATCGCGGCGTCCAAATTTTTAGTGTCACGTGCCATCGCCCAGTTGTCGGATTGCACACAACTGAATGCGCCCATTTCGAAGGGCCTTCCCTGAAACTTAGAACCAGCACCCTGCCGAAGTCACCAGTTTAAATTCAGATGCAGCGATGCATTCATAATCGATCGATCTTTATGACACATTTTGGTCGACTTCTGAGCTATCACGTTCTAATTTAATTATGGATTTTGGGATCTGATTTTGGATTATGTGCGATATATACGTGTGTAATAACCGTACGTGTACAGGGCCTCGGCCAGATAGCATCAGTTGCACGCTCCTCTCATAAGTTACACTGTCTTCCCTGGGCGTTAGGGTGCTACTCCTCGTGCCGAAAAAACCGATTTTAATAGCCTTGCATTGTGCAAACTGTTTCCACTGAAATGGTTTATGTACGGAACACAAAAAGAACAATTTTAAAAGAAATTTCAACGCAGAAATTCTAATGAAATATGTTTTCACCCCTTTTACTTATTTTAGAAATTTTATAGCAGTAACTCAAGATAGACCGAAGAACAAAGCATTGCATAAAATTTCTTTTGTTAAAGTTTCTTTTACAAAAACACTAAAATCCGATTATTCACAAGTGACTGACAAATCTGTGAAATATGTACCAATTAAAAAGGTATTCATCCAATTGTCTCTTTCAACAAAGCTTTTCACTTTGTCACATTCCAATTAGCATAATATAAGATTAGCTAAACCTAAATGCAACTGCTGCGCCGCCGAACAAGAGGCTTTATTAAAAAACTGCACACGATCCGCGCATCGAGGGGACTTTTTACGGACCAAATTTATGCCTCATACATCGCCGAAGTCGAGGGCATTGTGGCTGACCGTTTTTAATTCAAAATCCGGGTATCCTTCTCAGTTACCCTAATTTGCGGATTAAGCACGGATGACAAGCCAGGCGCGGGGTGGGCATCCGTGCGCCTGTTTTTGAAATCATGTCAGCCACCATGTGCTGGGCTCAGATATTTATTGGGTTAACTAACGCTCCGAGGAAGCGTGGGAAGCAAAGAAAATAGGAATTTGATCAATTTTTTAAATTATGGGGAATATTGTTAGGCACCCTGTATACTTATTCCATTTATCCATTAAAATAATCCAGAATAGGCAGAAAATTTTATTACAAAAAAACCATTCCTTGTCATATACATTAACTTTTGTCATAAAAATCTTTTATTTAGTTAATAATAGTAATAGTTTTAAATATATCACATATCACATATCACATAAAAATCAAAAAAATTAACTTGATATTAATAAGATTTTACTTACGATATTGTTGCGTCTATGTATGTATAAAACAAAATTGTCACATGCATGTATGTATGCATATGGGGTGTTGATGAAAGAGCCAAAATCTTAGTTTATAAATTTGTAATATGTTCCTATGTATATGCATATACATATTAGGGTGTATTTTTCCATGTTCAAGTTAAGTTTTCCATAAAATATTTGTATGGGAAAGAATTACTTCCTTACTAACAGGTAAATTACTCATTAAAAATCAATTTAAACAAATATTCTCATACCAGCATTTTGATGAGATTTAAATTTACTACCAAAAAGGTCTGAACGAATTAATTCGTAAATCCAGTAGTATCAATGATATCTTTGTTTGAACATTATCGTAAAATTCAATAATAATAGAATTCGGGTTGTAAGACTTTCAGATTCAAAAAAAAAAAATAAATAAAATCGAAAAATTAATCACGCCAAAACTCGTTTTAGAGATCGTAGATCGATTTTGACCGAACTTCGCCTATTCCTACGTTTATCTTTCCAATATCTGGCTAAGTTCGTAAATATGAAGAATTGGTCAAGGAGGTGGGGATATATGGGCTATGTAAGTTATATAAAAGTGGTTTGGACTCCAAACCTTTCGTATTTCTTAACCGCTATAGACCAAATTTAACATACACATTGACAACATGCAGTTCTAAGACTTGTTACAAAATTGTGGTGATCGATCAAAGGGGCGAAGGGCTATATCAGTTTCTAAGATTGAATTTGTTACCGCGATAGCTGCTGTATTTCTAAATGGATTTTGATCCCACTTTGTGTAAGTATTTATTGGCTCAATAGCTGTGTAAAGTACTCCCGAGTACTTTCTCAATGGAACGCTACTTTGATCGTCAGGAGTAAAATATAAATTCAAATTTTGACATTTCATCGTATTATATTTGTTGCTTTGATTGTGCCTTATTTATTAAAATGGAAATATTTATATATAAATATGTTTTGCTGCCTAAACTACTTAAATTTTATTATTTGAATCCTTGTGATTACTCCAGAATAGCTAAAGCTGCAACGAAAAATGAGGAAAAGCTTTCATTTCCATGCAAACCTAGTACAAAAACCACCATCCACCTGGCGGGAAAATGTGGCGTAACTACTCAGAACTTCTGCTCGCCAACTATAGCTAGAGTAGTTCAGCGTAGCCAGAAGTACTTGGGAGTATTTTACACAGCCCAATGGAACACAGCTAATGTCTACATACATAGGTCATATTAAAAACTTGGCCTGGAATAGGCTGCACCCCATGTGTACATTAACAGTTAAATCTATTTTTCCCTTTGAAGCTAATGAAAATTAATCAGGAAATTTGTCATTGTTAGGCTAAGAGATCCAGGTTTTGACTCCAAACAGTGTAAACATCTCTCGTTTAAAGAAAGGTCCGGGACAATTTAGAAACTAGCGAGTCTGCAGATTACCCTAAACTTTATATGCTCGCTGTATAATAAGATAATTAAGGTAAAGAGCCACTCATGACAGATTTCCGCTAAAATTATCTTATGACTTAGTAGCTCTCCCCAAAGAAGGCCATTGCGAGCTACATTTAAGGCAGATTCAGAAATATCCCCAGAGTGTGGCTAAGAACTGGATATTTGCCCCGTCCAGAAGAGGCGATTTATGAGGCCCCACGGGAGACGAAGACTCCTCGGGCAACTATTACGACGAGATAACTTTGTCCGCTCCGCATAAAGTGGGCAAATAAGGAGCCGAGTTAGATAGATGCATTATCACACTCCGTAACTAGACCGCCCGGGGTTTTTTACCACACACTCAGGAGGACTACGCTAGGACCATTATTAAACTGAGTCGACCGCAACGCTCTCGTATTTATCTTGATTCCTGATAACAAGGAGGCGTTTCCTGGGAACATGCTCCTCTGGTCCTGGCCGGCGTCCGTAATGTGGTTCCCTGGTTTGTTGATAACCCGACCGCCACTATTTTGCCCTAATGGGTTATTTTTGAATATGAATTGCATAAATGGTCTGCTTTATGTTTACACCTAATTCATGGTGATTTATATCCCACAAGAGGGAACTCACCCAGACGGCAACCGAATTCGGGGTAACATTCTTATTTATGGCATGGATATAGAATCAAGTGGCTTCTATTTAATTATAATCATACTTTATTAGGTGCCTCCCTATTTATTTTAATCTGATTGATACATTAACATAAAATAACTATCGTAAATACACATCCTTACGTAGATGACAGTCATTTTTACCATTTTGTACTCTATTTCTTGCCATCTTCTAAATATTTAAGAAGTACATACATACCCATATATGTGCTTTTCTAAAGACTACAAATAGACAAACACACATTTTTTTAAAAATTATTTCAAAACCTCTAAATTCTTGTGAAAATCCCATCGAAATCAGTTCATCCGTTCATGAGATTAACAAGGACAACAGACAAACAGAATAATTAGTTGTAATTAATAGCTTGTCCTAAGGGAAAATATCATCTATCGATTAGGAAACTATTGATGAAATCGGTTCAATAGTTTCTAATTACAGCGAGAAATTCCTTAACTTTTCCTCTTTATAATATTACTTACATTTACTTTGATAATAATTTTTGTATAAGCTTATAACAGGCATCGAATTTAAAACCAGGTTTTAGAGATTGGTAGAGCAAAAAAAAAACTTTCTTAAATATTAGTTATTTACTTAAATAAGAATTTTTAATTACAACTATATAGATTAATTTTATAAAATATAATATGAAATACACTTACCTTAAAACTGCTCTTTATAGAAATATCTAAGGGCATTTTGCGAGGTTTTCGTTTACATTCGTGTCGTGATAAAAATCTAGTCTTATTCAATATATGCGCTGTTGTGTCGGGCATTTCGAGGGATTAATTCCTCGCTTTTTGTGAAAATCTGAAAACACAAAAACATAAAATGATTATTTTCATCTTAAAGTAGTAAAACGTAGTTATTCAAAAAATACTCTTTTGTTAATTGTACTCATACTTTTATATGTATGTGTCTAAGTGCACTTTTTAAATTTTGTTTTTAATATGTAGTAGTAAGTTGTGTTTATGTTATAAAAAGATTAAATTTTGCTAAATTCATTAGGGATACATATTTCTACTTTCTAGAAAGGTTAATGATTTTTGAAAAGCTAATTTATGAAAGATAAATCAATTTCCATAACAGACACCCTCTTTACATAAAAATTCGAGATAAAAATGCAGAAATTCCAATTACCTAATTTTATTTATTAATTATTATAAAAGCTGAAATTTGAGAAGCTCTCAACTCCGAAAAGAATAAAAATATTTTTTTTTGCTGCGAAGTAATCAATCCTATTCCAAAATCTGTGTTCTGATAACTCGGAATTAGATTTCAAGACCGAAATCTTATTTAATGAAACCAGCAGACATTTTAGAACTATACAAAATAGTTTTTAAAGTTAATCGATCATTTGATTTGTTTGAAGAACTATATTTCAAGAAAAAACATTTATATTAGATGCATATTTAAATTGGGTATGTAACTTCAAATCCTCTATTCAAGTATTCAGTTTATGCAGTTAACTGCTCAATTAGGCTTAAGAAAAGTAAGCGTTGAATAGAACAGTCAACTCCTAGAAACTGACTTATTTGTACATAATTTAAATTCTAACGTGTTAACTCTCAACCCAAATTCCGAAGACCATGAGCAAATTAAAACCAAAATTATTCAATTTACGTCATCATTTATTCTATAAGCAATAATTAGATTATCAGCTTACAATTTGCTACCATAATTTAAATAAATAGGATATCCTTGAAATGCTTTAACCTTATACAGGGAAATGTTTAATTTTTTAATCGCTTATTAATTTCATCGACCAAACACTCCAATTTGACTTCTTCTTCCCTACGAGTGGTAACTTCTCTTAGCTTCACAACTCCACGCTGAAGTTCTGAGTCTCCTAAAATAATTGCCAATGGAATTCCATTCTCCTCGCAGTACTGCAGCTGGACCAGCAACTTTGGATTTAGTTTGTAGGAATGTTCGGACTGAAAATTAAATGTTAAATTTATTGAATTTTAAGAAAAAACTCAAATTCATACCTTAATTCCGCCGTCCCAGAGCTTATTCATAATTTCGAGTCTTTTTTCATGGAGTCCCTTGTGAGCAGAGGCAACATAAACCTCGACTTCGGTTGTGCGGACTTTGGTGCCATCCAACGCATGCTTTGCTTCAATCACTGAAAATATTCTCTCCACGCCGATCGAAACTCCAACGCACGGCACCTGCTTGCCCTTTGGATCGAACATCCCAACCAAATTGTCATATCGGCCGCCTCCAGCTACTGATCCCACAGTTCCAATTTCCCCATCTTCACAATTCGGTTCAGTTTTCAAAACGCATTCGTAGATAAGTCCAGTGTAATAGTCAAGTCCTCGAGCCAGGCTCAAATCGAAAAGGATTCTGTTCTCTATTCCAAATATTCGACAATATTTTAGCAAGAGTTTCATATCTTCTAATCCTTTAACTGCAGATGGAACAACTTTGAGTTTTGGATCCTGTAATAATTTGTCAGCTAAATCTGCCCCGCCATTTAGTTGTACGTATTCTCCGATTTTATCGGCAGTTTCTTCATTCAGACCCTTTTCGTCGACCATCTCTTTCCGAACTTCTAACCATGGAGACTGCAATTATAAAATAGGAAAAGCGTTTTACTAACAAAATTAACTTACTTTCAAATCGTACAGTTTTGTATTTTATGTTATAAGAAATTTTACACACAATTCAGCTATAAAAATTTAGAGGTAGCGAAATATTCTTGACTGGCTGAATTTTCCCCTACAACGATTTTAAGAATTTCAATTTACTTTATTCTTTTAAATAACGATGTTTGATATATATAAGGTTAATTTTTCTTTACATTTTTATGAAAGCTTGAAAAATTCCTTAAACGATTATAATGCGGTTTTAATTTATGTCCAAATGATTTTCCATGAGTTTTAGGGTTAGGCTTTTAGCAGAAAATACTGCCTTGATAGAAACCAAAAAATAAATAAATATAATGGACTAATATAACTACTTTTCAGTCAGCAAGTTTTTAAACTAAAAGCAAATATTCTGCATTGATGTAATCAATTTCTGAAATTTACCTGAAACGTCACAGAACCAAGGTTCGTTACTGGGTTATTCTTGTTAAACCAAATTTTAAGCTTTATGATTAGAGTTCGATAACCTGCTTAATTAAATCAAGCATTTTACGTTTGTTTACATTAAAACTTGTAACTCAGTTTGATTGCAACCGCAGCATTAAATTCTTGTGACACTGGTTCTTGGTAATATTATCTAAAAATAAATAAATCCGGATTTTCAGCTCTAACGGAAAGTTTAGTTAATTAAGTTGTATAGCTAAATAACCTGCTTACTGATTTAATCATAATAAATACAACAAAATTCAAATATGTAATCCATTGACTATGAATGAATGAAGAATTCTTAACATTTTGCGAAATGACTCAACTTATTACATTTTTAAAGATTTCATTTAGTTAGATGCAGGAAAACTGGATATGTTGAATCAACAAAGATCAAATTAAAACCTCCATTAGAAATCTGTAAAAAATATCTCGTTTACAAATTTGATATTTGATTCGATCGTTTTAGATTTAAAATCCTCTTGTATGTAGCTTAAGAAAATAGTAGAATATAAATAATGACTTCAGCGCATATCTCTGAACCAGCTGTAACATGTTTCAAGTTTTGTTGTAACATTTTGACTAATTTATTCTTGAATATTTGTAGTTCTGACTGCTAGAAAAAAATATTCCCCTAAAATATCTAAACATTTTAAAATATCTCAATACAATACTACTTGTAATATACTAAATTCATATTATAGTACTTTTAAATATAAAATGAATATCACTCACCTTATCCAATTTATCGACAGCTGAGCATATTGAGCGGAATTTATCGCTCGGTACGCCGCATGCTTCAAACATGCCATCTAGCAGCTTTCTATGGTTAATTTTGATAACATATTCTCCAATTTGAAGAGTATCAAGGATTTCAGCCACGATTTTAACGCATTCAGCGTCTGCGATCATAGGATCGTAAGTACCAGCTATATCAAAATCCTATAATATTTTTTAAATTACTCATATATGAAATCAAATATTATTTTAAATAATACGTACACACTGATAAAACTCCCTGTACCGACCCCTGGTCATGGCTGGATTATCCCGACGATATACTTTGGCAATGTGATACCTTTTGATGCTGGAAACCTTTCCCATAGCAAGGTAGCGGGCTAGTGGGACGGTTAAATCATATCGCAGTGATAAGATCTCTCCACCTTGATCTTTGAGATCGTAAATAAGTTTTGAGTCTTCTCCATACTTTCCGGTTAGTACATCCTATAAAATAATAAAATCGGTGAATTAAAAAGCTTAGTTAAAATAGTTTAAAAAAATAGTTACCTTTAATTCAAAGACTGGAGTGTCGATGGATTCAGCGCCGTGCTTTTTGAAGACTGCAATAATTTTATCGAGCACACCCTGTCTCACCGCCATTTGCTGGGGATTGTAGTCCCTCGTGCCCTTGGGGGTCTTAAGGACAAATTTTTGTGGAGCAGCATTGTCGTCTCCGAGCTTCGCTTTGAGAGCAAGTAACTTCGCAACTTCCTCATCAATCTGAAAAATCAAAAATTGAACCTGCTGCTGCTTAACGTTGGTGCGTGAAAGGACGGTAAGGATAATAAAATTGTATCTGACCTGCGATATTTGCTGAGCGAGTGCGTCAATTTCTAAGATTGGCTTGGCTGAATTGCAATAGTCGTCGAAGCGAGTGCAAAGCCTTTGGCGAAATAAACCAGAAGCACGAGCAAACTGACGCAACATTTTTGTTTTTTTAGAAGGTATTCACTTTGAGTTTTGTGTGTGGCTTGCAAGGGCGGGGAGCAGCCCAATTAAACCTAAATAAATTGGTAAAATTAAAAACTCTTACAGTAGGTTTTAAGAGGGAATTCTTAGAAATTTTGGTAATAAAACTAAACTAAGTGCTTTGGACTTTTGGGAGCAAAACAAACGAAAACAATCAGGAAATCAGAATGTGTTAGCGGAAATAATTTCTATTATAAGAGTTTGTTGTTTTCAATTGCGAAAAACGTTGCGTCCTGAGCCCCTCATTCTCTCTGTTTTACAGAAGCACAAAGCACTGTTCACACGAGGCAAACTCTTAACTGATTTCGCAAATCACTTCAACTAGAACACGTATCGACATTCAAAAGCAAATAACTTTCGCGAACACAATGATGCTGACACATCCGCGCATTTCCCTCTCTTGTGTCTGGAAAATTTCTGAAAGATGCAAAGACCAACATTTAATTTCCTTTTATTTGCTCCTCTAAAAGCTGTTTACATTCAATTCTCGGGCACTTGCCAGCGCGCTAAAAGAGCATTCATCGCAGGATACTGCAGCCTGCCGGGTATGGAATACTTTTTTAATTACGGAAATTTAAACGTTTTCAAATATTATCAGATCATACAAATAATTAAAATTAATCTAATTGACGATACTAACTGAAATCGCAATAATAATTTTACATGATAAACAACGAACTGATTTTACTAATAATAAATATATTTATTAATTAATATAAGGGGTTAAACCAATTTCTGTCTTTTACATTTTCTTTTAGTATAATATCTTAAGAATATCTGTAAGTTTTAAAATTGTCCAAAAAATAACTGAATTATGTATGTTGGTTTAAAGAAGTGATGTTACTTGGTCTTAGGACAACAAACTAACTTTAAATACGGACCATTTTGCACATTTGTATAAATTTTCGTATTAATTGGACTTTTTTCCAAACAAAATATAAAATAGAATGCCAGCTTCATTTCATACACTTTGCCAATTTTTTTCAAGCCCCTTTAAATGTCTAAACTGTTTGGTTGATGTGATTCAGAATCCTTCTAACTAGCAAATTCTTCTTAAAATTTTGAGAACAGATAGACTTAAAAACAAAATTGTGGTCAAAGCGTGAAGAAAACAATTAAAAACAAATCAGAATATGGGCCTCAATATGACCAAAAAGCCACCCTTCAGAATAAAAATAACGAATTACTTAATTAATAATGAAAAAAGGAGCATTAAAACCAATTAAAGTTTTTTTTTCAATCTTAAAAGATGGGAAGAAAGCACTCAGGCACAATATTTGGGAACGACTTGACGCCACTTGATTGATACTCCTTGAGTTAGGGACGAGAAATCATAAAAAATGATAAAAATTCATTAATGAAAAAGTAATTTTATATAGTTGAATCAATTTCTAATGGCTTTAGAAAGCTTTCTAGAAAAACCTCTTAAATAATAGAATCCCAAAATATATTCGTGTTTTCGCTTATTCTTTTTCGGGTATTTCGTATTTTAACTTGACCTTTTAAAACCAGTTTGAATGCATGATTATTTATAGCTATTTAAATAAAAAATAATCGGGATTTATCAGTATTTTTTTCGGAGTTTTATTATTTATGATTAGAAGTATTTAAATATAATTTAACTTAAAACTCCTCCTCTTCTTTTCTACAATGTTTTAATAAAAATCCTTCTTATGTAATGCTATTAATTTTTTCAAAATCGTTAATATCATGTAAAATCTTTTGTAACTTTATACCCTATAAATTTGAATATACATATTTGTAATTTTATTTGAAACCACAAATTTTACAATTTTATCAAATTAATAATAATAATAATGAGTTATAAATAAAGATAAAGAATGTTACCAAAATACTTTTGATTGTATCATGACCTAGGCAACTTTTTGTTTTGATAAAATTCTTGACCTATACCAACCCAAAAAGTATGATGCAATATCCGGAACGAAATATGACGTCATAAAAATCAAAAACATAAATTGTAATCATAATTTAAAATGATATGTGGGCAGATTCGTTGCAGTCTTAAAGTAGACTTAAAAATCCTGAAAACTATCGCATTATTACAACAAACCGTAAATGCACTAGCTATTAAAAATGGCTGTAAAATTAGCAACAAAACTAGCCATTCGCTGAAAGCAGTGATTGATCTATTAATCGTTTCCTGAACTACAGGTAATAGAGGCTACAACTTCGTTGTAGAATTTATGCGTTGCTGTTTTTGTCGTCATCGCCAGCAACACCAGTTTTATAGCATTGAATTTAAATTAATGACCGGTATCGCTAAGCGAAGCACTCAGCTGAGGAGAAATGCCCCTCTGGCCTCTGTTGGATTGGAGGCGCGGCAAAGATATCCGTAACCGAACCACTTTTACTACGAAATTGCAATTTTCTTTTATTGTAGCTCAGGAGAGGATAGAACGAGCTACAGCGGAAATAGGTGATGCAATGTTGCAGCCGGCATTGCATCTTCACCGATTATTCCGTTGATGAGGAACCTGAAAGCAATATTTCTTGGTTTTACGGGGCTCCTCATCTGAGCCGCAAAACGGCCGTGCGATTATCTTTTAAGACAACTACTCTCAAAATATCGCTGGTACAGGCGCAAACGTAATTAAAAGTGAAAGCACATCGAAAATTCGTACAGCATCAGGCTTAGATTGCTAATCACCGCAGTCATGCCACGCCACGACTCACTCGAGATAAGTAACAAGATCTAGGGCAGCGTTTTTGTAGCGCCTTAAAAAACTGGCACAGTACAACTTTCTGGCCAGTACACCTTTTATTGCCTGGAAATGTTAGAATGGGGCCCCTTCACGGCCGGGCAACTAGCAGATTTCGTCTAACAAAGAGTACCCGCTGGAACCGGTCGTTTCGGCCAGGTAATTCGTCTTCGAGGTCAATACTCAATAACGCAATCAGATACAATTTTAAGCAAGCCAGCGTGCATTGAGCCCGAGCAAAAATCACAAATTCTTCAAATTGATTTAAAGCGCTCAAGCTGCTGTGCGGGAGGGGGGTGCGAAATGAAAGTGCGACACGGGTGCAATCGCGTTGGAGTGCCAGCATGGCTAAATGCAATTTACCACGATTGATAACTTGTTAGCTTTTCAAATATCGGGCCAATTGCGAGAAACCTGAGCGGTGTTTACCCTTTCTTTGGACTCCTTGGCAGCCTTTAGCTTCCGCACCAGATCGCCTTGTTCCTTGATTGATTCCAGCAGAACTTCACGAGATTCGCTCATTATTTTGCAAACACAGCACGGACACTTATGATTTAATCAATTCGGATTGTTCCCACTGGTTAACATAAGTCACTAAAAGCAAGCAATAAAATCGCAACCTGCACGCGGTCGATGTGAAACGAGTTCGGTCTGACAGTCGACAGAACAGAAGCAATGGCATTCAGGCGAGTGAGCTCTGAAGTTGGGCGGAATTCACGCTGATTTTGCTTTGACCAGCCCGTTGGTTTACAATGCCAAGTTGATACAATTAAACGATTCGGTGAAGAGGCGGGAAATTCAAAACTATAACTATTCTGAATATAATTTTAACCTTTAACTATGGACGTTCCATTTTTGTTACACTACTATGGACGTGCGGCCTCACAGACCGCTATCTTACGGGCTGCTTTCTATCTTGATGAGCAAGTATTGTATGATTTTTTGTTTTTATCCCTTAGAAGAGTTACTAAATGTAAATAAAAGATGTAATTTTAATGAAAAATGTATTTATTTTAAACTAAATCTAACGATATAACAATCAAAGGTACTTGTCACGCACGAGAATCACAAACTGCAGGCGGCCTGTGAGACCGCACGTCCATAGTTAAAGGTTAAACTTCTTTATTCAATATGAAAGTATTATAAACATTGAAGTATTCCGAGGAAAATTAAACACCGCTTTCAGGACTCTGTTTAACAATCAAAGTATAATCAATATATTGGCTATAGGAGGATATCCTATAATTATTTTATTATTTATTTAATTCATTTTTGATATTTATTTAATTAATTTTTTGATAAGTTTTTAATACAATTTCTTTAGTAAATCTTCTTATGTTTATTTAATATCTTTGATTTAAAATTTTGATTAAAAATTCTTAGTTTAGTCGTTTTAATATGTATTATGTTTTCTTCCCGATTCCTTAGAAATTAATTAATTGAGTTAAGAGGCTATTTAGGTCGTTTGTAATAATATGAAACCTTTTAAGCAACGTATTAATAGAATCCACCACATTGGCATTGCATAGGTTCTTAGCTATTCTTTTTCTTGACTCCAATTATTTCAGTCGGCCTTTTCAGGATTGTTAATTTACACAAAACATTCATCAATTATACAGGCAATCATTTAGTTGTTTGCCCAGTTCGTCAAAACGTTGAAATTGTTAATAGAAAGTAGATCTAAATAATTTTAATCAGGCGACCTGAAAAACTACATTTGATAAATATACACTCCAAAATGTTACCAATTTAAAACCTTCAAAAAATGTAAAACAAAATTTAAAGATTTTTTATCTACCGTTTTATTTTATTAGGTATAAAAGGAAAAATTGCTTAACTTCCCAGATTTGGATTTCATAATTAAATAAATAGTACATCTCAAAATTCATATACCAAAATAAATTCGTGTATTAAAAAATGTTCGAATATTGTTTTTATAGCTATCACGGAAAATACGATATATGTATAGGAAAAATTAAACTAAATCTGTGTCGTTTTAACTGTAGTAGTTGATATTTTTTTAATATTTCATCATTTCATAGTGTTTTTGAGAGTTTATTTCTGATTTTTAAACATTTGAGCATAATAAAAAAATGTGTGTAGGTTAGGTATATAACGATAAGTGATTTCAAAACATAAACAAAATAGCAATAACAAAACGAAAACGATTTTTATAATATGTAGTATTAGTAAACCTATTGATAAGATTTGGAATTTTGTAACAATTCTATCTTTTGAAGGTAAATAACCGGATAAATTTTAGCAAGATTAATCATAATGAATCATAAAAGATACAAAATAGCATCCAAGCGTAAAGTTATGAAATCGTTATCACCAAAGCGGAGTAAGTGCGAATCGTAATTCACCCAAGAGGTGCAGCATCTAAACGCAACGATCGATCGATGCTCACGTAACCGCCAATTAATCGAAGCATAAATCGCGTATCAAAGGCACCCGCCGAACGGTCGGTGTCGCGATAATTAAGTTATATTATGTTCCCGCGATTCGGCCGCGATATCGCCAAAAAGATGACGAGCTCCTGTCGCGGCTGATCGAAATTTTGCTCCTGCTGCGGGTGCTATCAGTTTCGCTTCGGGCCGTTCCCCGACTTTATTTATGAAGAGATAAGAAAAGAACCAGATCTTGAGACGAGCTCATTTCTTTGAGGCATCGCGATCAGTTCTCCTGTATCTTCGCTGTTCCCGGTAAGAAGAAAAGTAATTTTCCGCCCTGGGAAAATCACTGCGGTGAATTTGAGTTCGGTTCGATAAGCTATGCAGTTGCATCTTTGCGGCCCTAAAGCGCTAGTGCAGTTTGAGTCTAGATCGTCTCGATCGTCTGGATCTGTTCAACCGTGAAGAATTTTTGTTCTACGACGGAAATTCCAAAGAGTATCAACAATGAGGCTCGCTGTGACGCCTTTTCACATAAATCTGAGCACCTTTTTGGACCAGGCCACTGGGAACGTCCCTACGAGCAGCCCCCAGAATCGATCAGGTACCTTTTTGAATTCGAAATCCCCAAAACTCAAGATCTAGACTCTAGAAATTCGTTGCAGAAACGCTGGTTCCCCGCTACAACTATCGTCGGTTCTTCGAGCTGAATCCGCTGATGCCTCTCGGGATGCTGATGATCATCTCGACGGTGATCTTTATCCTGGTCATTTTCCGGAGGTGGCCTGGGCTAATCGCAGGGATAATCGCGGGCACCCTCACGTCGATTTCTGTTTACTTCCTCCTCCTAGCGCTGAGGAATGAAAGAGTGATTTATGAATAGAATCCCCGAAGCCTCGGTAGCGCAGTAGGCAGCGCGTAAGTCTCATAATCTTAAGGTCGTGAGTTCGATCCTCACCCGGGGCAAAGCTCTTTTGCTTTTTCTCGCCAATAATTTTTCTTCGTTGATTTAATGTTATTTATTTAAAAATTAAAAAAATAAATAGGTTAGGGCTCTAAATATCCATAAAATAAAAATAATGACTAAGCATATAAATTCCGGCTTTCACTGCTAAAATTTGCCTTTGTTTTGCTTTTCTCCAAGAAGCGCCATGAAATATGAAATTTTACAAATTTTGTTATCAAATTTTGAAATCGTCGAGGGAAAATGAGTAATGCGTTTTGACCTCAAATTCTGAGTTGGAGCCCCTTTGTCACAAACTTAAATTAAAATAAGATAAAGTTCAGTAAAATGCCGCACTTATTCTCCGTAGCCAGACTAGCAACCTAATTATAGCGAACTTCGATTTACAATTTTTATTTTTTCCAATAGCCTTATTAAGAATATAAAATATTAACTATGTGCTATAATAAATACGCATATATGTATGTATATGCCATTTTTAGATTCCTTCTCTAGAGACTCTATTGTGAAAAACTATTAGAGTTAGCAGTTTGAACTGGACGTTTATCAGTCAGTGAGGACATTTTTTTCATATAAATAGAATTAATTTGTTAACAACTATAAAGCACCTGTTTTATCATGTATGTTTTTAGAATACATACTTTTCCAGTTAGTAGGACTATCAAATATGAAGCTTCCCTTTGGGGCCTAATCTTAAGAGAAAAATCCTTTCTTAGTTAGTACCTACGACATACATATATAGTATGTATAAGGATACTGAAACAAATTTTCAAGTTTCTGTACTAAACCGGTGGATCTGGGCTGTGCGTTGATACATATTAAGTCAGTATTTGTTTTTATATGAATCACTGTAATAATAGTAGTACTTATTATTATTTACATACATTTCATACCATTTTTTTCTTACAAACAAAACAGATCTCATTTTGCCTTCATACAAAGATTGAATAGTTAAATTATAGCGTAGACGGCTTTACACCCGTTTTCAAGATTAGACTTTGAAAACGAAAATTGTTCACCAAAATGAAATACATAATTCAACATAATTTTAATCTGAACTAATTGTAAGATTTTTAGGTTAAAAAAAAACTATCTATTCTAGTTCGGGGTAGAACTATGTAGATATGTACTAAAACTTTTGGTTCATATGATTAAAAATTTACCCGGTGTAACTTTTCAACGACTTCGAATATAGAAAAACCCTTTAACCCACATATTCCAGAGATAGTTTATGTAGATGCAATTTAAAAACTCGATATTGTTTTACTAATCAGACGAGACGACCGTCTTAAGAACTTGTTCAAGATATTGAATTAAATTAGCATTTTTCATTTAATTATATAGAATTATCAGATTCTAATAACGTATTACCAAAATGTCTTATGATTCATTTTATCGTAATAAGTTTCAAACTTTTATCTAAATTTCATTTTGAGTAGTTTCGGTACCCCATTAACGTGAATTGGAATGGAAGATTTGTGTTAATAAAGTTATAAAAATGGTTTACCAAGAACAATATTTTTTTCAAACAGTTTATTGTGAATTTTTAGTGTATTTATGTATAGAGAACTAAAATACGCAGTGAATCAGATGAAAACTGCATACGAAACTAATCTACATATCTACCAAATTATGGTCAATGATGAATTCTAAAATTAATTCTTTTGCAATTCTGTATTACTAAAATCTCAAGAACATGAAGTTTCGTTCTCGAGTTCCATAAAAGGTAATAAAACACTTCAAAATTGGGAAAGTAAATAAAAAATGATATTAAATTATCAAAATTTATTTAATAGCTTAAATTAATTTTTATTCAACTTGTAAAAAAATAAATATTATTGGCTTTTCTCTTATATATATCCTATGAAAATAATTTGGTTCGTTCTTTGGACTCTCCACTTATATCATAAAATGTAAAATTAACACAGGTCAAATCCTATTTTTTAAGACAGTTCAAGTTGCTTTTTTTAACTAATGTGTATGTTTCTAAATTTAATGTAATACGAACAACTTAAACCGAAAATCCTTTACATTGCTGCTTATCTAAAATATGATTTTTACTTGATCCTTTTGTGTCAAATAGAGGAGTGCTTCTCAAGCCTCCCGATGCTTCTTTAGAATTTTTGCTGATAGGGTAATTTTTACTGGCCATGGGACTTAAGGGTTCACCCCAAAATTTGAGTAGAGACAGTACTTGGTAGTAGGCAATGCTAAAAATAGAATTACTTTAATAAATGCGGTTTTGGTTAAAAGTAGATTCTCTATTTCTGAATGTATATAAACCTACCGATAATTTCTGTTGCTAACAGCATAAATGAAAGGGTTGATTACGCTCGACGCCCACGCCATCACCGATGCAAAAATATGGAGCCACGGAAAGGATCGATTATTTTCATCGACAACATTTGCAAGCATCAGAGGCAGGAAGCAAACTACGAAACAGATGAATATCGTCAGCATCATAATTGTGAGCTTATTGTCCTCTCGTTGCTTCGAAGGATGTGAGTGCTCACTGTTAATTACACTGAGAGATCTAATTGTAGGAAATAACAAAATAATTTTGAAATATACGAAATATTCATTAAAAAAGTTGTTTTACCTGTGAGCCTTGAGTCTTAGCTTCTGTCGCTTAACTCTGAAGTATATGCACGAATATGAAATGATTATTACCAAGCAGGGAACTACAAAACCTATTAGGAACAAATATTTTTTGATTGACTTTCCATCCTTTTTGAGAATTGTGCAAGAAAATGTTGCTTCATCTAGTCCTAATTCTCCCCATACTCCCAAAATTGGCGGCAACTAAAGAATATGTTATTAGATGGGTATTTTTTCATAGTTATTGATAACTTACCATCATAAAAAATGCTGCTAGCCAAATGAAAACCATTTGGTAAGCGATGTATCTTGGCTTGTAAATTTGTGAATATAAATTGTGGCAAGCAATAAGAATATACCTAAAATTTTAAAATTGTTAATTAGTCAATAGTTGTATAGTACTTTGTTGTGCTTTAATTACCTATTAAGAGTTATGCCAACCATACTGAGAAGGGAAACCGCAACATTTCCATAAAAAATCACAGGAAAAATCTTACAAAGAGTCGTTCCTAAGGTCCACGCCTACAATTAAAAAAAATTATAAGATTAATTTTCTTAATGAAGCTTTTTTTTTAACATATTAACATCAACTGTATAAATACAACTTTTCCATAATTTCTAAGATCATATGAAGAGTAGTTGTCAGTTTGTTCTTATAACATTAAACGCCTATTTCCCGAAAAGGTTTTTGTTTTAACAAAATAATAAGACTATTGTAACCGTTCTTGAATTATATTTTAAAGAAATACCGTCCCTTTTAATTTAATCTAAAATATTTTTAAAAATGTAAAATTAAACATTGTGGTTGTAAAAACAGATATTCATTTGAAAAATTTGAAAATTTAACTCTTGCTTCTAGTTTGTTTAGTTCAGTAAATAATAATGTGATCTTATAAAAAAACGCAAATTTTCTTAAGCATCTCTATGTTACAATTAGAAAAAATGTGATAAAAACACGGAAAGATTCTAGAAAATAAAGTACGTAAAAGAGAACTTTCGCACGACAAATGGGTGCTTGTCGCCGTCGTTAACTTAAAAGAGTTATTTTTCTTTAATTAGTTTATTTTACGGACATTTCCGGAAGTATATTTTGAAAGCAAAATGTGAAAACTTCTTCAATTTATACATAAATTTTTACGCAATTCCTAACGATACTTTTTGGGAATATGCCAACAGTGCAAATTGCAGACGAAATTTTGAAGTTAAATATCTCAGGAAGTAAAGCAATCGACAAATTGAATAAAAGATGTAGCTTAATCGGTCCCAATATTTTTGTAGTAAACATTTTAAAGGAATAGAATCAATTTTTCATTATATGAACGTATTTATTTATACAATAAGTATGTACACATTTTTTAAGTAAAATTACTGACCGACTATTAATTCCATATCTCAAAATTTACTAGTGCTAAATGGCATTTATTGCACTATAATAAAGTTCATAACACAAGAAGTTAAATGAAGGTATATTAATTACAAGCGTTATAAAAATAAATAGATTAGCAGGTATTCATAAAGCCTAAATCAAACGCTGCACCGCTAAAATTAGTTGCATCAAACAAGCAAACATTTACGTTTCGTTGACATAAGTTTATGGAATAAACTCAGTCGGTGGTCGTTCCACGGCAATAAAATAGACGGATGATAAAAGAAATGGTTCCGAAAACTTACCTCATTAAAGTAGCGCACCGCAGTTAGAGGCAGACTGAAGGAGCAGAAGAGTAAATCTGAGGTGCACAAAGAAAGAACAAAGGCCGTAGTTGCGTGGCCCCTCATTTTCGGGCTCTTCAAAAGCGCTAGGATTGTTATCAAATTGCCTAAGGTTAAAGAAGAGTCGAAAGAAGCAGAGTTTAATTTGTCAACAGATTAGTGCAACGATTAAAATCTACTTACCTAGAACACCTATCACGATAAAAAAGCACGCGCAAACGCCGGCGAAGAGAGTTGCTTCGTGAGGAAATATTACTTCCGTCATTATTTCTTCTTTGACTTATCCTGTAATTTTAAATTACGTAAACCATTAATTTTATTCAGACAAAGTAAGTAAAATAATAAAATAATAAGAAAAGGGTCATTCTTCGTGACTAGTCGCCCTCATAGTTTGTAATGTTGCAGCATTAAAGTTAGCATAACAAAAGAAATTTGAAATTGAAATGTTGTAATCTTTTCTAAAAATAACTCCAGAAGCACCTTTAAAGATTTATCAATTCAAATTTAAACATACAAAATAAATGCCTTCGAGGCCGTAAATTACTCATTCCAAGGGTATTTGAAAATTCACGCACAAGATTTGAAAAGATTATCTTGATCAAACAAAAAGGCTCTTCGAATGTGGTGTGGAATGGTTATTATACAAATTATCAATCAACTATTATAAAACTAAATGCCCCTGCGATAGAAATTGACTGACCTAAATATTTCGAATACCCACCTGGAAAGTCTGTGTGTCACCAAATAGTTCATAGATAAGTTGTATGCACAGCTGTAATCTGACTACATCAGATGAGCATTGATAAAAAAAGGAATTTTTAATGTTTGTTTTGTATTTGCCTATTTGTTCTAATTCAAACATGTTATTTAAAGCCAAAAACGTAGTCCTTGAAGCTCAACACTCAGAAAAACATACATATATACCTTAAATTGGAAGAATATATATTTTTTTGTTTTGAAGTTTTTCTTCTTTAATTTCAGGAATTCCTATCCTATTTCTAAGAAATTTCATTGATCTAAAGGGAGAGACTTCCCCTTTCTTTTTCAAGTAATAAAATATTAACTTTAAAAGAATGTTCCTTTCTTATTAAAAAGTAACAGTTTTCCTTGCGATAAATAAATATTTCCCTTAAACCAATAGCAATCAGTTTTTACTCCTAGGAAATCTTATTGTTCGAAAGAAACCATTGGGACGATGGCTTTTTTTTAATTCCAAATTCGTATCTTTTATTGATTCAAAGAATAATTCAGTTAAAATAATGAAAAGCTTTGTAAATTTAAATCATAATAAAAGCATACATATTTTTGATTTATCTAAAAACATTCTTTTCTTTGTTTTGAAGAAATAATTGAACATAGACAAAAATAAAATATTATTACACCAATGAAATTGTTGTCTTCATACTTATGAAACTCAACATTGAATTTATAGAGTTGTGGTTTGAAGCAGTGAACAGAAATATATTATCTTTATCGAAAAACGTCTTTGGATTTAGAACATTGACATCGATCGATCGAAGTTTATGATTTGAATGTAATTTCTTTCTTTGCTTTAAAAATTCGATTTCATTGACGTCAAATTATGATGCATTTTCATTAAAATTAACGTAGGTTTTCTTTTCTGAGTGTATTGATTTTTACTAGCTGTTCAAATGGAAAATTGTAAAAATTATTACAAAAAGGCTATCGTGTTATTTTTACCTTTGTCTATTAACTTCCTATTTAACGCCAAAACAAACTAACCCTAGATTTTTGGTAGCTAAGTCAAAATTTGTAGAAAATTTTATAAAAAACCGATTTCTGACGATTTTTTTTCCTATTTAAGATAATTATAACACGTTACTTACACCGAAAATGTAACCTCAGAAATGATACATATTTACGAAATTTATTTCTTACTTTAGAGTTTTCATAAGGTTTTAAGATTTCCCTAAATATAAAATTTACTTTGTTGCTTTTTTTTGGATTACAAATACAAAGGTATGTACATATGTACAGATGAAATAATTTGAAAAAATATGTATCTAATTAGATGCAAAAAAAGGCCTTACATCTGTCGTATGTTAAATCTTCTACTTTATCTGCCACTCTACCCACATCATTAAATTAAAATAAACAAAACGTCGCTAATGACATTGGTAATGTACCATCTTAGTGAGTGAAAACAGAAATAGACGCGTGACACCTGATGGTTAAAATTTCATTTGCATGAATAAATTGTCTGGTGTCATCCGTAGTTTTCGGTATCCTCCTAAAAGAAACAAAGCACGCTGAGAGTACTTCGGAGGGCACGACTTTTATTTTATTCATATTCAGCGACAATCCATTAAGAAGTTGCATGGCACGTTCTACTACACCAGGTCCATTAGCATTCAAAAGATGTGCATCAATTACAGTGAAATTTTGTATTTTTTACTCCTATTGTCTGTACAAAAAGGAACTGCTTATTTATAGATTTGATTGAATTAAACTCAGAATCAGCTGAAACGATCGGCTCGTTTATTTCTTATCTCTTGCAAATTTTGATAGTCTTCTGGGAGATGTGAAATTTGATATTATTGAAATAAGAAGAAATCATTAATTAATCACAAACAAGTGATGATCGCATTCATATGTAGAAGTTTGTAAAAAATAGAATACTCTTCAATTCCAAGATGCTTTATGAGTCACAGACACTTTGGGACTCAGAAGGCATCTAAATAAATCGAATTTAAGCTAAATTAATTGATCTGAATCATTTACATATGCACATGAATTAAAAATGTATTAATTTGACCTTAAAAGATAGATCATAAAACTGATCGCATTATTCGATTTTTTGCACATCCTTACAATGCATGATAAATTAGAGAGTTTTATGGATTGCATTTTTCAAAAGACAGGTTTAAAATTAAATCTATAGTTGAACTTACTGAACCTAAATCTTGTTTGAATGTTTAGTTTTGTTTAACTTGATTATGACTGATGGTGTCGTGAAAAAGTAAGCGATTCGCACTTTTTCACTTCGTTTATAACATTTAAATATACTGAAACAATTTTAATAAATAATGTTAAGTCGGATATCAAATTAAAGATGAAAAATGTAAACCAAAGATGCACATTTTCAACTATTTTATCATAGTTTAAAAAAACTGTTCTCTTTTATTTATGAAGCAGTTATTAATTTTGAATATAAGTATTATTTTCTAATAATTTATTTACGTTAAATGTAAACTTCAGTAAATCATACATATATCTCTTTGAATATTTTAAAGTTTTCATTGCTACTGCTTCAGGAGGAGATTAAGGGTAAGGTCTTGACCTCTTAGTGCATTTTTAAAAATGTTATTTAAGACAGTATTTGATATATACATTAATATCATATTTTTAAATTGTTCCTTTATTTAATTTTCATTTGACACCAATACGATGGAGTTGAAAACAAAACAAATTTAAACTCTTTCTAATAAACTTCACATATATGTATCTATGTTTGGCTTTGGACCAATATTAAGCATATGATATAAACATTTTTATGTTAAAATTCAACTCTCTATGCTTCATAGTTTGATTAAGTAGGTTTTGGAAAACCGCCGTACAATTTAGACACATTTACACACTTTCACTAGTGCTGAAACGCAAGATAAATAATTATCATTCTAAAGATGCCCTCGATGACATGCGTTACCGCTTATTTTTCAATTGTTTTCTACTTGACTAGTCGGGTTTTAGTATGAGATACTCTTTTTCCTGAATTATTATTAATACCAATTTTTTAAAGTCCTGAATTTGAAACACGCATTGTGAAAATTTACCAAAGGAAACAAGCACTTAATTTTTAAGCGTATTACACTGATCTTTAGTTTCTACCTTCTGTTACGGCGATCAGTTTCTTTGCTATTTTAAAGGACAGTTTTCGGAATAGGTTCGTAAGATGTTTATTTGTCTCTTAAGTAGCAGCAAGTGAGTAATTATTCGTTCCTCAAGAAGTGAAAGGCGCAAAGCAAAAAGGGTCCAAATGACCTGACCAATGCCCTGCACCCTTTCTACAATTGGCTGGCTCGTTAATCCCAAATAGCATTTAAATTCTAGAATCGAGCAAAAAATCTACGAGTTTTTCTGTCTGCAGCCACATGGCGACGTCTAATTATTTTTTTTCCATATGGCTCCCTCGATTCGACCCAAGAGTGCAGTGTCAAAGCGTGTGCAATACGCAACGCGACGCAACGCATCCGCACTCCGCAGCCGATCGGAGATGAGAACTGAATGGGATCATTGTTTGAGGATATTTAATTAACCCGGGACAGGCTCGATCCCATGGCGATCAAGAGTTTCCTCTTCTGCTGCCTCGGGAACACGCGCCTCATTTCGATCTTGTTAAAATTCTTTTTTGGGCGAATAAAAGTGAAATTGAAATAAAAGTGGTCTGGCATCAGATGCTTTTTTAGATCGGGTGAGTATTGCTGCTGTCTAGACGTCAGAGACCTCCAGATGAGGATCACTCTGCGGATTTAGGCTTCGTTCTGTGGGTTTCGCCTTCTTTCCCTGCAGAGAACAAAAAAAATATATTCATTTCACACCCCTCTGATCTTTTGATATCTCTTGCAACAATTATTGGTTCGGTTCGACCGATTTTACAATAGTTTACCCTAGGCATTGTTGCACCGAGGGGAGGATCGCAAATGGATTACAGAGCAGCTGTAGATTTGATCGATCCGACCCATCTAAACGATTAGAATTTTTATTCTGTTTTGATTTTTGATGACGGGGAAAGTTATGTGCATTTTTACAATCGGTAATTCATCACCAGGTAAAAGTAACAAATAACGTATTTTCAATCCCTTTCGATGTTTTACTAAACTGGTTTATTAACAGCGTAGAGATAATTAACATCAAAGTATTGAGAACTTTTTGAAAACATGCTAAAAATAACGTTTTGTAGCATTATTTTTTGTTTCTAGACAATGGCTCGACTGAATTTAACTCTAATAAAAATCTACTAAACAATTAATTTCCCAATTAAAAGAGTTAAAGCTCACGGATAGGATATTATCAACATTTTATAAAATCTTTGAAATTTAATCATAAATTGCCATCCCACAACTTGATATCGGACTTGTCTTCATAACAATCGACCGAGAATTTTGTAGTTGTCCTTGATTTCGTCAAATAAATCTGTAAATATTTCTTTCGAAACGTAGAATATTTTCTTAAACTTGTTTGATTTTAATATGCGTAATTTACTTCTGAAAGTGTTTTTATCATTTCTTCATAAACAGAATCGCTATATTGCTATTGCTTGAAAATAACGCCAATTTTCATGTTCTGTAGCTTAACAACCTTTGCGTATTTTCGATCGAATTAAAGAATATAAAAATGTACCTTATTGAGTTTACAAAATAACTTGAATTATAACTTGCCCATTACGTGAACTTAAGAAAAATGCGCTCAAAATTTAACAATGTCTAGTAAAGACATGTGGGTTTTAAAATATAAATTTGCTTATTTATATGGATTAAAAAAAAATAAAACGGAAAAAAAATACAAACACATATTACTCATTAAGATTATTTTCACAAATTTAGAGTTAACATTTGGATCCAGTAGCATAATTTTATTTATATATAAAAAAAATTAAATAAAAAATCAATAATGGGACACACCGTGCACATTTATCAGATATTGATTTTGTAGTCTGAAGATAAAGACAGGAAGTGATGTTCTTTATTCAAACAAACTTTTTGAGCACTATCCACAGAACTATCTCACACATGGGTTTGAAAAAGAAACTAGTTTTGAATTCTTATAACATAACTAAGCCTTTAATAAATAAAATTGTTTACTTACTTGAAAAATATTGTTTTTTTTTTTAATTTTGACTATTAGGAAACCAGCTTTATTGATGTGCCGAATTTTAACTTTCTATTTCAAACAGTTTCTAAATATTATATTAACCAACCAAGAGCGTTCTATGCCGCTAGTAAATAAGTCATTAGCACTATTATTTACAAGCTTTGTGTTGTAAAACAAAATAAATTCCAGTTAAATTTCTAAAGTATACCCTATGGCCTATAGCCTATAGATCTTTTCCTTTGAAATACATGTACTTTACATATATAATAAAATAACCTAAACGTTTAGATACTTCTAAAGTGATATCAGAGAGTTATAGCAAAACATTCCAAGCCGTTTATTAGCCACCGATGACTTGTTTAGCTCAATTAAATAATTCAATTTAGTAAATTAATAACGAGTCAAACGGTTCATTCAAGTCCATTAACATCTCGGCCTCGGAACTTAACAGCGAGGGAACTGGGTCGAAGTTCTTCTATCAATTTTGGTCACACAAACGGTTTACTGAGAGGCAATGTAATTCAAAAATAAAAGGCATATAATTAAATTGGACTCACCACTTGTGGAGAAAAAATATCTCCTATAAATCTCCAAAATATTTCCTCTTACATATCCAAGCACTTTTTCTAAGAAATTTGCTCTGAAATTGGCGCAAGGTTGCTTCCGAAACATTAATAAAATTTCAAACAACTTTTGTAACCAATAAAGATCGTGTGTTTTTCTATTATGGTCATTAATAATTCGAGGCCGATAATTTTGGCGCCCAAGATCAAAGCACTTTCACTGTCACGTTAATCACTGCACTTCGCACTCCAACCACCTGGACGACGCGAGATTCCAATCTTTAAGAAATCGATCGTTTTGATGATTCGATTCGATCGACGAGCTCGCGGGCAGCACGTGAAGATCGCACGAAGCTGCTTCCACGAAGGTTTGTAAACAAGTGAAGGAGCGCGTCGCGCGGAGCAGAGTGCGTCAGGGACTCGCCGATCGACAGCCGACCGTCGCCGAACGCCGCGATCAGTTCCCGCTTGCATCTGCAACATGTTTACTGAATCTGTTTACCTTTTGCTGCGCTTGTGGTCGTGTGTTTGCTTAGGCAACGATCGCCAAATAATCCCGACAGCCAGTGCTAACAGCTCATTTGAAGAAAAATTCCCCGGAAAAGTATGATCATGCTTACCAATTTCTCTTAGAAATGGCTCTAGTGATTCTACTATTTTTAATTTACTCAACTTGGTTTTAACACATTCCTGATAATGTCATCTTTTGTAATAAAAACCGTTGATAACAATGTTATATTAGTAACATCACCAAGTTCTTGATCTGTTTGATAGTCACAAAGTAATAAGATCTGTGCGCAACTAATAGCCGGACACACACGGGATGGTTTTTGGCGTACAAACTTGTGACAATCTTTATGACAAACTTTGTTTGTACGCCATTTTGCCCACAAACGGTGATGGTTTTCATTCCTAAAGCGATATAACAAATTTAAAGAACGATATCGCGACTCCACAATCTAATGTCGGAGCAATTCATCTTGACAGATGATAAAAAAATAAAACCACGGAAAAATCAAAAGCCGGCCACACACGGGACGGTTTTTGGCGTACAAGCACGCGTACAAACATAAGATTGATCGTGTGTGGGCAACTTGGCGTACAAACTTAAAACCGTCCCAAAAGCGTCCCAAATATTTCGCGCCTTTGATTTTTCCGTGGTTTTATTTTTTTATCTGATGAAGATGAATTGCTCCGACATTAGATTGTGGATTCGCGATTTCGTTCTTTAAAGTTGTTATATCGCTTTAGGAATGAAAACCATCACCGTTTGTGGGCAAAATGGCGTACAAACAAAGTTTGTCATAAAGATTGTCACAAGTTTGTACGCCAAAAACCATCCCGTGTGTGGCCGGCTAAAGGCGAGAAATATTTGGGACGGTTTTGGGACGGTTTTAAGTTTGTACGCCAAGTTGCCCACACACGATCAATCTTTTGTTTGTACGCGTGCTTGTACGCCAAAAACCGTCCCGTGTGTGGCCGGCTAATGATCAAACTTATGTTTGATCCAAAAATTTATCTGAACAATTATGACTGTTGAAATGATAAATTCTCGTCGTACACTGAGAAAAAATTGAAATTTTTGAATCTAGCTTTATATGAAATTGTATGTTTCAATTCATTTAATTAATAAGATTACTACGTACGTTATTTATAATATCTTTTTTAAAAAGTTATATAAACATTTCTTTACGTATAAACGCTAATATGAAAGTTGTTTTTCTCGAAATGTTTCCTCTAGAATTGTTGATTTGTTTGTCATTTGTTTTTACCTTGATTTCCTTTACTAAACCTTTATGTTAATATAATTTGATAAGATAAATAAAACTGAAAGAGGCCTTGCTTTATAGGATTATTTTGCTTTATTAAGTAGTTGACTTTCTCCTTGGAATATTTGTTTTAATTTGATTAATGTTTTAAACAAAATCGATAACTAAAAATGTTTTTCTTATAGTCCAAAAAATGGATTTTGCTTTCAATCTTAAAACATTCAAGAAATTTAGCAAATTGCAAAAATAACGCATTTCATAGAAGCAGAAATCTTAGAAATAAAACAAAAATCTCGGTACCTTTTCCTCTTATAAGCAGAAATTGTTGTGAATTGCTATTTTTTGGATTAGGAAAAGTTAAAGTTGAAATTATTTAAATAATCGTCATTTTTTTATTGCAAAACTTTTTTATGTTCTCAACTTGATAAAAAGTCTTTAGACCTTTATCGACAGATCGATTGACTTATAAACCTATTCTAGCTGGTGTACGTTTAGGTGTTGCTCCAGGAGTTAGAATTTCTTGTTTCGGCATGAGCGCCTCCTCGCGCTGTGCGGCCTGAAGTTTCTGCTCTTCCATCTGTTCTTGTGCTTTTTGCATCTGCTGCTCCATTTCCTTAAGATGCTCAGCTGCCTGTTTTTTCTTCTCACGGCCACTTCTTCCAGTCTCCTTGACTGAGAAGAACATAGGTCCTAATTCTGCTAGCCAATATCCATCTACAGCTGTTGCGCACTGCATATACTCCTTCGCCGTCATGACCAACTCGTGGTACACTACATAGTCGGGGGTGGTGCCCAAACCGTACAAAGCTGAAGTTGGATGCAAATGGCAAGGCATTCCAGTACGCAAATTCACGTATTCACCGATACCCTTAAGTCTAGCGGCTTGGTAGAAGTAGGCTAATTATAAAAAGGAAATATAAAATTTACATCATTAACTTTGTATTGCTCAAATCTAAATAGAAGCAGAAACAGAATAGCGAATTTTGATTTCTTAAACTCCCCAAAATCTCACATGATACAACTTATCTCAATAGGGTTAATGGCTTAACTTAAGCTCCAGTTAGTAAGACTAGGCTTAAGACAGACTTAGGTCAATCCTGAACAAGGTTTAGGCTAGACTTTAATCAAAACATAGTTCCTGTGGTTCTCTGGAAAACTCATATTTCTGCTTTAAGATTCAATTTTTTTTTCTTACCTGAACAAATGCACTTTCTTACAATATCCCAATCAGATCCACATGATTTTACGGGCAGTTTCTGTTGAACAAGAATATCTTTGAGTTGCTGACGAACTTCACGAACTTTTCGCATTGCTTTGATGTGGATAAAATGTTCATTACACCAATTAGATGAATAGTTATTTTGTTTCCATTGAAGATAAACGTTAAGATATGTCAAGTGATCTGACTCTGGAACTTGAAATTTTTCACGAACTCCATCTGCCTCTTCCTCGCGACCTTTTGGTCGGTAGAATATTGATGGGACTGAAAGCATCGATACTAGAAAAGAAAACAATTAATAAACATTTTTAAACTGTCTAATAAATTTACCAATTATTAAAACTTCCGAGCTACATCCCATTTGGCATGATACGATTAGCATCTGGCACTGAGGTGGGTCAAGTGGAAATTCTGCCATTTGTCTTCCAAGAGGAGTTAGGGCACCGGTGTGATCAAGAGCCCCTAGAATCCACAATTGGTAGAGTGAATTTAAAATATTATCCTGTGGAGGAGGGTCCATAAAGTGGAACTGCAGCAGATCAACGACTCCCAATGACTTCAACAGTAGGACAGTATTCGCCAAATTTGTCCTCTGAATTTCCGGAACAGTCAATGGAAGAAGTTCATCTTTGTACTGTCTTTCAGTATAAAGTCTAAAGGCTTGTCCAGGTCCAGTTCGTCCAGCACGACCAGCTCTTTGGTTTGCATTTGCTTGCGAAATTGGATAAATTTGGAGTGCATCCATACCAATGCGAGGATTATAAACTTTTAGCTTGCAGTATCCTGAATCGATTACAAAAATAATTCCGTCGACTGTTAACGACGTTTCTGCAATGTTTGTCGCAACCACACATTTTCGAATACCATCTTGTGATTTTTGAAAGATTTTCGCTTGTAAGTCAGATGGCAGTTGCGAATAAATTGGTAAAATTGATAAATTAGGCGCATTATCGATTTCAGCCAATCGTTCGGCAATCACTTCGCAGGTCACCTCAATGTCTTCTTGACCTGGCATGAAGATTAAAATATCTCCATCGGCAGGCTGCAAGTGAATTTGAAGGGCTTGCTTAACTGCTGATTCGACATAATCGTCGCAAGTATTTTTACTGAAAAATGTTTCTACTGGGAAAGTTCGTCCAGGGATAGTAAAAGTTGGAACGTTACCAAAAAAGGTAGCAAATTTTGTTGAATCCATCGTAGCTGATGTTACAATCAACTTTAAGTCATGCCTTCGGGCTACAATCTGAAAGAAAAAAGTTGGAATAATTTAAAAATTTATAATTTTAAATTTAAAAGGTAACAGCTAATTAGATATTCAAGCTAAATTGAAACGATATTCTTAAATGTTTTGTAAAACAAACTCGAATTGTGTCAAAAATTTTACATAAAATACATTCAATTAGGTATTTCGTTTATCGATCTAAGAGTAGAATATTTAAAAACATTATTTTTAATTAAATTCTGACCGCTTTTAATTTAAAAGAATTAATAAAATAAATAACTCACTTAGTTTCAATTTCTTTCAAGCGCATAAATATTTATCATATTCCGTGTAATTAAGACGTTTATAAGAGAATAAAAGTATCAGGTAATTAAAAGCGGAATTTAAAATTAAGCAGGTATGCGCCTTTAAAACATTTCTTAGAAGTATTTTAATTGTTATCACAAATTTTCATGAATAAAATATTAAGCGGAACAATATTAAATGGGACAAACAGCCAAAATATGGTAAATTCTTTTGGACACTCGGTCATATTTTTTTTATAAATAAATAAATAGGATTGATTCTTTTGAAAATAAATTCTTAAAGAAGTTATTAATGATGAAAAAGAATTCCTTTGAATTAAAGAAAAAATAAAAACACTGACCGCAATTTATCTAAAGTTATTAAATGTGTAACGCCAAATTTAAGGAATTTGTGTCCAAGAAATTATAAGAATAAAGTAGTTTTTGGAGCACATTTATTCCGAAGCTTCGAATTTTTGAGAGTTGAAACTTACGAAAACTGCTTTACTCTTCTAAAAAAACATTATTTTTATGGTAAACACGAAAAATTTTGTGATAGGTTGGGGTCAGAGCAGACACATTCAACTATTTAATTGAATTAGTGCGTCTGCTTGAGAGATATAACATTTATTAATGCGTAGCGTGTTAAACAAGTTAAAAATAACTTAATTGCCTAGGCTCAATCAAATCATTTAATTAGGCTTAGTAAGAGAATTAAATTAAATTGTGAGGCACTGTTCTAACACGATAATTTCGTTTACAGATAAAAAGATCAGATCAAAATTAATGTCAAGTTCGACATTTCAATTGCAACCAATTCAAACTCGCAATAGCACGATTAACATATGTTGCCCATAAAGATAACGATTAAATTAAAAGCTTAGTTGAATTTTGAAGTCGAAACCTCGAAAGATCAACACTGCCAAAATGCCTCTGTACTCTTCTAAAATGATTCATCGTTGAACGAAATTCAAGCAGTATTCGTATGTATGTCGACGCGCATTTTTTGGATGTTTTTAAAGCGCAAAAATCACCTACCATATATTAAGGCAGCAATTTGGGCTGACCTCTAGCACTCAATTTCATTCTCACGATCATTATTTTCCTGTTTACAAAAAGTAAGTTGATTTTGGGGAAGAAGCGGTTCATTGCAAACACGAAAAATTTAATGTTCATGTATTTGATTACTGACCTCGCCCAATCCGAATACGATTAATGTTAAATAATAAATATTTACATGATCATAAACGAAACTAAGGTATTTTTGGCGCCGAAACATAGAGACGGTCTATGGAGAAGATCTCTCCAATCTTAGGGGATATATATATTAAAAAAAAATTTGGATTGTTTTCCCGGCGCCGTTCTCAGACTTGTGCTATTTTAGTATAAAAAAAAATAAAATTAAGATCGTTTCAGTGCAAATTAACTTGGCCTACCTCCAAAAGTCAGATATTTTGCATGGTATTTTTGCCAAAAATCGGTGATTCAAATATTTGTTGTTATATTATAATAAAGCGGCCCGGCCTCTAAAAAGCTGAAGTGAAGAGTTTGAATCTACTCTTAAATTTCAATCTTTGGGACCGGTCTTAAAATAGCTCCGAGCGAAAAGAGAGCTAGAGTCTTAGTGACCAAGCCAACGTGGTTCACGTTCCACCTTTTGGAGTCTAGATTAGCGGCTAGATCGCTAATCAAAACCCTCAAAGAGGAAATGCGCGTACGTGAATATTTGCTCGTAGTACTCTCCAGAGTTAGCCATGGGGCGCAGATTAACAAGTAGCTAAGAGGCACGATTTTTATATTATCCAATCCAGTTTGCACAGATTTCAAAATTTATTTGACAATGTGTTGCGCGATTGATGTAGAACATGGAACATGACAATGAGAGGCTTAATATGTAAATTAGGACTTAATCATTTGAAACAACATTCCTCTAATTGAATTATACTCTGCCCACAAACTTTAGACTTCCTACAAATAAATTTGCACTTGTTAAATGTATATGCAAATCTTCGTAAGAAGTACAAAATATCAGTAGAGGCAATTTATCAATTTCACTCAAGTTTTGGCTCTTGCTTATTAACAACTATGTTGAACATAATTTATGAACTGGTTTCTTAGCATAAACGAGTATTTTTTTTACAAATTTTTCATGTTTCATTCAACAACGTAGTAATAGAAGATTCTGCATGAAGGCAACTGGAATGTCGATTGTGTTAATTAGCGCCACCATTTAATTTTTTTTATTACGTTTATCGTTGCAAAAACGTTAATACGTTTTTATTTGCGCTAATGGAAAAAAAATTTTAATGATGATATCAACTAAAGAAAATAATTATATTATAATAAATAAAAACTACTAAGGTTACTACAAGGTTAATTAAAAAAGCTAAGAAAAGAACACATTTGGCTTAATAGCAATTAAATTAAAATTCATAAAACCACTAAAGAATTTAAGTATAATAGTATAAGACGAATCAGTCGTTTTATATTTTAAAAACATTATATTTCGTAACGTATAATACCGAAAATTCGAAAACAGCTTAACCCATATGGTAATTTTTCTTAAATTCCGATCGATAATAAAGTTCACATGTATACATATTGTTTCACAAAATAAGTATGACTTTTTAAGTAATACTTTTTTTTTCTTTTAGCATAGACTCTAAATAAAATTTTATTACTTAATTTCGAAACCGAAATATATAAGTAAGTATATCAAAAATTTCCTCGTCTAATTTAGTTTGTATTTTTTTTCAGTAAAATAAGAAAGCCTTTTGTTTGCAACATCCCTGGGAAGTTAAATTTATCTTTCAAATCTTCGTGCGTCACTACACATGCGTAAGTCAGTTTAGTCATTCATCTCGAAATTTATTGTATATGCCGCCTTTCCACCCGGCCGTAACCAGCAAAAACGTCACGAGAACATATGCAAATGAGTCGAGTACAAGAAATCCGTTCATTTCCTTTCTTAGGATAAGATCAAATTTCTTGTTACAATTCGTGGTTAGCGTGAAGTTTAATTCTAATTTATTGTCGTTATTGCTGTTAAGGTCAACTATTATTTTACTTATTGTAATTTTAATAACACATGCCTTGAAATTTCATTCAATAAATTATCATAAATTATTACTAATATCATCCCAACCGAAAAAATTAATTTGAAGTTTATTCAATTTTACAATCGTTTCCGATGGTTGACATTAATTAGATTTAATTTATTTATGATATAGGAAATATGTGTGTATGTGAAAATATTTGGATTGTATATTATAAGTAAAAAATAAGTAATTACTTTATGGATAACCACGTGTCAAACAGATCTTGTTTTAAAATACAGGCGGATTGACTGGTAATTAAAGAACCAGTTTTTAATTTGCACCGCAATATATGAGCACTATTTTTCTATTGGAAAATCCAATTATGACTTTTTCGATTGGTTGATTGGTGATTTAGTATCTCAACTTGATGTAAATTTGCTTTTGATAACACGATATCGACCAAATTGCAGTTGATTGTGATCCAATTCCAATTTATTTATTTTTTCCATTATTTAATATTACTGGGTTAAAATAAGATTTTATGTGTCAACTTTTTTCTCGATCGTATAGTCATGCCGTGTTATCGATTCGATGAACCGTGTGGAAATACAAGTGCGGTCCCAATATTTTTTTATAATCTATTAATCGAATTTATTTGACGAATGATTAATAATAATTAGCTTAACAAAATTATTGACATGATGGAATAAAGTTTTGTAAAAGATATTTATTTGAAGATAAAGATAAAATAATAATAGTAACGTAATCAAATGCAAACCAATATTATTTGCCAAGAGTTCTAAGAGACCATATAGTTGTTTTAGGTTTGAAGTCGTAAATGATAGAGATTTTCAATAAATACATTAAAAATGTTGAAATAAAATTATTATACTATATGTATTTAAAAAAGAGCCCAATTGTTTTCAATCGGTTAAATAAAAAACTCATAGTCCATGATTTTTGGCTTTATGTAGTCAACGACAACCTACATATGTGGTTAAAGCAGTAAGAAAAGAGAGCTTATTTTATTTAAGGAAGTATTGCTTTCTACGCGTGCATTACTTTTAGACATTTAATTGTGCATTTATCGACAGTTAGAATCTAATTTTATAATACCCTAATAAATACTGAAGAGCAATTCTGATAACGATAAGATTTTATTTCTGATATGATATAATACAATCGCAAATCTGAGAATAATGTTCAATACGCAGTAAAATTCGATACACGTTTCTTTATCCAATATACCTCAATAACGCAGCATAGTTTAGCTTGGAGAGTACAAAGAAAAGATTTTTTTTTTAATTAAAAAAATTATAACTATTATATTCAATAATGATTTTTAATGTAAAGTGTATAATTTCAAAAATTTGTGTGTGTAACAACAATTAAGGAGCTTAATGATATTTCTTCTTTAGAAAAAGTCATCAATTAATTGGACTTACTAAACTGAACTAAACTAAAAATCAAAAAATTTAACCCAAAAGTGTTGGCTGATGATCATTTGAATTCAATAATGCTCAGAAATGAGTCTTATTCAAAATATTTTGAAAATTGGAAAAAAATATCTGCAATAAAGAGGAGTCATAAAATTCGAAAAACTTTTCTATATTTACGCGCCAAAAAAGAGCATTAAATATTATTTTTCCGCTGGTTTGAAACTGAGACGCAGTGTGTACTTCTTATGGATTTTTGATTCGTATCTTTATGATTGGCTCTCTGTTCTAAGGTAAACAATGCCCAAAAATAAAGTGCGAAGTCCTTGGGACATTAACTCATGATTGCACTAAAGATTTTATCTGACTTGCGAAAAGTGGGTGTGTTCGCTAACTAGGAGCGCGGAATTTCGCTCGGCCAAACGCAACTAGTGGTAATTGCTTGTTTTGATAAATTTATTAAGACGAGCTCACGTGCTTAAAACCGCGTCACCGACGACTTTTACTGGGAACCGAAAGTGCAAGTTTCGGTGTTTGCGTTCTCTTCCAAGGCAGTCGTAATCGTAAGAGTAATTTTTTTGAAAACGCCAGCTAAATATAGATCTAATTGTGAAATTTCTCTGGGACTCTTATCGCTCGTCTGAATGTTCTAATTTTGACTTTAAAACACAATTTGAGAAAATCAGTTGTTTACAATTGCAAACAGTCTCGGTGTAATTTGCACGTGCTTCTGAGACGTTATGCATTTATTCGTTTTTTTTTGACACAGGCTGCATGTGGTAGCGTTTTACACCTGTTGAAGTATTTTCAATTTTGGACTGATTTCACTTTGAACCTAGGATTTGACCGCAACAAATGTTTGTTTATTTTCGTCTTCAAAGTGTAATCTCGTTTCTTAAATTTATTGCGTGCTTAATTTCAATTTGTACTATAGCTCAAATAAATGCTAGAATTAATATTTAATATTTATTCCTACTATATCGTAGTATAGTCATCAACATATTTTCTTTCCTTTTATTCAAAATGTGTAAGGATTTTTGATGGATTTTATAATTCCTTTTTTGGGAAAAATAATAATAATATAATTAATTTACAGTCTACTTTAAAGTTTTTCATTACGGGCCTATTTAATAAATAAATATCAATAGAGTTTGTTAAAAAAAAGCTACACTACATAATTATATCCGCTAATTCATTAAATGTTAGCTAAATATATCAACCTCTTCTAACTAATTCTTATGAGCTATTGATAATAAATAGATAAACAAAGTCAATAGGATACTTATCGGATTTTGTCTAATTATGTAATGGAAATGAAAAATCGTATAATTTTTATCAGCCACTTGTTATTAATTTTTACTACTTGTTATGTTATCAACACATCACGAAAACGTTAACAGGAAAGTAAGCAAATATAGAAATGGTAGATATTGCTATTATTCAAATGTCAACATTAGTAATAATATGTATCTTTGTTTTAAAGTAAATGT
This sequence comes from Machimus rusticus, assembly GCA_951509405.1. Taxonomy (NCBI): domain Eukaryota; kingdom Metazoa; phylum Arthropoda; class Insecta; order Diptera; family Asilidae; genus Machimus; species Machimus rusticus. The sequence goes on from OX608051.1 coordinate 4,035,861, forward strand.
TGATTCACTTTACTTTTTAATTATTGTTTTATATATACTATTTGTACCCAGTTGTAGTTCTTCTACTCGCAGATTAGTTAGCCCTGCCCTTAAATTGATCAAGTTCAATGCTATTTTCAAATGCGTAAATAAATATAGGAAAAAAAAACACATTACCTCTTTGTTGAAATAAATGTATTTTCTTATTTGTTGTTTCGGTAATAATTTATTTCCAGCTGACCATTAAATTTTCGATTATATTTTCTGTTTCGAAATTATAAATAGACCTGTAGGTGTACGAAGTAGCTGTCCCCGAGCCAAGTTTTTTAATCACATGAGAGAATTGTTTCGAGGCCATATACATACATTACATATATGCCAAGAATTTTGCTAATGGTTTAGGATTACAGATTTTTTACTACGGCGATATTGCCCACTCGTAGTTGTCTCTTTAAATTCAAATTAATGAAGCGAACCAATTTTTCGTTAGTTCAAAGTTTAGTTCACTGCCCTCATTTTTGTTAAATATATTTTTACGAGAGGAACAATTTTTAAATAGATAAAAGTTTAAATTTCAAGGGCTTACGAAAAAAAAATCTTTTTTGTTAAAGAAATTGCCGCTTGGATTTTGCACACCCTCGAAAGTATTTTTAAATATTTTGTAAATCTCCTGATATCTTCCCAAAATAATGATTACGTCCTTGAACTCTAATACAGACGTTTAGTAGATTAATCTCAACCAAGGACGCACTGTGGACGTGGCGCCAATTGTAAAAAATATTAAATATTATGTAATTTATATCTTATCTTGTAAAAATGATTAATAGTTCTTGGCGGTTTTCCAACTAAAACAAATTATTTTTTAGGATGTAAATATAAATTAAACGTTTTTTTATGCGGTCGACCCAATTATCTATCACAGTTGATAAAGTACAACGTAAAAACCTAAAAACATTCACGAAGCTTTAACAGAAATAAAACCGTATAGAACATTTTTCTTAAATCTCGAAACATTTAACTAAACTTTGGATCGTTTTTATGTGGATCTCATTCTACCAGTCTGAACATTCAATGTATTTTATGTTTTTTGGTTCTGTCTCTATGTATAATTTCTGTTATTTATTTATGACCTAACTAATAATATAAAGTCTGACTGTCTTTAATAAGATCAGTTTTAAGGATCTGGGTATAGCTTTTTGGCAACAAACACAGAATCCTGCGAGAAGTGCACATTAATTCTCCTGTAATTATATTATAAAAAACCACAATAATCTTCAAATTGATCGCCTAATTGCCAATTTAGTAGATTCAAGCTGTCTGTAACGTATTTTCTTCTAAATTTTATTTGTACTCCATGAATTGGACCATTGCATTTTGTTGTAATTTTTTTCTGTGATCCTTGGAAATGTAATTAATTGGGAATAATTTTTCCCTGTATAAAGGCGTCATTGCCCATAAATTGGTAGATTGAACACTGCAGATACAAATACCGTCTACTATCGAAATATTTCACTATAAGTTTTAGAGAAAGCAGACTATCTAAATATTCATCATATTAACAGGTTTTGTAATTTTAGGGTTTGTTTGAATTCTACCTAAAATTTAGACAAACCAATGCTGCATGCATTTAGGGACTAAATGCCGACTTAACTAAATTTTTGGCATTTAATGTGGATAATGCAGCATTTAGTTTGTCCGACAAGGTAAGCAGACTAAATCTGAAGTGATGCCTTCTTCAGTCATATGTATTTTTTTTTAACGAAAGTTTCAGTTCAATTATAAATCGCAGCCAAAGAAGAAATGTCAAGAATTTAATCACACGATTTTTCCACAGTTCGACACCGACACTAAATACCAAAAAATTAGTTTAGTCGGTATTAGTCACTATTCGCACACAATTTAAAATATTGGAAAATATCGAAAGTGCAGCACATTTCCAATTCGTCAAATGAACTTATATCGATAATACATACAATAGGTGTTTTTTCGATTAGACTAAATTTTAGTAATTTGATATTCTGGACCTATGTATGTACATATGTTTAAAATACCATCATTGAAATGCCTAAATTTTACTTACGTTTCGCGAAGGTCTTTATATTTAATTGTTCAAATATTATAACCGATTCTAATGTAACACTTTGTTTTAGTTATCGTTGATTATTGACCTACCGTGCGGAATTCTAAAACATCGTATGTAACATGATGTAATCAGTTGCACGCTTCTTTGACGGAAGAATGCATTTAGGTCATACCAGAGACATTGTTGTAATATACTTCAGTGAACAATCTACAGTTTAATTATTTAAAACAGACGTTACTGACGTTACTTCTTCCCTGGAGAGTGTAAAAAATTGCGATGCAATGTGAAATATGTAGTTCCACCTCCATAGGGGGCAAATGCGATAATTTTCAACTACATGCATTAATTGAGTTGTATTAGCTTCAAGCACTTAATAAAAGGTTTTCCGCCACTGTCTACCATCTGAACGAGGAATGTTGATATAAAACGACGCAAAACCAGCGTGTATATTTAGTAGCCGGCGATATTGCGATATTGAGCGCATATTTCGTTGCCGAAGAACGAGTGAAGCAGCTAACGAGCGCGCGATTTTTTTCTCTTAAAAAGCTCAACGAAGCGCAAAAGACAGAGAGAGATCGTCGAAATAGGCTGCTCAAAAAGTAAAAGACAAAGCGCGCTCATATTCTGCGGGTGTAGACTGTCGATTAGCCAAGTGAAGTCTAGCGTTCCGCTGGTCAGCAATACTTGTCCTTGGTTCACGTACCACGGCACGTAGATACTCGTGAATTTGCCGTATCTTCACTGATTGTGTGGGTCTCAATTCGATTCGATAGGAAGAGCGCCGTGCCGGCTTAAAAGCATTGCAATGTTTACTCTGGCAGCATTTGCCTTTTGAGTGTTGAACGGATTGAGGCACAGTGAACCAAGTGTGAAGCAGTAGAAACTGAAGAAAAATCAGAGTCGTCGACTTGTGAAAGTTCTTCGTTTGTTAAAATAAGAAGAAAAGAAACAGCAAAAAAGACTTAATTAGCCACTAGGCGAAGATAGTTATGCAGTTTGTGAGCTCGCATGCTGAAATCGAGCCGTAAATGTTAACGCCCTCTGGTTAATGAGTTTATTAATTTTTGTGATAATATAGTGAAGAAACATTTTTTGAAACGACAAGAATATAGTGCAATATTCGTGCAACACTATAAAATTTTAAACGCTAATTTTGGTTAGCCAACACATTCCACCTGTATCTTAAACCATCTAGAAGAAGGGGTGGTTCCAAGTAATTTTTTTAATATAAAATAATTTTTACAAAAACCAGAAAAAAATATGAATCGCTCCAATAGCTTTGTTGTAAGTGCACTGAAATGGTGGCCGATGCAAAACAACAAGACCACTTTTGGGAGCACTGTTGCTGTACAGAAATTGCGAGAATCCAAATGGTTTGGACCGGAGGAACAGAGAATATTTTGCGCGGTCGTCGAATGCGGATTCGTTGTTGAGGTTCGCGGCGAACAAGAAAATGACAACTGGTTTGGAGTTGTTATATGCAAAACGGCTAAAGGTGAGATATATTTTAACTCTTTTTTCTTATTGCACAATAAATAACTGCTAGACGGTAGTAGCCTGGCTTCACGTTACGCACATCGGAGACATTCCGTTCCATCATCTTTTCATTAGTTTCGTACACAGTAGACACTCATTATACCTACTATTTAATTTTATAAGCATATCAAATTTCTTCTAATCGATTCCACTTCAACAGACATCGCTTTTAACAACTTTATGCTTTAAAGATTCTATTTAATATAAAAATCGCGCTGTCCAGTGCCATGATTGAATGATTTTTGGCCACAACTTCGACAGCCGAGGTTAAAGTAATATTTGTTTATTGGCAGTTCGTTATAGTTCGGTGCAGTCAAGTGGCTTCTTGCCGATCCATAAAAAGCATTTGTAATCTCCTCAACTATTCGCATAAATTATTTAATGGACGTGTCCCCATATCTTGCAAATTTTTGCTTTTGTCGTTGAAGCTCAAACAAATAATTGCGCGCCACAATGTGGGTGAATTGAGCTCTCGCGACATTAAATCTTTTTTTTTTGTGCCAAGATTTTATGTGATGTTATCTTTGCAGTGATAAAACAATTTATCATCACTGTTGGGGGCTCGTTTGTCACGGTTTTGTAGGCAGATATATCAAATTGGGCCAATAAAATGCGGTAAAAAAAGTTTTATATTAAATGAAATGAAATCTTAATTTTTTTTTCCTCATCATATATCTCTTGAAACTTCATAAATCGCTTTCTTTGCATTATCAATCGCAAAACAGGTGAAATTGTTCAGTTAGCGAGCAATCCATGCGCGATAATTTTCCAATTTATGTCTACGTCTATACTGAAATTATGTAGTCCATTGGGTTTTTGGTTCAGTAATCAAAATGAAATTTTTGTGAAGTCTACTTTGATCTAGATATAAAGTTGGTATTCAGCCAATATTTCTTTTTTTACAAATTGCAATAGACCAACAATTTTCGAATTGCTGCAGAAAACAATTCTTCACCATATCGCAAACAAAATATTGAAAATTATTTTACCTCAAAATATAGACATGTGTTGGCAAGGTATTCTGCACAGATGACACACTTGGCTTGGATGGATTTTTGCGTGTTTGTAAATTTTATGATGGTTCATCATTTCAAGGTTAATGATTATGCAAATAGTTGTGTATATAACTGTTAAGGTTTTGATTATTGTCTTTTTTACCAACTTCAAGAAATTTTCCTCATATAAAAATGTTTGGGCACTTAATTTACACTACATTAGGACTTCCATTAGTTCGTTCATTGACTCTTAATACACATTTTGTACGAAAATTTATATTAGGGACGCGACCCAGACGTTACTATTCCATAAAAATCTTAATTTCATTACAGTTCGCTACAAATTTGAATAAATATTTTTAAAAACACACCTCTCAAGAAGGTGATCTGCTGAAAAACAACAAAATTTTCCTTATTTCTCATTTTGTGACTTAGTCACCTTTTAAAAAACGAATTTTTACAAAACATTCGATAAAGATGAGACTTTCACGAAATTGTAATCGTAGTGATTTTTTCTTTGATTTACGGAACTATATAATATCTGTTTACATGACAAAATAAGATCCCACAATTTGCAAAAGGTTTATCTTTTGCTATTTGCATTTTAATTCTTCAATTCAAAAGATTTTTTGAATTGTCTTACAATCTTATCTAACTAGGTCGTGCGTAAACTCAGATTTTGAAAGTTTACTTTATCATCTTTTCAACTTGTTAATTTGTTTTTAAAATTGTGAAATTAAGAACAGAAAAAATCAATTAATTATATCAAATGTAACAAGAAATTAAAGAAAATATAATTTTCTTTACACTTGTAAGTAAAATAATTTCTTTCAGTTACACAGTCGAAACTTCAAAGTTATCTTAAAGATAAGATTACAATTTCACAATGAGCTACACGTTAGAAATCGACAAAATTTTTTCCATATATTTTAGTGATTACAATTTAAGGCAAATTTTTATCCAAACCATTAGAATGTCCAGGTTTAGCACTTTACATCACCATCTATAGATATTTTGCAGTAATGTGCGAGTTTTCTTTATGTTTATCTGCTTACTTTTTCTATTTTTCAATTTTGGATATTTGTCTGGGCTTGTTGATTCTAAATTCAACGGCATCCGCAAGCAAATAAATACAAGCTTAGTAGAATTTTGCGATTAGACTATCCGCAAGGAAATATTGTTATTGTTTATTATTTTCTAATAGTGTTGAAAGACAAAATAACATATGAATAGTTAAAAAATGCAACTCGTAACACTTCATCCTACTGAAAATCAAAACAATGTTCTAATATATTTTATAGCGATTGAATTGAAAATCACCACTGGCCTCGTAATTGCAGTCAATTTCCTTAACAATTACCCTTTGAACTGCCAATTGCCAGAGGAGAAAAATTTAACGTTCCATAAATGTTCTCCCAGTAATTACATAACTTTCCCCTAGATTTCATATGCAAATATGAATTGACACAAGTTTAGCCGATTGTCGCTGAGCTTGCGGACTTTATACCTTAATCGTCACTATACAAGTCAAAACTCTTTCCGAGTTATTTTTGTGAAATTTGTGGGTGGTAAATTTTAAAAAAGCGATGAGAAAGAAACGCATGACGATTAAAAAATATTTAATGAATTCTATTTTAAACTGAAAGAAAAAAAAAACATTTATTTGTATCGTATTGCTGAAAAATTAGTTATCGAATCATCAACTTATTTTTTTAATATTGGAGCTCTTCAGATGTTATTTAATTTACTTTAATGACACCATTAACCTCTTTGATCGACTTTTTCTTCTTAAAAATCAGGGAAAGTAGGGAAACGTGACACTTAAATTGGAAATAAAGAAAGATATCAGAAAAAAAAAGAAATTCTGCTCGAAGAAAAGTGTCGCGACACATTGCAAATAACCACATAATAAGAAATTGTTTTGTCTATGAAAAAAACTTGCTACATGATTTTCAGCCCGCACACCGACTTTGTAAAGAAGTCAAGGAAAGCCAACAGCATTACGAGAAAACACGCTTTAGAAACTTTGCAAAATCTTCTGTGGTCACATTCGGGAGTTAGAACTTACTCGCAATCCATTTCGGCACATTCGAGGTGTTTACATTAAAAATATTTCGCTGTTTTCGTGCAGAGCAGTCTGTCCGTGAATTATTTTTTTTATACAATTAAGTACAAAAAACCGAGGGCAATAACAATTCACGGTTTAGGTAAAAATAAATATGAAGAAAAAGGAAAGTTGATCTTATTATGCAATCAAAACGAAGCTCGCTATCTTGGTTGACATGATTTTACAAGCTAGAGAAAGGTAACAATAAAAATGTACTATGATGTGGGAAATGATAGACGATAACTGCCGTGTTTTATTTAGAGAAAGATAAAATTAATTACAACTGAATGGGGTGCTATCTATCTGTTTTAATTGAACTTCTCATCACAGGTGAAGATATGATAACAAATCAAATTTCGATAATTCAATGTCTTCAAAGTAAGGCTTATTCACCTTTAATATATAAAAGGATGTGTGTCAGATATGACTCAATGCAAATTATCACTTTGAGGACTATTGAATTGGTATTTCCGTTCAATTAACACTCGAATTTTGTTAATTTCTACCAGTGGTTTTTTCCTAAGATATATTTTCCATTATTGTTTTATTACTTTATAATTTATGACTTTTAAACATTTTAAGTATGTATATATATGATGCAAAAATACATATGATTAATTACGTGAGTTTTTTAGAGAATTTACTTGAATATTGTGACTATAATTCAGAAACACGTGATATACATATAAAAAAATGAGATAAATTAGATTGGGGATATGTAAAACCGTTTTTTTATATATATTTGGCGATCTTTTTAGAGCAACAATATTTTATCTTTTTGATAATTTTTCTTTACACACAACTATCTTAAGATCACGATAAGATGGAATTGAAAGATAAAACTGCGGCTTACTATGATAATGCAAATTAAATTGCAACGTAACTCAAATTTTTCTATTTATAATAACAAAAAATTATAATAAACTACCGAACTTATAACTTATGTTGCGTTTGTATAAATAAATCCATATCATTAATTGGTGCTTAATCCAGAACGATCAATTCAGCTGATTAATTAACATAATGCATAGTGGAAAAAAATCAGGACTGAGTAAAATGTGTTTACAAAATACATTTCACTTTTACGCGTGCTTAGACTAATATAAATAATTTCTACCAAATCTTAATTAAGGACAATGTTCCAAATGAACTTTGACTTTTAATCAAGTTTCATAGCGCAACCATTCGTATATTATAATTGATAAATTTTCGATCAGCGTCAAAGTGGAATCCGAGTTTTCTTAAGCCATTTAATAGTTTGATTCACTCTCCTAAGACGCAATTTCCGTTGCAGTAATCAATAAATGGTGTCGGAAAAGGTTATAAATCGATAAATAAATAATCCTCATAATGTAAAAACGATAAGATAAATGTAAAAAATCTGAAAATAGTTTCTTACTTTCAATTTCTCTATCACTCTATTGCTCTTTTTATTAGTAAATATTATTAGTCATCTGTACGATTGGTCTCCTTTGTAATGCATCTCTAATTAACTTTCTGACGCATAACAAACCTACATCCGTTCTAAGAATAACTTTGTATACTAATTATATGTAATTTCAAGTCGTATTTCATCTGAGCTGATAGTGCTGATTAGATGGTAGATAAATTGCAGTGCGATTTTAACACTTAACATCCAAGTAGTTGCGCATTACACCGTAAAAACAGGTTTTTTCGATAACGCCTCCTATCAGACCTTTTTTCAAATTCTTAAAAAAAAATATATAAGCAAACAATATTACAGAAATCCTTATCACCCATTTTTTGCAATTTATTTTCAAAATATATCGATAACGATCCTCCGGTTTTTCAGATATACCAAAAGAATTAGAATAAAATGTAAGCGATCAGCAGTACATTTCATCACCTACTCGTACGAACCAAAAAGCAAAAAAGAAGTGTTATATCTTAACTAAAAGAAAAATATGTTTAATTTGCCCATTTTGCAGACAAGAAACCGAGCCCAGAAACAATAGAAATATTTTCAGTCAAAATTCGGGAAAATGGTTTCAAGGTATTCAAAATGACTCTCGAGGACATTTGGAAACACGAATGGACACTGCGTATCAATAATTTTGCAGACAAGGAGAAACCAGCACATTCCGAGAAGGACATTAAAGCACAGGTACTTCACCTACTTAAAATACTCTTAATAGTATTTAATTAACTTGAAAAAATAAAAATTTATTTCCAGGTGTCCTTCGCTCGCAAGGTTAAGCAAAATCTTTGGCACAATTCAAAGCACTTTGCCTACTGGTGCAGATACGGCAGCAGGCAGCAAGATATCAGAAGACGCCAGGTGAGTGATTTCAATCAGTCAATTTCTTATCAGTTAAACCGCATATCGGGATTATAGGCGCAAGCGTTAAAAAAACGAATTTTCGAAACATCTATCGGTTGTGCCATTTATAGATTCATTGATAACACCCAATAGAAGTGCCGATAAATGCAGAAGAGGCGTCTAGTGCATTGTTAAATACGTAAATATTGATTTATAAATTTCGGACAGTTTTTAATACTCAGATAAATATTTTCAAATACGCTTCGATATCGCTTTCATGTCGAAAACAATTCAACAAAAATATTGAGTACAACCGATAGGGAAATACGAAGGTTTATTGACTCCAAAATATTTGAAGAAAGTTCTTTTCCCTCCTCTTATCAGTTTTACTCGAACTCACGTCCACAAATTTTGCGTTATTGTAACGTATAGTATTTTAATTCATTATATTATTTTTATTTATTTCTTTATTACAGATGTCAGAATGCGTGAAATGGGGAAGTGTCGGCATGAACGCTGGAATGCTCCTCCTCATGAACAACAGACAAAAATCATTCTCGACGTCAAAATAGACCCTGCTGCTCTCCAAATCGCTCTCCTATGACGATACTTTTGTACATACGCTTTGTTGAAGATCTTCACGTTGTTAATTGTCTTATTTTTAAGGCACTTTTTATCAAAAGACTTATATATTTATTAAGTTTAGTTTTAAGGCTATTTTGTATTTAAATCTGAAAATAATATATGTATATTTTAATGTTGACTTTCATTTTGAATCTTCCTTGAGAAGCATCCACAATTTTCATGATGCGATTAAAAACAATAAATTTTCAGCACATTCGTCTTTTACTTCTGAAAAACAGAGTTTAATGTTTACTTAATTTAATTTTACATTGTCTCCTCGCCATCAACAACGTCTTCAAATTTACGACTAGTATTTCTGAATGCCGTTTCTTTTTACAGAACATTAGCTTCCCGTAGAGACTAAAAAATTACTTAATAATTCACAATATATTTTAAACCTTTATGGTCTATAGAGCACCCGTGCGGTCTCAATATGTGAAAGCAAAAATAATTAAAATTAATTTTCCCAAAATAAAATTTTCAAAATGACTCTAAATCCGTCACTTCTCCATCTCGAAATTACAAAGAAAGATCTGACTTACATAGATATCATCACTCAATTATGTCCGCGATACAAAAATTGATTTTGTATAATAATTGTACTGATCAGTATTGATTCTCTACATCCCTCTCTTTTTTTAAATATTAGGCTCAAACAAGGTTTATCTTAAGCTGGAAAAAGGATTTAATTACCAGAATGATGGAAGATGTGCATTTTATCATAATTTAATTAAAATGTAAAAAATAATTATACAAATGAGTTAGAAATACTTATGGGTATTGCGCCCAGGAATGAGGAAATTGAAATAATTCAAACTCGTCGAGTTAAATTAATCAAAATTATCGCTGTTAATAAAAACAGGATTATTGATGAGGAAATAATAAAATTCCTATGAAAATAAAAACTTCTACCACTCTCGTATAAATAATTCGATCAATAATAATAATTTCAATGTAGACGGCGCATCACCACCACATCATAAATTACATTTCCAGATAATTAAACATTTTAGAGAGAAAGAAATCTAATTAGAAATTCAAAGTAGCATTAAATATTTTGCGGTTTGCATGCAAATTAAAATCACGTAGCTCAGAATATCTTAAAATATAAATAACTCAGACGAAGTACAGCAAAAAAATATTGATAACGAAAGAAAAAAATAGATCATGAATATCACGCATGCTTTTATATTTACATAGATCGAGTCTTTTCAAAACATTGAATAGATTTATCAACAGATGTGAACGGATGCTGCAATATTATGCTTCATTGACAATCAGTCAGAATTTTTAAAACAAAGTTCAGTTCAGTTCACCTCACTCATGAGTTAGTTAGTTAGTCCATTGCTATTTCATGACTATGAAAAAATTATCGCCATCTAATGTTATTTGTGGAAAAAACGAGGTGAAGTCCAGACAGTGCTCGTCTACTTTTAGATCAGCACGATTTTTCGCACGCGACAAATAAACTATCAAAGTTTATGTGAATTATACTGACGCCGGCTGATTGTCGGGTGCTGGAGAACTCACAGTTCAGACGGTCCAAGGAAATGCAGTTTTGCCGGTATTTGCATTATTGCATTTCAAAATTGATATTCTTGTTTCCATGCAAATATTAAATTTATTAGTAACGCATATAAGAAAACATGACTAACTTTTGATAGTACGAGTTTTTTATACAGAGAAAATTTAAATACATTCATTTTGAAAATTCCTCGAGATAAATACATTTTCAAAAATGTAAGTACTTTTTATCAGAGCTGCTTCGACGTCACATACTCGTATTAGCTCAGCTGAATGAGATACAAAGGTATTCAAAATTGATATTCGCATGTTTTGTTTTTCCAGAGTAATACCCTTCTTGACATATTGAGCTTCACTCACTATATGGTAGATTGTTATTTATTTTAGGTTTAATATCGTTTCAATTGTAAATTATTTACTTAGAAAAATTGAAAAGCTAATAAGAATAAACAATAAAAATTGTAACGAATTAGGGTAGAATACGATTAAAAGCTATCACTAATAAATATTCAAAAAATTACATCCAAAAATCAATTTTTATTTTCTACATTTAGAGCGGAATTGCCTCCACCTTTTCTAAAGAAAAAAGATATCAAATGCAACAAGTGTCTTTTCCGTGAAAAAAGTTATATCTGAAGCACTTTTAATTTCCCAGAAATATTTTATTTTAGCCACCATCCTACTCATATTACATTTTATTTGATTCCTTAGATTAGTTTAAATTATAAGACTATTCAATTGAAATTATCAGTTTTATTTCAGTTAATTTCTTTGCATTGATAAACCAGTCTATTTAAAACATGTAATCCAAAAACGCACTGGTACTAATTTTTTGGTATCAGAGCTAGAAAACATTGGCCCCATCTTTAATTGTTTTTTGCAATATAAACAAGTAGTGATTGTATTAAAAATTCGTGCGTATAATCTGACCTTTTTGACTTTTCACCAACCAACGAAGCGTCCTCTCAAATCAGTACGGCATACAATTTTTTTTTATTCATCTTCGAATGAAGCTTGGAATAAAAAAGTAAATAAATAAAATACATATGCTAATTAACAATTATCGTCATAAATTTCCTTTTCACATCTAGTTATTACCAGATTAATCAACTTTAAAAGCTGTGGGGCTTTACATTTTTGGAATATTGTCCACTCAAAAATCGTCTTTGGAAAACAATTAATATTGACCTTTATAACTGTTGTTTGCTTCTTAGATGGATGTTTGTATGGCATGTTTTATGGCAGCTTCTTGTAATTAATTTATATTGTTTCAATTTGCGTATATATTTCCTTTTCATAAAATGTTGGATGACAATTGTCTCTTTGCTCTAAAAGACTTTCACTTCTGGTTTTCTGATCAGTTCAAACCAACTCTAGATATTTGTGAGTGTTTTCAAAACGAATTATGATTATAGTTTTCTACAGAAATTGCTTTTACATGAAAAGCAAAAATTTAAGTATTCTGGATTTTATTATATTTCTATATTTTAGGAATTCCGCTCTTTGTTTCAGAATTTAACATATTTTAAATTGTTGAGCTATATTTTGGAGTCAAAATGAAAATTTTAAGAATAATAAGACTCGTTGGATTTAATTTTAAAGCTATAATATATGCATATAGTTTTATTCAGTGGTATATCTCCAAACTTTTACCGAATATTGCAATACCTTAACAAAGCTATAACATTTCAATAAATACATTTAATTCGCAGGTCAATAACTCCGATAACCGTGTACAAATAATATGGCTCTATTGCATAATTAAATGGCATTTGCCTTAATTTAGTATAAGTTTATTGTTTATTGATAATCTATAAATCATAATTAATAAATATAATTAAAATGTCGACGTCAAGCAATAATCCGAAGATATTTACAATAATAAGGGACTCTGTGAAACTCAACATCAAACAAGTAACTCCCCCGCATGAATTTCTGGTGTCGTTGTTTTGGTAAAATTTATTATCACTGTAGTGAACAACTATTTTATAATTATTATTAAAACATTCGCACTTCCATTCCTAACTCAACTGAAGAATGTTCTTCTAAATAAACAATTCAAAATTTGCAATTCAAACATTTTTTAACTCCAAAAACCATAAAAAAATTGTTTTTGAAAAATACCTGCCAGGCTAGAAGATCTCAATTTTAAGTGCGGTTTATTTCCACAAAAATTATCATAAAAGATATTTTTAGATTTGAAATTGTTTATTGAAAAAATTTTAATGTTGTAATTAAAACGTTGTTTCAATGAGAATTTGAGTTTTCAGGATGTTAGATATATGCACCAAAATAAAATAAAAATGTAAAAATAGATCATAGGCGGCAAATCTCGTCTTGAAGATTTAAGGTATACTCTAGTGTTATATAAAGCGAAATTGTATGTAACTTTACTTAGGCAGGTTTTTAATATAAAATAAGCTATTTTGGATCTCTGGACAGAGCAAGTTACAGATTTATCACTAACTAATAGTAGAGATTTCCACTTACCTCTCTAAGAAGCCCGAAAAGGACATCAGTGGATAGTGAACGTTCATGGGCTTCGTCCATTATTATGGCGGAGTAGTTATCCAGATCCGGTTCCCTTAAACTCTCCCTAAGAAGGATACCGTCCGTCATGTACTTGATTACTGTCTTCTCTGAAGTGCAGTCTTCAAAACGAATAGCGTATCCAACTTCCTCGCCTAAAAAATAAAAATGGAATTAGTACGACGAAGAAAATATGGGAGAAAAATCTGACTTACCAAGCTTAGTACCCATTTCGTCAGAAACACGTTTAGCGACTGACATAGCAGCGACTCTCCTCGGCTGGGTGCATCCGATCATTCCAAACTTACTATAACCATCTTCGTGTAAGTACTGAGTCAATTGAGTGGTTTTTCCACTCCCAGTTTCTCCAACAATTATAACTACTGAGTTTTCCCGGATAACGTTCAACAGTTCCTGTCGCACTGCAAAAACAGGTAAGTACCTCCTTTGCTCCAGAATTGTCTTCTTTCTGGAGAAGTCACTTTTTCCGCCGCTGTCTGTATCCTTCATGTGTTCAGCAAATTTCTGATCCTTACGATAGTCCGCTGTGTCCGTGTCTTTGTCGTACTTCTCATCATCTTCATCCTTCTTTTTCTGGATCCCCATAATATTACCCAGTTTTGTGCCTCCCAATTCCCAATGTTTTTTCTGTGCCTTGCGGCGCTCCTTCTGCTCACGGAAGGCTCTTACAAGAGCGCTACCTTTACGGGCAATTAGGGCCATGTCTGAAGTAGGGTCCTTCACTGGAATAACAGGTTCTGGCTGTTTAGTGAACACTATCCGTCCGTCCAGAAAAGGAGGGACTATGTGATGGACTAAAAGATGAACACGTTCGGTGGCCTCTTCGTCGAAGTCTTCGTTCACGTTTATCGACATGACGACTCCGGAAGTGAGCATACGATTCCGCTCCCAGAGCTCGTTGTCCTTGTTAATTTGCCTCTGTTGCGCACTTAGCCGTTTTGTGCGCTTCTGTTCGAGTTGCTCTTCCCGCTTTTTGAAGTACTCAGCACTAGGACCATTAAAAGGGTTGTTTTCCTCATCGTACCCGTCGTCCATGTTGTACCACTCCCTGTCCAGTCGCTTCTGCTCCTCCTCCCACATGTCCCTGTCTTCCTCGCTTTCGCCCCACGGTTGGCGTTCTCCTTTGTTGACCATCGGAGTGGCTCCAGACCTCTTTCGATCATTTGCCCAGGAGTTGTATTTATGAGCAGGAGTTGGCCTTGGAGTGTCCTCTTCCATTTTACCCCGACGTGAAGTGCGATCTCTTTTATTGCTTCGTGCCGACCAATCAGGCCGTTCTTCTGAATAATTTTTTGGGGTTGGGAAGTCCCAGGAAGATTTTTTGGGTGCAGGAGGTCTGTCGTCATCATCATCCCAAGAGGAGTTCGACATAACAGGCGGACCGCCGGGTGTTTTGGGTTCATCTTTGAATCGTGGAGTGCTTACGCTCCGTCCAGACTCTGGCTCCTGTTTGTACCTATCGTAGTCTTTGTGCTTGCGATCTTTGTGCCAATCCCTGTCCCGATCCCTCCTGGATCCTTCAGACCTGCCTCGGTCGTCGTCTGTTCGCTTTCTTTCCTTGGACGAGGCGTAGACCCCTTTCTGCTTGTCCCGGCTCAAGTGCTCCAGCAGCCTGTCCCTAGCCTTTTCGGAGACTCCACCCGTGTGCGACGGTGTCTCATCCTTTGGCTGGCGAATTTGTTTGCTCAGCTTGTGAAAAGTGCTAACACAGGGGGTTTTGAAGACTGCGTCTTTTGGAGTCTCGCCGCCGTCTTTGTCGTCATACTCGTTGTCCTTGAAGGAGATCAGACGTTTTGCGTCCTCCCGCTCCCTGCGTCGCTGCGCAGCAAGTTTGTCTAGACCGAGCAACGAGGGTTTTGGCACCTTAAACGTTACATCAGTTATCGGTTTTTTCAGCACTAGACCGCCTTTTGTGTCTGTTGTACCCTCGAGACGGTGGACATTTTCGTCCTCTTCCATTTTAATAGGCAATTGAAATCACTATGCGTTTAAATCACATGCAAAACACGCCTTAGTTCGTGATACCATCAAATATCAACCACTCAAGTGAAACTTCAGAATTATGTTGACATTTTCGAGTGACATATGCCAGTGTTTCATTACAGCGGCTTTAAGTTTCATCGAAAAATTGTTCGTTGTTCGAAATATTTTCACTTTCACGCATTTCGCTTCATCACATTTTATTCCCATTCCATAGTTGACCGCCTAAAAACTTTTAAAAATGTGTGAACAAGGAAGGAATAATAAAATGTATCATTTTTTTCTTGAAAATCGCATGGTTAAACGAATATTAGAATAAAAACTTTCGTGATTTTAGGCGGTTTTTAGTAACAGAAAAATTAACTTTTCCCGCTTCTTTTGATACAGAATTGAGTTATATTTTCGAAATTTCAAACAATCTTGGTCTAAATCATTTTCATTTAATTTTAATACATGGGTTTATTAAAAGTTAGAAACATTTTTTGTTTCTCAAAAGTAAATCTTCCCTGCTCTCCTAAAATCAAGAGACGGTTAATTTATACGAAGCTGAATAGCTACCCAAGAAAATTAAATTAGAATTCCTAATTATATTAAATTATATTACAATAAATTAAAATATCGTCACTACAAAATTGTTTTCAATCTTGAATACCCTATGGTAGTACAAATTTCCCAAAATCAAGAATTGCCCACTTCCGCTTAGGGTTTTTTTAAGTCAGCTGTTTCATTTTGACACTTTAAACTCCGCCTGAAGACGTAAACAATTTTGCCGGGCAGTAATGTTTGGATTAAGCAAAAATTACTTAATTTTAGCAATTTTTGTCGTTTTTGTGAGTATTTACTACACTGACATTAAAGCGGCCTTAGAAAAATATCTGGGAAAACCTTCTAAAACTTGGACAACAGGGGATGATGCCGGTGAAATTCTTTTCACAAAAGAAACCTTGGCCAGGTACAACGGCGAAAATGAGGGCGGTGAAATTTACCTGAGCATTTTGGGTCTTGTGTATGACGTCACCAGAGGAAAGAAGTTTTACGGGAAGGACTGCAGCTACAGTTTTTTCGCAGGTTTTTATTTTCCTTTTCTCAGTGATAAAAGAACACTAAAATTTTAATTTCAAGGCAGAGATGCCTCTAAGTCCTTTATTTCGGGGGAATTCGAGGAGTACACCCCGGATTCTGACGACGTCCTACAACTAAAACCCTCCGAATTGCTTAGCTTACAAAATTGGAAGAGTTTTTACGACAAGGAATACATCTACAAAGGGAAACTAATCGGCAGGTATAAGACTAACCAAAGTAAACCTTTAAATATGCACTAAATTTTTAACTTTTAGGTTCTATGATGAGACTGGTGCTAAAACCCCCTACAGCATCGTAGTGGAGCAAACCCTGAAAGAAGCTGGCGATGTAAAACTTGAGGAAGAGCGGCTGAAGGAAATATTCCCGCCGTGCAACATCGAGTGGTCGGAAAAGACTGGCACAAAAGTTTGGTGCTCCAGCCAGAGCGGTGGAAAGGAGCGGGGCTGGACAGGAGTCCCGAGAAAGTACTTCGCAGTTGGAAAAAATGACTTTCGATGTGCCTGCGTGCAGGAAGACAAGTTGAACTCTCCTCAGATTGAACAGTACGAAAACTGTGACCCCAAATCCGACACTTGCTATTATAAGGTTGACTAATTTTTTAAGTGAATTCCATCACCAAAACAAATATCCGATTTTTAAGCTTAATGTATTGACTTTAATTTTATAGGAAGAGTTTTTTAAATAATGTTAAATTTTTGTAAAGGGAATTTATTTCTATGTTAGCAGTTAAGCTATGAAGACCAAGTAGAAAATTTATCAAAATGAAGTTGTTTTTATAAATCACTTTGATGTACATACATTGGTGAATATAACTTGAAAACAAATTAAAAATATATAAAAAAATGTCTGAGAGTTTTCTTTAAAGAATCTTCCAATTTTCTGTCTTCAGTTAAAAGTTTTAGAGTGGAAATAAATCGAACTACCTACTTAAAAAACAGAAGGCCACCCTACATACTTGGGTTTTAAGTTAGTAATTTAAATTTCAAACGAATTAGCTCGAGGGTGTTGGTCTCCATTGTGAAATACGAATAATTTTTGAATCCATACCAATTTTTAGGTGTAGCGTATTAAGGGTTACATCTAATTCAACTTGATGCAGATTTTGTATTTTAAAATTACTGTTTTTAAAAATTTGTTATTTCTGTCCACGAAGTGGCCCTAATTTTTAAAATATCTATTTCCCATTTCGATATGCATCTTCTAAGAGCGAACATTCTTTTATTTTCATTTTCGGCTGTTATATTAAACATCCTGCATACTGAATTTGAATTCCAATCATAATATAAATTTATACAATTTTTAAATAATTTAGAGGCATTTCAAAATTAAATTTCATAGTACAAATTAATAGATAAATAAATTGGTCCTATCCTTCAATCCCAACATCCGTCGTAGTTGTAGCAAACAGGAATAAATTGATTTGACATGGAAACAAAAAATTGCATAGAAATCAAAACGTTCTGGTGACAAATTTCAGTTATATATTTGCTATGATATTGGGTCATATTTTCAGTAATATTTGTCATTCCACTTAAACAAATCTCGTGTGTGTTCTGCTGTAATATGAAAAAGGCATTTACAACACAACAAGTAAATATTTATGTTAAAACATCCGATGTTAATCTATCCGCTAAATATTACTTCAAATTTTTCAGAACTGCCTTTCTACTTCTTCTACAGTTCGATCTTCAGATTACAATTATTCTGTCAACTATTTCAAGTACGATTTATATATTAAAGCGAAAATTATTGAAGCTGAAATAACTTAAAAAACGTATTTTAGTGCTGACTTTTCTGAGAACTCTGAATCATCTCGGGGAGTATCAGAATCGACAAAGGCTCATAGTGGTGAGTTGTATATTTAACAATTAGAAGCGATTTTAATCGCCGTAATTAAATTAATAATCTCTCATTTCATTACTGGTAACATTATAATTTACAACTTGTTTTGCAGACCTTTTTGAGTTAGCAACCAGTCGGACAACAAGGAACCCATTTAGTCGAGGCTTCATGCAGACCAATAGGGAAAAAAATATAATGGTTGAATCGGCCTTTAAGGAGAGGTCTCTGGCAGACATAGGTTTCAATTCAACCGAGATTGTTCACTGGGATAAAATTGTTCAACCCCACAAAGCGGATTTGATGGAGTTGCTGGAACGTATGATAAAGAACTACGAAAAGACCAATGTCCAAATTCAGATTGGCGATACAACTTTCAATTGCCATCTGATGGTGTTGCAGTGTTATTCAGACTTTTTTATGGAACTGACCAACGAGCAAGTTGTTGTCTTACCACCTGACAAAGTAACGCCCGAGGCATTTGTTATGGTGTACGACTGGATGCTTTCGAATAAGCCACTGGTCCAGAGAGAAGGAATATTAGAATTATTTAATGCGGCACAATTTCTAAAAATTAAAGGATTGGTGGACCAATGTTGGGTGTGTCTAGATGATGATGAACGATTTTGCGAAGATGCTGCTTTTCTTCTTTATCTTGAAGCAAGAAAATACGGGCACGAATTAATCCAACAATTGATGCTCACCAGAATATGCAAGTTCTTCTTGACGCTAGTTGCGTCTAAAGAATTCTTAGAACTTAGTTCAAAAGAAATTTATACACTTTTACAATCGAATTCGATTGGAGTGAATTCCGAAACAGAGGTATGGTTATATTAATTTTACTATTATAGCACTAGTTTAGTCTTATCTTAATGATTAAATAATCAAAGAGCTTGATTCAATAAGAGTATTTTGTTTTCGTTTTGATATAATTTTTCGTACTTTCATTTATTTCAAACGCGCTGCATTCACTCTACGAATTTTTACTATAACGTACTAGATAGTGTCTTTGAAAGAGATGTTAAAAGCACAAAATTGCATTTGTCTGCATTTGATATTTGAAATATAAAATGTTTAAATTAAAAGAAATTTAATTTTGTTAAAGGTCTTTATGTCAGCTGTGCGTTGGTTAAACTTTAATTGGAAAGAACGAGAAAAATATTTAGTAGATGTAATGAAATGTATAAGATTCGGTTTAATGACTCCATGGCAGCTTGTCGAGCTGCGTAGAAATGCCGATTCTCCAGAAATATTGAAAATTACAAGCTCTCCAGACGTGCAAAAAATGTTGGATGATGGATTATCGTAAGTTTATTTATCATCATATACTTAATATGTATACATCTAATTTTCGTTTAATTAGTTATGTTACTACAAAATATTGGTATGCCAATAACTCGGAAAATCTCGTACATCTTATGGAACGGTTGCATCTTCAGGAGCCTGTTGAGCGACAATGGATTAGAGATAAAATGTTTAAAGAGCACTTTGAGTGTCCGAATCAGCTTTATACATCATACAAAAAATTCCTTGAATATTTGGAAATGATAAGAAAAATTGGAAAAGAACACTGGAAATCGCTTGTTTGCCACGAGGGATGTCCAAATCTGGTATTTCAAGGACATCATATTTCAGCTTCCGGTGATCAAAAAGGAGTGCTCAATAATTTCGCTGCATTTCTCGGAAATACTGATAAGTCGTAAAATTATAGATTGCTTGAGTTGTCTTTTGTACACGTAATCAAGTTTCGGGTCTTTAAGTAGACCAAAACTTTGAGTACTTAATAAGAGAATTTAATAACTTCACTAGAACCTGTAACACATTTTTATATTAAAGGTTATACATGTTTTCATAGTTTTTGTGTTACAAACTTAATACATACATACTTCCTGATGCCCCTAAAATGATTTTTTCGCTTATTGTTCGACGGTTGGCTTTTATTTCTTATTTCAATCACAACTTTCCACAAATAAATCCTTAAATCCTTTTGAAATTTCGATTTAAATGTAAAATAAAAAAATAAATAAATAGAAAAACACATACATTTTGAGATTTCCAAAAACTCCGGGAGCATATCCAATAAACTTTGGATTTCCAGTGTTAAGAAAAAGTTATTCCAGCCACTTTAAAGAAAGATCACCATTAAATGGATTTGCCAAATGGAGGACTTCTCTTACATTGGGAATCCAAAGGCAAGTAATTTTAGTAAGTTAATTTAAATAATTTATTTACTATATCTTATATATTTTCTAGGCGAGAGAGAAACGGCAAAAGGACGAGTATATTCAAGTCGCCATGTCTTCGCGAACAGCTGAAAGTAGTTCAATTCATGATTTGAGTACATCCCGAAAAAGTACGAAGAGTTTTTTCAAAACAGTTGAATTTAACTACTAGTATTATTCCTTTAGGTACAGTAACAAAGGGTACTGAATTTCAGAAAACAGAAAACGATATTCAGCAGGAAAACAAGGAAAAGGACGATAAAGTTTCATCGGGCAAAGTACTCAGATATATTTGGAAATGTTCACATACCGAAAAAGAGTCTCCAAGAAATGCAGCAAAGTTTGTATCTTTTTCGCAACCAAAATTAGAAAGGAAGACAACAAGTACTCCAATTGTGCCAAGAAGGCAAGCCATTAGTGAATTTGAGATGTAAGATTCGCAATTTTGTTCTTATTTCAAACAAAACTAAAATTTATTTTTGATAATTTGAGAATTATTTATTCCTAAATAATGGTTCTTTTTTTAGAATAAAATCGCAAAAAGTCCTAATTTTTGGCGGAATTGATCCTTATTGCGCCACACCTGCTGAAAATCATGGAAAAGAAGTACTTCAGTACGACATATATTTAAATCACTGGAAAAGATTTGCGAGTATGCCCGGGTCTAGACACCATCACTCCGCTGCATTTTGTCACGGCAAAGTGTTTATCATTGGTGGCACAAGACCTGCTCATAGAAATCTGAAATCAGTAAAACTTTTAATAGGAAATGGATTTCATTTTGACTTATTAATTTTAACTAGACGTTAGCTAAGTCGATGTGGAGCTTCGATATTAAAAAACTTGAGTGGACAAATGAGAAACCTCTTCCCTTTCCCAGACGTGATTTTGGTTTAGTAGCTACCTCAAAAGGTTTACATGTAATCGGAGGAGAAAATTGTGCTAAAACTTTACTTTCTTCTCATCTTTTCTATGATACTTTCACCAGGAAGTGGACTAAGGTAAAAAAAAAATATTCCTTAAAATTTTTCATTTTTAATCAATTTTGTTACTGTTTTTAAACTAATGATAAACAAAAATTTCCGCTATTTATATCGAGCAATGTTTGACTTGATTTTTTAAATCCATTTTTATTTTAGACTGTTTTGTTCTAAAATAATAATTTAAGGATTTTTAAAAAATGTAGCATTTTTGAGAAGTTTTCCAAAATTGTCGGTTTGTCTTATTTCTTATAACTTAAAAATAGTAAGAAACAAAATTTTGAAGATTATTTCGTAGACACTATAATTAAAATTCACTAACTCAATCAGATTTGGAGTGGTTTGGACTTCTCGATTTGACATTGAATGCCTCATAGGAAGATATGAAATATTAGATTTTTAATTTTAAACTTTTAAACTCGTATTTGGCATAACTTTTGCTTCTTTGATTGTTTAGAAAAGTCCATTGAAAACGGCCCGATCTGGCATAGCATGCGCAGTTTTAGGATTGAAAATATTGGCCGCAGGTGGGATCATAGACAATCAGGGCGGTGGCGTAATGACGGACACTGTTGAGTGCTATGATATAAAAGAAGATGTATGGACTGAAATTCATCATTTAAGAATACCAAGGCAAATTTATAGACTGTCTAGAAGAAGAATATAACCATTACAACTATATAATTATTTATTTTAGGTGCTTCGGAAAATTTTGCGTTTTAAATAAATCAAATATTTACATAGTTGGAGGAGTAACTCTTGATAAAAATAAAAAGTTCTCATCAATGTCGTCGATTGATAAGTATTTTTATGAATTTAGAGAATGGAAAGAAGTGACTGAAATGTCGAACGCTAGGTACTATTAAATGTTTTTTAACAATGATTTTTTAGAGATGTTTCTAACAATATATAAATAAAAGGCACGGACACGATGTAGTTGGAATTGCTGATAAAATTTTCATATTTGGAGGAGTGTCAACTGAATTGAGTGCAACATTAGAATCAGTGGAATGTCTATGGACTGAAAATATGACTTGGATTAAAGGAATGTCACCAATGCCAACACCTGTATCTGGATTAGCAGCAGTGGCAGTTAGTGAATAGGAAATAATTTTAATTTTGTTTTAAAAACCAGATTTAATTTTTCTTGTTTTGTTTTATCTTTTTATTTATTGGTTTTTATATGAATAAAGATTTTTATCTTGTCGAAATTTCAAAATTTATTTATTAGCTAGTGCCTTTTAGTTATTTCTTTATGGGTTTATGTCGAAAATGATACTATAATTGTCTACTATTACTTCAAACACACTTATATAGGTATTATAGGTACAATTTTAAAGCATTAAACAAAATGTTTCGATTAATCTAGATATTTTAAATTATAATAGCGGTCTTGAAAACATCTATTGCTTATAATATCATTCGTTTGGTTTATTGCCCTAGGCGGTGACTATTTCCTTAAGCCTGTCTTTAGTCTGATTAAGTTGAACTTAAATAGATGTTTCATTAAAATCGGCATTTTAGAAGTTACGGATCAAATCTATCCTAAGTCGTGCTCTGGCTTGGAATAAGCAACTTAAATCATATATACTGCTCGATAAAAACTTTTACTTTCCAAACACTTCAATTTTATTTTGGTTAGTAAGTTTGTTGATGATTTGATTGATTGATGATTGCGATTGAAATATATAATATAATATAAGGAATATTCAAAATCATAGCACCTACTACAAAATGTACAACAGAAACTTGAAGTTCTCAACACCTACGACATTTAAGTTTTTTACAATCAGGTATTTGTAAGTCTGAATTTATTCAGAGGGAAAAGGAAATTTAACACCATGATTCCTGAAAAAACTTCTAAGGTCCAGTTAGAAACGGTTTTGTCTTTCAGTTATATAAGATTTCACTTTAGTATATACGAATCTTTAGGAAACAGCATCTTTAAAGCTTTTGGAAGTTTCACTGTAAGCTTTGTCAGCTTTTCGTTATACATGACGATACTGAAAAAGTATCAAAAGTGGGAAAAGCTACACCCGACACAGGGTGTCAATGTTCATTTATATGAAGTTCAACGTTACTGGGCATGTGCCAGCCGCGTTTGTTTGTGAAATTACCTTTGGTTGAGTACGAAATTCTTTTTATATTTTTGTTTTCAAATTTGTGTTAAACTCCTACGTATCCCACCTACACCCACTCGACACAGATTCGAGTGCAACAAATCGATTTCTAGGGAGTTAACCCAGAAAAGAGCTGACTTACTGGATCTGGATGGCATATCTAGGCTTGCTTTTGCGTCGGCAACACTCTCAACCGAAGTACATATTTACTCATCTTATAATGTAAATTGGTGTCTCCCCTAATGCCGTGAAAATATTTAAGATATTTTGCTGCCTCTGAAACAATTTTCTATACTGGAAAAGAGTAGGGTGCCTAAAAAAAAGAAGAAGAACAACAAGATATCATCTGCTACATAGGCAAACAGAGGATTCTAAAGTAAAAGGGCTTTTGCTTTTCCCAGTCGTGTGTTGCAGCAATATTGATTTCTAGGCTAAGCATCCAACTTGGTTGACCTTGTTTTTTCCCCCCCAGGATAGAAATTTTCTCGCTGCGTTTTGAGATACCCCTTACCTACTTATTTTATCTTAACACGCTTGTAGAAGGGCCCTAGGCTGTCATCTGATCTGAGGGGGGGAAATAAAAAAGATCTTAATGAGTTCTTAACTTACAATAACTTTCGTACTTGGCAGCTAACAAATTTTATTATATGCATGTAACTCTATAAAGGCAAAAAGCATCTATGTATATAAATTTGTATAGCATCCTTAAGTTGAGTTAAGAATCTTTTAATTCAATACCATGGAATTGAAAATTTGATTGTTTAAGGGAGTTAATCAGAAAATTAATTGATTAATATATAAATTTATGATTTCTTCGATACTTTGCAGACAACAATACTACATATATATGTATGTATCTTGATTAAAGACGGTGATGAATTGACAGTATGTAATTTCAAAGATTTGAATTTATATGATATATCTACACTATTGGTACCTACCTAAAAATTGATCCCTTTATAGCAAAATTATTGGATAAAGCAATGTATTTTTATTCATATTACGTATTGAAATTATACGATATATAAATGAACAGGAAATTAAGAGTTGATACACACGTGATTCAAACACATTAAAAATATGTGACACAGGTATTTGTTATATAAAAAAATTCCTCGTATTATGTTGTATATGTAATGCTGATTTTATTTTGACGGCAACAAAAACATGATTCCGCACAACAGACACGCATTATGTATTTCAAAAGAATATACGCTTTTAGTATGTTTTATTTTATTTCCATAAACCCTATTGAGATTTTCCGTTCCGACCAATAAATATTATGTAAAATACAAATTATATAAAGAAACTCGTGTGGATTTATCACGTTTACAAACAATGTGAGAAACACGTTCTCTGTACGTTTTATGCCTCACGTACATCTTTGACAACGTGGAGGATGGATTATCTCTACGTTATTTATTTTTTTTTTATAATTTAACGGTTCATTTAATAAGTAGCGAAATTCTCCAAAAGTAATATAAAGGAAAAGAACAAACAAGTCCTGAATATTAGTTCAAAATTTTAAAGCAGAAAGCCTTTTTAAAACTAGGTAAATAACCTATCTTTATACCTACATTTGACTAATCTATATAAAACTAATTGTTTCTTGATTTTTTCTGGATAGTTGATTTCGGGTCATCATAGTAAATTATTTGTTTACCTATTATTATTATTTACAGTTTGACAAAATCGTTTCCAACCAACTTAAAAAATATCTTAAAATACCTAAAATTTTGATAGTACAGTTTCAAATTTTGTGATCTGAATATACTTTTTTTTTTGTAGATAATTATTTTGAATTTTTAGTCGTTTAGAATGTAAGCGGAAAAATATTATAATTAAAATATATTAATATTACTATTTAAAATATTGTTTGTCCAACATAACTCCCACAATACATACCACATACTCGTATGTATGTCTCTACATATTTTGGAAGGTACTATAAAGAGTGAGTCCTTATAAATGATTAAATATAAAGTTGTTGGTAATTAGTTTTTATTTCCGCTCCATATCTAGATAATGAATGAAGTATAATATTTCAAGCTGAGAAGAAGGATTAAAAGTTGCTCCACAGAATTTTTTTCATTTATTCTTCGTTACACTACACGGAAATCGTTAATGAGGGGAAGTTTTGTGAAAATGAAACATTTCTGTCAGAAAGTTTTATTTTTTATTTTATTTTTTTCTCAACCTAGATAAATGCCAATCTGATGTGAAATAAAAGTGGGTGTACTAACTTCCAAGTTTTCATATAATTTGCAAAAACAAAAAAAACAACAAAAAAAAGAGAAACTTTTACATGTATACCGCGTCTCCACGGAGATCGTTACAATATATGAGTTGATTTACTCTACATGTAGAGATAGAGATCTATTTGAACATTTTCATAAATAGAGCCATTTAGATCCCTAGATAAAAGGGTACGGGATGGGTTTGAGAGATGAATAAGGTTGGAAAAGTTCCTGCCATCGAGGGACTTAAAGGTACTACGATAGATGGAAGTAATTTATTATTATTTTCAATTTGTGCCAGTAGGTACCTTTTCATAACGGACATAATTTTACGCAGTATGTTATCATGCCACAGATAGTGTGAATATTTGCAATGTCTCGAGCTATTTACCCTGTACTCTTTCTGGAGTCATTACCACATAACATAATTATAGTGAGCGTACATAAAAAATAAGGGTTGAAAAAAAAAAATAAATTGGAGCAAATCTGGGTTCAGTACAGTCAGCCATTCATCAGGGAGTGCAAGAGAGGCAGGATACGTAAACAAAAACACCAGGAGTCCCAGGGTGCGGGTGGTGTAGGAAAATCGTTAAAGGAAGTTCCGATAAGCTCCGGTGGAGCATTAAACATAAAACGAAGTTGGAGCTAGTGCGAGTGTAGCACAGCCGCACGTGGAGGAAACTGCCCCCACGGTCCTTACACACGGGTTCCAATGGGCCCCGCGAGAGGGGGCTGCACTCATTATATCAGCCTAGCTTTGACCTAGACCTGTAAAACTACATTCGCAGCCTGCCCTGGCCGGCTTGACACACAGATAAAAATCTACGAGCGAATATAGCGCCCGGGAGCTTTTTCAATATGGCTCCACTTCCCTTTTTTTGAACAATTGGAACAGGGAAGGGTTTTTTCTCTAATGCGCCGATGTAGGCAAATAATGCGTGGGTTTTTGCAGGATTCCACGCTTAACTAGTCCAGTTCCAGCTCTAGCTCCAAATACCATTCCCTGGGATTTCATTCTAGTGCTGCAACTAGCGCGAACGTGCCTGCGTTACAAAAACGATTCAATTCGGATTGGTTTTTTAGAAACGATAATAGGGCAATTTGATTTCAATTCCAGTGGGGCGTACTCAGTTGGAAGAATTTCTATAGATTCGTTGGTATACTCTAATCCCGGGACATTTCGAAATATTCGGCAGTCTATTTAAACAATGTCGTTTTCTGTATCATATGTGGCTCGGATTTAAAGCAGTTGCCACTTTGTAACAAGATTTTATTGCTTCTTGAATTTAAAGTTAAGCCATTCGAACTTCAATGACATACATTCAGAAATTCAGGGGGAATCCAAGATTTGTTAAATTTCTTTTTACATCGATGTGCCGGATGTAAAATTTTATATATCCGGTTTCTTTATAAATTTTATTATAGGTATATCTCTAACTTATAATAAAGTAGAAAAGAGTATCTTGTCTATATAAAATTTGACTTTTTAATTTTTATATTTTTTTCTTCTTACTTACAAGTCTCTT
The DNA here is from genome assembly GCA_951509405.1 of Machimus rusticus. Taxonomy (NCBI): domain Eukaryota; kingdom Metazoa; phylum Arthropoda; class Insecta; order Diptera; family Asilidae; genus Machimus; species Machimus rusticus. The sequence goes on from OX608051.1 coordinate 4,063,527, forward strand.
AACGCAAAGATCAAGTTAAAAATACGAAGATAAAATGGAACACTGTAGAACAATTGTTTTGTAGTATGGGGTTCAAAATTGATTTATGTAGGTTCATTTTAGAAATACGAATATAATATGAATAAGAAGGCATATCTTATCAACACCTTCAAAATATCGATTTTGTTCATTAGTTTAAAAAATGCTATGATAGGTACTCCATAACGCCTTAAACCGCATGTTGAAATTCAAAACCTAGTGGGTGTAATGAGCCGTGGGGATTTTAACCATGATTTTTACATACTTTCAGAACTCTAAAGCTTATTTGCCATTATTATTATTATTATTATTTTTTTTTTGTATCATATAAACTTAACAGCCAGCCCTAGTCTCTGAACTTTCAATCAATAAAAATAAAAGTTTAGGGATACTTTAGCAATATATTAAATAAACCACTTGCAGAACCAAGAATATTAAAAATAGTATAAGTATTTTTAGGCTAGGTTCATTTAAAACAAACTTATTGCACCGCAAAATAAAATGTTGACTTTAATGAACCCTAACCTCACAATCTTAACCTAAGGAAAATATACTATAAAAATACATAACTTTAATAATTATTAATTTTTTTCCGATTTGAAATAAAATGGTTTCGCTTTTTCAGTAAAATTAGAAAAGGTATGTTTCTACATATAGTTTTTTAAACTAAAGGATTGATTTAGGGTTTCTTTTTTTAAAAAAATTTCTATTTTAAGAAGTTTTAATTTATTAATGTACCTGCTGAGGTATTCTTTACCTGAGGACTTTTAACTGGCATAATTTTACTCCATCCATTTGTACATATCGATCGATTATATTGTCAACGACAAGTCGTGTCTCACACTTTAATTAAAGAGTTATGAAATTTACAATTTTAACTCTACCATCACTTTTAGTTTGGGTTGACTCCAAAGATAACTTACATATGATGTAATGCTTCATGTGTTTTCTAATTAATTAAATGAAATGTTACCCGCGGGCCGCGTTTGACAATATCTAAAAAGGGTTTTGATAATAATACCCTTTATATGTTTCGAGTAGGTACACCACTCCTGTTGAATGAAGTGTTAAGACATTTTCGTCCTTATACCTTGTAAAATTGTAATGGGAAATCTAATTATACCTTAGAAGTTCATTTTAAAATTAATTATTATTTGTTTTTGATTTTCCTTTAATTAGGTTAACACTACTTCTAAGAAAATTAAGTTGTAAATGGAAGATATGTAATTGGCAAAATGTTTTTCGAAAAAATTGGTATAAACCGGATGTAAAAATTAGATCAATTTTAACCCTCTGAAAGTAGAATAGTAGTTTAATTTTTTGAAAGTTCTATAACGACATCACTCTATAAATTTATAAATTATATTTGATTTATCTAATGTAAAACTACATAAATTTTCAAGTTAATGCAATTAACAACCACTAATTAACTTCTATTGTATCGGAAAATTTACTCTCCATTATATCGCCTAGGTTAAGTAAGAACGTGTTTGGTTTACACGTTTATTGACTGACATAAAATACCCCAACAAAATAAGCCAAGTGATTGATGATAGTCTTGACATGTGCCACTCAAAGGACAATTATTTGTTCCGGGCAAGGAAGCATGTGTCGTGCGAACCCTTCTTTTGTAACCATCGAAAAAGTTGTTATCCCTTAGCATTTCTTTAACATGGTTTTCAAGGACAAGACATTTGTTGCACGTTTGGGTTTTTAAAGGAAAGACATTTGAAGGTATTGGCGTTTATTTTGTTTTTAATATTTATTAAGATCATTTCAAATTAATTACTTATTTGTTGATAGTTTAAAATGTTTCGGAGTGATAAATTTAGAGAATAACAGGCTATAGCCATAATTCTTATTGTATGTAAATATGTTTTTTTTTGCTGTCGAGAACCCTGAAAACTGCAATAATTCCCTTGTAAAATGTTTGTAACTTGTTGAATTAATTGGTTAAATATCTGTAGGTACAGTGTGTGTGTGGGGTTGCATAAAAGTCAGACGCACTCCACCGCTTCTACTGACCTTTAAAAGAAATAATCCTTCCAGTTCATCGAGCACGTAACATTTAAGCGTTACATTTACCAGAGCTTTTCCCGGGGATCCAGAAAACTTGTTAGCTGGCATATTTTACCCACGTTTGGGAAGCACACACGCATAATTAGAGCTGTGAATATGTATTGCATATTAATTTTAGAGTAGTTAAGAGACACTGTGATTGATAGAACTGTCTCAAATTAAAAAAAAAAATCATTTAACACGCGTTGTTTGGTTTGGGAAAGTGGGAGTGTTTATTATGAGTTTTGTTTTTATTCACGGTTGGAAAAAACATACGGTCTTATGAGAAAAAATTTCATTCCTTCCATTTTCCACTCAATTGTTAACTCGTTCATTAGCGCAAGAAAAAGCGCACAATCTTTGTCAAGGTGCCGTAAACAATTCAACTTGTCCTGAAAATGTCTTGGCCATGAGCCAATATTTATTAACGTAAAAATAAGAAAATCTATCTCCAAAAAGTAAATATTGCACGCGCAGCGTCAACAAACCCATAAACTTGATTCTTTATAGAAGGCATCATGAGGTGTAACCGAGGAGAAAAAGCTGCAATGAATGGGCGGTCAAGCGTTATGTATCGATGTATAGTCATTTTTCTTTGCTATTTTAAAACCACAATTTGACTCATTACACTTTTTAAGTGAAAAGTTCACACTAGGTGATCTTGTGGGTGCTTAATTTAACTTGAGCAGAGTATTTTGGATGATGAGACAACAGGTTATTAATATACTTAAAATGCTTTCTTAATCCCATGGTTTTTTTCTGGATTCATTAACTTTTGCCAATGTGTCAAGCATCGCCTTTCAATCAAGTCTATTATTAGGAATCTAAAAATCTAAAAGAAAAAATATTGCATCATATTGCAGTTAGAACAAATTTAGATTACAAATAGTAAGTCTTACTTATCTGTAGACGAGATTGAATGAATAAAAAGATATATAGTAAAAGGAATCTATTTCAAATATTCAAAATTTGGCACTGAATTTGAAATTATCGGACTTAAAAGCACCCTAACCTAACTAATTTAGGAGACTGTCCTTTCAGGCCCTCCATTTTGAATTCTCAGAACCGAAAAGCTTAACCTCATATAGGCGTTTTGTTTGTAAGTTGTAGAAAATGTATAGGTACCACCTACCTTTCATTGGGCGTTTTCGTAAATTCATATTCACATTTTTTACCTGTAATGTATTAGTCCACATTGGTAAAAATAGTGGTAAAATTCTACTACATATATTTAAATGTTTAAAGGTGAATTTTCGAACTTCATTTTAGGACATATTGAAAGGACAATATATAAATACTAAATAAAAATAAATTTAATAATTATAAATTTACAATAACATCTTTATTACTTTTATTTATCTAAAATAATATAACTCTATAGAAAACAACCCGAAAATTAATGAAGTATAAAAAGGTATGTTCTCGATTTATTACAGCTGTACTCATAAACTTTTATAAATTTCTTATTTATGTAGTGAGGGAAAGGAGTTCGAGAGTATCTTCTTGTGATTTTCTTCCTGGAATTTTTTGCAATATTTAGTCCAAATATTCATTACAGTATAAATTGTATTTACTTTTTCAATGCATCAAAAATTATATTATTTTATTATATTTTAAATTAGAAAATACACACCGCGATTATAGAACCATGAATTCTTTAAGGAAAACCCGTAAAAATTAGTACTCAAGGGTGTTTTAGGAAGATGATTTTGAAAATTTTATCGACACTAAAAATAAAAATTCATTATACGAGTACTTGCTATAGGTGTTGATAATAAATTTTATTGAATATGTCGCCTTGGCTATTGTACCTGAAATGAAATAGTAATTTACAAAAAAAAGTCGATCTTCAATAATACCCGGACCTTCGTAGGAACTTAATAGAGCTCTGAACGCATAAAGGTTGCGTTGAGCCCCAGATCCCCAACTGCCTGAACTGCAATTTAATCCACCTTGAAAAAAGACAGACAGCCACAAGCCTTCTTTCATCATAAAGCTTCTTTTGACGCGATTTAAGTGTCCAAGTCTCCTTGACATTTCTCCGGTATTGATTAGGTTCCCATCGGAGCCTATTGTATAACTCGATTAGCCCCGCCAGCATTTGGGGGGTACCTCGTTAATTCCTCCAAGACGAGAATTTGGAGCTATCTCAGTTTTCCGCGCGCGCCGCCCACGTGTCTCAGAGACGACGCTTAATTGAGCATTATTTTTGCAAAAATGTTTTGCAGCGGCGACGGTTCTGCATCGGAAATCTACAGAGAAGGCACCATTTGGTATTTATAGATTGTAAAAAAGTAGGCTATAAAAAAATCTCACCCACATGAGACCCATCATTTCGCTGATTGCACTGCGCCAGGGTGTAGTAGGCGATTTTGAAAGCTCAACTACCATGACAAAGTCTGGGGACTTACACTTCATGACCTTCGTTATGGAAAATCAGCCCCAGGCATTTTGCTTTCTTGGAGCTGTGGAGGAGTCGTGGTTATACACCCGCACAAACAAATGACGTATCTTCGAAAGTAGGTCAACAGCTCCCAGCCCCATCGCAGCAGCAGCAGAAGCAGCAGAAGCAGCATGAGCAGCAGAAAGCAGCCCCTGTGCAAACGAAAAACGAACCGATGAAAATATGCCAGGGGTTGTGCTAAAGCTAAGGCTGTCGCGGGGGAGGATGCTGGATGCTGGTGGTAGAAGGACCAGAATTTTGAAGCTATTCGGAGAAGGGATGTCTATATAATAAAAATCTACACCCACAATCAGCTTTTTACCCTCTTCCCACCCGCATCCAGTCAAACCCCCGCGGGGAAAATTCATTATCGTCGAACTAACGTCCAATTTCGCCCTTGAATGGCCAATTTCGAAAATTTCGACCGGTCCTATCTCTCTATAAATAAAACGCGCCCCAAAAACATTAAGGTGGAGCGTGCACGCTCGTGATGCGCCCTCTATCTACTTGTTTGTTGTGTAAATGACGTAAAACGCTCATACTTTTCTTTTATTTCTATTATTTTTTTTTTTACTTCTTTTCCTTTCAAGTGCGGAAATTTTCTCTTTTTTCTTTATTTTCCGTAGAGAAAGCTTTCTTTGCACGCGCCAAGATAAATGGCAGCACCGCAGTCAATAAAGCACGACGAAAACGGACCTTTTTTCGTATAGAAGTACATATACATGGTATATATTTTTCGAAAAAATAAATCCTATTCAGGAATTGGACACTGACGAAAAACTACAATTTGGGATGTTTGTATAAATACAGAAATTAATTGAGAAATATGCGAGGATCCTCTTAAACAGCCCATTCCTATAGAAGCATCCAGGAGATGAAAGCTTGCCCAGGACGCCGCCCACGCTCCGAGTTGTACTATAGGGAAATAAACCCCTGGGAGGCAGTTTTATTCTGTCTTTTAGAAATTCGGGGGCTTGGATGGAGGGCACTTTAAGAATCGATTTTTGGTACACGTGTCTCAACTGCGTGTGTCCTTCTGGAGGAAATCGAGGCTCGTGCTGCTGCTGCCTACTTGCTTAAGGCCCTTGTCTAAATGTGATGAGACCATTTCGCTGCTGCCGAATGCTGCTTTTTACATGTAGATACCACCTTTTTCCATACTCATCCAGCATTTCGAATTCCTTTTCTTATTTGATATTCGGAGGTTTTTTCCTGACTATTGCGTACTTTTGGAGACCAAAAATGAGGTTGTTATAAAAAATTTATGTTCAACAGATTTCCTCTTATATCTATATTATTATATTGGAGCTTGAATGAATTTCAAGGACAAACGAAACTCCGAAATTGTGGTATACACAATTATAAAAGCCCGTCGAAGTATTTATTTTATTTTGTTCGCAACTCAAGATTAGAGAAAACCGCCCAAAATTAATTTGTTAGCAAAATTAATAAATGACTTTCAATGTTCGGCTTAAGGACTTTTGTACATATGAATATTACATGGTATACATATATACTGAACATAGACTTTTTAATTGAGGATGATTTATCTAAAGTTATAACACTAATAGCCTTAGACTTGCTGTAATAACATAAAAAATTGAGGAATTATCCCACTTTCATTTCTCCTTTATTCAGTTTATGTAAGTGTATGTATATGTATTATATCTCCTCCTAGAGTCCTAGTTCATATAACATCTCCGAGTTTTTCTTCAAATCCGCCCAAAATTTCTTTTCCTTTTCTCGGCTCACATCCCTATTTTTTCTAGCTTCATCCCCAGTTTTTCTAAACTCCTCCAAGTACTAAATTTTATATAGAAATACATGTACGACTTTATTTAGGAACAAATTACTGAAGGGTCGATAATAATTAGGAAGCTAGGAAGTAATATAACACAAATCGATACATTCAAGCGACTATTAAACGATTTTTTTCTAATACCAAAAATAAAACAAATTCAATCCTTCCTAATAAAAATAGAGTTTGAAGTGTTCGTAAGATCATGTAAGGACTTTTGTAGAACCAAGGATGGGAATCTGAGCGAAAGAGGACACTTCACACTTTACTTTTTCCTAGCTTTTACCACATTCTGCAGCAATTACTTGTCTTGATTGTTGACAAGATAGTTGATAAAATTAATGTAAACAAGGTTAATTAGTAGAATAAGGATAGTAATAATGTCGTAATCAACATTTATAGCTAACATTGAAAGGCTTCTGAAAGGTGTTTCATCTTAATAATTCGGTGTGTTAATTTTGATGAACAAAGCTGTTAAGCTGGTGATGATTTTCTTTAACAATTATTTTGTTTCTATGCCTTGTCACATTATATACCATATGTTAACTCTCAGGATAAGCAAATTATATTTGTGAGCCTAAAGGCTTTTTTGTTTTACTACGTCAATTAATTAAAATAAACCTAAATGAATATATGAACGTACATACATACATTTGTATATTTGGTCTGATATAAAGTTATATAAATTTAAATTAAATTTACCTATTTAAACCTTCGAAACCTTGGATTTCGAATGACATAGACTTAGAACCAAAAGTGGGCATTGTGTTTTGATATCTCATAACTATATAATTTGTTCCAAATCCCATAAAATAAAGATGAATATGGGCTAGGTTTAGGACCGTTTATGAATCTGAGTCTATGCCTTTATTTGGGCGCATATGTGCCAACAAAATGTACTTGTGATGATTTCTATAACCAGGATATTATCTATTTGCCTCAATTTCTTGAGTACCATAAGCTAAAAAAACTCAAATTACCAGAAAATATCAGTGCACAAGATATTTAACAAGTCATAGTACAGTTTAATTGCTGTCAATTTTTTATCTGATATGTATGAAAATTTTTAAAATGTTTATTCCAATAATCATTTTGTGGCGGCCTATCTATATATATATTTTTTCTATATATTATTTAACTTAGTTAACTTTGAAAATAAAACATGAAATATAAGGAGTAATAAAAGTTCAGTTCAGAATTCATTAACTAAACATCAATGCAAATGAATATTATTAAATTGCTTTTCGATTTTTTTGTTTAAAATAAAATTATAGAACATTTCTCTATTTAAAATTTTAATATGTATGTTTTGATGTTTTCGAACGTAAATACAATCAGACTATTTTCATTTCAAGTAAAAAAAATTAGTTCCACATTCAGTTGTTTATTACTGCAGATACCTAAATATTCCTGCAATAAAAATTGTTCTTTTAACTAAAACGCCTTTAAATTATAGATTATCTGTTAATCCTTTCAAGTATTTCAAGGATTTTCTTTTCTTTTGTAAGTACTCGGTAAGTTAAAAGGGAAGGGTTTTATCATGTCTTTGTTTACATATATTAAAAATTGTGTAAGTCTACATGAAATAAAATGGAATTAACATCTCTCGATTTTTAATTAAAATTCTTAAAACGGCTTTCAGTTCAGTTTTCATCTTACATTTGATACATATCGGTCGACCTTCCTCCGAACTGAGTGAAGTTGTTTATTGACTTAATTGAACAGACATGACGTCAGCTCTACGTTTGACGTCAAATCCCGCAGTCAGGAGGATGATGAGGACTCCGGTGAGAGGAAGGATTTGCCGGGATTGAATAAAGCGTCTTTGGTCCGCACGTGCACGAGGCACGCCGGAGGAGGTGGCCCCTGACTGCGAAACGCTGTCATTTTAAATACATTTCGCTTTGACGGATTTGCTAAAAGCTTTGGGCTCCATGTCTTTTCCGTTCGCATTAATCACTCGCTGCTACGATGTTTACCAAAAGGGCTTTTGGCCTCCTCTAAACAATATTTCATCTTCTTTCTTTGACCCGTTCAAAAGGCAATTTCATTTCATTCTAACTTTTGTTGAAAACGAGGAATTCAATTACGTGGTTTGCTGGCCAACGTGATTTGTTTACAAACTGGTTAAATACTCCAGAGATGCCAGTGCATTCAAAAACCTTTCAAATTTCAACCAATTACAGAATAAATTTTGAATTTAGCCATTGTTAACTATTGCATTAGTATTTTTATTTGGTCTTACTTTTGTTCGATTAAAAGGTGTAATTAAAACAAATTGTGTAACTTTCGGATAATGCTGCTTTTGTACATTAAACAATTAATTAATCAAATGCATTGGGCTAATAATGAAAAGTAATTAGGCAATGTGCGTTTAATTTGCAGAAAACCTAATTCTATTTTAAAATTTAATGAGTCTACGGACTCATATCGCTCATTATAATTAGCAAATTATAACAAAGAGACAATTCCACAAAAATATTATATCCATTAATAATGGGTTAAGTGCTCGACTGCACTGCAGATTGCTTTTGACGCATAACATACTCCAAAACTGCTTAATTTCATTGGAAATTTGCAAATGAATTGAAAAATTGTATTCAAAATATCATTTATTGTATTTAAAATATCATTTGTGTGTTTAATTGTTTGTCTTATTTGGCTCTTCTTTATTTCGTCTGAAGAATATTATTTTAATAGAAATTCTATGTCTTAAAACTATTGTAAATTTCTTCGGCATTCCAGAAAATAGAACTGAATAGGTATTGTTGCATTGAGTCGAGGGTTTTTATAAAGATTGAAAACAATAATTTATTTAAACATAATTTCATTGTAGAGACTTTGATATTGTAACGATATTTTTATTACAATAGACGATGTTTCATACATGTACTTATTTTTGTAAATGTACCAATTAACTCGAAAATAGCTAGTAAAATGTTGAACATTTCATGTTGGTTTTCATATTCGAGTTCAGCAATCCAAAAAATCCTATTAGGTATAAGTGTATTACTCAGGTCCGTTCAAGAGAAAAATTTAAATGTGTGGCTTATTGAATCCAGATTATTTATTTTAGCAGATAAAAAGTAGTTTATTCTTTCCGCTGTTGAGTGCTATATAAATATATACAATTTAATTCAAATCCAATAAAAGGCTTAAGAGTTATAGTGAAATAAAATCGTTGTAAACATGTAAATTTTCCATAACAAGATGATTTTTGCGATAAAAAATAAATACAAATATACATACAAATACAATACAGTGAAACAAGGCCTTCTTCAATTCCTCTTAGCTGAAAACTTTGTCAAGGTACATCCAAAATTAGCCCAATTGCCAGCAAACATTTTAACTAACTTCTTGAAAATTCAGCTGTGGTGTTATATATTTCTTTCACTTTTTGTTCACCTTCAGTTTTTCAATACAATGCAAATGCACTCATTTCTTTTAAAAGCGAATGCAGTGGATACCCTCATTGACCTTCAGCAATGTCACACTTGGAAAATTTCACCCCATATGCTATAAGATTGATGAACAGAAACCAGTGTAAAGTGGAGAAAGGAGCTTTGTGCTTTTTATAGTATGGCTCCTTCTTTTCTTGTGCTCTACTTGCAAGGCAGCTTCTCTAGGGCTCTTAGAAGAAATAAGGGAGCCTTGCACATTTATAACGCCAACACCACACCAATCGATTCTACATGACCTTAAATCTGGTACCACTATGTACTGCGGTTGATTATACATTACAAATGCAAAGAGTCACCCTGTCCCGCGTCGTCCGCTCTTTACGTCGAGTAGGCTTACAAAATCCCGGGCTCAGAGTGGCAGAATGAAATCCCTGCGCCGCTTTTCTTTGCTCAAGTATTTGAAACGTACTCATGTGGAGGGAAATAAATTGTGTTATGTCGTTTCGGCAATTTTGGTATACATTTGCGCTTTTTATAGACAAAAATAATTCCATTTTAATTTTACTTTTATATTTTTTTTTCTCATTATTTAAAAGACATTTGCCAAAGTAATAAAGCGTGAAACGTAAAAGAAGCTTCCAGGCACTTGAACAAAATTATATTCCTTTTGCTTTGTTGTTTACGAAATTTTTACTTATGCTTTTACTCAAATTTAATTGCGATGTGAGGAAAATATCACAGACGAGAAAAACAAACAATGTCTTATCATGAATCCCTAGAAATAAATCAATTTCGAACAGAGTCGCAGAAACATTGAATTAATGAGTCCTTTTTGTGAAAGGAAGACGGAGTAATAAGCACAAATAATTTAACAGAGAACTTTGTTTTGATTAAACAATACTCGAGTTGGCTCATTTTATTTCTATCGTTGGTATGTTTGTATTGTATTGTATTGTATATACATTTTCTTAAATCCTACACCTTAAAGTGTTTAATATTTGTGTTGGCAGAATATAAATTGGGCTTAATCAATCTTTGTAGGGTATGCTTATTTTCATTTAAACATATGTATAATACGTCTTTTGTTAATTTTGGTAGGTATTTACAAATTTAATTTAAAATTTTGAAAAATAAAAGTATGCCAGTCATTTTCCTGACTTTGTTGAATATGAAATTATACATATTAACAACTTCAGTGAAACCGGCCTAAGAGGTATTTGTAATTAATGCCATTTTTAATTTTATGTTGTATATTCCTCTGATAACATGAAATGATTTGCACAATTCTTGTGATACATACGTATGTATTTGTTTGGTATTACCAAATGCTGCTCATGTTAATGACTTTTTTCTTTAAAATTAATATTTAAAAAAATTAAAAACGTGTACTAGACTAGCTTAATATTTCATTGTCATCAGATTTACATAGGTATGCAAAGTTTCAGGTTATTTAAACACCGGAAAGTGGCTAAAAATTAACTTACAAGATTTCACAACACACACAGATGAGGTTAAATAAAAGCTTCTATAATAAGACAAAATTTAAGAATTTTTCTATAAATGTGGATAAGATATTTTTTCAACTACACATTTGTTATTAAAAAATAAATATATTAAACCAGTTATAGTAATTAGGTGGTCCAAAACATCTGCAAAATAAATGCGTAAAAGATAAACAAGGGCAATCTTATTTTGTAGTCAAAATGTACCCAATCATTTTTTATTGCATTTTAAAAAAACCTATCTAAATTCATCCCACTCAATATCTATGTACCTAATACAAATTTTGCGTACAGTTTTCACTCTACGGATGGGATTCCGGAAAAATTATTTGTCAAAAAATCTCATCATATCTGCATTTTGGGTCACAATTCCTAGTTGGCAAAAATTGGTATTGTTGGATTATTAATATATAGGGTACACTGTTAATATAAGTACAATGGGGAACTAAACTCTCTTTGCTTCGTTCACAGGTTTGATCTTAGAAGTCTGAAATTTTGATAAAATTAGTGTTAGTTGTAGAATTATTGAAAACATTGGCTAGCCTATGGGATTGAGGATTATAAGCAGTTTTTTGTTATTTGTTCCAAAAAGGCTTAAAATTAAGATAAGGTGTTAAAAAATACCATGCAATGACACGGTCTTGTGGAATACTGTACACCGAAAGAAAAAATAGCAATACTAACTAATCTTTTGTTGATTATCAGCCAATTAATTGAATTAGTTGTTATAACAATTTAAAGTAGTGCAATCAACTAAAATAGTTGGGAAACTAACTAATTTTGTAAATGTTTTTCTCACTGTTTTAGATCTATCAACTAATTTAATTAATTGGCTGAAAAAATAGTTAATTTTGCTGCTCTTTTTCTTTCAGTGTACCTATGTCTTACGAAAAAATGTAAGAAAGTGAACAAAACTCAACCTTTTGGCACGCTACAATAGTCGTAAAAGTTCCATCACTTCTCCAATTCTTCAAATTTCTTAAGACAATGTTGTGTAGATTACATACATAAATATGTATATATTTTTAAAAAATCGCAAGAGCAGCTATGTAATTTAAATTAAAAATCATAAAAAAAAGATAATAATAAACATTTCATAAATAGTCCATTGCACGTAACCTCTCATTACCTTTTCCATTACGACATATGTACCTACACAAGTTCAAGTTTACTTTAACTCAAGCTAAGTGATTGATGTTTCATCTGAATCCAATCAGTGCACTCGTCGCCCCATTTAATTGGAATTTTTTAAGTAAATCAAGTCGCAATCTGGCGCAACATAGAAATCATAGAATTTCGTTTCAGAGTTCTAATCAATTATGCGAACTATTAAGTAAAGGGGTTGCAAGAAAAAAACAAAAAAAATACAATACAATACGGAATAAATAAACAAAAACCAATGGGCAGTAAATCATCGCGACAATTACGTAAAAGCGTTTAAAACAATAAAACACTCCACCGCCGCATCAGTGAGAATTTTTGGTAAAAAAAAAAATTTTAATGATTTACGTGCAAATTAAAAGTTGGTCGTGGGCATCTTAGAGCTCCTCGTGCGAGCATATAAAGGGTCTACCCCACATCCCCCCACTGGTACATAGGGCTAGAAAAGTTTCCCCAGCGCAGATGGGATAAAAGGGCAACATGATAACAAATGGCAACACTCCAGAATCAGGCCAGCATCAACCTTACATTATTTAATGTTTGGGAGCAAAAATGGAGCAGAAATTTTCCCAAAGTAAAGCTCCCCCGATGCTCGCGGCCAGCCCACCTTGCCTCATGGCTGACGCTGTTGTCGGTGTCGGCCGGAGGAGCGCCCCAGCTCAGAACGGCAGCATTCATTTTTGTATGTTTTTTTTTTCTTTTTTATACCCACAAAACAGTGGGGCACCCAACCTCATGCACTACCCTACTTTTTCCATGGGACAGCTGTAGAGGCTGCTCCGCGGCTGTTCCGTTACACCACCCAAACACGAGCCCGAGAAGCTTCCCAAGTTGTAAACATTGGCTCGCATAGAGCAGTGACGTCACAGCTTGCGCGCTTTACGTCACGGACTATCAAATTGAATATATAGTCCCACAAAACACGAAATGAGGGTATGACGGGGAGCATAAACTGAGAGGAGTTTGAGATTGGTTATGTAAAATTGAGCGTTTTACATAGAAAAGCACTCTATGGAATGGGTTTTAGCGGGCGGCAGAGAAGGGAAAAGGGGAGGGGGTTAATATAGAAGCTTCTATACCCGAATTGAGCTTGAGCTCATATCAGTCACCACCCCGCACACCCAGCCCAGGTGTTGTTTTATGTACACATGTACCGTAAAGAAAATGCGAAGCTCCCGTTCTCTATCTCCACGTAAAAGCTTTCTGTAGAGACTGTTAAGTCTATGGGTCGAACTGGTGCGAAAGCTTCTTCAATACTAAACCGTCAACGGAACGCAGCGCACGCCATTCACATTCTCTCGGTGTTATTTAATATTTAATAAAAAAAAAAAAGTATAATAGAGGAACCCTTTCAAAGTCTTAAGACTCAAAAGTTTTTTTCAAAAAATATATATATATAAATACAAATAAATAAAAGAAAGTGTGCAGTCCGCTTCTAAAGTCTAACCTGTAAATTACCTGGCTCCCGTAAAAATACCGCAAGATACTACCAACCAATAAAATACTACTAAAGAAAGTATAGTGTGCAGTGGTGCAGTTCCGTTTATTTATTTTTTTTTGTTTTATTATAACCAACCGAGTTGTATTTTGCGATTGCGAAAAGAAGATTGGTTTCGGCAGAAGAGGACCACCCCACCAGGTATCATCATCAAACTCCGGAGCAATCTAGTTAAAGTCTAAATCGACAATCTAGACGAGTTAGACGACAACGACAACCTTCTTCCGCTGTAGTGCGCTATATAATATTAATATTTTTTTATTTTTTTGGACTAATTCGCTCCAGACTTCAAGATAATTTAAATCGACCTTTTAAAGTAAAAAGGAACAGGCAAATCAACCCGCCCGTTCGCCCGATTTCGAATAAATTCCCATTTCCCTCCCCAACAGATGAGGAGCAAAAATTCAGCGAATCTTAAATAAAAAAGTAATAATAACATACAGCCTGTACGATAAAGTCCTGCACCTTTTTGGATATTCGACATTAATAGTCTTAGGCAACAATACTACGTTTAGTAAGAAGTAAATCTTTTTGTATTTTTCTACTTTTATAACGAACTCTGTTCTCATCGCGAAAGTGAAACTCAACAACGTAACTTGAGTTTTTGAGTGTAAAAAAAAAAAATAAAATAAATTTGCGTGTTTATGTTACTTTTGTGACCGAAATATAGCCCTTGTCGTATTATATACATAAATATCTAGATACAGCCTTAAAACGACACTCAGCTGATTCTAGTTAATTTTCGAATGTGCTAACAAGCCCTAAAAGTGTAAATAGTGCTTGTGCTTAAAATATTTTTAATAAAACTGACCGAAAATTCCGGTATTTAGGTCTTATTAAAAAACATCGCAAAATCACCCTGTGACTTTAATAAAAAAAAAGTAAAAATTTATATGATACTATATATAAATCGGGGTGTTGCAATTGATTAATTAATTAATTAATTGGACGGGGTGAGGAAAAGGTCGAGAGTGCACATCAAGTGATAGAAAAGAAAAAAAAAACTCTCAGTTGTTGTGATCCACCCTGAAAAAGAGCTTTTCAGGTCACCTACATCCACTGCGGAGGAGAGACGAAGTAGAAAGAAGAAGAAAATAATAATAAAATAAAAACGGTGCCATCGCCGTGCCCCAAAAATAAGAAAAAACTCCATAGAGAGCACCTCTACAGAGTGAAGAAACAATATCTTTTCGGAAAAGAGCCAGTGAAGGCATCTTCTCATCATCTTCATCTAAAGGAGCGTGGTATAGCGGACAAAAGAAAATATAACAGAAATTAGAAAAAAAAACAGTGCGCACCCGCTAGATAGAAACTGTATTTTCGCGTTTACAACAGAAAAATCCACCTTGTTCCGATCCTCGCCGCCTTCTTCCAACTGTACAGCTGCGGTGGTGGTGCCCCCGAATCGACGAAACCCGAGAACACACCACCAACAAAAACAACTCCACCACACCACCCCACTGGGGGTTCTTGCTCAACACTCAACAGTCGTGGCCCATTCGCCCGAGTTCTGATCCAGCTAGGGGTGAGTTTCCTACGTATTCCTTATTTTTATATTATTTTTTATTTTTTTTCGGGGAATATTACTTAAAATTAGCTCCTCCAGGATGTCTTATTATTCCCTTTTCAAAAAGAAGGGAAGAACATTTTTCTAACACACTCACCACGGGAGTCATAGTGTTTTTCAACAGAGCGTAGGGGCTCCGCTCAGAGGAGCCTCCCGGTTTGGGGGTGGCTTTTTGTACATAGGTGAGGTGTATACGAAAGGGCTCCCGAGTCCCGACTCTGGGGCGAGCGCAAATCCACAACACATGGCATGTTTCCCTCAGGACTTTATGTAGGTTTCGCATACCCTGGTAATGGGCTAAATAGGTCAATGGGGGTAAGCTCGATGGGTTGACGATGGCGTCGTGCACTAGTTAGCTTTCTGGAAACCAACAGGAGCAGCTTTGTTCCTTATTTTAAATATGGAACTCTCCCGATGTCGGGAACTCAAAATTTATTGGGTTATGGGGTCCAGTCATTTTTTACCCCCCAAACCCCTTCCCACACTCCGTTTCTCCTCATTTCTGTTTGATACTTCAGACAGACATATAACCTCTGGAGCGTACTGAATTTTTCTGAAATTCCATGAAAATGGGAACGAACTTTTCCGGAAATCGTTAAAAGCGATATAAACCTTTAAGCAGTCAGAAAAATAGAGTTTTTCTCTTATTTTTTTATGAGGAATATTCCAGCTAGAATAGACAATGAGAAAACTTGGAACTAAAGATATTTTATGTAAAATCTATGTTAGTATAAGAGATGAAAATTTGAAATGATCTACACTTTTATTAGTTTCTCTATTATTTGTTTTCCTTCATGGAAATTTTAGTCTATAAATTAAAGTTTTCATTTCTCTATTTCATGCACACTCAATTATGCTTTTACGCGATAGATACGTTCCCAAAAAAATTCGCGTAAAAAAAAGTCGCGTAAAAAAAAGTCGCGTAAAAAAGGTACGGTACGGTATCTATCTAAAAGAAGGGGATTGATATACGAATTCATCGTTTTAAATTTGCTTTTATTTGAAACTTTAATAATAATAAATTATAATTTTAGATATTTACTTTATTATTTACTTTTAATTGCTGTCACTTCCTAGTAATATACGCATTCATTTATGAAAGACATGAATAATTTCTTGGACCGCGTTAAATTAAATTAAATCGTGTAAAAAGGGGATGAAGTAGGTTTTTTAATAGCGTCAAATTCTAGCGTATTTTTTTTTTAATTTGCTATCTGAATCAGATTAGATAGTAAATTTTTCATGGAATTATATTTTACAAATCGTAACGTACCTACATCAAGATTTTAGAATGTGGGAAAAGTGCATCATATTGTTATGATATTTACCAATCCAAACTTCAGAGTTTGTTGCTTGGCCCATTATTCAAATTATTGTTTCTTATAAATTCTCTAAAAAATATGGTATACATATATATACCCCACTAGAGTTGTACAGTATTATTTTTAAATTAAAAAATTTTGCATTTTGTATACATGCTATTATAATTTAGTTATGTATGTACCTACTTGGATTTATTGAAATAAAATTCTGGAATGTGTAACAAAAGTGCATTAAAATAATTTGAAATTAAAGAAAAGACAAATTCATTTTATGGGTGCAATTCGTAATATAGAAATTGGAACATAAATTTTTATTGTCAATTATTCTGTTTATCTTTTATTACAGTACGAAGTTGCAGCTTAAGGATTGCTGGCGCCATCCATGAATATTTATACGAAATAAAATTTTCATTTAATTTCAATTCGATCGCTTATAGTTTAACTATGAACTTGTTGAAAAATTAAATTTTAAATAAGATATTATAGTTAGAAATTTGTTTTCTTTACTTAATTTTTTACGTTGCAAAAATAAATTCATAAATTTGCATGTAAAAATCGTTCATAACACGCGACTTCTTTATTTCCACGAACAATGCGAAAAAAGAACTTTGAATTAAGTATTTGAACAGCATTTTAGAATAAACGTTGGGAAAAAATTCGTTGTTCGATAATTTTCTATTCTAAAAAAACCAAAGCTAAATAGAAGCCAGAAGTGCCAGACGAATTTCGAATGAGGTAACATATATTTTTAATAGCACATGCCACTTAATTTCCGGCAATTTTTATGTCGGCAGCTTCTTAAGAATTGCCCGTGAACTCTACCAAAACACTCTAAGGTGGACAAGAATTTTTTTTTTTATAATTAAGGACAAGCGGGGAAGATATTTATACGTTTATACAATTTGGCACAAATTTAACGAAAAAGCCATAAATTGTGCATTCTCATCCCTCCGAAAAAAGAAAAATCGACAAACAGACAAAGAAAACATATTATATTCATGATTTAAGTGTTGATATTTTTTTTGTGTCATCGAAATTGCCAACGATTTGGCACCGAGGTAGGCCAATAATTTTTATTTTCATTGAAATATTTTTCACAATAATTCACACGAGAAGATCATTGAAGCAAATCATTGCCATCAATAAAACATGTTAAATAGGTTGGCGTTAGAAGTTATCTTTCCGATCTTCGATCTTGTCTCGCTAATATTAAATTGCTAAAAAACAAAATTTTATGTTTCTTTGTTCCTCTATATAGTTCTAATGAATTAACCAATTTCGACACGGTTTTCTCCATATAAAAACAAATGTCTTTGAGATGGTTATTAATTAATTAGAAACAGTATTTGTTGAAGGTTGACACATTTTAGACTTTCAACACGTTTGGGTTAATACTATTAGAGTTTATAAGTCGCTTCGAGGATTGACTACGTGCATAAAGCATGTGATCATTAGCATAAATATAAGTGAAAATTACTAAAGTACGTATGTTAAAATTCTATCGCATTTGTCAGGTTTCAGATAGCAAAAATTTCCTACAAGTCATTATGCCTAAGTGATACGTGTAAATGAATTCGTGTAAATCAAATATTTTTCTCTAATACAGAAAAGTGTGCTTATCGATTGAGTGACTTATTTCTATGCGTTCTAAATTTCCCACAGCTGAAGGCTCGAAAAGAATGCGCCGAAATGGAAAGTAAATATAAATTTTTCCTTCAAAATTCACGGGTTTCTGTTAACTACGTTCGCGGTAGGAGTGTAATTGGTGTCGATAATTCGGGTGCGAAAACAACATAAGCATAAAAGCCGGACTCGCATAATCGCATAGAACTAGCGAGCCCAACTAGTCGGCACTGAAGGTCTAGAGTAAAACTTATTTCTATTACTCGTTCAAGGCCTTCTTCAACTTATGATTGACTAAATCCGCTGTTGCTGTTGCTGTTGCATAACGCCCTACGGCGTAGAGGCGTTCACACATGAATAACTATGGCTTCTACGGGTCGTGTAGAGCGGCGTGGAGCTCCATAGGCGTGCTTATCGCACCATTTGTTTACGGCATTGGAACTACATCCAACAAAAACATTTTATTTACTGGATATTCTTGGAATACTTCTCGAGAAGTTGTTTTCTTCTCCTTGCCGTAGAGAATTCTTTTTTTTTCTACTTATTCTTCTTATTATTTTCTGCATTTGCACGTCTTACGAATGAAGGAGCTCCTGTAAGAAGGTGTTTTTGTTATGATTTTAAAATTGATTTTCCCCGGAGAAGTTTTGTAATAAAAATTTCAAAATCAAGCAAACTTGAGGTATACAATAAATTTCTTCGGATTCTTGAAAAGTTGCAATTTTATGAATATTTTCGTAATGAGTGGGTGTATGTATGATACATAAAATTAAATTGTTTTTAAATTGTAGTCAGTTGGGATTTCCCCCCAAGGCACAGTATAACATCACGTTTTATAAAAACATCGTACATACCAAAGTCATATGCAAACAAGTTTAAGGTAATTATATTATTCTTCCTTTTACTTTTCATAAAAACTTATTACAACACCCAACAGAATTTCAATATCATTACATTTCATTCACGTATATCGAATATATCAATTAAATTCTAAATAAATCATAGCTGGCGTAGTAAAAGGGGCGTATTTCAAGCACGTGCGCACAAAAGATATGCTGACATTTCTAAATCCTCTTATCACTTAATTGTCTTTAATTACAAACTATATATTGTAGAACGTACGACGAAATGTGTTAAAGTATGATGTACGAACGATTTACACAAAACTTTATCTTTAGATTATTTACTGAACAGGCACTAGACACTTTAACTTTGTGTCGCAATCTTAAAATTTGCGTGATTCGCGATAAAGATAGAATGGGAAGGTGTGCAGCTATATAGTGAAATTTATTACCACTAAAAGTCATAAAAGATCTGGGGATTTTTGCTTCACTTGCCTCTTAAATGATTTTTTAAATGAAGTAAGGTATCTACAACATTTGTACTTTTAGTTATTTTGAAGAATTGTAGATAAAACTGGAAGATTTTCTTATTTGAATATTGTTTAAATTAAATTTGAATTTCAAATTTGTTCTTTATTTTAAGAATTAAAAAAAATATATTTTCAAGAACTATTAATGAAGCGATTAATATAAGTTTTTGATGATTCTTTTTTATACAAATCGTAATTGTTTATCGATCGTAAAAATC
Organism: Machimus rusticus; assembly: GCA_951509405.1. Taxonomy (NCBI): domain Eukaryota; kingdom Metazoa; phylum Arthropoda; class Insecta; order Diptera; family Asilidae; genus Machimus; species Machimus rusticus. Next base: position 4,083,508 of record OX608051.1, read on the forward strand.
GTGTATACTTCAGTAGTTAATCCATCTTAGAAGCTATACATTTCAAATTTCAAATCAATTAGGTAAACATTCTTTGAGTTCTACATCCGGCCTTTCAAAAACGTAAACTCTTGATAAATACCTATATACATTTAAAGTGTGAAAATGTAAACACATGAAATTTAGAATTAAAATAAAATAGAGGCTTGCTTGATTTACGAGTATATATCTTAGAAGAAACAGATATTGCCCCTTAATTATGTAAAATAACATTCATTCATGTTAAAAAAGGTAAATCAGAAAAGTACTCATTCCTGAAGTTCCAATTTATTAATATAAATAAAATACGAAATTTGGTGCATGACATTTTCTACCTTTTTCTCAAAAAAGTCATGTGATAAAACATTTTCAATTTCGGATTTTCAAGCTCCGAAATATTAATTCTACTCATTTCGATCTCGTAAAAAACTAACAAATTTTAACATCGATTTAGTAATAAAGAGTATTTTTATAGAAAAGCTGAAACTAAAAGTTAGTATATTTGTTTCGACAAAAAAGCGGAATTTAACCCTTTTTAGTCATTCTGGGTAAATTTCACTGCAGTGGGTTTTCAACCTAAAATATGTCACGCAAACTTAAAGAAAATAAGACCTAAAATAAAATCGAACCTTTAACTATAAATTTTCAAAATATTCGTTCGAATAAAAACCTTAGTGCAACATTCGAGATAAGTCTTTAGTAAAAATTTCTACGTTCATATTGTAAAATAAATATAATAGGTACACAAAATTTTTACGTGCAGAATTCTTTTTTCATATTTTTTGTTAGTTGAAAAATTTTTTATTCCAATTTAAAGTTGTTGGGTGAATTTTACCCAGTGTGACTAAGCCGTAATTTTAATAATAATTGGAAAGCTTGGAGTATGTAAGAAAAGGCCTAATTAATGACTTTGTTTACGCAGAAAATTTTCTGCAAAAGATTGTGTTTGTATCGCACCCTCGCTTCTCGAATTAATTTCGATAAAATATGAAATCTACTTCGAGAACAAGACTAAATTTATCGAGGCTCAAGGAGATCGCTATTCCCTTCACCTATTTATATAATTTTCTTTGAATAAAATTCAGCAGCCGTGAAGCTCGGAAATTCTTTTTACCTCCATACATTCGCGCACTTTACAAATTGTAAATTTAAGCCCCCCTTTCCTGCCCGCTGTCGTCATCCCGTCTTATGAGCATTATACAAACAGTCATGGAAATCGGTCTGCGATTACAATTACAATTTGCTCGTATTTCTGGCGAGGAAGGTCGGGGGCACGTGACGTTGCTGCTGATTGTGAAATTAATAAAACAATTCAATTTTTATACAAAAATATGATTGTCGCAATTTGTGATTTGTGCTTTCAAACCTAGACAGACAGACCCGATCTCTCGGTAATTTAAGACTAATTTGTCCCGGTCGGGGCACGAGGCCGCCGATGGAAGGTTTTCTCATAAACGCAAGTAAATATACATTCATTATATACAATATATAAAAATTTACATATAGATAGATACTTCTGGACGGCAGATTCCGTTCATGGAAAATTATATTCAATTGCTGGAATATGGCATTGAGCTCGATTTCTGGCTTCATACAAAAATTGTTTGCCGGTATAAAAACGAAATTTTTCCACAATTATCGCAATTTGTCCAGATAAATCAATGAAAGTTAAGTTGGCGGATGGCGAGGGGCCCCAATCCGTGATGGGGCTGCGGTGGCCCCCGCTCACCGGACAGTGTCCAGTGAGACGTTTTGGCCGCACACTCGCAGCCCGTCGCGTAGCAAAGTAATTCTCCACTGGCCGGAAAAGGAAGCCACTAAACACTGGAACTTAATAAACAATGGCTGCGACACTAGATTAGATATGTGACGCAACAATAATTTTTAGCACGGTTCATTCCCGTGCACGTAGTCGCGGTATGTCGCGCTCTAGTCAGTGTAGTTGCTTCTGCCTGCAACTAGACTCTAGAGGCTAGAGTAAATCCATGTGATTTTGGAGGTCGCGGCTTGCAGACGCTCGTCAAGATACTTAGAATCGATAAAACGTGGAATATTCAGGAACTCACAGTCCGGTCCCACTGCCGCAAGTCGCAGCAGATTTATATCGGATCTAATCGTTTCGAATCGCGAATGTTTACTAGCAACCGCTCGATTAATTGGAAATAAATTCTATCGTGCGGCTGCGGCCAAAGCAACTGACGGTTTTATTCGCATCGATCTCACTGATATCGTTTACGGAACGTCTCCGGTGATTTACCCGCAGTCTTTGACTTTAATCATTAGAAATAAATTGCACGGGTTGATTTCTGAACGCAACCACTCGATTAATTAATGATTACAAAAGGGGCATCTTTCTTTTCAGTTTTGTAAGTTTGTTTACTTAAAATTCATTGGAATTCTTTTGATCGTATGAATATTGAATAATTGGTTTTAGGAAAAATATAAAAATGCATAAATTTTAACGATATGATATCATCAAATACATATACATATAAATTTAAAAACAAGTTAAAAATAATTAATTAAAAATGAGGCAACATTTAGATCAAAGAAAATAATATACTAAAACTTGTAGGTACTAAATCGACTAAATAATATATGAAATATGAATATGAAAGTTTACAAAACAATTAAGGAATTACATTGAATTGAAATTCAAAATTTCAAATATGTATAAATTTTTTGGAGCTCCATACTATAATGGTGTTCGTCTGTCACGTATGTTTGTTTTTTAGGAACGGGACCCTCAGTGCGCGAATCCAACTCGCATTTAGTTGTTTTTTTCTCAAAACTCACAAGGTTTTGAGCGTTAAAAGAATTAAATGTCTTACATATTCCAAAACTAGTTTAAGTTCATTTCATGAGAATTAGTTTACGATAACAGGAAAACGATATAAATTAATTTCACGCAAGAATTTTGACGAATTACCCAAAACTATTGTCATGCGAAAAACTAAATCAAATTTAGTAAATTCGATAAAAGTAACGTTGACATTGAAAATCGTTTCGTCAAAGTTTGGAAGGAATTATCTTGGCAAAATAATGGTATACTATCGAATCAGTCAGAGTAGCTATTACTTAATTTTAGATGGTTTTGTATATAGGTGCCCCAGGTGACATTCAAAAATTCAAACAAATAAAATGAAAATCCTTTTCAATGCCAAAAAAATATAAAAAATAAACTAAATAAAGGAAAAAGCGTATTTTGTTCTTCGGACTCCCGGGAAACAGTGGCTAAGAATATATCCAAAATAACCTTTCCAATGTTGAAAGAACAATATTCATAAAATGGGTTTACGAGCGACTCATCGTAAAGTAATTACGTATCTCTCCGGAATTTAGCAAAAATGTATGAGGCAAAAATATGAAATAAACAAGGCCCCTTCAAGTGGGTGCGCGGAATGTCATAGCCAACGCCAATAGATCTCATCTCGCGGAATGAGTCCAACTTTTTGGGATCTTCTATTTATTCACGCTAAAGATTTTCAAATTATTTTTTTTTCTTTCTATTTTTCTTCATCTGGATGATAAATTTAGCCGCGAAAATTTTACTCAGTCCAAATGATGTTCGAAGAATTATGACGTCAATATAATGAAGTCAACATGTGACTTGTGGCAATTTTGTACGTCAAAGCAAAACAATTGCGCAAACAAATTTTATAGCGTGAATTTTACGCCACAAATGTGTGTTTCATGCGGTCGCCATCATTTGCAGTATTTTCTTCGACATAAAGATTGGGGGTTGAGCAGAGGCCGTACAAAGTTAGATCTGCAAAACAGCGCCGGCAATTGTTAAAGAAAAGTCCGGCTGATCTTAAGATCTGAAGAGGTTCAAATGGCTTTGTGTAGGCGCTAGTCAGTTCGAACTAGTTCAAACAAATCATGTCTGGTGCAAAACTTTATAATTTTGGATGAGATCTAGAGAATCAAACAATTGGTCTAGAAAGCGCATTTCACATTCATATCAGCTACGCCAGCATCTTAATTCTAGCGTTTAAAGTCTAGCTAAGGCAGCTTTCAGAAGTCAATTGAAGGGTTGCATGATAAAAAAAAATGTCGACATCTCTGCACGATCTCATCTCACATATATGAAATGAATGTGATCGCCAGACGCGATCTTCAAATGTCTGAGTGCGCGTGTATCTGCCAGAATGAAAGCGAGGTACAATTCTTGGTTTTTCTGTTTGCATAAACAAATGCCATTGATTATGAGTAACTTGGAGTATTTCAACGTTTGGTATTCAAATTTTTTTTTGAATTTTGGAAATGATCCAAAGTACAAAAAAGAAACGTATGTGTTGTTTTCATCCCCATAAACACATGCTATTCTAATTCCTTTACAAATGCTATTAGAAGCCGGCGCTATTTCGGAAATGAGAAATAATGTCAAACAAGATCACATCAAGTCAACGAAATATCCCTGATGATTGATCTACAGCAACAATTTTAGCAAATGTGCTAACAAATTTTTGCGAACATTTTTAGTTGATACGGATCTATTTACTGCGGAGTTATGAGGAGTGTGCATCTACTTTTTTTTTAGAATCCATGTGTTCTAAATGACAGCTTTACTTTATTACTCTTTGTAGACGAAATATCTACTTTATATTTATGTATATGTTTTCAAAGATTTTTGAATATAAACATTTTAAAGATCTTTCTTCGTTTATTATAAGCAAAAATTGTCCTTTTAGTTACCAGTACTACCACAAAATACATATATGGTATAATATATATATAATATATGGCTGTCTCAGGACTGGCCACAGGAAGATTTAATTTATTTTTTACTTTCTTAAGAATCCTTTAAAACGTTGATAATCGACCATAGCAATGTCTTTATGACTTTGAAAGCTTGAATAGTCTATGTACATATTATGAAATAATCAATCAAGTGCTAACTTGCTTATGCAACTTTGTTGAATCATCATAACCTCTTCTCGCTATTTAAATATCAATTTAAAAATATAATGCCAATTTATTTTAAAACAATATGGAAAAGAGATTGAGTTTGAGGTCTTCTAGCGTATTTTGAGAATACTTTGTAGGAGTGTTCGCTTAGGGTGAAAAGTGACGAGTATGCAAGGAACAAAAAAATAATTTTTCGGTCACTTGTTTTTCCGAAGATGTTCTTAACTGGAAATTTCGAAAATTTATATATTTTGCCGGCGCTATAGACTAGCAAATGGTATAAATACTTTAAATTAAAGACATTTCCACTTTTTCATTCTAAAAAATTCTTCTGGAAACATTTTTAATTAAGATATTCCACCAATTTTGTCAAAAGTTTGCGGAAGCACGGAGAAATTGTTGCGAAAAATTACTAATTTTTAGAATTTGAAAGTTAAATATCTCAGGAAATATAAGTGACTGGTAAACATTCTTTTTACATATCGTCACATTTGAACCTAAATGGACATTCCTACAAAGTTTCATCAAAATCCGTAAGCTTTTCAACTAATTTAAGAAGGAAATTGGCCCTGCCTTTTCGAGACTAGCAAACAATTATTAAAGTTATTAATTTTCAGAATACAGTGCACAAACATATAAAGTGCCACTCTTAAAGGGTTTCATTAAGGGTTAAATGTGTTTTTATATCCTCAAAGCACCGAAAAATAAATGTATAATACAAAAGTTTTCCTCAAAAAAGAATTTCATGGCAGAAGGCAAGGAATATACCAGTTTTGCATTCTTTAAATGAGTTTTCACCACCCAGTGTGACCTCAAAACGTGAGAGCCTGGTTAAAAGCCTGATTCTCATTTTTATTTAAAACAAACGAACACGGGGGCATTGTTTTCGAGTGTGGGAAACTAGATCAAAAACATTTGTGTTTCACCCATTTGTGCCCATCATCTCCCACCATCGACATAATCATTCAGTCTGCCCTGCTTTTATTTTTACATACTAACATACTTATATTTTGAACTGATTTTTATTGTATTTTCATGAGATTTTGTCGTTTCGAGACTTCCTTGTCATTAAAATAGTTAAATAAAAATTTAAAACAAAATCAATATGATTCTCCTTGAAAATGCTAAAAGCAGTTCGGGTAAATCGATAGACGTTGTCTTTTTTCATGAAGAAGCTCTAAATACATAAACTTGCGACACAGAATGGAATATCGATTTTCTGGTATATCAGGGCAAAGCATATTGCCGCACTACATTCAGAAAATTTAGCGTAAATTATGCGCATTTCATGATAACATATCTTTGTGCATGGTGTTCTGCTCCAATTTTCATTCTGTGCATGATACCGAACTCAAAACTACTGGAAGGGTTTTGAATTTCCAATTAGGCAATAACTAGAAATCTACTGAATTGTATTTTAATCAAATTTCATTTCCTATCTCTCAATCACTAATTTGAATCTGTCTGTTTACAGGAAAGCCGCTCAGTTTTATGCTGTTTCGGTAAGTTGTCATATGTAGTTAAAAATAAGCAAACTACCTTCACAATTTTATTTTAAAGAGTAGCATGTCACCAAACATACAATATATTTTTGATTATCAGAAAAGTATAAATTGCGTCACTGTGACGATAACTTATCTAAAATTGTCGTTATCTTCGCTAAAAACATGACAGGTAAGATGAGAAATTGCGCTACCGGAACTACATTACACAAAATACGTAAGAACTGTGAAACTTTTTATGACGGCCACTGTATCTAATTGTTCATCTAATGCAATAAACTTGATTACAATTTCATCATATTATGCGTAAATTAAATTAGATGTGAGTAATGTTTTGATCGATGCACTCATTAATTACCACCCGGAATTTCCATTCATGCGTTTGATAAAATGTTTAAATGGATCCGATAATATTATCAATATAATTTAGCATTTTGGAATAACCATTACTAATTTATTAGGAATATTTATAATCAAATATTATTTATTGCATTTATTTTTATGGTTCTTTAAAAATGTCCATTGTTTTATCCTTACGGCCCAATTTATTGTATTCAAGGAAAAAATAATAACAAAACAGCAACTTAGTATTAGCAAAGGTTAGCAATTTTATATCAAAGGTAGATAATGAAAAGGTTCATAAAATTGACGCATTTCAATTTTTCTCATTTAATATCCTAATCGAAAAATATCGGAATTTCCAATTAATTCGGCTATCCTAAACGTTATTACACTTAAGCCCTAAAGTTTCATCATATTTTTTTTATTGTACCTACATATATAAAGTTTTTTATCACCATGTCAGAATTACTAACTAAAGCAGTGCGAAAACCAAGGTACTTCACCGATTTACATAAAAAATATCCCTCCTTATCTAATTGTTGTGTCATTAAGGGCATTATCTTGAATTAGTAAACTAATTAACTTTTATCTTTTTGCGGAATTTTTTGGATTGCTGTAATGTAACATAATCACTATGCTAACTATTTTAACATCGAAACATTTTAAGGGCATTATAATGAAGATATGATGGAAATTAGGTAGTTACGCAACGCCAAGTAAATTTACGTTCATGTCATTCATGCATTTAAAGTTTTTGCGACGAATTTAAAAATAACTTCGCTAACAGTGAAATCAATGGAAGTATTTTTTACTACAAATGAATTTTATAGAGGTTATAAAGTCAAATAATTAACAAACCTCTCATACCACTTTCATACAAACATGTGTACTTGATATCATCATTTCAACTCCAGCATCCTTTCGCAGTTTTTGATAAATGTGTAACATATTTTACACAAAATCAAACTGCTAAGTGCTTACATAATTAAAGATATCATTCCATAAAATAATTAAACCACAAGTTTCAAAAGTTAACCGGCGGGATAAACCTACTTCGCCCCGCTGAAAGACTTAATATGTAGGCCAAATAAAGTTGCCTGCAAACATTTCAAAGTTAGAAGATTAACTTTATACCACATATTTCCTATTTGGCACACCGCATTTCATGTGAATCATATTTTAATTATTCACTAAGGAAACCGAGCAAATTAGGTGCTCACGAATGAATAAAATTGATTTACATATTTTGCATGCATCCCCATTGAAAGATGCACAGATGCATGGTACTGTTAGTGCAGCAGCATGTAGATATGACAAAAAAAAATTATTTTTAAATGGATTTTATTGAAATTTTATCACATTGAACTTAAATAGAAGCCATAACTTTTAAATGTAGGAGTTACTCGTATACATCTCTATAAATATTCCTTTGTTTAAAATGTGAAATCTCTGAAAGTTCTTCACCGCATGTTTTTACACAGCTGCTAACATGACTGCCAGAATTTACGATTTCAAAATTGCGGACTGTCAAATTTTGAAGTTTATGTGATTTCCACTAATTTTAGTACTAAGGGATCCTTGGGGTCGCTGATTTTAACCCGATTGTCAGAATTTACGAAATCAATATGGTGAACTGTCAAATTGTGAAATTTATGCGATTTCCACCAAACTTGGTACTTTGGGGGTTTTCGGGGTCGATCAGAAGAGAATTGAGAAAAAATTCTATTGGCAATATTGCAACACCATGGGTGAAATTTGGCAAATTTTAAATCGGCAAAGTCATATTTTTTTTTTAGGTATAGTTTAGGTTTTATAAGTAGAAATGATGTGAAGTCGCCGCAAATGCAATAACTTTTAATTAGGTTAATTTTTAAGAAAAATTTACTTAAATTTATAACTATGTATTATCCTATTAGGTATAATATTAATTTTATAGTTTTTAGCGGCGATTTTGACCATTCATAAATTGGTAATTTTCATAAAAGTGGTTAATTCCAACAATAATGTATTCTTACTACATAGACTTTGGTGAAATAATGTAGGGATATTATACACATATACATATGTATTTATATATACAAAACTTTAATAACAAAAAATTAGACAAGTTATTAACGACGAAAGACCTAATTTGTTATTTTAAAACTGCATTATTAATTTAAATCATTAAACCCAAACAACATAAGAGCTTTTCAATTAGGTTTACAAGTCTATTAAGTATCTAGCTACATACATTTTAGAATGGTGGCATAACTTTTAGAACAACTTATCTACTTTTATTTGAATTAAGAAAATACACCTGAAAGCACTCAAGAGGCTATTCAGTAAGAAAAACCTTGAGCGATTATTCAAATGTTTTTTCCTGTATAATAGCCGCTCATGACCCACATCGAAACGAAATAATTAATTAGGCGTTTCCTGGCTACTTTCAGAAAAATTGATTGAAAAAAGAGGGAGAAAATAACGAAAACACTCGTTATTTTGTCCCCTTAAAGAATAAGCATTAAAAAAAAAAATACACTCCGAACCGCCCTTGAAAGCGGCAAAGTGTCCAGCCAGCTTTTCTAAAATTAACATATTACTTAACATAGCCACGCTTTACCAGAACTCACCCGGCCATTAAGTACATATAGCCCAGGCGCATAGACGTCGACTCGTGCCAAACCTTACCCACGTAAACGCTATGTGCTGGGCGCTGGGTGCTGGGAAATAATTCATCAAAAAGGCTCAATTCAATATCTCTGGCGCAAGAGTGAAGAGTGCCTCTCGACCTGAGCAGGGTAACAGAGAAGGACACATCTGGAAATGGGAGAAGGATCAATAAAGCTAAAGTAGTTAACCTACTTTTTCTTAGGAAGTGAACCTTCCGAACGTTACATCCATCTTTATAGTACTTAGGCCAGAACCGCTCTGGATGGCCGATCCACCGCCCACCCTTTACTTTACCCACCCAAAAAAACTTTTTCGAAATGGATGGTGTCATCCAGGAATTAAATTTTTTTTTATATATATTTTTTGTTTTGATTATATAGGACCTAGAGGGTCCTTCTACTGAAAATAAATCTTTCTTTTAGAGGATGTGCCTCCTCCATGCATTGATGGCTGATGTCGACTCTCCTGTATTTATAGTTATGGAACAACCGACCAGGACGACGACGACGACTACGACGACGACGTCGACGTCGGTGGGTTCGTCCTGAAAAATCGATAAAATCTGGGACACTGCTCTTAAAACGACAAATTTACGTTTCGTGTACTGAATTACACATACATTTGAATCTCATTGTGTATTTGCACAAAAATGATATCGGAGCTTTTCTATCTATAGATGGCGCAAAAGCTTTTTACGTGGCATAGGGAAATATGCTTACTGTTATGTTGTATATAAAAGAAAACCCACGCCAACAGCTGACTAAAGATATAGGGCTAAAAACCTATATACGTATACATATATGTATATAATTTTTCACGAAAAGCTCAAAACGACGAAATACGTGAGTATTTTGGGTAATATCCTCTGGTGGGCGGGAACGCCCCGATTGTTTATTATCCAACTGAGGGACTATAGGAAGTCGACCCATTAGCACTATGTTGTTGTTATATTAAGTGGGTCTTATCATGATCTCGGTCACAACTTTCATTCAGTATAATCAGGATGAACTACGCAGAAATAGTAAAAAAATGTGTAGCTACGTCAGCGTTAGATATGCGTGTCATTCCTAAAAAACATTTTTTTTTAATATCAAAAGGCACTCCAATTAATATTTTACCTTAATTTATCTCGATAAAAAAAATTATGTCCTCTAGAAATGCGATACAATTCAATTAATGGAATTTATAAATATTATAGGTACAGCTCTAAAAATGTTATATCGTTGTACTTACATATATAACATCTGCGACCTTTTTCCAGTATTTTAGGAAAGTCGTAAACATATTTGCATGTTCCATTACTTTGATAGATTAGCGGTTCGACAGTTAGACCCTTCTACGTTTTTTATTTGGTATGGATATAAAAAAAGAAATCTGACCCAAAGGTAGAAAAAAAATATACACATATGTACATATATATGTATGTATGCAAATGAACAAGGGATGCTGAGCAAATCTCTTTATGAAATATGGCACATTAGATAAATATTGCCTAGATTTGGATGGTATGGCACGATTTTCACGTATGTATGCAATAATGGAAATGGACTTTATGGAAATAAACTGCAATTTATTAAATTTCTATGCCAATATTTGGTTCGGCTACATACAAAAATTGCTTACTCTGCATATAAAAATTATTATACCATAGTAGATTGAGACTGTAAACTGCTCAGCTCTTGTTGCCTTCTCTGTTTTTACTATACTTTATGTGAATTTCAATAACTTTTTATTTTATTATTGAGGAATTCAAGAATATTTAACTATATTCAGCGCTAGAATTTGTAGCATTGTTCATTCATCTATATTAGATAACGTAGGAAACGCTACACTATAATAATGAATTCTTTGGTTGTCCTAAGCAAACTTTTGTTCTATAATCCGAACAATCTGTATTATTTTGGCAGAGAGTTTATTATTTTTAAGGCAAAATATCTCAAATTATGTTATGTTTAACCACTTAGATTGTTGCAATTTAACTACATAATTATATTTATTCGTTTTTTCGCTACTATAAAAAACTTTGATTATTTTTCGACACAGTTTATTTAGTTTTATTTGTAATAATTTTGTACATATTTGAAAAAAAATTTTTTTATTGATTGCAACTTTTTACCAATAACCAAAAGTCCGGCGTAAATCATAAGGTGAATCGAAATTTGGCAATTTTGGCGTCTGTTGTATATTATATTGCAACTCCACTTTTATAAAGCCAAGCCAAACAATACAAATACAAAGTTTTGATCTGAGAAAACAGATGCTCTTTAGCTTTACTTACATTGCAGACTTTGTATGTTAAGAAAAAAAATCTGTCGGCAGAAAACATCTGAAGTTGTATTTTGCACCTTTTGTAATAAGTAGAGATAAAATTTTAAAAGATAAAGGTGATTCATTTGCAACATGTGAAATAAATTAAATAAATCTATAGATTGGACAAAGTGGACAATGTAGGTACATATGATATGTACTTAGATACAATTGATCATTTCTTACAAATATTATCTAGTTTACTTTTTGTAAGCAATTAAAGGTAATATTGCAAATCTGCGGGCATTTTCAAGATCTGGAGAAAACCAGAACGCACCTCGCAGATAAAGTCGAGTGCACACGGGGGAGCACGTTTGTTTTACCTTGAGCGAGTTTTACGCTTGATCTAAATAGCAATCGATGTACTAAACAGATCGTGAATGAGCAATTTTCATATTATGATAGCGCTGATAAGCTGGACGATCTTCACATACGAGTATTAATGTCGTGACAACAAAAATTCAGCCTTGTTTCGTTTTCATGTTGACTTTTGTTAATTGCGCCCCACAACAGGGACAAAAATTGAAAAAGGCGCGTTTTCTTTTCAGATCTTTATTTTTTTTTTTTACTCATCGGATAATAACGAGATTTATCAGGGAATGAGAAGTTTAAATAAAGAAATTTCGCAACGAATCTCGAGGCGAGTGCGAGCAGCTGAAATGTTTTCTCAGCTTTTTAGCACCGCGAGAAAAGTGAATATATTTTGGATGAGGTTTCAATAGTAAGTAACACCGGTCGGCGTAGTTTTGATGCAAGGTAACCGCGGTCAATATTTGATCTATCCAAAATAGATACACCTTTTTCGCGATCCCTTATCAGCTGCTGTTTACCTTTATTTATTTACTACTGTGTCGTGTGGATCTTCTTAGACTCTAGAGGCTAGAGTCTAGAGTGATTGTCTTGCGCTAATGTAAAATTCCGCAAGCTCATTTATTTCCTGTTTAATTTCAGCCGACTGGGGCACCTTGTAAATGGCTTAGAATTGTTTTCAGTTTAGCCCAGTCTTTACCTTCAGATCGCGTTTTTTTTTTTTAACAGAGAAATTATTCTGCCATCTTACAAGTGGCTGCGGCTAAATGGAAACGTTTTCAGAAAGTTTAAGATGCAGAAATAGTGCAGTGCACAAAAAAATGAAAACTTTTAATGTCTCGCTGCGTATTTATTGTAAAGAAATGGGAGACGGCAGGAATAGGAACAGAGCGTTTTACGACGTAAGCCATAACTTTTTCATATGCTACACGTGCGGCATGCACTCGTTCTGCATCCGTCGAGCGTGAAATGCAGCAAACGCTGGCGAGGTTAAGTGCAAGGTAGCTGCGACGTTAGAAAATTTGCAATCGGTTGCAGGTTGCATATGTGCGCTAAGTGGATTTTTTTTTTAATTTTTTGCTCTGCTCCGCTTTTGCAATAGAACCAGATTTACGAACGATTCCTGTGTAGGTGGGCATGCCGTGGCACAAATCGATGTGACAAATTAATACAGGTATTGATAAGGTGCTACTTATCGCATTAGAATTTAGATTTTATTATAGTAAAATTTTCTTTTCGTCCACCGAGTTTGAATCTGAAATTATAGCTATTTTTTTGGAATTTTAAAGAAAAACCAAAAACAATAATCATTTTTACATACAGCCTTCAGATCATATCTTTCGAATGCAAAAATCACATAAAGCTTAATTCAGTTCCATAAACGTACTACAATATATAAAATAAAATAAATGCATACGTATATTTGCAACTAGCCTCCTAAAATTAAAAAGATAATTGATGATTAAATTAATTGATTGTATTCTTCTTTTTATTATTTTTATTTTTAAAATAAATAGTTTCTATATTTTCATGTACTAAGTACAATTATTCGAAATTTTATGTTTACAATTTTATATTTAATCTGAGTAGAATTGAGGGAGTTACAAGTGTTTAAGACATTTTTATTACGTACTTTAAAATTTATGATCCGGATTGACTAGTTTCCGGTTTCTAAAACATCAAAATATGAAATGTTAGATCCATTTTCTCCACTTGGAACACTTCGTTTTCATAAAAAAATTAACAAACAAAAATTTTACATTTAGTATAATGTATTAATAATGTGATCATCACTTGAAATTTTCCTCATACAAATTGACTATCATGATAAAAACAATCTCTAGAAATCACTTAGTTACAATTGGGCTAGTGATTGCAAATAAAGTAATCAATTTTTAGTGAAAAACATTTTTCTCAAATCGCCAGTACCAACCTTACTAATAATTTGCCAATTTTAGCATTAATTAAAAAAGAAATCTTTCCTATTTTCGGATTTATGTTGGTGTTATTTAATTAGTTGAGAATTTTAAATTTCTATTTGTTAAAAAGAGATTTATTTTCACAAATAGCAAAACCAACAATCGACCTTTTTGAGGTTTCTAACTTGTGGGTTGGGTGCCCTTAAGTCGATGTAAATGAACCTTTAAAAATTTAAATTGGTCCAGTAGCGTTTCTGACGACGACCCACCGAGAATTTAAACCTCTAAATACAGAAAATAAAAGACATTTTCTATTGAACTTTAAAATGTATATATTTTATATTCATATTTTATATTGCGTGCATATGTAAAGAAATCGATCAGTATCCTTTTAAAGTGTATGAGTATTTTTTATCGTATTAATAATATTGAAAAGATAATAATTGCATTTGAGTCAAAGTTTTATATATTTTAAGAATTCGAACTTAAGTGCCAACAAGGGTTGCAAAACAAATCTGAAATAATAAAAAGAAAAATTTCTTTTTATAAATTTAGTATCCCTAGAAACAAATAGTGTATGCAAATTCCCCATAAATTACTCATCGAGTAGTTACATCTTTAACAAGGCATAAAAATCAGCATGAGAATCACTTAAGGGCCAATAACAATTTCTTTTTATCTCGAAATCGCCTCATGCTAACATATGTAGAACATCTAAACATTTCTGCAGAACCATCCATCCTAAGACTCGTTCGGATCGCATATATTTGTTCGAAAAATTCTCAAGTTGTATATTTCCCGAAAATGTTTTGTTTACTTTACCATCCGTAAAAATATTCTCATGACAAAGAAATATCATAAAAAATGACCAACCATTAAAAAGAAATGACTTTTAAAACATCACTTAATGTATACTTAGCAGGTGAATAATAAAAAGTGAGTGGAGCCATCGCTTAGTTTCAAGTATTTTACTACCGCGGCGAGGATCGGGACGGGGCGGGGGCTAGATTTTATTATTAGTATCTCAAATTTAGATCCTGTCAACAGAATAGTGTCGGAAAGAGTTTGTCTTGTTCCGCCTGCCGGGCATAGTAGGTACAACTTGATTCGATCGACCAAAAATAAATTTAAATGTCATATGGCAATTAGTTTCATTACCAGTAGAATTCACATTTAAAATGTACGATGAAGTGAAATAAGCTCGTTGATATCCGTTTTGGTGGCGATTTCACATACTCATAAAATTCGTTTTGATGGTGCTTAGGATTAGGCGCATCTTTTCTGTGACTAATTCCCAATTGATCTTTGTCTACATTGACACGGTGGATTTTGAGGCATGTGGGATGGGATGCCGAAGATCAAAAGATGTTTTCTTTTAGTAATATTCATAACTATGTCGTATTTCACTTTTAATTTTCGTTATTAGTTCTTGTACATAGATCATACATTAGGAATTAGTTGTACCATAATTAGGAACAGAAAATTTTACGAAAACAAAAATTAGTTTCGATCATTTTCAGCAATTATTTCCTGTTGAGCAATACAATTTTAATGCGTCATATTTGTAAGAAACTTTAATTCAAACTAATTACACAAATTTAAGCTAATTTAAGATATCAAACCCAGACGCGGAAAAAAAAATGGAAAAATAAACAACTCACATAATTACATTTTGCGTAATACAAACTGCTCTAAATTTCATAATATCAAATGATTATAATGATTAATAACCCATTCATAATTGGAAGATTTTTTATTTACAGTCGTAGGTTGACCATTAACACTATAGTATAGTAACTAGCGAAACTTAAAACGATACTAAAAGTGGTTTTTAAAAAGTATATTTACCAACAAAAGACTTTATTTTCTAAGTCTGGATATTAAAAAAACAGAAATAAAAGTGGACTTAGATAAGATCCCTGTGGAACCCCAGAAATAGAAGAAGACATTCTTTAGATATTTTTTGTTAATTCGGTTCTCAATTTTGTTTTCTACAATTTTCATTAGCCCTTCGTCGATCATGAACCAATTCTTTAAATATATTTTATAGTCGATATTGGACATTAAGTAGTATATAATTTGTGACCTAGCATTTAATTTTCCGGTTCGGTCGTTAAACATCATCATTTTCAATGTTATACTTCAAAGCGTCATTGCATTACTCATTTAAAACTATAGTTAAATTCGAAGGAGCTAATTTTATTATCCCACGTACATATTTAAACATTCGAATGTTTCATAGTGACAATATTAATGAACGCCAGGATAGCTCGGCGCCAAGGTCAATTTTTATTTCTGTATAACGTAGAAAATATTCCATAGAATTTGGCATGTGGTTGTCGAGATTAAATCTGGCTACACTGTCACTAAATCATCATTCTCCCCTAACGCTTTATTTTATACTACAAATATTATTTAGCGCATGTGGCGAAGACATTTTTGGCACGGAAAGGCATGTCGGCATTGATGACTTCAAAATGCTCTCACATGACTGCATGAAATGTCGCACACCGCCCCTTGCCCCCCCTCTTGGCTGGCAAAAACGACGCCTCTGGTGTATGCCATCGCGCCGAATTTTCTGTCCGTTGCAGACGCGCGCAGTGAGTTGATTTCAAATTAAAAATAAATCATTTGAAAGAAAAATGCAGCCGCTGGTGTGAGAACGCAGGGTATTACTGGGTTGGAACCTGTTCAGAGACCGACTTTTTCAGTTCTATTTCAAACTGGGTCAAATCCGGCTCTTCTATAAACGCCACAAATTCCCCATTCCTTGCGGCGAATGGTGCACGACAGGAATTTCTTTGCCAGCACTGTGCAATTTCGCTGTTCGACATATGATTCTTAGGTAAGACATCATCGCCGCCGTTGTAAGTCTTGGAGAGGGGGAGGGAAATGTCTTATGAATATTTTAAGATCTTCCCTCGTTTTCCTAACTTTCTTCATTTGTTTAGAAATTTTTGTGGTGCCCTTGAAAGCCGACGGTAGATGTCTTGAACTTAATGTCTATCATGAAATTTGTAGTAATCGATGTGGTTGCATTGAACTTGATTAACACATTGGTGGCAAGGTTAGACAAATCCATAAATTTTGCATTTTAATGCTTTAACTCAGGTACGTTTTGTGGTTTTCGACTTCTTGTCTTTTTGTATTAGGTATTCTAATTGGAAGGATTGCAATTTTAATTAGATATTTAATTAGACACTTACAAATTTTTACTTGAAAGAAAATAGACAAAAGGTCAAAATAGACATTATTTGGAAGAATAATAATAAAATTAATTTTGCTATGTTTGCTTGTCTAATCAAGACTGTAGGTGATGGTTAGAATAATAGATCAAATAATTTTGAATGTGCTTTTCTACTCGGGTGTTCTTATACTTCTCATAGCAATTTCTTTTTTTATTTAGTAATCTATCAATTACATACATATGTACCTAGTAGCAAAATACCATATGTATTAGATATGTAATAATTCTATACCTACTGATTTCGTGAGATGAAATCCATTTCATTTATAGAACATGATGCCATTTTTGGAAAATGTAATCAGAAAGTCAATTTCGAAGAATATAATAATATTAGCTAGGGTTTTATATAACTCTAACCACTGAAATTTATTGCTAAACGTTTTACCCTTTAAAATGTTCAGTTACCAATTAAAATTACCAATTAAAATTAACTTTTTGTCTTTCTACGACATTTAAATTCATTGCTTGGTAAATTTTTATGACGAAAGCATGTTTTTATTCTAAGTAGAATGACCGATAGTCCTAAGCACGAAACAAGTACACGTGACTTTAATTTTGTATGTAAAACAAATTTTAAATGCAACATAAAGAAACATTATATATGTAAACTGCTTGAATTTTTATCACTTTAAAATAGCTTCATAAATATCGCGCCGTGTTTTTATTTGCGGTCAGGCGTTGTGGTTTAGCAACTTAATTTCGTTGAACTCTGTGGAAGAAATCAGCTTGTTTGACTATCAATAAATTCAATGTCGCATTTGCAGTTGTGCATAAATTAATAATGAAATAAATTTTCTTTCAAACCAAATAGCCTGGAATTTTAATGGATGCCATCTAATTATGGATTTAGGGAGCTTTTTTCCCAAGATTTGTAGTCGTTGTCGTGTTGAAAATTTACGCGATCTTTTTTGTTTGCTTTCCTATTTTTTTCGTATAACTAGGTGTCTTAAATTAAGATTCATTATTTTGTAATGGCGATATAAAAGTGGATATCAACCCTCGCCAATATGTTTCTTTATATTATCTTAAATTGTGGAAATTTAAGAGGTGTAAAAAGAGCGACAAAATGTCATAAAATTACTTTTGCAAATTACGATTAGCTGCTTAATGGAGGAAAATGAAATTTGTTTTTACGATATTTCTTCATGTGTTGAGTTTGAGTGAAATTTTGGAAATTCTGTAATGTATTTTAAGATAAAAGAATTTAGTAAAGGAGGTTTCTCAATGACATCTATGTAGGCGAACAATATTAAATTGAGATGCAAAAATTGCAAGGTAAAGTGCTCCACCTTTTTCTTAAAATTTCTCAAGATTTATTCTTAAATAGTTTTTGGCGAGTCAAATGAAAATAAATTTCTTCATGCATTGCACGTTTTTAAGAGCTTCATTTCTGTTGTGTGTGATCAGTAATTTTCCACTTTCATTAGACATTAAAACAATTGCGATGTTAGAGCCAAGGTGGTCGGGTCGATACGTAGCAATTTCACACACGTGTCGAAATTAGTGCATGAGATTGGTACAAGCAATAATTTTATCGAAATATTCCCATTCATCCGTGATTTAATTGATCATTCCTTCGGAGGTTTCGAAATATTGCAAATATTGAAATCACTAATTGCTTTAAGTGTTTTCTACAAAAATTTTTCAAAAATTATGTAGAACGACTCAGAGCAAATACATATGTTGGTGATTTTGCACAACATAGTCGACAGAGAGCGTTCCTTGCTACTTGTAGTAGTCGTTCTGTTCTTATTTTTAACCAAATTTAACAAATTTGGCACAATGTCCAAGGATAGTTTGCACGAGTACGCTTAAATTGTTTATCTAATTCGTAATGGTTTCGCTAGCGCGCTTGACGCTTACAAAATTCGTGAGTGAAGCCAAAAGTACATATCGCTTATTGTCGCTAAGGAAAATTAAAGTCTTAAGCCATTCATCTTAGGCAATTAGCGCATCGATGCAAAATGTCCCGAAGAAATATCGAGCACTAAATTAATTTTGCTATGCAAATTATATATTTCACAAGGTGATCTACGGGAAAACATGAGATATTGTTCCTTAATGTAATCCTCTTGTTTTATTCGATTCTATGGTATATCAGATTGGAACTACTACCTAAATATCGTTACGCTAACAAGAACTAGTTACGATTTGGTGATATTTAAACATTTTAAGATATTTTAAACATAGTTTAGTTTAGCTTCTTTCAGTCCCCTCGTTGAACCATTAATATAAAACCTAGCATAAACTAATTTTACTAAAATTCTTCTATATTTATTTCGTTTCAGGTGAATATACAGATTCAAAAACTTCAAACGTGGCCAAAATCAATCAAACACAGCTTTAATATTAATAAACATAGGAAGAAAAATCTCCAAAATCACAAAAGATATCACCATGCATATAGAAGTTCAAGTTGCATTGAATTTCGTCATATCGTACCTTTATAACAAACTGCCGCGACGCCGTGTTAACCTATTCGGCGAAGAGCTGGAAAAAGCGCTAAAAGACAAATTTCAGGGACATTGGTATCCTGAGAAACCATTTAAGGTAAGTGACATTTCATTAGATTTATATAAAATATTTTTGAGATAGAGTTTTATTATCAGATACATATGTAGCTACAAAATGATTTCTCCAAATATTTTTAGTTTATGAAAAATCAAACCGGACAAAAATAGCCAACTTTTCGATTAGAAGGTGTTAAAAAACATATTTGCGTAGTAAGCGTTAAAAAAAGTTTAGCGATAAGATATTAGAAGGGTTTTTTTTTCATTATACGATGTATATCAGATTTGATACCGCGTATTTTATTAAATTGAGTCTCACAAACCATGACCTATTAAAATTTTTGAATGTGCAAAAAGCGCATCAAATTGCTAAAAATTATTTGTTATCGATCAAAACTTATCTTGGCCTTATTAAAGAGTTTTAGAGGTAGCACTGTCTTTTTAAAAAGTTGCTTTCATAATAAAAAAAATGTAAATAATCGATGATGAACTAAAAGCTAGAAAATAACTACCAATTTGTGGCTTTGCTAAAATAAATTTAAACTTAAACTTGCAGTTGTCTTCTTTGATCTCATGATTGTAGTTAAATTATTTGTTATAATATAACATATACCTAACAAACATATGATGGTTAACACTTAATCTTTTCTATTAAATTCGCCCCACTAATTCTACTTGTCAACCTCTTTTATTTAATATTCTTGGATTTAGGACTAGTTTAATTAGAAAAATTTCAAAAACCGATCCCAAGATTTGAATTAAATATACCTCATGTGAAGTTAAACAAAATCCTATATAAAGACATATTTTTTGATGAAATTATTATAAAATTGAGGAATATGTATAGGTCACAAAGTTATTGATCGAAAAAATCTAATAGCTTTATTTCTATATCTATTTCAGGGCTCAGCCTTTCGATGTTTAAAAACAGGAGATCCTGTCGATTCGGTCCTGGACAGGGCGGCACGAGAAAGTGGTGTTCCGATCAGTGACATCTTGGAAAACCTGCCATCCGAGCTGGCGGTTTGGGTAGATCCCGGTGAAGTATCCTATCGAATTGGGGAAAAGGGTGCTGTGAAAGTAAGATGAAAAAAATAATTCCAAAATATTTTATATATTAACATATTTTTTTAAAGATATTATTTTCTGAAAATAACGATCATCCTGAGGACTCTTCAGCGGATCGTGAAGTAACGAAAACCTTTAATCCGGAGGCTCAATGTTTTCGCCCAATCGACGCGGTTAGCTCGAGTATGAACGGATTGAGCCTAAGTCCGAAAACGTCGCCGCAGGGGTCGCCGCCAACGTCGTCGTCGAGCCCAACTTACAAGGGAAATCTCACCACAAGTCCAGCGCCCGGAGGCTCGTTTCTGCCACGCACGCAAGCGCCACTCACGTTCACGACGGCAACATTTGCGCAAACCAAATTTGGTAGCACAAAATTGAAAACGAGCTCGAAAAGGGCTAACAGGTGAGAATATAAATCATTTTAATTTGATTGTTAACAGAAATGAAAATAATTTGGAAAAAGTTCTTACAGGATGTCGCCCACGGAGTTCTCGAATTACATCAAGCAAAGAGCAATGCAGCAGCAACTTCATCATTCCCATGGCCCAGCAAATAACCATTTTGGTCCGATCGGGCCGGCGTCGCCATCGCGATCTTTGTCGCCGAACCCCCTGGCGTTGGGGCTCCAAAATGACCCCTTCTACTTCCCGAACATCGGAATGGGAATTTATCCCCAGTTTAATGGGCCCCGAAACGTGTTCGACTCCCACTTCCACCCGGACACGAACGGCCTCTACTCGAGCGGCCCCGGGAAGTTCTCCTCGTACATGGAGCCCCACGGATTCTACGGTCTCAACAATCAGCAGCAGCCGAACTGCGGGACCCCGGGGAGCTCCTCTGGCCTCCCAGGGAACAACTCAGCCACAAACAACAACTCGAGCAGTACCTCAAACAACAACACCTCAACCGCGGTTGGGAGCGGCTCCGCAGCCCAAGTGACCCCCATCAGCTCCCCCGGATCGACCGGGGACTCGAACTCGAAACTAATCGACGGTCTCAACTCGTTCTATTCCAATGCCGGACCCTATCAGCACCTTTTGGTTGCTAATTAAATTTTTTTACACGTAGAGAAAGAGAATCATCTTTTCTATTTTTGTTACTTTATGATCTTTTTAATACTGTTAACATCTTATAGACGTTTTTACTTTACCTTTTTTTTATAATTTTTATTAAAAATGAAGAAAAAAGTATATATAAATAAATAAATAAAACTTTTTTATACGGAACAGTGAATGGCATAAATATATAAAAAAAAATATATATATAAAAACAAAATAAAAGAGATAAGCGATAAGCGAGCTACCCACCAAAACAGAAAAGATGTCCACTGTGAATAGACTAAGGAGCAATTTCATTAGGTTTTAATTTTTTATACCAAAGGAGAAAAATTATTATTACTAATTAATGGATAAATGTAGAGGTATTTTACGGATTTTTTATAAAGTTAAATATAAATATGTAAAACATACTTTGTAAAGGTAACATCTGAGAGATGCGATGTGCTGGCACCTTGGCGGTGGCGGCCCCGAAACGCAGGACTTCCCCGGACACGATCCCGCTCACAAAACTCTTAAAAATCCCAATTTTTTATTACTATTATTTTATTTTTTTAATTTTTATACGAACGCGCGAATTAAAATAATTCCATTAATGAAATGAAACGAACTTATTTAAGGCTGTTTTTCTATGTGATTCCTAGAAAATAACACTCGTTACTTACTCTTTTAATGCTACTACCAAAAATCGGTTACCCTGCACCTTCGTCGCATTCGTGCCCGGGGGGATCATCCTGCAATCTGTGCGCCCAGAGCGGGGCTCGCCTATTTTATCAAGATAAAATATATTAAAAAAGTATAAAAAAATTATATAAAAAACACTAGACCGAGTAATAGATAATTGTAAAAAGTAATGCAATCTTACCACGTTTATTTTCATATTTAAAAAAGAAAAAGAAAAAAGGGTAACATGTGAAGTTTGACTAGACAAGTACCACTAAGTGATAAATATAAAAAATATGAAAACGCTGCAGGAATTCAGTAATTTAAGGTCGGTTCAATCCGATCAAATAAAACGCATTAAGTACCTTTTTCTAGAAATGCGGCGCATTTTACTATATAGAGCTATCGATTCATTGTTTGTTGTTGTTGATTTCTATATTGATATGGTTAATTAATAAAACTCATTTTTTATTTTAATAAAAAAAATATCATGTTGTTTTATGTTCAGCGATTTCCTTTCTCGTTTTGCGTTATGCTTCCATCAGCCTTAGGTTTTGCTTTCCTTTATTATAGTTAATAATTTATATTTATTTTACACTTGGTGTGTAAATGTTAGAAAATTTAGGAACCAAATAAAATAAGGTTTCCCATTATTTGAATTACAACAAAATTTTTATTATAAAATATATTTTCGTTTATTCAATTTTTTCAAAAGTGGAGCAAAAATTAATTAAAAAATATTGTTACATTCCTAAGATTAGAACGCTTTTTGCAAATTACAATCTTGATTGATCCACTTTTTTAAGTTGCCGTCTGCTGCGCGTATGCAACTTTAAACGTTCATAAATTTCTAGATATTAAAAATACGCGGGTAACAAACTATTAAAATAAAAATGAATACTTAGTATGTATATAAATAATAATAACATCGACCTTTTTTACTTTCACACCGTACTACTCTCATAAAAAGATATGTAGATAATGTAGAAACAATAAATTAAAGGAATTGAGTGCTGGCGCAAACTTAAACTTTTTATTAAAATATCAAATCAACGAGGTTCTTCATAAATAAATAATAAGTTTTAGTTTTACGAATACAAGAACTACATTTCTAACAAAAATTGAAGCGCCAATATAGGAAAAAAATATTTAAATTTAAAACAATTCCTTTATCATTAATCTTTAACCTTTATCCTTATTTTGGGAACCGATTAATTTTAACTCAAAAACAGTTTAAATTTGTAGGACCGGAAAAAATACGTAAGAAACAAACTTTAATTTAGTAAAACTTTGGAGCTTGGTTTAAATTTGTTAATCTAGAATAATTTTCGCACAACTTGAAGAGGAGAGGATTAAAACATTTTAGCAAATGAAAAGATTATTTAATTTTCTTTCATGAGGGGATATAAGAATTAATTTTAGCGATGGAATCGAGGGCGATTCATCTTTAGAGGCATGTAACAATACGATTGAAGAAATCATTGCTCTAGCTAAATATTTTTTAGCCTTATATTTTTCTTCCTATTCATTTTAAATTAAACCTAATTAAATCTAATTAAATTAAAATTTAAAAAAATAAACGAATGTAGTTCAAGTAATGGCAAAGTGCATAGTATACCATTTCCTTTAAGCCAAAAGCGTTGTGAAGTAAAACTAAATAAATTCATTTAGTTTTCCCTACTTAATAAGGAGCTAAGAAATTAAAAAAATTAAAAATCCATATAAGTGAGCGTAGAAAGTAATAACAGACACTTGTAAATTTAATAATAAAACATACTGTTCAGGTGAATAATAGTAAATGTTGACAAAAATCACACTGAGAAAATAGAACCACTCAAAAATGTTCACAAACTGTCATTTCTGCATATATATAGTATATATAAAAAAAAACAAAGTAATTCAAAAAGCAATGAATAAATGACATAACCCTAGATGTAAAAGAACTATAGTAAACGGACTATGTAAGCTAGGTTCTAGATGTGATTAATAAATAGTTATATTTTTAACAAGGAGAAAAAAAATATATCAATAAGTGGACAAATATCTATAAAGGGGGTTAAATTAAGCATTTTATCAGAGGCAAAGCTAAAACAAAAAAACTTTTTATATAGCATTAATTTGTAATAAAAGTAGATTTTTTATTCGCGTTCTTACATATAAAGTTTTTCGTAAAAAAACACTAAAAAAATCAAATTAAAAAAATTAATGCATAATGTACTAGGATAAAAATTATTCCATGAAATATCCTTAATATGTGTACGTTTTTTCTTTTCAATCACTGTAGGATGCAAATACATTTGATATGTATGTGTTACTAGAGCACGTGTTACGAGGAAAGTGTGCGTTAGCGAGCAGGTCTCTTAACCCAACTATAATCGCGACAAAAATATAATAGAAAAGGAAAAGAAAAGCTTAATGACTATTTGGATTTCATTTGATGACGAACAACCAATGCAAGACTTTATTTTGAAAACCACGTTTTATACTTTCCTTTATTTTGATAGAAGCTTTACGCTTTAAGGTTGGGTTTTTGATTATTTTTGGGACTTCTTGTTTCGGAATCTCTAAGACATTTATCAAAATATGCTCATATAGGTTCAATTGAAAACAAAATTAAAGTCACTTGATCAAACATGACATGACCCCGAAAAGATCTTTCAAAAGTTCATCGAAATCGAATTACACACAAACATAGTAATTTAAATGAAGATTTGATGTGCATAAGCTTACAAAATTAGTTGTTTCCAATTTTCCTAGGGAAAAAAATACTTGAGGTAATTATAAAATCCAAATTGCACGACAACGAAAATAGAAAGGCTCAAAATCATACTCACATTTTTAAGTAATATCATACGTAACTAAATGACGAAAACGTCCATATATTAAATTCAAGTGATTAACTTTTCTGGCAATGTAAAAAAAACCTTTGCAATATAAGTTAATATTCACCAGAAAATTACTTTCCTGAATTTACCCCAATTTTCTTCGGAATGTATTTTGAAAACAAGAAATACTGTTTAAGAATTTTTGAAAAGCTTCTATTTTTCAAAATATACAAATATACTTCATTTCGACTGTTTGTGGAAAAAGAATTTTAAGTTTTAGTTATGTAGCTCTAATAACTCTGCTCAATTTAAAGCAACTTAGTTACAAATATGTATTTCAAATCACATTTTTAAGGCTCTTACTTTAACTACATTAATTTTAATCAGATTAATTTGGATGATATCCGAATATCGATTTTATTTTACTGATTTCCATTGCTCTTTCTAAGAATGAAACCTTTACTCTTCCTAGGTTTTTTACATCCTACTAGAAATGAAATATCTCTTATAACAACAAATATGTATAATTTAACACAATTTTTTATTTATAAAAGAAGAGAGTCAATAGTCGTGGTTTCAAAATAATTAGTGCGATTGATAAACGAATCAAAAGAGTTCTAATTTCGTTTTCATTAAATGAAAGGAGCAGGAATGCTACGTATTTATTACTAGCACATAAATTGCATTATTGCTTGAAAGAAATTCGAAAAAAAAATTTTCTCAGAACCAAAATATAAAGAAAAAAGGATGCAGTTTAAAATAAAAGTCGCGATGCTTTTATTGAGCAACAAAAGTATTATACGATTAAAATATTGCAGCTGCTTGTAAGCGGAGGAAAATGGGGCACTTCGAAATGTGTATAAATGGTATTTTTGTATATTTCTAATTTCCGCCAAAAAAAACATATAATATATAAAAAAATGAAGTTAAGTCAAACACTACGAACTTATGTAGTTTGAAATGATTTAAAAAGTGATTTAAATTTTTTAATTTTTTATATAAGGATGTATATTATTGCAATAGTAGTTGAATTATTTTTGTAGACTTTGAATATTTTTATACTTGGAAAAACATAAAATTAAAAAAAAAATATATATATATATTAAAAAATAAAAAGGATTTAATGTCTAAGAGTTAAAAAGGAAAGACAAAGAAGGTGGTAAATGTTTACGGAGAAGGAAGTTCAAAAATTACTTTAAAGTCTAGCTAATATTATAAAACAATTTAAAGTGATTTCATTTCAATGAAAACATATATATTTTGTATACTAAAAAAAGAGACACAAAAAACTAAAACGCATCTAAATAATTGAATTTAAAAAAAAAGAAGAAGAGTAGCCAATTTCTTACTAATTATTTTTCTATAAAAAACAAGTAGGTAATTGCGATTTGTAAGTGATCAAAGTGGTTAGATGTTTAGCGAAGTAGACAAATTCCGTTTGTAATGTAATGGATAGCAAATGTAACCAGTATAAGCAAGAAATCATTAGAAAAAAAACCAAAAAACTTCCTTGAATATTGAGTGCATTCATATGAATAAGTAGGTGTATTTAAATCCACATAAACTCATTGCATTCAAGTGGTAGTTCTTTTCTGATCTTTATATGTAACACTTACATTAATTATGCGGTGTGTAAGACAAATTCGAATCGGAAATTTTAATAAATTTTTAATCACTAGTACCTATTTAAAACACTAATTCATAATGATTGATCTGCTTCTTGGAAAAAAATATAATTATTAAAATAGTTTTTCGAAAAGCTACCGATTTTCCCAAGAAGAATTAATTAATAATATTATTTTCCATTTTGATCTGAGAGAAGAAAAAAAAATTACAAAAAAAGATCACATAATTTGATTAAAAACCCCCGCAAAACATTACAATTTCGAATCTTACATAAAAGTAAAACGCATTATGGCTTTTTCGAATCATTTGAATCGTCGTTGTTCTCACATAAATTAAAATTTTATTTTAATTTAAGTATTAACAAACGGCGATTACCAAAAGAAGCAAAACAATCAAATTTATTAGTGATGCAATTAATAAGTGTTCATAAGTTGATTTATCTCATGAGAGTTGTGTTTAAAAAGGAAAAAAATCGTAAATTGAGTAATATTAGAAAATTTGCCCACCTTCAGTACAAAACATCCAATAAAGGCCCTTATGATTAGGTGCATTTTTCTCTCAAAAATATTTTGTGCATCCCATTATAAGCCATTGTTTCGAAAATCACTAAAAAAAAACAAATAAACATTTAAAATGTTAGTTACTACGACTACATCTTAAAAGTATCTTAATTAAAATGCAAACGCAAAATCGACAACAAAAGAAAATTAGACATATGTGAAACGAAGTTTAAATTTTCAGGCGCTACGACATGTACATGAATAAAAAAGAAATAGAACTAATTAAAAAAAAACAAAAAACAAAAATAAAATTAAATAAAAACGTCGCTTTGACTTAAGTACGCGAGTACTTGAAGGATTCCGTTTCTATAATATTGTATATGAATGTAAATTTTTAAAAGAAAACAAATTACGATTTAAACGTGTACTTTGGTGGACTCACTAAATCTTACATCGAAACGCTAATTCCTTTCAATCTTTGATTTGAATCAAGGAATGGCATTTTCTGAGGAGCTCAAATTAAATTTTTTTTTTCCCAAAGATATCTAGAGTATATATACCTTCTTACAACATTTTTTATATTTTATAAAAAAAACACGCAAAATAAAAAATGACAAAAAAAAAAAATATAAAAAAAAATAAAAATTATAAACTATATTTATTCTATTATATTATATACGTACTATATAATATTAATTGAAGTAACACTCATACTTAATCAGTAACAGTAAGAAGTATTTAATAAAATGCATAAACATTTAGAAGAGGGCTTCGGTCACTCAACAGATTGTGATGTTTCTTTTTTACAAGTTTCCTAAAGGAAAATTATAAATGTGTAAGATATGAAAATGAAGTCTAATAAAGTGAGTTCTAGATATTTCAATCAGCTGTTTTTCTTAAATATCCTTTCACATAAACTGCACATTTTGTGTTTATTTAGATAGGAGTAACCGTCATGTAAAAGCAAAAGTCTTAAAGACGGTTTTTTCTACATAAATTAAATGCCTTACTATCAAAATGTTAGTCATATCTTACAGAAGGATTTCACCAGTTTTAATTGAAAAACTTAAAAAAGCAAAAGATTATAATTATATATGTATTTCGCAAAAGTCCATCGTAACCACAAGTGATCAGCAAATGTTATATACGAAGTTTCAGCAAAATCGGTGAAGGCACCTACATAATTCCTTGAAGTTCAATTTGAATATAATCCATTAATTTTATATTTCAAATTCCTAATTTTAGTATGCACTTTCGTTATGGAGTCTAAAGATCGTGTCATATTAATTATAGGAAATGTTAAGATCTACGGTTTTTATAATAAATACATAATAATTTTTGATTTTAAATATCAGAGCTGTATTTAGGCCCATAGGCTGAATCTGTGGTATACCTACGGATCCCAAAGAGGGGATTTTATGAAAATTACCCCGCAGAAACAAACTCTTCAAATATACAACCCATTTGAGAACTTGGTAAACTTAGACGAGATATTGGCCAAATAAATCAACTAAGAAACACGGCCTCTATCATTCACAGGATTAGTTATATCCCATATGAAGAGTTTCTGTCCAAAAGAGGCTATATCAAATTTATGATCTTTCATTTTGTTATTAATTCCACTACTCATCTAAAATCCTACGTAAACAAACTGTATTCAATTTTGCTATGAAAATAAGTACCACCGTCATAAATTATCTTATTGAAAAAAAAACATCTGAACATAGTACAAACAGTGTACTTTAAGGACTGCAATTTTTCCCAATTCTTATTAATGGTCAGCCTACCCTTAAATACGGATTGAATATCTCATAATGTCAGCACGACATTCATGTCCCGATTTCATACATCATTATAGTACATAAAAAGATAAAACCTAAAATTACTGGACCCCTAGGTTCCATGAGACCTTTCAGCTTTGAAATAAGACTCAAATATCCAGATATTTCTATGAACGATATTTGCCGGTCTTGTTTTCCTTAAAAATGAAGTTAATAAATTAATTCTACAAAACTAATATTAATTATGTCAAATGGATTGTAATGAAACTTCTTCCTTAAATAATTTTTTATATTTATTATTTTTTCTTGCCTTCGCTTTCACATTTATCTACAAAAATTGTTTTTTTCTTTTTACTTGTAATGTTAAACTTAATTTACTTTGTGTCTTATTTAAATTAGGTTCTTATGTAGTAAATTTTACCTCATATAACTTTTTCTGTTTTTTTTTCTCATTTAATTTTTTGGTTTTGGTTTCCTACCATTAATTTTGCTTAAATTTAAATTTTTTCTGTTCATGTTTTTTTTTCTTATTTTAACGTTACCTTACCAATTTAATTTAAATTATAAGAATGATTTTCATATTATTTATAATATTTATAATATTATTCCTCATTACAATATGTATAGAGATTCTTCCTCATTTACTTTATAATATTTTCGAGATATACTTGTGTATATGTCATAAATCGTTTCCTTTACATTCTGTTCCATTTTTAGTAGATCGTATCGAGAGCAAATAGAATTATTTGCCTATATCACATAGCTTATGCGATTTAATTTTGTTCTGTCCTTAATTTTGTAGTATGGTTTTGATTATTACATCCTCTCAAGACCCTTAGTAAATAATGCTGAAATCCCTTCCGTGGAAATCGGTGGGAGTGAATTTAACGCCTAAGGCTTTTTAACGACGTTTTAAGAACATTTTGATAAGTTTTTCGTGATCAATTGAACTAAGCGTATGTGATCAAATAAATTGATGTCATATCTGAAATAATATCGTGAAGTGATGCATGCTGATTTTTATAATAAGAAGAATTAGGCATTTTAGATAGTATGACGCAGCCGCTTTTTAAATTTAATATCTTAAATAAAATAAAAGAGAGTTGATAAAAAAATAACAGTACGAGTTTTATTTAAAAACCTTTACACTGTAAAGAATTGACGTCTTCATTCCGATTTTTAGATAGTCTATATTTTAAACGTTTTCGTTTTTATTGAAAAATTAATGTAATATCGAAGAAACTACAAAATAACTGAAATAAAATCTATTATCTATAAAAATAATATGTGTACTTAATCAAAAGTTGCAAGAGTTTTAAAGCATTTTGTATTTTGATATTACAGCTCAAGGTGCAAGCCTTTATTTAAATCAAGCTGCTATGACAATCTGATATTTTATTAAAAAAATTGCAAAACTGGCAAAACACTTTATGATTGCAGAAATTGTCCCTTAAAGACACCAAAAACAGTGCATAATTCATTACCCAAATTTTAATAAAAATCTAAGGCTGTACTTGGTATTTTACTTGATTCTGATAAATCCGCACTTTAAAGTATGATATTGAAGGCGTAAGTTGTCTAAATAAAATATAAATAAATCGATTTCTTTTAAATTCATCTTTATATTGTTATATTACGGAGTTATTTCTAAATAGCAATATCAAATAATTTTCTAATAGTTTCTAATTGTTTTTGTTTTGAATTACACAATGGCATGAAGTAGTTTCGAGTAAATTTGAAATTATTTTAATAAAATTAAACTGCAAAGTAATAAATAATGAAAGCTCAAATCATTTAAAATTGTTTGCTAATGCACCGCAAAATTTTTTTTTGTGAATCATTTTTATGACAATACTAAAATCTCGCTTCAATTGCGTTGCAAAACCCCAATATTATTCTTCAATTGAATAGCCGAAAGTGAATCGATCAAAAGACGAATTGAAAATGGTTTTTGCATCCTAAATTTGCAACTTTGAAAATTCTATTTAAAGAAAAATATTAACCCTTTGT
This sequence comes from Machimus rusticus, assembly GCA_951509405.1. Classification (NCBI taxonomy): domain Eukaryota; kingdom Metazoa; phylum Arthropoda; class Insecta; order Diptera; family Asilidae; genus Machimus; species Machimus rusticus. The sequence goes on from OX608051.1 coordinate 4,114,753, forward strand.
CCTCCGAGTGTTTTTTTTACTTACGAGTACAGCAACTCCGAAACATTTGTGCACATTTTTGCTTTGGAACATCCGAAAAATGAACTTCTGTTTTATGTTTTACTATGAAGTGCAAAGGATTAAATTAAATGAAGTACGACAAGTAAATTAGGGTTTAAACCTTTAAGTTAAATATATTTTGAAATTTTTATGATTGCTGACTTTGATTTATTTCCTAAAATAAGTTGCAAGACATTAAACTTGGCTATTTCTTAGAAATTTGCAATTTTAAAAGCGATCATGAGATATTAGAATAAATCAGAGTAACTAGAATTTCCAACGATGTTTTTAAAACAACCGAAGATATAATTATCAAGAAAAGGTATGACAGCCAAAACTGAAGACAATGAAAACAACCAAAAATTAAAAACTACAAATGTATATTTCAATAATATTTATAAGTTACAAAAAAGAAAAAAAAACACTTAAAATTATAAGCAAATAAAGGAAGCTAAACTAAAAATTTCGTTAAATTAAATTACATTAATTGTTTCCTACAAATATTTATAAAACGCCTAGTCTAGGTGTATTCGTTTTAATTTAATATGCTCGCAAAGTCCCGACGTTAAAATAAAACTAGCAAATGAAGCGGATCGAGATAAAACAGAAAACGAAATCTGTGGCTGCGGCTGCATCAAGATCACTTCACCTGCCTCACACTTAAATCGGTTCTAGATCTAGATTTTCCCGGAATACACGCGCTACAATCTCGAGAATCACACAAACTCCTCAGCAGAAAGTCTTTCAAAGTCGTTAACATTTACACAATTATTTTTCACTCTCTCCGCGAGCTTCGTCAGTTAGTTTCTTGTTTTATGTATAGTTTGCACAGGCGAAATAAGTGAAAATATTTCGGTTTTGATATCTACAGTTTTTGCTATCGATTCATTTACAATATTTTTTTGCAACATTTCACATAACTTAGGACTAAAATCTAGCGCCAACTAAACAGTAGGTCTCAACTAAACAACTACTACAAATAGGTTTTTAAATAAGATCGTTAACTTTTTACAGGGCTTTGTATATTTTGGAAATAACTTCATTTTTTGTGGCGTTTTCAACTAAGTTATAAACAACTTTCGTCTTTCACAAAACTTCACGACGATTAAATTAGGAGCAAACAACCCTTACGAAAATACAGCTTAATTAAAAATTTGTGAGAGTGTTTCAATGATTTTGACACGCTTTTATAACGAGTTTGCCGCCGGTGATGTGAACAACTTTTGCACGTATTTTTAGCATGCGCTTATACAAAAAAAGGGTTCTAGTAAGCAAGCGCTTTTCTGCTTGTTCTATAAAACAAATAAATTTACTAATATGCAGAATCATTCTAAATGAAGTCATTGAGGACGTTTAATTAACATTTGGAATATTTAAAGCAAATAAGGCTATTCAAAAATATTGTAAAAAGGTTTCTATTTAAAAAAAATATATAATAAATATTAAAGTGAGTGATGTTTAAAAGATTAGTACAAGTTTTATCAGCTTGTTTTTTTTAATTTTATACGGCTAGATTAAAATCAAACTAGAAAACTAAGGTAATAAGTGATGATCTCGGTGATAAATTTCAATGGTTTCAGGCAAAACTGACAGCATTTAAAAAGAACTTCTTTTTGGATAATCATTTATAAACCTAGTAAAAACTAATTTTATATATTTTTATTTTTTTTTAAATACTAACAATAGAAAATGAGTTTAAAATCTTCGTCGTTTCCAATAAGTCAGTCTTTTCTATGAGTGATTTATAAAATCGGCCTGTTCCAAAATTTAAGTAAATTTTATTCAAAAATATGTTGAGCTGTCGTTTTCTTCGATTTTTATAATGGAAAAAGATCCAAGTTTTAAGTTTTAAAATTTCTTTGGTTATAATTGTGATAAAAAACACAAATAAAGGTTTGTAACAAATTTTCAAACATGCAACAAAAATATTGACAAGTTTGTTTTGTATATCATACATATTTTAAATCATTGAGATCTGATTAGCCGCTGATCAAACTTGCACTAATAAATGATGCTCCAATTTTCGTCCTGAAAGATTTTGGCAAAAGAATGCATTTTTCTAAAATTTCAACTACCGCTCAAAACCAATAAAATTAAATAAATAAAGCTAAAGCTACCCTTTGAAAAGGGCTCACAATAAATAATTTAACTAAAATTAAATGTTTCATGAGATTCAAATAATTAAACTAAATTTTTTTTTCTCTAAAAAGGGATTTTAATGAGCAGGATATTAGGATCAAAAACCAAATTCCAAAAGCTAATGAAGCAGTCATGTCTTGTTAATTACAGTCGTTACATTGTAACAATACTTCAAATTGTGATATTCCTTGTTTGAGTTTCATACCTTTCTCACATTATTTTTGTTTATCAGAAAATCTCTTTTACATCACATTCCCTGGATTTTGTATTTCATTTGTGTATTTTAAAAATATTTTACAATGTTTCATCATTTTTCATTTTGATTTCCATCTTATTTATAAATTTTTTTTCTCTTAAAATGCACATCAAAACTATTCAAATTTAATCACCCGTTCTGTCTTGTGGGAGGGCGCGTTTTGGGCATTGAACGACACAAAAACAAAGCGATAATTATCGTTTAAAAAATATAAATAAAATAAATTTAATTTTTTTTTTAAATCGTTTGTTTTCATTATCTGAAAATATCTGAATTTTTAAGCATTACGTCTTACTTTTTCTTATCACAGTTTTAGCTTTTGATTGTTTCATTTTGAATGCAATGAAACATAACAAATCGAAAACATTGCCCATAAGCTCCTAAGGGGAATTATATTGAAAATATTAATATTATTTTTTAAAATCGTCATCAAATTTAGTTTATATCAAAGGTAATTTATCACGAAAAGCATATGAAATTACCCTTATTAAAGTCTGATTTATTTTAGACGCATTTTCTCTTTTTCTTTTATCACATGTTATTTTATTTTCTAGGTGCAAGCATGTAAATAAAAATTCCTTAAAGAACTTGTAAAATACGTCGTAGACGCAAAATTGCACAGTTTTCGGTTTCATACTTGAGTTTGGTTTTGATATGATATAAAAAAAAGCTCTCGGTAAAATGAAAAATAAATTATTTCAGTATTTTAATAAATAGTTTTTGGGAGTCATTTAGGTGATTTTGGCGCCGTTTACTTTCAAATTTTGATTGTTGCTAGAAAACATGATTTTACAAGAAAATGTAATTCATGAGAGGTCGATATATTTCGATAGAAAACAAAAATGTAAAAAGGCTATTTTTGATTGATAATTTGAGTGTTTTTTTTTCGAATTTGGTAGTAAACACAGAATAATAAATCCTAGTCACTCTGACTAATAGTTGCCACCAAACTTCTGGTGACTCCGACTATAGAAAAGAAAATGTAATCTGCAACTACAGAAATGAAAAAGATACTCTCTCCTCGTACAATAACGAAAATCCTAAGAAATCTAATGTTTTAAATTAATAATGTACGATTTATACAATAATTTTATCGCAACCAGCATTGTCTAATATTTAAAACGTAATTTTTTGATTGTTGTTTCATTTTGCAAACGTAAGTTTAATAAATAATTCAAAAAGTTGCTAAGCTGTACTAAAAATGTATAAGTTATGCTATAATATTTTTATAAAAAGGGTTTTCCTGAAATGATATTTCAAAATTGTAACTTTTAAATCAGAATTATTTATTCGAGAAATAGTCCACTAAATCGTGTCAATTACCTTTGATATTTTCATTTCAACGTCGAATAGAAAGGAACCGAAAAAATTCGAACAAAAAAAGCCGTTCAATGACCCAAACGTTAATTTTATATAATTACAATTATTAAACTTTTGTTTTTACAATTTTATTCACCTGTTTAAATATACTGGGAATTTAGAATGTGTCTGGTTTCTTCATCTATTTTATACATAAATACGAGTGGTAAGTTAGCAAGATCTTCGCCTGGACACTGCCACACGCACACCAACTTCCTTCTACGGAAAAAAGAGAAAGGATTGGTTGCTTCCGGAGGTCGTGTCATGTTTACACCCTCCGTCCGGCGAAGAACCTGAACGTGTCCTATGAGTCTGCTATATTATAAACAAGTTATAATAATTAGCTTCGATCCCTTCATATTTGTATTTTATACAGAGTTTTTTTTTTGGATTTCTTTCACAAGTTTCTGCTTTTTAAATAATTTCAAGTGTTACAAATAGTTTTTTAGAAAAAGATCCTGTCTTCTAGTCTTTCTGTTTTTCCTACATACAATAAAGGTTTTCACGAGAAAAAGTCTTCTTTAGATTAACTCCTTTTATTTTCTCTTTTAAATGATCAATTTGTTTTTGATAAATACCTAGAAATGTTTATTCATCGATTTCCCTTGTTTCGAATGTGTTTTTTTTTTTGTTTTACTATTTTTTTTTTAATTTTCTTCTTTATACTTACGATTTATATTAAGCTTCTTCTGTCTCTGTCTAGTTTTTAATTACAGTAGTCTTAAAACTTTAAATTGTTTTTCTTTTGCATCTGTTGCGTCCTACGAAATTTCATAACTTTGTTGCTAGATACCTACTACATTTCATTTTTTTAGTATCGAAAAATATAAGCGCACACACAACGACTAAATATTTCCTCACATTGTTTTTGTTTTAAATGTACAGAGTTTGTTGCTTTTCATTTATTTTTAATAAATCTTACAAACGTTCACGTCCTAAACAGCTTTCTCGTGTTGCATCTTTTAAATTATCCTTTGTTTTTTTTTCATTAACTTTAATCTTTTAATTATTATTATTTTTTTGTTTTTCTTTAAATAATTTGGTCTTTACACTGGTGCGGCCTGTGTAGAAAACAGGCCGCGATGGAGTCCTCGCTTATGTCTGCTATATATATACCAACAAAGACGAACTATGTACAGTAAAAATGTATGCCTACTTACAGTGTATTCAATTAAAATATTTAACAACAGAAAAGCTTAAAAACGCGTTAAGTCACTGAAATAAATTATCATCGGGCCGAGGTTGTGTCCTCCTTTTTGTGCAGATCAACTGAAACCGGAAGTCCAGACATGTGGGGCTGCTGGGGCTTTAGTGCTCCCGGCGGCAGTCTGTGGTGCTGTGGGGGCCCCACCGAGGGCGGCACCGGGCTCGGCTCCTTGCCCCGGAGGTGGGCCGCCGAGTGGGCCGCGTACATGCTCATGGCCTTGGCGCGCTCCTCCTCGGCGCGGAACGCCGCCTCCATGAGGGGGTTGTACCTCAGCATCGGGTAGGGGTCCCGGTAGGGGTCCAGGGCCGACGGCCACGCTGGCGGGCCTGGCGGAGGGAAGTGCGACAGGGGCGGCCCTCCCATCGAAGGGGGCATCATGCTCCGGGACAAGTGCGGGGGCGGGGGCAGGACGTGGGGCCCGTGTCGACTCGTCATGAACGGGTGATGCGCAGCCGCCTGTGCCGCCGCCAGCGCCGCCGACGACGGATGGTACCGCGGATCCGTCCGCATCAAAAGCTCAGGGTCGTCCTTTCGCGGGTGCTCCTCCTTAACCCGGATATCGGGATCTGTTCCATTTCGAATGGGGGAACGGTCCCGCTGCACGGTGTTCTGTGCAGCGGCTGCAGCCGCCGCCATTTTTGAATTCTCGTTCATTCTCTGCTGCTGCAGCAGTCTTTCTCGTTCCATTTCTCGCCTCTCCATTTCCCGGCGCTCTCGTTCTTTTCGTTCTCTTTCTCTTTCGCGCTCACGTTCTCGTTCCTGCTGTTCCCGCTTCAATTTTTCTTCTTTTTCGCGACGTTCCCGTTCTTCACGTTCGCGTCGCTGCCGTTCACGTTCGCGCTGTTCCCGTTCGCGCATTTCGCGCTCTCGTTCGCGTTCCTCAGCCTCGCGTCGCGCTGCATCCAGACCCGGGTCAGGTTTCAAAGGCCACGTACTTTGTCCAGGCGCTGGCGGGTAGCCACCGACACTCCTTTGAAGTGAACTAAAAACAAATCTTTGAACTTTAATAATCTTTTCCTAACGTTAAGAGAATCTTGCTCAGTAAAAAGGTAAACAATTTCGATGATTTTTAGACTACAACTAGAAAATTCAGTAACCAATTCCTTAAAAGTTTCCCCATTTTAATTCCTGAGCTCCGTGTTGTTTCACACGGAATAAAATCATTCCATATTTGTTTGCATCAAAGTATTATAATTTATCTTAAAATATGCTTTCGATTAAAAATTGATGAATTAAAAAAAATAAAAACAATTTATTCTTTGAATTAAATTTTAAGGTCTTTAACCTTATTGTGTGATTTATCCATTAACCTTATTGTGCAAATCACTTGATGTCTATAATTGAAATGTTCTTAGAATATTTATTTATTGGCTTAAGCTCACTTTCAGTTTTTGTTTAAAGATAGAAGAACCATACAAAACTCTACATATTCTTATTACTAAAAGCGGTAAGTGACATTTATATAAAGACAAAGATAAAACTACAAAATACTTTTAATTTAATGCCTCTTGACTATTAAATGATCAAATAACACTAATCTTTACGGATTTTAGTCACTCGGATAACACACCACCATATTTACAAAGCTGCGTTCCATCTAAGTTAAGCAAGCTAATGAGTGGTGTTGGTTTAATTTTAAGCAAATTTTTTTTAAACGCAGTTGCTAAATCAAAGCTTTATATTGAGTAGTATGATTTTAAAGAAACGTTTCTTAGCTGTGTATTTCTACTGTTTTGACTGCGTTTAATTTTATAGTAAGAAAATATGGTCAGAGGCAAAACGGCCAAAAAGGCTTTCCATATTTTTCATTTAGACTAAATGAAATATTTTTTTAGTGTGATGGTACCCCATCAAAACTTTCATAATTCAAAGTTTCCAGATCAAAATTGGAGCACACTCCTTTTTCTTCGAAGCCCAAAAGAATTTTTATGTTTCATATTTCTATATGAGGATCCAGGCTTTTATTCATATTCGTCATATTACAAGCTCTTTCATCGTTTCGTTATTTTTTTTTCTTTGTTTTTGAGAAGATATCGATTTTGAAAAACAAAATTATTTTCAAAAATCATCTATTTGTTATCCTTTTGACTGAGCATAAGATTCTAAAATTTCATAAAGCTTACCTTCTCCAAGGATCGTGCAGTGGGGTTCCGATTGGAAGATCACGAGTGAACGGCGACAGTCCGGAAAATGGTGAGCTGCCAAAGGGAGGTGCACCGTACCTCCCAAAAGGGGAGACCGTGCCTCCTATATTTTTGTAAACTGCTCTTAGTATTATCTATTGCTTTTTTTTTAAAATTAATCGACTTACCTAAATGACTAGTTGGACCGCCGAGAAAGCTCGACGGAAGGGGAGCTGCGTCGAAGGGGGTGCGTCCCGGAAGGCCCGTCGGGTACCCGGTTGGGGGTAGCTCGTGCGGCCTCGGCATTCCACTCGCGGACGCGGCTGCGGCTGCTGCTGCGGCTGCAGCTGACGGAGGAAACATATGCGAGGGCGGTCTCAGCATATCTGTAACTGAAGTTTTAACACCTAGTGATGATGTTGCAGTCTTATCGGGATTCTGTTTTGCTTGATGGTAGTAAATTTCCCACGCAATCCGTACATGCATTGCATTCCATCGACCAGTTTTCTGTTGAAAATTAAAATATGCATTTTTAGTCTAATTCTCTAGAAGCTGTACAGTCGTTTGCCTATTATCACATGGTAGAAAATAGTTATGTTGCTTTAAAATATACACCTTTTACTCCCAGATTTTATATAATAGTATAATTATAGTCCGTGAATCTGTTTAACCAGCATTTAATTGATATTGACTTTGAAATATTAAATACATAGCCAACAATTTGCACCATATGGTGTAATATTAATTGAATTTTTTCATTGTGGCACCATATGGCGTCACTCTGTAGTAACTTATTAACATAACTGAGCTTGAATAATTCGCATCCAAATATTTTAAAGGGCATTCAATGATGTTGCTGAATAGGGTTTTTTTCTTTTTAAATATACCAAATCAAACATTGGATATACTACATAATATAACCACATTAGGTAATTTTCATTCGCGTCAAATTAGACACTTTTATTACTTTCATGTTTTCAAACAAATTATTAAATAATAAATTAAAAAAAGGATTCAAAAAAGATCTGTAAGTCTAATCGTAACATTTATTTGTATTTTATATGATAGCTATGCGCGTGTCTGTCTGGATGTAGAAAAAATATATTCCACTGATTTGAAATGTTTGCATTTTTTATATATACAAAAAAACAAAAAAGAAAAGTTTTGAGATAAAAGTTTATTTCTGGATTTTAATAATTTAAGAAGTTGCACATCGTAAAAATTGTTACGATGGTGTACGGTGTTTATTTGTCACAAAAATTCTTCTTCTGTTTTATTACAAAATAAATGCGTCTTATTTTTATATATGCGCTTGTGAAAAGTTACCTATTTTTTGCATATCTTATGTTTTTTGCACCCATGATTCTTCATTATATACACAGATGTATCTTTAAGTTTTAATTGAAAAAACAACGCACTGTTATTATATTTTGTAATTATAGATGTCACCCACAGAAAAGTTAAGAACGGAAGAGAACTGTGGAGAACTTTTATTTAATTTACCGAGAAGGTTTAAATGTAGCATAAGTAATAACTGGAAATCAGTTTTCTTTTAAAATTAATATCATCCTGGCTACGAGTAGGTATATGCAGGGATTTAAATTATTGTCAAATACAATTTTGGAGCATTTCTAAATTTGAGCGACATAAACTCATCAAGGAATCGAACCGGTTATTATTTTGGCGTGAAATACATTTTGACTTTATATAATTTTTTAAGTTTTCGGCAGAAATTTAGCTAGTTTAACATGAGAGCTGATGAAATGATAATAACATTATTAACTAGCTTTAAAACCTCTTCTTACAAAGTACTCGGCATGAGGTACTATCACTACTTGGGTCGATATTTAACTACATATCGAAACCGTGATGTTTATCAATACTCGTCAGTATAAAATGGAACTATCCATGGGACATCGCTTTGAAAAGCTTATCCTAAACATTTAATTTTTTTACTGTTTTCGTTTATCTAAATGAGATTAGACTGCTATAAAACTTTAACCAATTTTTTTGCGAATATACTCAAGCATTTATTTCAGTATACGAAGTTTTTAAAAATTAAAAAATGTATTAATGTAATATGTAAAAGTTCTTGGCACAACCGATCGAAATAGGAAATATAACCTAAAAACATAGTACTTTAAATTTTTAATAATTTAGGTATCTATTTTATACCATATCTCATGAATTAGTAATCTATGTAATTCAATTTTCTTTTGTGCCATCTTGTGTTCAAGAACCCGAAAGTTAACCATTTTTGGGATAATATTTTAGGTCTTAATTAATAATACAATATAATTGCATAGTACTAATCAGGAATTTACACGTGCTACCTAGAGTATTAAATTTTATTTTTGTGATATTATCTTTCTTTTTTGAGGTTTGTTAGTAAATTTCTTATGTGTATAATCTTATTATTTTATTCTATATATATGTAGCTGATGAATATGAGATTACGCGAATATAAAAGATTATTTAAATCTAATTTTGTCTAAGAACTAGATTGAACTAGATGTGGAGTAAATGTAATATTAAAAGAAGAAAAAGTGTGGTGATGTGAGAGCGGTATGGAAACTAAAAATGCCGCATGCCAACTAAACATCGTCGCCGACTTCAGGTGAAAACCGCACTGAGTGTGTTAGCAGCAAAGCGGAATTTTTAATATTTTAAATGAAAAGGAAGGGTTTAGGGTTGGGGCACATAGGAAACGCCTGCAGAGATAACTTATCTCAGCACCTGTTGGCGCCACCGTCGCAATTTCACGGTAGGAGAAATACCGGAACAAAATTTTAAAAACAAATTTCTCGAGTCCATGTCTAAGACTTTAGGAAAGTGATCTCTGTCGGCGGGGTGCGAGGAATCGGGAGACTTTTCAAATATTTTAAAAGAATCAGAAAAAATAAACAAACTTAAACCTACCATTTGCTTAGGCTTAGTGGGATCAACGACGGGGGTTGGTTGCTGCGAAACAAACAAAGAGCAATGAGTGTTAGAGATTTGATGCTTTTGATATATTTTTTTGGTTTTATCTAAAATTTCAATGAATTTATTAAAAGCACACGCACACAAAGGAAATAGCTAAGAAAGTAGCAAATGCGAGCTCGAACTTAGAAGAGAAGTGCTAGGGGTGAGAGACGCCACCGCATGCAAGGGGTTCCTCCGGGTAATCTACGGAAAAGGGTTAAAGGGTCAGCGGGCGACTTACCTTTGGGGCGAATGACGGTAAATGGCTAGGAGGCACAAACGGTGTCGGACCCCCGAGGCCCGGGTGCAGCAGGCTGGGCGAGTAGCCCGGGTAGGTCGGCATTCCGAGGCCCGTCCGGTAGAACGGGGAGTCGACTGCACCCATTTTTGGGATGTCCTTAAAAAGTGGCGGGGGGAAGAGGGGTGCAGGTGCTGGGGGCGCTGACGGCATCAGCGGCTGGTGCTGGTGCAGGTGTGTGTGCTGATGCTGGTGGTGGTGCAGCTCCTGCCTAAGATATGTGGGTGGTGGCACTGCCAAGCCGGCGCGGTCGAGAAACCGACTGTCCAGCTCGCGCCGCAACAGGTCGGCTTGGTCCGCTAAAAATAGATTGCGTTATAGAAAACCATATTCAAAATAACTTATAGCTGCATTTTTTGTTTGTTCATAATCAGATCCGGATCACAATAGTTAGGAAATTTTTAATTGAATTTAAGTTTTTAACCCATTGACGTAATTGACGTCCATAGACGTCAATTCAGCTTACATATATAGCTTATAGTTGAATAAACATCGCAATTGCAACGTGTTAACCCTTATTACTTACTGAATGTTATGATTATTGTGTTTAGTTCACTGAAAGCCAGTATAGTACAAATCGTACCTGTGGAAATATCTGTCCGTCATTTTCAAATAAAATATTTAATTTTATTTTATTATTTCTAATCAAATCACTCTGTAAAATTCTTGGAGTGATAAGGGTTAAACCCTCACATACGTAAAAATGTTAAAGTTTCCGAAAAATGTACCACAAAAATTTTTACCCATCCAAATTTCAACTAAAGAAATGATATAGGCTCTTATGCATAAAAACTGAGCAAATGCTCAATCTTAATTTTTATTTAGAAAAATGGAGCTCAGTCTCAATTTGAGTGAGATAAAACTCGCGTTTTCTATGTAAAAATTGAGATTGAGTATTTGCTCAGTTTTTATGCATAATACCAGCGACACACCAATCGAAATTTAGAATTTCGAGTGTTCTCAATTTCAGAAATATATCATATTACCTCTGAATTTCTCAAAAAAGTTTTAGGCGAATATTCTGTAAAAAAGAGATTTTGACAAACATTTGACTTTAATTCCAAAACAATACAATAATATTGTAAAATTGAATACGCTCGAAATTCTAAATTTCAGTTGGTGTGTCGCTGGTATAAGAGCTACAGTTTAAATCATTTCATTTTCGAAAATAAAGTGGCTTCGAAATGATGAATTTAAAAGCAATCATTTCAGTCACCGAATTTTTCAATTCACTGACACTTAGCAAATGGCAAGAAATGCTAAGTATGTAAATAAAATTAAGTCCGTGTGCCAAAATATCATTTCACTACAATTGGCATACGACTTTAGAACATGAACGTAATACCAGCGATACAGCAACTGAAATTTTCAATTTAGTGTATTTTCAATTTCAGAAATATCTTTGAATTACTTAACAACTTCAGACAAATATTCTATTAGAGATTTTGACATACATTTGACTTTATGTAATTTTAAAGCAATGCAATAATATTGTGAAATTGAATAAGCTCGAAATTCTAAATTTCGGTTGGTGTATCGTATCGGTGGTATAAGAAAATGCAATAAAACTTGTCAAGCGTACTCAAATTGAACGTAATTTTAAGAGGGCTAATAGCAATTTAGATATATTTCAAAATTGCATCGTTATTCTTATATGGTACTTTACTAATCGGACTTATTGTAATTTGATCGGAATTTCAATAGTTATTAATTTAATATTTAAATAGAAATTAATATTAATATTTCAATAATGAGCAAAATCACCTCGAAATTATTGAAAGGAAAAAATGAAAAATTCGACAGTTTTCAGGTCTCGTTTGCTCAAGTGTTTTATCCTTTAAGGATATGGGTAACATGGTCATAAATTTCAATTTAATGCAAAATTTCCTGCTAAATCTGATCCAGATTTGATTGTGATTTAAAGCACAGTTGTTAATTTGTTTATACTTACTTTTGCTGGATTGAAAAAGGGATTCAGCGGAGAATGGATGCGGCGCTGAAGACGCCGAACTCACTGCCGGCGGGGGCAGCGGGGCGGCGAAGAGAGGCGGCTGAAACGTCGAATGGGTGGACACCGTGGAATGCAGCGGCGACACCGACACGGGAACGGCAGGTGGAGGCGTCGGCCTCGTTAATGTGTTTGATGTGGCTGGAGATAATTGAGTAGTGCTCGTGCTGAAAAGATACACCGAAAGATTAGAAATTTTAGATCTTCCAGGATGATCTCGAGCGGCTCACCTGGGCCACACTGAGCTTTTTGGATAAGCTAGACTAGAAGAAGTTGCACCAACAGACGTAGGAGGCAGTGGAGATGTCGTCGCGCCAACAGAACTACTGCTGTACGGCAGCGACGGAGAGGGACCAGTCGGTGCGCTGCTGTACGGCACACCGGCGCTCGGTGTCGTTGAAGATCTTGAAAGACTGCTTACATTACTACTGCAAAATACAAAAGTTTTATATTTTAGATCTGATCATAACAACAACATATAAAATTTCTTGGAAGTTAAACTGAAACTTGCTCTATCCTTTAAGCTTTCATTAATCATCATTATAGAGCCTAATTTCGAGATTAAACTTTTATGCATGATTTTTGAAGTAAGTTTCTCGCGCTTTAATGGTATATGTATGAATACTGGGTGAATCCTTTATATTGAGACAACAAACAGTATGCTAAATTACGCACCTTAATATTTCATCCACTAATCCAAAAATGACCTTAACAGAAATTGTTGGAAATGGTGACCTTAAATTCGACCATGACCTTGATCTCCGATCTTGAAATAACCTCTGAAGGTTATTTGAAAAAAAGAATCAAGTACTTATTTGAACGTAAAATTTGGTGCTCTTTTCGAATCCGGGGTCAAAAGTTCGGCTTAACCCCCAAACGACCTTGATGGTCAAGGTTAAATTCAAGGTCATCGTATGACTTCCTCCTTAAAATCATACTTTTATCTGAATATTGATATAATGAAGCCCAATTAAGATATTCCATTGTCTCAAGATAAAAGATTCACTTTGTATAGAATATTTAATATAATATTAAAAAGTGAAAAATTCGATTATTCGATCGTTACCAAGATGATTTCTCTTTGCGATCAGTTACTAAATATAAATTTTGAGCTTAGTTAATATAATAAAAATATCAGTTAATATTCCAAGAAATTGTACCAAAAAAAGTTTTAATTACTGTTTCGAGGAACTGCCTGTTGTAGGGGTAGTTGGGGGTAAAAGGGTTGTCAGAACTCACCTATAACTATCTCGTTCCCGATTCGGACTATGTCCTCTCGGCGAATGAGCTCTTGGAATCACAGACGAGGGAGTGGCCGCGGAGTGTTGCGAGTGCGGCGGCAGCTGGGGCTGCGGTTGATCCCTGAGACCTGAAGGCGGCACTGTTGGTGGTGGACCACTACTGCTACTACTACATAAGCTACTGCTACCCGTCGCCGCGAGCAGGTGCGGCGCCTGCTGGTGCGCCGGGTGCTGCTGCTGCTGGTGCTGCGCTCCTTGTGCGGGCGGCGGCGGCAGCCCGTTGCTGCCCATCATCGAGGCGGCCGAGACCCCGCCGCCAGATGGCGTCACCGGCCGCATGGGCTTTGAGACGACGAGCGGCGACTCCCGACTCGTCCGCGAATCGACGGTCCGCGGGGAGGCGGTCGGCGATGGCACGGCGGGGGGCAGGTAGGGGCTGTGATTGTGATGCAGGTTGCTGTACGGGGTGTAGAGGGGGTAGTTGGGGTACGGTGTCCGGTACGCCGAGGGGGGGATGCTGCCGTTCGTCGCATGGTTCGGCGCGCTGCTGCTCCCGTTTATCGAGGGCGCCGTCGCCGAGAGGACGGCGCTGGTCGCGACCGCCGGACTGTTCGTTCTGCCGCCGGCCGCAGCAGCGGGACTATCGAGGCCCGGGTGCTGTGACACGGGGGGCGGGGCCGTGGGGGCCGTCGCTGGGGGCGGCTGGGGCACCGGCACCGACAGCGACGCCGGTAGTTGTACTAAGCTGCTACTACTTAAATTACCGTTATTACTACTATTCGAAGCGCTATTCGCCGAGGGCGGCACTTGCTGCGCAGGCGGCTGGTGCTGCTGCGGCGACGTCGGCGAGACTCGCGAACTCGAGATGGGGTGCGACGTCGTGATCGAGGGGGGCATGGAGGAGGCGAAACCATTGGCCAGCGTCGTCAGCGGCGGCCCAACTAAGTTGGCTATCGACGCCGGCGACGGCTGCTGCTTTGCCACGGAGTTCGGCGACTGCGCCTGCTGCTGCTGCTGTTGTTGCTGCTGCTGCTGCTGGGACGTCTGCTTCAGCGAGGGCAGCGGGGAGGTGCTCGTACACGTCGGAGGAATCTTCGCGGCCGTGGGCAGTGGTTTCACCAAGCCCGTTTGCTGCTGCTGACTTGAGATCGGCGTTAAATGTGTACTTATTGGACCATTCGATACCTAAAACACAAAATATAAAGGAGTTAGCACGCATCTTGAAAAGTAAAAATATTATCTTAGAAAAACAGAATCATTTTCAAAAATCAGAAGCCGGCTAACCCTCCGCCGAACAACTTTTTGGACGACTGTCAACCCTGACTTTCTTATTTCTCGGTATCTCAGGAATCACGCATTTGTTTAACAAATTATAATTATTAATTAAATAAACATTTTCTCGGAGTCTCGCAACGTCAGTAAAAATGTAGATGTCTGGTAAAGGGTTGAAACATAGTCAGACGATTTTTCTCCACGTCCTTCTAAGACTAGGGCATCTACTTACTACTCGAGTAATGTCTAAACTCTAATTAAAAGATCCGAGTTTAATGTAATCGAGCATTTATTTAAAATAATAAGAGACCTTTTATATTTATAAAATAAAATTGCAATAATATACTTTGTTTACTTTACAACTCAATCATAATTTTAGATTATATTGTATTATACATAGTTAGCTAGTCTGAAGGTACGGTATTGAGAGGTACGATAAGAAACTATTTATATTTACGTATACACTTAAACTATAGCACCAAATTGTATCTGTACCTAAAAGGCGTAACTTGATGAAAGGTTAAAAAATTCAACCAAGTTCTAAAAAAAAATACATCATGGATACACAAAATAATTCTGAGATAAATTAAGTCAGTATGTTTTTGACACAGTTCGATGACATGTCCACGCCAAATACAACACACCATTTAAGTTGAAAAATACCCCGTATGATACCTTAACAAGAAGACTACAGACTTGATATTTTTCAACTCTCCACAAAGCTCTAAAAGCTGACACTAAAACTTATCTGATGTGTAATACGCGACATGAGCCCAGTTATTATTTAATCGCAATAATTTAAACTTTTGTTAGCATTTTAATCGTTTCATGATCTCGCCTAATTTAAAATGAGGGCAATTACTTATGTCATGCAATTTTTCGAACATAGCCGCAATAATCTGATTAAAGGCTGCTCATTGTGCTCGGCTAGATATCGTGACCCGATAACATCTCAGTTGGCTTTACCCAAACAACCTACTATAAAATATTTTTAATTTATCTGAACTGAGTCACACAGACTGAACCGACTGAAATGCGTTATTTATATTGTTTCCGCAAACTTTGATTATAAGTTACCAATTTAGCTACTGCTACTACATATAAAGAGTCAACAGCGTTATTATACAGCTCCGGGCAGCAAAACTACCTATACTGAATGTGGAGGAGGTACCTACTTCAAAATGCACGCATTTAAATTTTTAATTCGTGATGAACCCAATAACTCGTTTAAGCTGTAATTACAAATGTTTGACAAAGCATGAAACGTAGAAATTTGATTAGCATCAACCTAAATATATGTAGTTAATTTAAGGTTGCTATTGCGACATTGAGTAGGTACTTCCAGTGGGTTATTTTTAATTTAAGAAAATATTTAAGATGTTTGTTTTTATAGCCCCTATTTGAACATTTTCGCATTTTTGTATCAATTTTTGTTCTATTTCATTAGCATTCACTATTTATTGTATGAACTAAATTCGTTTATTAAAAAAGTTAATTTAAATAAATTGTAGAAGAAGATTATAAGATTTTTGTTTAGAATATCTGAACTTTTATTTAGCAACGTATAAAGCTTCTATTACGATCTCATATTTTTTTAAAAACTCTTCAAACATTCATACATTCATACTATTTTTCTCAATGTGATAGAACATTTTTGATTTTGGATTCGTGTTTAACATCCAACAAATTACATAAATCAATTGTTAAACCTATAAAAGAGAGACTTTATAAACATCTAAAAACTATTGTCTATTGTATTAAGAAATATTTGCAGTTGTAACTACTTTTTCTGATTTTTATGATGATTTGTTAACACCCTGGCTCAGGTGTTTACCTTAAATTCAAAAACGTAAGTTTTAATGACTGAGTTCTACAAAATGTTATACAAATGGCATTTTTTACACTACTTTTACTATTAAAATGTCAAGATATTGTTGTTCGCATTGCAAATATACACATTAAATTTTATTTAAATGATAGTTGTTAGAAGTTCAAGTTCGCTACCTGGTGATTGAAAGACCAGGGTTACTCTGTTAAGCAAATAAACATTGAGGTAATTTTATGCGATGGAAACTGGTTTTTATTTGATTATCGAAAAATGGTGCTAAAATAAGTAAAATATCATTTTAACCGATATCTACGACCTTTATCTTTTTAGCATCTCATTGAGTACTGTACATACAATTCATAATCAACGAGTTAAAAAATCTCAAATAAAAATCTTGAGCTCTCATATTAAGACTATCTGACGAATTCTCTAAAGTGGGCAGACAAATCAGAAATAAAAAAATTAAAAATAGTCAGGGCCAACAACGTTGTTGAGATTCCAAGAGGCCGTGCCACTTGAGCCGCAAATAATCTGGACGTCGAGTGTTTGCTCATTACTCTCGCGGCCTCTTGTCCATAAATCAGGGCATCTAATTGAAGTGCTTAACGATCGTCTAATAACACTCGAGCAGCGCCGAACACCGAGCAAACAGTTGTCATAAAATTTATGCTCTCGAGGAAAAAATCTTATGAGTGGTGCTGGACAGAAAAAAAAAGACATACGAATAAAAAATGAAAAAGCTGCGCCACTTACGGTGTGAAATAGCAGACAGTGTCGTTCTGGGCTAATGCCTCGGTTTGATAAGCGCCCCGGGGCCCCATGTGAACGGTGCCGCGGACCGCGATTAAATCAATTGGGACGAATCATTAACCTCCAAGTCTGGACGAAATGAATTCGTCTTAAGTGCATTCGAAAGACGCACTCGTGGAAGGGGGCAAATGCACCATTTCTCAGGAGACGAAAAGTTGCATGGTGTTGCATCGCCTGGAGCGCTACAATTTGTCTTGGCTTTTTAAAAAATTCAAAGTACACTCTATACAATATACAATATTCCACAGTTTCTTTACGATATACAGTATACGTAGCAAATTTACAATTTGTCAGTAGAAATACATATTTTACTTAAAAAGGTCAGTAGTAATAGTAAATTGTGCAACAAGGGCGTAAAGTAGCCAATTACGCACGTTAGCAGCAATAAGCGCACGAGTGTTTAGTACGCACCGCCCGACTTGCACATTCTATTTTTCTCTCACGCGCAGGGAAAATAATTAAAAAAAAATTGTGAATTCGCAATTTTCTAGTACCTTCACTTGCACGATTTAAATTTTAACATTTTTTACAGACGTTTTGTAAAAATATATCAAAGTTGTAAAATTGAGTGCATGCATAATCATAGTAAAATTTGATGCTGATAATTATATAAAGCATTTAACAGTGTATTTGCAGCAATTATCGTTGTAACTCGCTTTTAAATTGTACACATTTTTTGGCATTAATTTTAATATTCTTAATATCTAAATCTTTTATGCGATCATAAATTAAGTGAAAACATTGTTTATATGTAGAGTAGAGCACAAGTCACTGAAATTATACATAGTTAAGTACTTTTTTTTGAATATGTAGGGAAGATAAGGGATTCTTTTATAACGAAGTTTATATAACTTTTTCCTTACTTTAAAATTGAGCAATTTTCATTTAGTTTCATTGTATATTTGTGGCTTCAATTAAAAACATTCGAATTCATCTCAAAATGTATATCAAATATTCGGAGATGCTGTTTTTATGTTAATGTACATTTTCACGTACATACATATACAAAAAAAATTTTGCTCTATATAGAAGTAATATTACAATGTATAAAATTAAATCTACATTCCAATTTATCAATATCACTATGCGAATGAGTATTTTTACTATCGTGCTGTGTAATTTAATTCATTTCCAAATTCCTTTACTTTATCGAGTAGTATTTTTACAAACCCTGAATGTTAATCACCTGGAAAATTATTCATTATCTTTGTGCCAAAGTTAAACGTTGTAAAATTACTCAATCATTTTTTAGAGTGCAGAATCGAACCGTGGAGCCAGATATAAAGTAAAATTCGCTTGTTCTCGAAATAGGCGGAAGTTTCTGTTTAATAGGACTATTTGCAAAGAAGTACATAAGTTCTGACAAAAAAAAATTTAAAGTATGCTAAAAATGTAAAATATCTCCTTGGCCGCGGATTTAAGAGATACGCTTAAGATTACGGGTGAACCAGAAAATGGAGCCCATCAGATTCCAGTTGTCGTAATCGTGCGCTGTAATTCGCTGGCATGTCGTAATTAACGGCCAGGCATTTTGCCAATTGCTTTTATGGCCACTTTTTGCATCCTCGGACCGCTTGATAAATACGTTTCGAACGGCCGCGGGCTGTTTGTTATCTGCGAGATTAAGGCTGCACTTCTGGGGAGCTCTGGGAGCACGTCCGAACTGCACGAGACGCATGAAGGAGATATAAAACTCGGGGATCGCAGATAAATTGGACAAGTGGACGTGAATTTTTGCTCCCCCGGCACCTGACCGCCGGCCGTCGCGACGGCCTCTTCGAAATTTTTTTAAGCAGCTATTTCGCGGAGAACTCAGTTTCCGCGGCACTTATCCATTCCGGGCGATGTTGGTATTTCTTTTGTTTAAATTTTTTGCCACCGCCTCGTTGCTTCAGGTATTTTCGGAATTGAACTTCTTTAGACGCTAATCGAGTAAATACGTGCGTGGTACCTGGAAAATTAGATGAATCTCCTTATTTCACGCTTTGTTCTGCTTTCCAAGAATTACGAGGATTTTCAATAGAAGCAACGAGGGCGGAAAGCGATAAACTAACAAATGTATTTTATTTAAATTCGGTTTACGTTTTCAAATAAATGCATAACAATTACGAAGTCTCATTTTAATGGCCCGGGTAGCTCAGTCGGTAGAGCGTTGGACTTTTAATCCAACGGTCCAGGGTTCAAGTCCCTGCTCGGGCGGAATTACTTTTTTTCTTTTCATCATCATTTTAAACTATTTTGCGGAACAGAAGTTGTTATATAGCATTTTAAGCATTAATTGATTTTTTTTATAATTTGAAGATATAACAAAATATTTTTTTAAATTCTTACTAACTAGTAGTACTACCTAGTGAAGAAGTTGACGATCTGTTGCATGCGGAAAGAGTTCGAGTTTATATGAATACAGTGTTGGCAAAAACTAAAGCAACTAAGAAAAAAATAACAAGGGTATGCTTTGTTTTAAAATAAAATGTATTCTAAATAATCTTCTAATATCCTTCTACATAACGACAAAATAATATTATATAAACTAAATTCAACGTATCACAGTGACAAAACAGTTCAAGTTTTTACACGTAATAAAAATGGCCTGGAAAAAGCTAAAGCAACTTTTATTCAGATCAGACAATACAGGGTGTTTCGTTTAAGGTCTGAACAGGGGCACGCCAATCGATTCTACATGGTCTTCTGATCAACGTTTGTTCGGAAACAGATTTCGGCCTGATTTTTTTGTATGGGCAGATCAAAAATTTTTCGGAGAAAAAGCTTCCCTATCTTGTGACCTTTCTCAGAAACAAAAACCGTACCTACTCAAATCCAATTAAAACTTAACAAAAGTCCTTTTTGGATAAAAATTCTCAGAAATTCATTTTAATTGCATTTGATTTTTATAAGTTTTTCCGTACCTACATACATAAATTGCCAAAATAATTCGATTGGATTTTTCAATCGAATTGCTTTAACCACTTTGAATGAAAACAATTACTTGAAACGAAGATAACGGAAATTAATTTGTTCGATATTTAGGAATATTATTATGGCATTTTTATACAAAAAGGGCTTGTGTAAGTGTAAGCCCCTTTCGATTCGATTTGAGCCCTAAACAGACTTACCTTAAATTATAATATTCTACATTGATTCATAATTTCTACGTCAATTATGGTCATTTTTTAATTAAAAATTGAAATGTTTATTTTCATTGCTATTTTTACGATACTGTAAAAATGAATTGTTGATATTGCATACAGTTTCAATGTAAAATCCACAAAATTAAAATGATTGAGTCAAAATTAATATCATATTAAAAAAATTTCTCTTTCTTATAAATTCTAGTACGTTTATTAATTTAAGTTGACTTGTTGATAAAATTCTAACTTTAGTGAACATTATAATTTAAAAAAATGAATATATGTATGTATGTATGTATGTATGTAGTTATAACAACTTTATAACATAAAATTCTTGTTAAATGACTGTAGATTTTTATAGGATAGATTGATGTAGATTATTTGTAGATAGTTGTTGATTTAACAGTCAACAATGTATCATTATCAAAAGGGCAAGAATAGGGTCGATTTTGATGGGGAATATAGATTAAAATAAATAGAATAAAGTTGCCATTTTGATTACTTTTTTCTCGGGATGTGGTTTTAAGAAATAAAGTAAGAAAGTTATTTTAACGAATATTACCTGCATTGGTGTTGGATAAGGCGGTGGCAGGCTAGGTGGTGGTAACGCAGCGGGTGCTGGTGACGGTGCTGGCGGGGCAGGGCCAGGGCCTGGGGGAACGGGCACTGGGCTGGCACTGCCTCCCAGCCCGAGGGGCCCGTTGCTGAGAGGCAGACCAGTTTGTGGAAAATCTGACGATTTCCTAGGCGTTGTTGGGCTCGGTGTTGTATTTGTAACTTGTGTTGGTGTTGACGGAAACACAACTGACCCTCCATCAGAGCCCTGCAAAAAAACAAGAAAAAATACATCCATTAATATTGTCGTCATAAAAACGGCTGTAACTCTATTAGCGACCAATTGCCATAAATTAGCCGTGCGTTGTAATATGAATAAGCGTTCCCGAGATATGGCCGATAATTGAAAGCGTTCGATAATTGCAATGGCAATTACTCGAACGGATGATAATATCCCACGGAATATAAAAAAAGACCAATCATAGCAGCCTTTCTCGTTTTTGTCGAATCATAAATATTCATTCAGCCATTAAGAGAGCTCGGCCAGATCTGTCAAAGCTAATAAATTCACTTAATTAATGTTGTAATCAGGCAATAATTGACAATTAATTAAAATGCAAATTGCTTGCTAGCCAGAACGGGCCAGTGAATGGTAGCCGCCGCAGAAAAGCCACTGAACTGTAGGCAGTCCCACTGATTTTTTCCAGATTCAGCATGGGGCTCAGCGGCATGACGGCGGTTAGACGTTAGCCGAGATGCTGAGGCCTCAAGGAAGATGACGAGATCTTCCGCGAGAGGAATGCAGCCGTGAATACGACTAAAATGGCAGTTAGCCGCAGTCGAAGGATTCTTCTAGCATCTAGCCTAACTAATTGCAGCAACTGCGCCTCGGTTGGGTCTGGCCCCGAGTATGATCCGCCGATTGGCGTGCGGCTAATCGCCGATTAGACCACTCAAGCCATTAATCAGCTTCTTAATGCTTTTCCAGCAATCAAATTAAGCACTCAGGCCAGGTGAATTTTCAATTTATAGTTTGCAAATTTCCCTCCTGTTAGGGTTACCAATTCTGCTTACTTTAAAATGAGAAGACAGTTTTATCAGGAGACGTTAAATAGCGTTTTAAAACTTATTTTTTTATTTCCGGACAGTTTTTAATTTTTAACTCTTATTCAATATTTGGAAAAATATCAAAAAAAACTGTTATCTATACTTATAAAGCACAGTTTGAAGAATGACTCGTAATTTCTTCAAAAAATCAATAGCTTACTCATATTAAGCTGGGGTATCAGACCACCCCAGTGCGGCAGCGAAAAGTTAAGCTTTTTAAATTTTGATATATTAAAACAATTTGAACCTGAAGTAGAACACACTTTAGTTTGATAGGAAAAACTAACAAACTTAATATGAACTTCAAAGGCAAAACGCATTAATTATGGAAGCTGATTTATAACTAAATTGAAATGATTTAGGTACCTACGTGTCGATTACCTATAGATATTTTCGAAGTGATGTATTTAATTTTAAAATTTTCGTTTTTATGTCTGTTTCTGCAAACATCCCCTTGATTTTGAGCTGATTTTTTTCAAGTTTAAATTGTAATTCATAATTGTATTTTTCACATATTTTTCTTCTTACACAAGTTATGCGTCGGGATTTGAAATTAATGTTTTGAAATTATCGAAATGACTTAAAAATAATAGTATACAAAACAACGATCAATTTTTGAGGGTGAATAAGAGTTTATCATTTGTTCCATTTTGAATTAAATTTTTCAAAACAACTGAACTTCTCGTATCAAAATTGTGAACTTTCGGCGAATTCTGAGATCATTTTTGGTAATAAAGTTTCTGTAAGCGCCTTAGTTTTCATTTTTTGTATGCCGTTTTTATATTTGCGGAAAATTGAATTTTTTATTTAAAGGGAAATTTTTTAATTTTTTTATATGATTTGACCATAATATTCGCTGCTATAACGTACGTATTCGAATGGGAATGAAAATAAATATTAACAAATTCGGTTTCAAGAATTGGTTCCTCGGATCATATTTAATATTATTTGATTCATCAATGGGAGCGTCACCTTATTTCTACGCAAAAATATATCTTAAAATTACAGAAAAAACATTAGTAGTTGAATTGACATGAATGTTTCAGTTTTATGAAATTTTAATTGACTTAAGAACTGTTCCAACATTAATAAAATAGACCCTTTCCTTCAAAATCGTTCAAAATTCATTTGTATTTACAACAACTTCAAAAGCGAGTAAATATATTCTATGGAAACGTAAAATTCTTTTTTTCTTTAACAAAGTTGAATAAGTTTGAATTGCTGAAATAAATTATGAATTTTGTGGGATATACACGTCTTTTATAGAATTACCTTGGATAATGTTCCATTTAAATACCATAAACAATTTCTATATTTAGTAGAATTTAGTAGATGTTTTTTCAACTTTCATTTTAAGGCAGTTTTAGAAAGTCTGCTTTCAAAATGCTAATGAAAAATAGTTTTTATCTACTGAATTATAAATTTTATTGAGAAAGTCTACAAAAATCCATTAAAATCAATGTAATGGTTGAAGTAATTAGCTCTTCTTGTCATGTTATGACAAGCTAAAATTGAAAAATTTAAATTATTTGTTCAAAGTTGTGCCCATAAACTGGGCAAAATACATCGTGGGCTCTCTCCATAACTCCACCAGCCGTCGATGACGTTGCTCAACCGAAATGGGCACATAAATCGCAAGCAGATCGTTTGCAGACGATGCCAATCAATGAACTTGAGGAAATTCGTTAGGCTCAAATGGCCATAGCGAAACCAATCCGCCGATGAAATCGCCATAAAAAAATCATTGATAGCAATAAACAAGCCAATAGCCGTGAAAAAATCCGAAGAGTCGTTGGAAAATTTATCGCATGATTTTCTCTAGCATCTCTCAAACTTCTGGCGGAATGATTGGGGAGCGGGGGGACCTCTGCAGTTAATTTCAGCCAATTTGCTACGGTCTAGCGTTCCGCCGCTAGCCGCTAGCAGCTAGTCAGCTAGCGGCTAGCCTCACACGGAGAGCAGCAGAAATGGCCCCGGCCACGGTGGACATGATAACAACATAATAAACTCGGAACCGGGCAATAATTCAAATGAATTACACGGTGCAGGCATTCGGCTAATGATTTATTTGCATTTGCAATTATTTCTACAATCGTCGAAGGTCCCGGGGAACATATGCCGGCCTATTGGACCCGGTGGGAACGGCCGGGGCCTGACCTGTCGCACTGCACACGATTTGAATTTCATGTCCGATTCGCTGTTTTCGCATTCAAATCCAAAAATTACAATCGCTGGGCCGCAAATGCACAAATGCACAAATGGGACATGCAACGTGCAATCACAGTGCATGGGCCAGCGGAGCGCCCGGGCCCCTCGGACGACTGCAGAGCGGCCCCGGACACCGGGTGGGTAATAAATGGCCAGATAAACTGTCGGATAAACATCCCATTCCGCCAGATCAACCTCCGCGGACCGGTGGAAATTGCAGCTAAGCCCGGCTCTGTCTAGATAGACCTAAATGGGGTATTAAACATGCACCGGGGCTCCCTCTCGGAACGCGGTGCGCCGCACACGCCCGGACGGAGCACTTCCAGGCACTGATTGTTCTGGGGGACTCTGCCGAGGTGGCCCGATGGGGCTCCGGCCGGGTCGAGGAGTCCAAGGGAGATCCAGTCGTGTGGATTATCTCAACAAAATATTTTGAAATATTTATGACAGGCATAAACACGTTTAACGTTCAATTGACTGCACCCCATGCTGGGGCCGTTCGCTGGGGCCCCAATCGCACGGGGCACAGTCGGATCGCCTCGCATGTGGCCAACGAGGCCGAGAATAGAACCGACGACACGCTTAAGACAAGCCCCAAGACAGATGATCTTGTACCATTGACAATCCCAGGGGATAGGTGGAACTCGATGGTTTCAACTGCCAGGAAGTCGAATTCGACATTTCTGTGCTAATGTCCAACTCAAGGATTTGGATTATGTCTTTTTGGGGTAATGGATTTTGCATTTATGCAGAAACACGACAGCTTATAACTTACAATTAGACAGTAAAAACATGCATTTATTAAGATTTCTAACAATATAAACTGAATGCCAGCTATTATCTACGTATTACAACAGTGGCTCTTATGCATAAAAACTGAGCAAATACTCAATCCCAATTTTTATATAGAAAACCTAAGTTTTATCTCACCCAAATTGAGATTGAGCTCCAGTTTTCTATATAAAAATTAAGATTGAGCATTTGCTCACTTTTTATGCATAAGAGCCAGTATTGGGAACTCGGTCACCATAAATTAAAAATCACTGTTCTATTTATACCCAATTTTCAGAGCGCCAAGGTGGTGTAACCCCTAAATATTAAACTAAATTCTAAATTTTTATAGTGCTGCTAGTCCCAACCTTCCTAATTCTGCCTCTCCCAAAAAAGCTTTATTGGTTTTTAAAACCGGCTTAGGCACACAAACTTGTCACGAGAGATAATTAACTTCCGAAAACCAGCTGTCACGTTGAAAATTCCGCAATATTGGCGAATTGAATGGGTGCGCAGTCCCACGCCAGATAAATCATAAATGTCGCGTGCAGGCAGCCAACCAAATCCCGCGGCGATTATATCGAAATCTCCCCTAATTAAATGTTATTTTCACGCTTATTGAATTAAAACCACTCGATAATTCAATCCTGTCCAGCGAATCCACTGCTCGCGGTGGGCTCGCGATTCAAGCACCTGTCCCACCCCCGCGATCCGCGGTCCGACCGTCTGCCAGCCGCGTATCGCGCTTTTATATAAAAAAAAACAATTGGAAACAAATAGCCGCTGGCAGAAATCGCGGGACTGGAAACTAAACTCCGTGATTAATGGGAAAACTGTGCGCTGCACTTGTTGCCGCCGCAATTACAATCAAAATGAAAGAGCTGCCTTTTGCAGAGCAGCTCGCGGCCGCATGATCCGCGGCCCGTCCGCAAAATGGCAATTTTATCGCTTCTCGAAATCGATCCGAGGCCGCCCCAGCCAAAAGTTTCGACTGGGCTAGAAATCGGACTCCGTCGCACTCCAGCTGGTGGGTGGGGCTGCGGGGTTTGGGGCTCCGCTGGCAGGTAGGCGCTCAGGTGGGCCGGGAATTTACTTTTAAAAAAAATAAAAATAGTAAAACAAAAATAAAATGTATAAAAAACTTGCTCGACAGAGTGTAGCTCGAAAGCGCGAACTGCACGTTAGCAAGGAAACAAGCGCCAATTTGTATCTGGCGAACGAAATGAGAGCTTCTACGACTAATTCCTGTAATTATTTGTAATTTCAGGTGGAATTGCCTTTAATTAAGGTAATTCATGCAAATCGACGCGACACAGTGCCAGTTGGAGCCCAAACTTTTAGCCGGGCACTAGACGCCGGGAACGGAGGGGAGGGCGGCTTAGGTTCAGCCGTTTCTCGGAACCCGGCTCTCGGGTCCGCAGCAGGCGAACATTCGACAAGAGCATAAAACATGGAATTACTCGAATGTCTGCAATTTTATGTTTTATCGTGGCTTGACATCGATTACATAAATCATGAGCGTTGTAGTTGGGTATAGAGGGTTTACCAGGCCGCTCCGCGGTCCCGCATCCAGCCCCTGTCCTAAACCCAACCCCGCGAGCTGCGCGTACCCAAACGCAACGGAGTGCACCGGGCTGCGGAATGCGTCGTGCATGTGCAACATGCATAACAATTTTATTCGGTGAAAAAGCAGCTCACCGCGCACTGCCCGCCGCCAGGTTCGCGGATGCGGCATGCACGGCACGGCCGACAGTCGAGACGTCGAACACGCGAAATTATTAAGCGCAGTTCACACTTTAATTGAAGTCGTCGATTGAAACTTTATCCGCGACTCAGTGACGGACTAATTAAAATTTTACACGATGTTCGGGCATTTTGCTGCCGTCGACCAATTTTAATTTATTCAACTTGATCGGCTCGCTTGTTTGCAGAGTTTATTGGCTTCGCGGACCGCGAGCGGGACAAAACACGCCGCCAGACCTGCACTGAATGTAATGAGTGGGCCTGACCACTTTTAACTTTTAACGATATGCTAAACGAAAGATAACGAGATTTGTTTACAGATTTTCAATTACGGCCCTCTTTCGACATGTCGGTCGCGGTGCCGCTGAATTTATGTTAAACAGCGGCGGACTCGATTTTATGGCGGTCTGGGACGGCGGCTACATTTGGCACCTTCCACTGAATCACGGGGCCTCAATTGCCCAGCCGAGTGGAAAATATCGTTTTGGGCAATCGGAAGTTCCACTGCATTGTCGAAATCGACACTATTCAAATCAGCTGTTGAAGGTGACTAATTCTCGGTTTTGACCAATTTTATCATAAATAGATATCTATTCTTTTTACAAACTTGACAAAGCTAAATAAGCTTATTGTTTTTAACACTTTTTTTTTAAGATTTTCAAAATAACTTAGTCAGGGCTAAATTAAATTCTAGAAAGTATCTTTTATCTTGTAACTTAGAATTTATAAAACAACTGGTCAAAATTTCTTTTCGTACTAACTATTCCTGGTATATAACATTAAATTTGTAAACTACAAAAGCTAATTTTTAGTGACATAATTTTTTAACTACATTCTCTTATTATGTCATGCGAAATAGTCTTATTTTAAAAAAAAAAATTCTTAAATCATCATACGAATTAACCTTGAGAAGCTAAAAATGTTCTTTTTAAAATAAGATCGATGTGATCATTTAAATTGCTTAATTGCCCGATCTATTAACTTTGCTATGAAAAAAAGTAAAGAACACCGATTAAATTAGAGAAACGAAAATTACAGAGTTTTGGTATTATATAATTGCTACGTGACTAATTTAGAATTTTACTTGATGGAAGGCTTTTTTTGGTGTTATCTAATAATTGAGGAGTTTAAGAACAAAACCTCGCTTTTTTTTATATTTTATTTCTTTATAGCTTTCTGTTGCGGAGAATAAGACAAAACTAATTCAAAAGATAATGTTTTTGAACACCTAGTCCAGAATTTAGAACTTAGTGATTTAGCTAGTTCAAAACCGAAAATATGTATGGTATTTTGTTACTTTTCTACAAAGTGAGATATTATTTGCAAAATCGGGAATTATTTTCATGTTCAGAAAACAAGAATCTATAAGAATCCAATTAAATTCGTTACTCAGCGCAGATCTATGATATTAAATTCAAATAAAAAAGAGTATAAATCGAATTGAAAATGATACAAAATAGTACCTACATACTTAAAAATAATGTTAATGATAAGAACAAGCTAAGTTCAAATTTGTTATGAAAAGAAAAATGTTCGTAAGTTTGATATTTGCTAGCAATAACATTTGTGAAATAAAGACATATTTTTTTCTGTCTCTGAGTATAATTGGGTTGAAAATTGATGGGATTTGAGATTCTTACAACATGAAGTTTTATAGTAGCAGACGCAACTAACGAATTTTCTGTGGACCGCCTTCAAAATTTGTTAATTATGAGATGTAGTACAAACACTTAAGAAATGTAAAAAAAATTGAAAATCTCTGAAACCTTTCGCTTTCCAACGCTTATGATGCAGAGCGAGTTCTCGTAACTCTCTCAGGAGGTAGGTCGTTTTAAAAAAAATCCCATACCACCGACGAGGCAAAGGTGCTTCATAGAATCTAATTAAAGACATTTTTCACTTATTCAAATTAAATTGGAAGTTTCATGGAGTTGAGAACGCAGTTTAGGCCTCCTGCTGTGTGCTTTGAATTTAATGACAGCTCTTGCCAGCTAGCGTCGCGTGAGGCTCTCGGCAGCGGCTTTAGAGCGCCGTCGACTCGGAAACCATTTAGCGTTGCTTTTTCACATTTTCCTCATTTTGCATATAATTTTTCTTATAGCATTTTTATTTTTCTATATTTTTTTTTTTTGTGCAAATTAAATTGCATGTTAGGCATGACACTTCAAAGCAGCACGCAGCAGGGGCAAACGCTGCTGGTTTGAAGCGCGCTCAATTTTGTGGCGCTTTATACGTCGCGTCATGAGGTAGTTCTCCTGAGGCAGGAGACACTTTTCCTTGAGGTGATTCCAATTTTGTTGAGCAATTATTTTCGCTTTGACACTCCCACCCCCGCAGAATGGTGGCGGTGACACCTCAAAGAAGGAGTTCAGGTGCAAGTATCTCACCTGTGAACAAGTGCGCCCTCGCTGAGCCTCTTACGTCCGCACGTTTGCGCTTATTTATTCGATCCGTTTAGTGCGCAAAATGTGATCAAGTGTCGCCCATTTGCGCCGGTAGTGGCGCTGCTGCTGCGTTTTTAGAGCGTACGACGGAAGGGCGGCGGAAAGTGCATTCAGAGGCTGTTTGCATTCCGACGAGTGTGTCTGGCTTGTTAGTTCTCAGGTAGTACATAGGTGCTCGACGCACTCCGGTGCATAGTGGCTGCAATTGCAGCCGACCAACGCCGCTACGGATGGGGCGGGACGAGGGCGGAATCAGTGTAAAACACTTTTAAAGTGCCCCCCGGCAGTCGCTGGATGCTCCTCTCATTGGGCCCCAACCTCAGCTGCACTTCTTCCTTCAGGTTGGCAAGCAGCCGCTCTACCGATTTCAAAGCAGCGCGTTTTTGATTTTAATTAAACTCCGGACGGCAGAGGCTCGTGCTCGAGCTGTAACATGACACCGATGGGAATTACTTCGATTTAACACGAAATTAATACTTAATTGATACCCCAGGTGGGATAATCTCGGCAATCGGAATTGTTCAGTAAATTACGTAATGGGGGAGCCAGTTGCAGCAGGTGAAGAAATGAGTTCCTACACCTAATCGGAAAATCCCAGGAGGTGTGATTAAGATACCATTAATGGGTTTTCTGTTCAATTTATTAATTGAATTGAATTTAATTTTAATTACATTATAATTTATTAGTACCTACCTACTGTCTAAAATATGTTTTTGAATACCTTTAGCTCGATTTTCAATTGAAACGAAACCGAAAATTCTAATGAAGTTTCTATACAGGCTTAAAATTTTAAATGACATTAGGAGAACGAACTGTCTAGACAAGATTCGTGCAGAAAAGCCCCTTAGTTAGCATTGCTCAATTTATATGATAATTTGTAGATATACAAGGGGTTTAGAGGTCATTGAAATCAAAATTGAAAAATTCAAAATGACGGAAAATATTTCTACAAAATTGTCAATTAGGCTAAAAAGGACTTTGATTATGATTTCGAAATGACTAAAAACGATTTTGAAGTCAAAATGAATATGCTTGTTTAAATCAATAATTCCTTTTTCTACTTTTGGCCAACGTTTTGGAAGTTGCACTACACCCTGAAAACTGAATAGTCAAGAAGAAAATTTTATTGAAAATTCACATCTTTGTTTAATTTTGTAAGTAATTTGCGCACACTTGTGTTTAATGCTTGTTAACACGAACAATAGAATCAGTTTTGCATAAATTGAATTTATAATTTCAGCTTTTAAAACTTCTTATCTTATAGTATGTAAAAAATTTATGTACATGATTTAAATGTTACAATTTTGCCTCTACACGTTAATGAAAAATCTTAATAAGGCACATTTATTAAGCAAACTTTTCTATGTACCTATTTTCTTATGTAATAGGTATTCCATTTTTACAAAGACATTAATGTAATTTTTAAAGTGTACTATACTATATATAGAAAGTAATTATTTAATCGTTCCAAAAAAAAAAAAAAAAAAAACGTAAAATACACAATTGTTTTTAGAGTGTAAGTAGGTACCTAGAGATACCTATAAATATAACGTATAAGTATATGCAATTCGTCCCTTCTTTAATATAAATCGTGATTCTCGTTTAAATATTGTTATAGAATTTAAACAAGAAGAAAACGAAAACAATTTCTTAATTTTAACAATTTATGCAAAAAGAAAACGACTTTATCCTTTGAAGATTTTCGCTTACCCATTTAATTTGCTCGAAAAAAATTGTATCTTTTACCCCAAACCCAACTGAATTTAAAATATACCCCCAACAACAGGAGAAAAGGTAAACCTATAGAAAAAAAAAACACGGTGAGTTCAGACAAATTGTTGTTGGCCTTTTTTAATGAAACTTTTCCGGGGAAAAGGCATCCATTCATAACGCCGAGATTATTTACAACTTCTCCCTGTAGAGGGATCCGAAAAGGAATGCCTAAGGAATGCCGGGCTCCAGGAAGAGGTGGGGCAACTTCTGCCGCCGCTGCTGTTCCCGAACACACCCACACCCATGTACTTTTGTATATATACAAATAATACATATATATACATGTTTGTATGTATATTGGCTGGGCAGACTTTGCAAAGCAGATTAAAGTTAATGGGATTCAGGACAGTGAAAGCGGCGGGGGAGGGGGCAGAGTGTGTCTACAGGATGAGGAATGAGGTCCGGGCCCTGTGGGGTTAATTAAGGGTAGACAAATTCACGATTACATTAATTCAAATCAAATATTAATTACTTTGTCATCTCTAATGAAATTCAATTGGGGCGCACTAAATGTAATTTCGTTTAATGGGATTCGGTTGCTGCAGGATTACTGCCGGCTTGTGAATAATTTTTCGGGCTCCCGAGAGATTTTCGTTGAAAATGAAAATCGCAGATAATCTCACAAAACTCAATCAAATTAAAATGGTTTGTAACTTATCATGGTTTAAAATTATTTAAGGAAAGCTAAAATAGGACTTTTTTTTGCTTTGAATTTAATTTATTTAAATATCTACATAAGTTTTTATCAAACAGCCATTAGCTTTTACTCATTTTTACACAACCAAAAAAAACCTACAGAACTACCTATACCACAACATTTTAAAATTTGGCACTACTTATACAGAGTGACTGGAAATTGCTCATTTTCCTCTTGGGACAAGAAACTATGACTAATTTGGAGTGATTTAACCTACATCACTTGGGGTCGGAAATGCGCAAAATTCCGAATATTCTCACTTTTTGACCTGTATTTTTCGATGATCTGATAGTTTAATAATTGGGCAATCTTCCTAACGCTAAAATTTAGAATTAAATTAATTAACGAAATTTACTGTTCGATTTTATGTTGTGTTACAATAAATAAAAAAAAATAAAGTAAAAATTCTTCACAGAAGTGTCATTATGATAAAAAAAATATTTCAAACTTGTCGTAAAAAGCATCGTAATTACATCCCAGTATCCTCAGCTTTCCAAAAGGATTCGATTTTCGATAAACAAAATTTTAATTTTTTATTTTAATAGTATAGTAGTAAGTAGTAGATTTTCGCTAGGTTTAATAATTCCAAATTAGTTTCTTCTCCCGAGCGGAAAATCAGCAATTTCCGGGCACCCTGTATAAATTATTCAAAATCTCAAAAATCGAATTGTAGATTAGAATATTTTTTTAGAAAGTATTGCAGCATTTTACTAAATTATACGGTGACTAAACGATCATGAAGCTTAGCTCTACTTTTATAAGAATTTTCGAAATTTTAGACTTTTACTATTGATGCAAGAGGTAGGTAGAAGTACCATTTTAACGAAAAATTCTGTTTTATCTCTACTTATTACCGACTGCTCAGACAGATACAAAACGATATAAGTTTTCATTATAGAATTATAGGTGCTATTTGGTATTTTTTCTTGTAAAACTACCAAACAGCTTCTTGTGAATAATCTCCTGAAACATAAAACGCTTTACTCAAGCCTTGTTAGCGCCATACACTAAACAAGACTCTACCGGTTAATAGTTACAAATCTGTTGCCAGAAAACATAATCGTTACAAAATAATTCACCATAGGACTTTGTGATGCCGTGTGTAAGCGCGGTAACCAGCCCACCTTCCTTCCGCCCATTTCCCCTCCCCGCCCCTCGTCCTTACAGCATGTTGTAGAACATGAACGGCGTCATGTAGTTACCGGTTTTCTACGGCCATCGGTGCACACAACGGGCAAAAAGATCAACATTTTGACGTTGATAATTAACGTAATGAGGGTGCTATTACCAGTTAAGTACCATCGATAGAACGTGCTACATGAAAATGCTCACCGCTCGCGTCCTGCAAGACGCCTATTAAAATTATCTGCAAAGGAAAAAAAAAAGCGGTAGTCAGACGGGCTCCGGTGCACGCTATCTTTTCGCGGCAGGGGTGGGCTATTTCTGCAGCAAGTAGCTGCTACTGCACCGACTGCACAATCTGCACAAAATGCAGAACGAGCCGAGGAGCGCCGTGTTGAACTTTGTTAATAAGTTTAATTGCATGATGTGTCGGTAGGGTGCACTGTGCACTATGCATTACCTCCACCACTCCTCCTTTTTCTAGCCCTGTAGAGGACTACGAAATGGTAATGCCCCTCGATCTGCAGCTCCTGCTTCTAACTTCTTGCTTTTACGACTTTCAGAAGTTTTGAGCTGAATCTTTACACGAATCTCTGATTTAATTACGCGGTGCATATCACCGGGTCGAATCTCGTTATGCAACCGAACACCGTCCCGGTTGCATTGGGGCCCGCCCCCGCAGCCCACCCGATGATGGAGGAGATCAAAGGAAACACTTTTCTGAATGCATTTTCTTGGTTGCGACGTCCTCGTCGTCGTCGTCGTCGTTGCCGGTCGTTGGGACGCTCGGTGTAACTCTCGCGGATGAGTTTAATTAAATCAGCCGCACAGACGAGAAGTGTTGAAAGATTGAAGATGAAGACACCAAGGCGGCCCTGGAGGACCCCGTCGGATGCAATCTCCTCTGGATGCGGAGCACAACGAGGCGCGGCGCGGTGCAGTGACGCTGACGACGACGACAACTGCACCGGTGCACTGCGCCGCGATGAGGAGGAAATTGATGACTTTCCCTGTTGCAATTATCATGAGCTGCGCTTTATTAAGACTAATGAGAGGATGTTAAGCGCGGTCGATGTAATGGAGGAAGTTTGACATGTACAAGAATTAAATTAAAAGGTTTCCAGTTTCGCCGGAGATTTATTAGGTTTTGGGCCGACTCGTTTCGGTGGAAATACGAAGTAAATTCTAGAAATGAGTAAACCGCAACTGCATTAAAGACGGAGATCATTTTGTAGACGATTGTGAATGTTAGCAAGTATCTATAAATAGCTGAATAATTTAAATGGAATGTCTTTATAATGAAATGTTAATTTAGCCATTCTTGACAACTGCAGGTTTTTCATTAAGCGGATGTGACGGGTTCAAATTTTCGCAAAAATCGAAAAGCTCGCAGAGACGAAAAAGCAAGAATTCATGAACAATTTGAATAATAAGAAATATTATTGTAGGTACGATGCAGGGATCGCAGATTGAATATAGACAATGTTATAAATTCATATAAATTCACAAAAGGATCTTCGGACGGAAAGATCGATAGACAATTTTTTGATTTGAAGTAGGTTTTTGACGTAAAAAATTGGTGTTGTTTGAAAAAGTGCCTTCATATTGTTATTTTTCAGCGAAAAAGTTGCCACAAGGGTAATTTTGTAGCGGTTTTCATACCATGAATTTTTCATGTTTGTTTTTTTTTCAAAATCTATAGCAGCCAAAAAAGGGTTATAAAAATCTAAAAAAAAAATGTTTGTAGGTATGCTTTAAAGTCTTAAAAATATATATGCAAAATTAATTTCATCAACATACTCTTTGGTTTGCAAAAAATTTTTTGTCCCCATAAAATTACAGTCATACCTGGAGGCATACATTTTATTGTATTGAGTTTTACGAATTACTTCTAATTTACATCTAATTGTCAAAATAAGTATATGCTCGGAAAAAACAATAAGTGAAATCTGCCCCAAACATATTGAAGGAGTGATTTTCTAGATACTCAGTTAAATATGTTATATGTTAGTGTACCTACTTTACAATAAAATAATAATAACTGTAGCCAACTACAATTTTGAAA
The DNA here is from genome assembly GCA_951509405.1 of Machimus rusticus. Classification (NCBI taxonomy): domain Eukaryota; kingdom Metazoa; phylum Arthropoda; class Insecta; order Diptera; family Asilidae; genus Machimus; species Machimus rusticus. The sequence goes on from OX608051.1 coordinate 4,149,910, forward strand.
GGATGCAAAATTTGTTTAATCTAAACTATTAAATTTTTTGTAAGGTACATACAGGTTGAGGATAGGATAGGATACCTATTGTATTTATATCATATGAAGTGTTGGAACCAGTTTTGTAGTTAAGTTTGAATATTCTAAAAAATTCATTATCCAGTAAATCCAATATGGACCTTGACTCTACTTAATCAACATAATTATCCCCCTGAGAGGAGTTTTAAATCCCCAAAAATCTCGTCACATTTTCATCAGAGGGAAGAATCAGAGCAATCTCATTACTCTTCCTAACAAGTCTTATCGCTCCAGAGCTCCGGCGAACAAGTTCCAGCCCCGAGAGCATCCATAATTTCTAAAATCTTGTATAATTTCAGAGGCATTAACTACACCACCGCCGTCATCTTGTGGAGCCAAAGCGGAGGAGCATCCAGCATCCGGGCGCAGAGATCCACCGCCCCCACATCCCTTGACTGATCACACAAACTCCGGTTTGGTTGGTTGGTTGGTTGGTGGGTGGTTGTACGAGCAGCGAAAAAAAAACATTAACTTCTCTCCGGAGCGTCTTAGAAAATAAACTCATTACTTGTCGTCGCTCGAAATGACTCCTGGCTTTAGCGCGCAGTAAATTCCATTAAATTTCCCTTCAATTTCCTTAATAATCCCCGAACAAATTCCCGACAGCATTCACTCTGCCCGTCTTTTTGGTCCTGGTCGTAGTCGTCGTCGTCATCTTGCGCCTCACCTCCTCTGAAAAGACGTAGACGTGCGCACGAGATTCGAACGGGGGGGGATGTTCTTTGGTACAGATCTCCCCGAAAATCTCCCGTCTTGCCGCTGGGAAAGAGGCGGGCGGGGGAGGGTCTTTATCTTAGAACCGATGCTGCGTCGTTTACGGGAGTCGTCAACGGCAACGATGGCTCTTCTTGGCTATAAAGCAACTAAACAGCCCCATTACACCGCTTCAGCGGAACTCACTCTTTTTACTGCCGGCACTCACTTCTGCACCGAGCACAACACTTTTATCAAAAACCGCACCGAGCCCTTTGCCGCGCGGGGGCGGGAGTCCCGCCGACATCCAGGCAGCCCCATTTATCTGGTAGGGCAGGCTCCCCGGAGCAAAAATGGGGCGACGGAGGAAAAACGTAAGGGCAAGTAGGAAAAAAATATATATGTATATAAAAAAAAATATAAAAGTAAAGGGAAAAAAAGGGGCGAAATCATAAAATCCTGAGGGGTAATGGCGGCTGTTAGACTCTGTCTAAAGACCAGGGATGAAAGGATAAAAAGCTTACAAGAAGGGATCACATTTGTTTCGCCCCATAAACGGCTATGACGACGTGTACCGAGCTCGATGATGAGCCCCGGATTCAACGACGTTGGTAACGACGTTGGAAACTACACCATCCGCGCTTAATATCTTCTCAGTTTCAAGTATATGGACCCCCCCAACCCGCCCCCCAACCGTCGTCTTAGAGTGTCTTGGGGTGTCTTCGGATGTCTTGTCTTGTCTTGCCGCCCTTCGACGGCGTAATGCGGACGTTAAGCTCCTTTTATGGGTGGCGTTAAGACAACTCGCAGTCAGTCAACGGCCCTTGCACGGGTCGATTCAAAGTCCCTCCTTTCTTTTATTTTTTTTTCTTCCTTTCTAGAACCCCAAGGAGGAGCTTTTTCTCGCTAGATCACCCCGACAGATACTTGCTTAAGTTTGTTGCGATAGTCACGAAAGAATCTGTTTGCCCTTCGTCATTAAAAGATAAGACGGGTGGTTTCTTGTATGACAGCCCTTTGTTTCTCAGTCTGTACCATTAAACCACCTTTAAATAGGGTTAGTCGGCCAGAATTAACTGTCGATAAATCGATAAATCAACTTTAAAATAACATGCTAAATTATTGAATAGAATTAATGGGGTCCTAAATATTATATGAGATATTCTTACTGATTTAACACTTGTGTGATTAATTAGGCCCGGAGTTAAAGTCGAATTTTGCAAATACGTCGACAAAAGTTTTAATAAAAAAAATGTATAGCTCAAAAAATTTGCTGTGAAAACAGTCTTCAGAATTTTATATAGTGTACCTACATACATAGCTATATACATACAGCAGGAATAACCTTTCACAACATACACAAAGACAATCTGATGATCCTGGATAATAATTTTTCAATTCAAAATAGCGAACCATTTTCTAAAAATAAATATACCTATACCTTTGAAAGTTTAGGTATATTTATTTACATACATATTAAGCCCAAATTTTTAAGTCCTTAGTCGTAGAAATTACGAAGTTGTGAAGTTTCAAGTGAACTAACTCAACACAGCCTTAATACAAATAAGTTTAATTTTGGTGGCCTTGATTTATTTATTTTTTTATTGGAGTCCCAAATATACATACCTCCCTATAATAATAATTGTCTTAAGCAAAAATGATTTTTTATTCTAAAGATCCGCAATTTTGTTAGCAAAAATATTTGTGTTTTCGAAAAACGATTACCTACGTTACAATGAAAACTACGTTTATGTCAGTTTTTTAGATCATCTATTATTTTGCAGAGGTTCAATTTAATTAAAAAACTTTGTTCGTTTTAAATTTTTTTTCTCATAAATATTTATTTATGTAATGTTTAATAAACATACTTTTTTTTGAAATCTTAAATAAATAATATTTTACCAAAAAAAATCGATAAAATTGAACTTTTGATTTTTCTCCTTAACTTTATTCATTTTTCATCACGATTTCTCAAAAAATATCATTTTATAAATAAGTTGGTTTTAAGAGCTAATGCCATTTTATAATTTTCAAAGACTACAAATGAAAATACAAATATATAAGATCACATTAATCCACAATTTGGAATTTTCTTCGTTATTTATAAAAGGACGGTTTTTCGTCCGGATCGCGCTTTGGAACAACAAAAAATGAAAAAAACGATCCCGATCAGACCGTTTAGTTTGATAAGAAGAAGGCAGGTTTTCATCTTTGCGAAGTGTCAAAACAAAAGAAGTCAGCGGCAAAATAAGATTCGTGTTAGTTTATTTTGCAGCAGTAAATTTGTGCGAATTTTAACAATTGAATTAATAAAAATGTAAGTAGTGGATTTGTTTACAGAGTATGTATTTTTCGAACGCTATTTGTTAAAACAAATTGTTTATTCTTTACGGAACTCGTGGAATATAAATAATAAATGTAACCAACATAATTTGAGGTCTTGATCCTGATCCAACTCGATATTAGGAGTGAATATAGTTGTGAATACAGTCACTACCAGAAAAAAGTGGAGACATGTTTATTTAGTTCGATATATTTATTTTCTAATTGTAAGCCGCATTTTTACTTATGCCCAAAAATACAATTTGACAGTTTTTTTATTCAAATTAAAATGGTTTATTTGTCTTCTATACGCGTTTTTTGTAATATGTATAATGAAGTACCTACATACTTAAAAGTGTACTGGAATTTATAGAAACATTAATAGTGAATTAGTACAGAGTAAATTAAAAGTTTTATTATACTACTTATCAGATAATTTAGACTTAACATCAGGATTAACACCGTTTGAAGCAAATAAACGTTTATGCAACAGTGGTGTTGAAAGGTTACCAATTACAACAGTTGCCTAACCCAGGGTCCTCTGCAAAGTGTTAACTAGAGGTGTCAAGTTGCGCGAGAGCGCTGCAACGCCAAAGGTGTGCAATTCACCGGTTTTATGGGGTCACAAGTCATCGTAGAAATTTAATTACGTCGACAGGGCTGCAAAGGTGAAGCAATTAACTCGCCTGCAGGCAAGCGGACATGTGATCTTACAACCCGGCTACAAAGTGCCTCCGCGGCCCAGCATAATTGCGCAACTGCATGCCGCCGGACGTCGCGCCGCGGTAGACGGGGCCCATAAAATTTTTTTTTTAATTTTTTATGTTATTCTTACAAATATACTATGTATATACATACATATGTCTTTTTATTTATGTTTCTTGCAACATAAGCGGAGCTCTTCGCGGGACCGATCAGAGGGGTCTGATTATCTCCGCTGCACGATGTTGGCCGGAAAAAAGCGCATATGAGCGAAAATAATCACCTCCTCTGGCGGCTGGAAGTGGGTCCGCGCGATGTGGGGCTCCGCTGCCGCCGCTGCAGCCGCCGGGCGGCGACGGGCAGAGCAATGGCCGTAAAATGCCGTCATAAGCAGGATAAGCGTGCAGCGTTAATTTAATGATTTCCCCCCTCTTTTACTCCCCCCGGATCCGCGGATTGTGCCTGCAAAATGCACGGAGGTAATGTTCCCGTGCAAACTTGCATGCAACGATCAAGCTGCAGCAACGGGGAATTTAACAAGATTTTAAAAGTTTTATTGCCGCGCAACAGCAAGTGGCAGGGAATTGCATGATCTCGTCGTGGGGCCCCGTGCCTCGGTGCGCTGTTCGCTTGTCGACACTCGTGCGGGGCCCCCAAATGGGGGCTCCTGGAGACGACGACGGCGGCGGGAGCGCCTATCTGCGCCCGAGTGCATAGTAATTGAAATATACCGCGCTGTCGGCAGAAACAAGTAGCTTCTTCGGGCCGGTTGTAGTACTTTTAAGTGAATTATTCCAGGCTCGGAGCCGCGCTAGGTGGCCGTGGGGCCGGGTAGTGGCGGAGCGCTACGGCCTGGGTGCTGCCATTGTGACGATAAAAAGGATTTTTTCTTTTCCCCGAACAATGGGCACAAAAAAAGACTTGCACCAGAAGCGCACGGTAAGCTGCAATGCGCCGTGGAGAGGTGGCAATCAACCAAAGTGTGTTTGTAGCCGCTTCCTGGGCTCCACACGTCCCCAGCCCTTTCCCGAGGGATCTCAAGAAGCTTTTTGTATCTTTATACCCCCCTCTAAATGGTGCCCAAAGACTTCAAACGTGCTCCACCACTCGTGCCGTGGCCCGAGGAGGAATTTGCATAAAAACGCTTTAAGAAAGTCATGAGCGCGCGGCTGAAAAGAAGGCAAAGAAACTGTTCAAGTTTTATGTAAATACCCAAGGCTGGGCGGCCGGGGTGTGGGGTCTATGCAAACACACGTTAAGAATTTATGATTGTTAGACTCTAAAGAGCTCTTGCAAGCCCGTAATTTATCGTTGTGCAGTCCTTTGAGCGTGAAACGTATTCAGAACGCGTCCCGCTCCCCCGCGGGCACACATTCGAGTCCCCCCATGCGGAGTTAATGTGGGGCTCGCGCAAAAGATAGGTGGAGTCTCGTGTTTTTTTTTTTTGCCCCCGCAATGGGCCCATGCAGATATAAACACCACTCGACGGGCCCACAAAGGGATAAAGGGCTTTCAGCGAAAAACGAGCCCTGTTTACACCTTGAGGAAAAGGAGCCTTCGTGCTTCCAAGTGGATTACGTGAGGGCTTAAATGGTTCCAAAAAAGAACTCGCTCGTGTCTTCAGCCCTTCGAGGAACTCGACGCGGCTGACAAATTACGCCAAATTGTACTGTATCAAAAACAAAACAAAAATCAACAATTCAAACACGCATGAGATAAAAGGTTTCAGAACAAGAATTTTACTTAAAGGAAAAAACCGGTAAAGTAAGAGTTAAAACCGAACATCAAATGTTCCCTCCTGTAGAATATGACATTTTTCTTGATTGTAAAACGTTTAGTTCAACTTAGATCATCATTTCACTTTTGAAACAATGTTCTGGTTTCTATAAAAATTTATAGAGATATTCTTCCATGTTTCCAGCTAATTTCAAGCTATTTTGAATTGATAGAAGCGAGGCAATTCTTCATTACTTGGTCAGTTTTGCGAGGCCCTATATTAAAATAAAATTAGTAATACGTAAAAATTAAGGTAGAAATAAAAAATAATAATTCATTTTATTGCTTATGTACGATTAAATATTTTAATTATAGATGTTAAATACCTGCTTAATAAATGAAGTGGCGCAACGTCGTTAACATAAAACTTCGTAATTTCTTCATTTTTTCCTGGGAATAAACGAACTACCCGAAAAGCCTTCTGAACACGCCCACCTGCGCTTACCAATTTTAAATTCCAAGTACTGCCCAATGAAATATTTTTTGGGGGGTTGTAAAAATCACCCTCGCAGCTGGCACACTTTGCTGGGCCAAAACTGGGGGCGCACGAAATTCCGAAAACATAAAACATAAAAAAAGGAAAGAAGTAAAAGCGTTTGATGTTTAATGTACTCGTAAAATCTGTTAATGAGAAAAATTTTCCGGTCCGCTTAAATCTTAATTAGGGAAAACTCGGCTGCTTGGAAGATTACTTTACACGGGTGTGGGTGGCCGAAGCTTTTCTTGGGGAATGTTTTTGCTTGTTCCTTCGAAAAATGTTTGCTTCGAATTGGGCTAGAAACGGCTCAGTAAATTGCATTAATTAAGAATTTGTGAAGTTTTGGAAGAAAAATCGATTAAATTGTTTACACACTCAGAAAATCTTTTTAGGTTTAATTTTGCTTGCAATTTCTTTCGCCGAAATTAATTATAGGTTTGTTTAATGAAATGGCTTAAATAGCAAAAATATTATTTGAATTAATTATAAGTAGAACTTAAGTGTAAGCTGCAATTATTTATACGATGTCCAAAGTCGGGACTTTGGGCTGGAGTAGGCCAAAGTCCGAATTTCTTTACTAAATAAACATGCAAGTCCGAAATATGGCCTAACCCCAATTGAAATAGGCCTAGTCCTGATTTATTTAAATGTGTGTGTCATAAAACAAAAATTGAGTCTGATATAAGGAAAGTTTTTTGGAATCTTGAGTAGGTCGAGAAAATGCAAAAATGTTATATGCTTTGCTTACAAACATGGACAGCACACGGGGCCATTTAGTGCCGTTTATACGAGTAGCCCATATTTTGGCCTAGAACTGATGTCATATAGTCCTGATTTAAGACTGTCGTATAAACGCAGCAAATATCATTAGTGAAAAAAATAAATAATAAAATATTTATAACGAATTCGAAAACAAAATATAATTCAATTTTTTTCCATGTTTAATAAAAATGTGGTAAAAAATGCAAAGAGACGTATTCTTATCAATCAACAAAATAACCAATAGTTCTAGAAGCTAGTAACATGAGTTAAATAAAACCTTGAATCTTAAGCTACCTTTTAGATATATATAAAAAAAAATACAAAAGTCTTGAAGACAGTTAAAATAAATAAAAATATGAGTCCAACTCAGAGTAAAAAACTAGAATTTCTCAGTTCCAGGTGTAATAAAGTAAAATTGCTATTTAAATCATCTTCAAATTGTATAATCTAAAATTTAAAGTGACAGAAACTTTTTCTTCCTAGGGCACTTTGATATTTGCCTTAGTCGAAGCAGACTGCCTTACTTCAGAACCTTGAGTATTTTATTCAGGTTGAGTTGTTGTCTCAACATTTTGGAAGAAAAACAAAACTCGTTAACCGCTTTCTGCAACAAGATAAGCGGTCTTTCGACCATCAAATTTAAAAGCAATCTTACCGCCAATCACGTCTCATCCCTGTAATATACTTCCGCATCTTGTCGTAAATTTTTTCCCAGAAATACATTGAATACTTCCGCTTCAAATCACATCAGGTAGACCTCACGTACGAAGGGCACCCACATCCAGGAGGCGATCGTTGGGGCTGCCTAAGACAAAATGATTCCCGGAAAACTCCACCAGGAGCGGAGTGGTGGAGGTCGGAAGAAATAAGACACCGGAAAATGAGGAAAATCTCGATCATATAACAAGCGTTTTGCAAAATATCTTATACTCGATTCGGATGAGTTGGGCGGCCATTTCCGCCCCGCTTGGCTGACTGAGAAAACATACGTTTTGTAAGTGATTTTATTTTTTTCTTATCCTCTTCTGGTTTTGGGTGAAATGTTTGTTTACATTTTAAGGGATGTTTGCGTCTAGCACACAAACGGGGCGGAAAGTGTGCAAGATGAACACAAGAAGCCACTCCTGGAAATATTCCATAGACGGAAGGAAGAGTCAACTCATTTTGAGACGTTCTCGAGATATACTCCGAACGTTTCCTCCGGGTGACGGGTGGAATCCGGAAAATTCGACCGTCTGCAGCTTCCACATCTATCTGGATGGAGCTGCTGCACAACCCAAGGGCTGTCGACTGTTGCTGCAACCAGCCAGATTTCGTGTTGATATTGCTCATTTTGCTGGCAATAAATTTGTTAACGAACTCGAACTGAGGGGCCAGAGGTCCTCTTTCAAAATATTGCAGAATTTTTATTGTAGTCTAGCCAAATTGTGCATACGGAGCAGGTTTATTTGCTTTGAGAAGTAAATGGATTCATGGGAGTAAATTGGATTCGCTGTTTGTTTTATTGTTTACTTAAGATCTGCCAAAGTACTTCACTTCTTCAATTTTGAATCTGACCAAATTTGTACCATTTATACCATTAAAATCAAACCCTAAGTTAAAGGGAGGAGGAAAACTAAAAAACTAGTACATAAAAACTAAGTAGGTATATTTAATTTCTTACCCGAAATTTGATTAGTCAAAACAAACTTCTGAACAAATTACAAACTCCTCTGCTATTTTTTGATTCTATGTGCAAAGTTAGAATTTTATATGATTCTGGTGGCGTAGATTGTGATTATCTTTCTTTTGTCTCAACAATTACATATAAAAATTAATAACAATCTTTTTATAATCCTAAACATGTATTGGATTCTTGGCATAATTCACATTACATTATGATCGTTAATACTTTGTCACATCGAAAAAAGTATAAAAGTTTCAAACAATGATGCAAAAAATGAAATGTTTGCATTACTGCTAATAAAATAAAGTTTTACTTAAGTAGTATTTTCAGTTTATCGTATTATATTGTATTAAAATTTAAAATTAATTAATAAACCATTTTCCAATGAGGACGGTCAAATTTCAATTCAATAAAATCACTTTAAATTTTGAGTTTATTTTCACTTCAAAGCCGTCCGAATTTTTAAATTGAAATGCATTAAACATTTAAAATTCTGATTTGTTTAAATTGAAATTTCCAGATAGATGGATTTGAAAAATTTGACTGTTTTTAAATGTTAAATATCTAATTGTTCAAAAATTCTCAAAGATTTTAACTGTTTAAAATTTTTCAACTTTCCAATAATCTTTTAGTGGGTTTTGTAATCAAAATGTTAAATTATTTTACCCTTACATCAGCAGAAAATATTTCTTCCTCAAAAAGGGTTTTACAGAATGTTAAAGAAAAAAAAATCAAATCTGATAATTCAAAGGAAATCTTGCAACCTCAAAAGTATAGCGTCATCCACTTTACAAGTTTTTAAGAACCCCCACTTCATCACCCCAGTTCTAGGGACCCTCGAGCGACGCAACCACTGCTACTTCTTTTTTATTCTCATTTTCCCGTCCGTTTGATCCGCGCCAAGAAATTATATTCGAAGTTAATTAATTTCACGAGACACTTTGCCTAATTAATCATCATTAGGTATTCAGGCGATGTAGTCAAGGAGCACTCGTCCTCACTTAGGAATGCTCTGGTTGGTCTGATTCGTTCCGCTCGCCTCGTTATTGTCCCCCGCCCCCGCTTTGGGGGTTGGATGCTGCTTCAGATTTCCTCTTGTAAAAGTCCTACGTGAGCAGTGGGCTCTAAGTAGAAATAAGAAAATTCCCGAGGGGCGAAAAATTCATCTCGGGATTTGCTTGGAATTGCCGGTGCCCGACGACGGTTTTGTTGGTAGGTCCGAAAAACCCACCGCCCCCCAAACCCCAAACCCTAAACCCCATTCCGCCAGCTAATCTGTCTGGGCCCACTTTCCGCGCTCTTTCTTTCCTTAGAAACCAAAAGAAGGATGTCCTTTGTGTGCTCGAGCAGGCGTCTTGAAGCCGCCGCTTCAAGCCCCTTCCTCGAGGGCTGTTGATAATGAATTTGCTCAAGTATTCGCGGCAAGGACGCCGTCTGTATTCATAATATTAGCGCTCGCCGAGAATTGCTGACTAATTCAAATCCTTGTTTGATGTGGCCCGTAATCGACTCACCCTTCTCGCCCCTAGAAGAGCGTGAAACTCAGCCCTATCTTTGCTTTTCACACTAAAAGTATGTTTGTCTCGCTACTTAACTTTTTATAAGACTCTTGTTCTACTACGTCTAAAAAATATATGTAGGTGTCCAAGGCACCGAACAAAGTTGATTTTCATAAAAAAAATTCGCATCTGTGGACATTTAGATTAAACAAGGAAATTCCGTAGTATTTATTTTAAACCGTTTAAAAAAGAACAAGGATACTATATTGGGAGTTTTCAAATTATTTTTTGAGAATTAAGTTATCGGAACTTCGTTGACAAATGACGAAGACGAGAATGTTGTTATGAACGTACATTAAAATTCCAACTTTTTAAATAACGCAGATTTTGATCCGATTACCATCTGCATATGTCGAAGTCTGATTTTTTTTCGAAAATTCGTATACATATATACAAACAGAAGAATTATTTTGAACAGTCCATTATTGTAAAATTTTTAATTAATAGTCGTAGAGATAAGAGTGATCAAGAGGGATCTCTAAAATTTGGTATAATAAATACGTGTATCATAAATTAGATTTATATGTATGAAAAAATCAGCCAAAATAACGCATAAATAACAGCTCATTATATAGGTACAGCCATTTTCGTTGTAGATCTGATAACAAAATAAAAAAAAAAATGTATGCATACCTACGTTAAAAATAGACTGACAAATTTATATGTAAGTCCAAAATAAAACATAAATAACAATATATTTTCATTTTTGATGCTATTGATGCTATAAGAAGATTGAAGAATAGTACCTAATATATACATTTTTAATTTTTCGTTTCTTAGCTTTATGAATAGGTACCTATACTTGTTTATATCTTTTAAGTTCGTTTTTTACAAACAGTCGGGTTTGTTGGTTTTTTTTTTTTAATTATGTAATTAATTAATTAATTGTTTTTCGTTTCTTATATGAAACCTTAATAAATAATGTTTTCATATGAATTTTATTTTCGGTGTATTATAAGATTTGAACATTATTCACGTTCTCTTAGGTGCTCAAAACAAGTTGAACTATCTGTCTTTTAAACAACATTAAAAATACATTGAAATTTTATAGTCTTTATATTTGTACTATACACTATCGTTTTGCGTAGTATTGCAATCGTACAAAATTGTTGATAAGTACAAAATTTAGTAATCAAGAAGTAATAAATGATGTTCGACATGCACTCTTCAGGAGGTCAAATCCATCAGTTGGTCAGCAAGAAACGTGGAGCCGAACCGAGGGGACCCAGTGGGAGCCGGTGCAAACTGCGCATTCCAATCAAAGGCAATCGCGGGCGATAATTTACAAACATTGACTGCAATAAAAATCGTTAGCTGGGGTCGTATAAAGCGCATAAAATCGGGCTCCTTTGCAGCGGCGGCGGCAGTCCGGTCGTATCTCAATCAGCGAACCGAGTGCCATTTTACCACTTCATACAGTCGAGGCCCCGCATAAAATTAGTATTCGCGCTCCGGCGGCTGCCTTGCTTTATTTTGGCATTTTTCTATTTTTCCCAGCGACATTTTTCACCAGCAGCAGCGACTTGGCTATGTTCGCAGTTCGGGGTGCGTTTGCAGTCGTCGAAGCGACCGTTTAATGAACACTGAAAGCGCCATAAAGCCGCGAGGTTTATGACAGTGCCGTCGGTTGTTATTATTTCCTAAGCACTTTATTACGGGCAGCGCTATTCGTCTGCAGATTGCTTTACGGCCAACAAATGTGTCGTAATAGAAAATCTCCTTTCTTTAAGAATTTCAGAGATATTTTACGATTACGAGCCGCCTAACCAGCGAATGGCTGGATCTCGCCGACTGTTTGGTCAGTTCGGACCGTCGTGTCAGTGTGTTTGTGCGATCGCTCGATAGAATGCGCTAATGAAGAAATATGCAAAATAGCGAGTCCGACGTCTTTCCGATCACACTTGAGAGACGCTCAAAAATTGCTTTGCACTAATGGTATTTGGCACGAAATCGTTACGGCTATTAGGATTAATTAGCGCTAAGTGGATACGACAAACTTGTGATTGCTCTCTGGCCGGCTTTCTGTGTCATGGAGAAAATGTGGTAAAATTCCCAGTTGTTGGGGTTCAGCGAAGGTGTTAATTGATGGCAATGACGATTTCATAGCGCTATCAATAAAATATAAATCAAACACGATATTTACTTTTTCCTTATTTACTTTTTAATCGAAATGCTCTGATGGGTGGGGTCTTGTTAAATAGAAATTTAAACAAAGCTTTCATTAGTTTTTACAAAAAAAAAAAGATGTAAAATAAAAAATGTAGATGCTAACATTTAGCAACTAGCGTACCTATACATTAGCAAGAAGTTAAGAATTTTGTTTTTGTTTAAATAGTAGGCTAACAGTGCTTTCCATACAAGTAATAAAGAATTTTTATAGCACTTTTTCTGTAGATTACGAATATGAAAATGAAAGCGCTTGATCGCTTCAAATGAACACTGGAATCCTAAACTAGACCTATAAAATATCAGTTATTTACAAATGTTATCAAAATATTTTCATTAACCCTGATTTCAACGTCAACGAAACATTTATCTGAACTATGTTAATATTTTAATTCAAAAGTAATTTATTTCTAAATATGTAGGTATAAAAGTTTAGTCCGAAGTAGGACTGTATACATTTTTTGAATTTTCAAACAATTTTGCCTACCTTTACTTAAAGCAGGTTGAAATTTCATTTAGCAACAACAATATTTTTTGATTCAATATTCACAATTACTTATAAATGAGAGTTGTTGTTAATGTTGAAAAGATCATAAATTTGCATTGACGTACCTACCTAGGTATGCTCTCTTTTCATCAACAACTGGATCGAATAGTTTCATTTCGCGATTTCAAGTTTAGATGGACACAAATCAATACAATGATAGAATTTTTGCATATTTAAGATATTCAATTCAATGCGAAATTCAAGACCTGCCGATCAGATCACCAAAAAACACAGCTGATTTCAATTATGGTGCTAAAATCTTGTAATTTCTAAAAGTTTTCAGTTCAGTGTGTACCTACCTAATACCTAATATTTCTTCAAATTAATATTTTTCAGAGAGAAAATATCATAAGGATCTTTTTTCTCAGTGTACCAAATATCCTAAATAAATGTTACCGAATTCAATATTAAAGTTTCTTCCAAGCGGTCAAATTCAACAATTATTTTGTAAGTATTTAAAAGAAAAAACATAGATCTATAGTATATGTCACTTTGGTGACCTATACGATAAAATAAGAAAATAAATAATCCTAAGAGAGAAAAACTACCACCAAATTCCATCTATTTTATTTGAATCGACAATAATAAATTCGCAACTTCTACGGAATTGCTTTCACAGACTTTTGACCATATCTAAAACCATACGGACGTTTTCGTTTACTTAGTGGAGTTAGCGAATTTAATGGTGCCATGAATACCACACGATTTCGTTTCCTGAAAAACTCTTATACCAACAAGTAAAGGAGCAGAGCACGGGGGAAAATAAGGAAAGCATAAAATAGCTTCGAACGACCTTATAAATAATAAAATTCTCTGGAGGAATTCCTTTAAAACGCCATAAAATGTCTGTTCGATTCCGGCCATCGAAAGGTTTCGCATTCCGCCAATAAAACGTAAACGGATGGGAGCCCGACCGCACCATAAATTTCATATCCCATTCACTCCAGCCGGGATATGCGGGGAAGAGGTGTAGGGGGGATAGGGGGGATTATGGGAGGAGTGGGGGAAAAGAAGGAAATCCACAACAAATTACAAAAACTAATCCGATAAAAAGAAAAGAAAAGAAGGGATTCACAAGGAGCAGAGCTCGAGAAGACAAAAAAAAAAAATGCAATCCTCGCGTGATGTTATCCCTGAAAATCCCTTTTTAAATCTCTCCGAGCACATGACTCTCTCGCTGTATTTCACTTGTGAATATCGCACACGAAAATCGCTTCAATATTACACCAGCCCGTGCCGGGATGCCCGGGATACGTTTCCCGGATACATTCCGGCTGGGGAGAGTGGGGAGGGAACCGACTGTTTTACGAGGAAAAAACGGGAGTGGGTGGCGGCATCCCCGGGCGCCCTTAGTATCATCATAACCTCAATTTTCTCCTTTACATTCCGCAATTCCAGTCGCGTTCCCGTCCTTTCATCCTGTGCCAGCCATGTTTTATTGATTTTAGCTCTGGAGCACCGTCTCCTTCCGCACGTCCCATCCACCTCCCTCTCCACAAAACTTTTCGCTCCTCCTCATCCCGAAACCTGGTTACAGGATACGGCGGAACGAACCACGGGCAAAACCTACAACCAACACAAGCAGGCTCCCGAAGGAACAGCGGGACAGAGGCGAAAAGGTAGGGCCCCATTCACGCGCAAAAACTTTCGGCCCTTTTTAGCATCCCGCCATTTCAGGGGTTGTCTTTTACAGCGAATTAAGTCCGTTGTGTGTATGACCGATATACCGCCAGGACTTCGCTCCCCCAGCCCTGCACCCGCACCCGGTGCAGGGTTCTGGCGCAAAAAGGATACGCGAGGACGTAAAATATTCCCGACCCCCCCGCCGTCTCCCGGGGCACCTGAGTGTCCCGCGAATGCCTGTGCACCCTCCGCGATTCGGCGTGTGTTGGTGTGCTCCTGGCCCACTATCACAAGCAACGTGACGAGGGTTTCAATTTCCCTTCCTTTACCCCGCCGGAGAAGCTTTTTAAGCGAAAAATCCAACGGGATCTAACCGGATTGAGCTTTGTGCCCGTCTGAGTGCGGGTTGAGACAGCTTTAGATTTTCAGATTTATGCACCCACAACCGCCACTTGTACCCCCGAACTGAGGAATCTTATGAACCCCCAGATACCCTTGTGGACTTCTTTATGAAACTGTGGGTAAATTTGTGTAAAAATCGTTTCAGAAAAAACATGTTCAAACTGCATATTCTCAAACGATGCATTTTGCAGGTTTTACGTACAATCTGCTGCATCAAAATGTAATCTTAACGATAAATTTAAGGATTTTCTATTATACCATGATATTCTTATTTATATAGCAAGAAGATTACAAACTGCTATAAAAGCATGCAACCATAAAAATATCTTCTTGAGAGTCCCTTGCTTTAGCATTATTTAAAATACGATAAAATTCCATTTCTTAATTTAAGAAAAAAGTGGTTGAACTTTCATTTAAATATTTGTTTATTCAGTGTCTGAAGGAATAAAATTTTGCAGACTATTAAATGCAATGATTAAAATAGAATTACTGAAATCGGGACTTTGGCCTAGAGTAGTCGAAAATCTGTATTTGTTTTGCCGTATAAACGTGCACGTTAGAAATTTTGCTTAGTCCCAATTGAATTGAGACTAGACCTTTAATTTATTTGAATATATGTGTCCTAATTAAAAGCGGCGTCTGCTATAGTTTTTTGGAGTCTTGAGGAGGTGGAACAAATTTTAATAGATAATTGTGCGAGATAGTCGGATAATTATGTAGTGTAAATATTCTATGTTCCAGTTTGTGCCCTTTATACGGATAGCCTAAATTTTGGCCTACAGACGATTTCTACTCCTGATTTGGGACTGTGGTATAAATGTAGTTAATAAAGGTTATATGTAAATCTAGGAGCTTACGCCGCACATTTATTGATACATATATAAAATAAAAATAGTATTCCATACTCTTACACTTTAAAAGAATAAACACAAAACAGTAATTACCTTTAATCTTTAAAGCATAGTTTTATTCTTTTCTGTAAATGTTTTAAATAAAGATAACATTTTGACGAAATGAATTAAGCACGATCGTTTTAAATTTTTTTTTTGTTAATTAATGCTTCTAATGATAAGTATGCAAATTTTATTTCGTAGGAGAAAGTTTAAAAGAGCTGAGAATAGTTCTGTGCGGAAATATAGAAAATGTATACAATTTTTCTTATATTCAGTTTCAGTTTGTTGTTATACTTCACTCTTATATATAGTTTTTGGGTTAAAAAAGCAGCTTTTAATTCAATTTGAATTGTTCTTACCTCCTCCCGCAAATTGATATCCACCTAAAATTTTTTGTATTTAATCAAAAATACACTATAACATTAAAACTGCATTTTCATTGAATATAAAACGTTTAAAATAATCACATAAAAATAAAATTGGATGGATGGATCGAACATTGGGGTTTTAGAATTGAATTTTGAAAGAAGCTGAATATTTACTCTCATTTAAATATAACTATACCTACTATTAAATATAAAATACTGCATTCATAATAATTTTCAAATTATGAAGAAGTTTTTTGTTTGATAATGTTGATAAACACATATAAAATTAAATGTAGATACTACTAACAAAAATTCAGACTATTTACCCGAAAGAGCTTTTTGTATGATACTAAACTTTCTTTGAGCTTTTACAGCTTCAGAATTTTTTGGAAAGAAGCTCCTCGTTCCAACTTGAAACCACGAAAAGGTGGGTTTCCGAATGGCTTCCATCGGGTCCCTTCAGAGCCCATGAATTGGTATTCCTTTCCGGGCTGCGACCTCATCATGCTAAGTAGTTTAGCTCTTCGTGAAATAATTCTGACCCTCATTTTCGGGTTGTTGTAGATCCGTTACACTTCATTACTCGGAATCTTTGTCGAAACCACTCTGCGAATATCAACAAAAGCCAAAAGAATATTTGCATCCCCCGGCCCCCGAAGCCGCACATTGGGGCTGCTAAACCTATGTTCACACGAGCGGGGGTTGCTCGTAAAACCCTCCGGACCCCCGCTCGGTCGGGAAAAAATCAGTCGGATGTAAGGACATCGGAAGACGATATATGCCGGCTTCCATCTGAATTGAAATGAAGCGTGAAATCGAGAATGGAGGATGGCCTGGGGCCGAAGATATTTCACGTTCTGCGCCCCGCTCCGTCCCACCGGCCCCAGACGGGGCCCTGCCTTTGTGGGCCTTATCTTTTTGGGGGTTGTTAAATCAATTTGAGATGCTGCCGTAATGGCTGTGCTGGGTGCAATTTATTTTCAAAGGTTTTCTTTTTATTATCCACCAGTCAGGCTTGTCTAATACTTAAGTGGATTTGGTAGATTGAATGAATTTTTCTGGAGGAGCGCCGGTGTTTGGGTCCCCTCCGAGGGGCGCTTTATTGAGCCCTTCGAGCCGATTATGCTGGGAATGAATTGTGATGGAAGAACCAATGGAAGTACGAATTCAAAGAGTTAAACCCAAACTATGCGAAAACTCTTTTATTAGATTTAGAAGAATATTTGGGATTTTGATCTAGAAATATACGAGTACGTATGCAAATAGTAAAAATATCATATTATGAGCTTTCACTTTGCTGGGACACTCATCCATATTTTAATTTTTATAATAAAATTGTTGAAGATAACATTTTTTGTACTTACGCATAACACACCAGAAACATATAAACAGCGTCTTACCTGGAAATGAAAAAAATATATATTTAAGTTATTTAAATAATTAAAACTTTAAAGTTTTTAATATTAATTATATGATTGTGAAATAAAAAATTATATTGTCTCTTTAAATTATCTTTAAAGTCTTCAAAAGCAGTTAAGCCGTTAAAATAATTAATAAATAATTGACGCTTTTGGAATATAAAAAGCAATTTTTTATCAAAAGAAGAAAGCTTTTATTTTATTTGTTATAAAGAATCCATAGTCTTCAACCACCTAGAGCTAAAATTTTCATCATTTAAGAAGGATAACAATCCTCAAATAATTTTTTCCAATCCAAAATATTTTATCAACATTTTTTAAAAAGAAATTTGGAGTTTGGAAACTTGGAAATTTCAATGTTTTGATGTGCCTTTTTTTAACAACTGTCGTTATGACCCAATTTCCTAGAAAAGTTATATTTTTATAAGCTCCAAAATGAAAATTTATTGAAGAGCTGCTTGGAAAAAATTAAAAGGAAATGTGAGTTTCTAAAATGTTCAATATAAATTTGATTACTAGATAAGTGTAATGTTAAAGAAAATCATTAAAAAGGTAAGGTTTTTAACTACATTTGAGTTTTTTTTACATACAAGATATATAGCAAAACTTGGACTTAAAACAATCAAAATTTTGGAAATCCTTATAATTTATAAAAATATTTTCTAAACTAGTCGCGAAATTTATTATCACGGACTACTTCACTAATACAGTGGCATACTCATTAGCAGCTATAAAGAAATTTGCTCTTACGTTAAATTTAATTGCTAAGAGTGAAAAGGGCGTTTTTTTCGTCTTTTACAAGGCAGTAAAACCCAAAGAGCTGTAAGAAAACAACTTGCCAACTCCTGACGATGGCGCCACTTAACTGCTGGGGCCAAGTAGTTTCGACGATGATTAAATTACAAACTCGTTCAAAACTTCGCCATTAATTAAAGTTTTGCCATAAAATTCCCCAAAGTGCCCTCGGAATGGGACCCAAACCCAACATACCTCTACACACATACCAATCCAAATGGGGGGAGGTGCAGGGGTGTGAACGGAAAACGTAGGGTAAAAAGAGGTTCGAATCAGTAATCTTGTAGAGTCAGCAGGGAACAAATGTTCGTACAGTGGGTTGCAAAACAAAAACATGGTAGTAAAACATGTTGTATACAGCAACAACAACAACAAAAATTGCACACTTTGTTGTTGAAGCGTTTTTTATTTGTATTTTTTACATTTATTTTAATTTTCTTTTTAATTTATTGCCATGCATTGTGTCGTCGTGGAGCTTGGAATATTTCAACAATTCCGCTCCCCGTGTTTGTCTAGGCAGAGAATCCCAACAACCGCAGGCAGATGCGTCTGTTGTTTGGCGCTGCTTTTTCCTGCTCCCCCGGTGTTTTTTTTGCAGATCACCCTGTAGAATAGGTTGGCAGTGGCGTGCCAGTTCGGAGGAAAAACAGGGGAGTATGAAGAGATATCTGCTCCTTATGTAGTCAGAGCAACTTAGCATCACTTAACTTCACCTTTCTACAAGTTGCCGTGGTGCATGGAGATTGGAGGTGTAGTGCAGTGGGGGGCCCCCAAACTAGATGCTGTGGAACACGAGTCGGAGCGTCGAGCTGCACCAGGCAGGCTCATTATTCAGAGGTATAATGACTCCTGCACTCGGGAATCTCCCGGAGGAAAGTATGAGAATATTTTTTTATTCTATTTTTTTGCCCGTCTTTGACTTAAAACTTCGGTAACGTATGCAGAAAGATCGTTGAGATACCCCCGGATTGCCCCTCCTCAGACAAACCGCCTCTGTTCTCGGGTGCAGCTACTGCACTTGAAAGTTAGGTTAAATCCGAGCTGCTAACTCATGCCCCCGGGGGCGATGCATGCCACTGACTTGTAGCCCGGCTCCCCTGACATATGTTTGGGCTTTATTTATGTGTGTAAACACCGTCATACAAAAACTGGAGGAAGCACAAAATGGTTCAAGCGTATAAATATTTAATAATATGCCCCTGGGCACTCGAGTGCATGCATGGGGCCCCGGTTGATGCATGCATGCACCGGAGGCTGGGGGGCTCCGCGGAGGAGGGGCCTTCTTACGCGGTGACTTGGAAATAGCATAAAGTAGACGAAAAGCACCAGTGTGGCAGGAATTTTAGCCATTTATTTGCGCACATAGTTACATACCTTGGTTTATGACTCTTGTTAGAGTCAACATTAAGCCCTGGTGTGGAGCACTAGCGCTCCGCACTTTTGGTCCACACTCTTGGTGCATAATCGTGGCAGAGTTAGAAGCAGCGCTCCTCGAGGGCGTTTTTATTATTTTTTTATTTTTATTTTTTTTTTAAGTCCCTCGAGGAGCGCGGGTTTGGTTTGTTCCGCGCTCTAGAGTTTATCGCTTTATAGCGTGCCTTAAAGCATCTTTTGGTGCCCCCTTTCACCTCATTGTTTTTTTTTTTTTTCGGGCCACCCCCGGGCCCATCCCGAGAAACGTGGAGTGCTATGGCAAGTCAACATCAATTGCCAGACCCCTGGAAATTGTAGGGTGCTCCAGAGCTGACTTTTGTGCCATTAATAGCGCAATTTATTATTTTAATGATATGCCCACTCACTTAGAGCTCGAGTGCCCGTGACTGGGCTCTCCTGCGTGCATCCACTCAATTTTTTATTTTGTGAGTTGAGCACATTTCGCGTTTTTCACCTTAGTTATTTATTTATTTATTTTTTTAACCATTCATTTTATGTTGCTGCTTATGCGAGCCGACGCGTCGTCTATCTGCGGGTGCTCTCCACAGGCCCTCCGGCGGCTAGCTTTTAATTACCTGCTCGAATGGAATGAATTTGTGTAATCAGATAGCGCACCCATGTCGAGGTATGTGGGACTAAAATTAGATAATGCGTCTGCACACGCTTACATATCAATTTTAGCGAATTAGACGGGAACACGAGTTCAAGGAGGCGATAACTTCCAGTGGGCTAATTTACTATTCACCAGAGTTGTTGAATGGTGTGCTATTTTGATCCATCGTTATGATGAATGCGCAAAATCACGTGAGATTTTAATTGAAATGCTTGACATTTAAGAGAACTATTTTGAATTATGTTAAATGGTTGCATATGTAATTGAAACAGCACATGCATAATTAGTGGTAGCATAGATACAATTTTTTCTTGTCGGTCATAGATAAATCGGCCAAATACTTTAAAAACGTTATGTCGTTAGTAAATTATTATTATACGCCTGATAGATGGCACTGGGCGTCTTTAGTACAGTGGTAGAATATTGAAAGATCTTATTAAAGAAATAAAAATATGTAATACGTAATGTAATCGTCTAAAATCTTATCAATATACTTAAACAATTTTTATCTACTGCTGAATGTATTAGATCCATATATACGATCGTGTAATGTATACCATTAAAACAATCTCAATATTAAGAATTCATACATTATATATAGAAGGAAAACATGATTCAAAAATTCATATAAAATTATTGAAATATTACCTAGGTAATATTTCAATAATTTTATATGAGTTTTTGTTAACCAGTAGATATAGATCAAATTGGCCTTGAGCCAATTCTAAAACACAGTTAAACTCTGTATAGTTTTGCAACAGACTTGAGTTGTGTTATCTTGCCATATTTTAATTGAGCCAGGCTTGAACTATAGACAAAGTTAACCAGCTTACCAACTGATTAACTAATACCGTACTGCATTTTATCAAGCCATTTTATTCGTTGCCTTGTGCAGAGCACGACTTTTATTCTGTAATAATGTAAAAATTGTTTTATTTTATGTGCTTTTATATGACTCGTTATATTATAATTTATTGACAAATCTGAAATTGATTTTTTCGAAATATGGCAATTTTTACAAAACTGAAGCTCGCAAAACAAAGAGTTGTTTACTATTAACATAGCTTACGTAATCGCTAATTCTGAAAATGCGAACATCATAAAATTCATGTAACCGAAGTGAGATATTTCGTAAGGTTTTAAGATCATTTGACCTTACCCACTGAGTTTGTCCTGCCCTCTTTGGAGCACCTCAAACGAGCACGACCATTTGCATTTCGAGCGAAATTGCAGTCGATCCACACCTTAACAGAAATGTTACAGAGGTCCGATGTCACGACGTGTCATGACAACTCGATTATCTGCCGACGATTGTTGTCTTCTCGTGTACGACACAAAGTCCAACAAGCCGTGAAGAAATCGCACACAACGAGCTCATTGCCCTAATCCCAGCCGAGTTAATTTGCTGCTGGCTGCTCCGCTGCCGCCGTTCGTCCCGGGGCCCTGCGGCTGCCGTCGTCGTCGTCGTCGCCACCGCCGCCGTCGTCGTCGTTGTTGTCGACGTCGACATCGACGTTGTTGGTGCGGTCGTTGTCGACGTTGTGTCGCCGACGGAGGTGAAACAAAGTGCCATTACCGCGGCGACAATGGCAGCAACACGCTCGACAAGAGCAGGAGCAGCGCACCGCAGCGGCACGGCGTATCGCGTCTTGTCCTTAAGTGCACAATTGTGTAGCCTTGTCAGCTGGTCATTAGCTTCTATTTGCGCACAATGTGCCATACAATTCAGGGCCCGATTTATTTATTCAGGCCCGACCCCGCCCCCGGCCCTAGTCACGGCTGGTTTATTTCTTCTCAAATGGCAGCATGCAGCAGCGCAAATGTGCAACGTTTGTGGTGCACATATCGGCGCGACTGCGGATTGGGGCTCCGTGGGTTGGGGGGGCCAATTGCGGC
Source organism: Machimus rusticus (assembly GCA_951509405.1). NCBI lineage: Eukaryota > Metazoa > Arthropoda > Insecta > Diptera > Asilidae > Machimus > Machimus rusticus. The sequence goes on from OX608051.1 coordinate 4,172,092, forward strand.
CGCGGTGGCTGGGGCTGGGGGCCCCATTCGAATAGGCGTATTTATTTAGGATCGCTGTCAGCGAACTCGGGAGCTGATTAAACGCTGAATTGACTGCTGGCGGTTGAAAGTGCTTCGCTTGTCACCGCATGTGACACGTCGTGCTAGCCACCAGCAGAAGAGGGGAAGGGGGACCAGGGACGCCCCAGTCCCGCGGAAGGGACAGTGGCAGCTGATTTAGCGACAATCTCTGACTTTATGAATGGGCCGGGGACAGGCTTCCTGGCGAAACAATTACGAGTTAATTTATGTCGCCATTATTCCCAGTTAATTAAGCTGAAAATGCAAGCGTGCGGTCAATCAAATCATAAGCGCGCCTCTGGTACCGCGCTAGACATAGCGAAATTTGTTCGCTAAGTCACTAAAAATTAACGAGCGAATAAATTTTGTGCTTTGTACTACCCGGTCTAAATACATCGAATCATAGAGGAGATAAAATCGAGGATTAGCACCGATTCGGATGATAATTTCTGGCGGTGTGTTTGGGAACGTTTAGAGTAGAAATGTGAAACATTCAGGCTGATAAGGATTTTGTTGTTCTGAACGCATTTAATGCACAAATTTGTTACGTTTATCAGATTAATTGCAACCATTGTGGAGGTGGTGATTGCCGCAGTTATGTTTAGCCTTTTGTTCTGGATAAAAGTATAATGCTGTACTACGCTGTATTAGCATATAAAACTTTGCTAACGAAAGTATCATGATTTAAAAAATATTTAGGTATAGCTTGATAATGAGTTAGTTACACTAAACAGAAGAAAAGTTTTTTATAGGTAAACTTAACAATTGACTTGTAGTTAATTGCTTAGTTTCTTGATTCCTGTTTAATTTGAAGATGTTGAAGTTGTTTTAAGAAGTACCACGTCAAAATAATATGTTGTTGAATCAAACCAAAGTTTTTTGTAATTAACATTACTAAAACATATTTTTGACTTAAAAACGTTGTTAAATCGTTCACCCTTATATTTTCGATTTGAATGGAAATCTTTTTAGAATGAGAAATATAAACTGTGATAGGATAATGAGTTTGCTGAATTTCAAAGCAGTTTACAAAAATCCCTCTTTAATTAAATTAATTAATTAATCACCTATATTTACTTCTTGTAAATATTTTAAAGTTTCTTAGACCGACATACAAATTAAGAACTACCGAAAATAGTGTAGTTCATATATCTTCTAATGTCTTAAAGTGGTGTGTGATGTTTTCTCTTCTCAAAAAGAAGGTAACAAATCACAAGGAAGCTCTTACCGACATCTGCTGAATATTAAGATTAAGGCAGCGGAGCATCAAACCTCTCCCCGGTGGTGTTTCACTTGCCGCGCGGGAGATAAAGTCCCAAAATACAGAGGGAGCAAAAACGCGTGTGTCCCGGTTGGGGGGCGGCGGAGCGCTGCTCCACAAGACTCATAATTTTTCCTCAACAATCTGTAAATGATTTGTTGAAATGTGTGAAAATTGTGGCAGAAAAGAAGGAATACATCAAAACTCCCGCGGGGGCTGAAGGATGTTCCAGTTTAGCCGTGTGCCGCGAACCGGGAAATCGCATCCCTCGTCTTCGTGGAGACCGCGGAAGACGTCGCTTCGATTTATTACGGCGGAGCGGCAACATGTAAGACACTGGGGGAGGGCTCCCCCTGGGTATAAAGATGTCATGTCAAAACAGCTGCCAGCGGTGAAAAGAAGTTTTCCTGCATGGCAAATTCAGAAAAATATGAAATTGGTGCCCAGAATCCGTAAACAGGGGAGAGGAACTGGGAAGTGATCGTCCCCGGGGAAGAAGGGAAACTTTTCAGGAAATTATCTCAAGCTTCTTCTTATTGCCCCTCGAGTAACTCGTTCTGATTGAACCAGATTTTGTTCCTCCAGGGCGCCTAAAAGTGGGCAGGGAAATCCCATAAATTAAGGAGCTGTCCCGGCTTCTTAAACCCAACTCTTAATAATTTTTTTTTCCTTTCTTGTGAGAAAACCGACCTCCCCGGACCTCAGCATCTTAAGATCTAGTTCTTCGCAGAGGTAGCATCGCCAAGATGTTTTTTTTTTTTTTTTGCCAAGGAGATCGGAAGCACTTCTTGTGCTGTGGTTTGATTCGTTCTAACTGTTAGAACGCGAAACCTGAATCTCACGGCATCGTCTTGGATGGCTGGGTGCACGGTGCACCTTTCTTTCTTACCCGGGATTTGATTTCATTTCGATTTTTTTTCTTACAAACAGCATCACTATAGCATCGATGGTGCGAGAAAATACAACTGTGACGATTCTTCAAGACGTGAAAACGATTACTTGAAGGTTTCAAATAGCGAAAATTGTCTTCATCAGTTCTTTTTTTTTTTTTTTTGTAATGCCCAGTTTTTCTTGGGCTGACATCTTGCTCAACTGGCTTCATAGCCCGCGGAATTTGATACTAATGCCGCCTGATGCGAAGCATTTTAATCGATTATTGATTGAACGATGATGCGGTGAGCTCGATGAAATATTTCCTCACGTTGACTGATTGTTTTTGCTCCCGGTCTCTAGCTCTGTTGGGTAAATATCAATTTGTGGCTCTGATTGAGGTTTGTGCTAGACACGGAAAAAAAAATACCACCCGACTCTGACTGTGGGAACGTTTTGATGAGATTACGCAACCGACGGTGGCAAGATGTGCCACTAAGATTAGATGAAGATAGCAAAGGTCAGCGCTAAGATTTCCAATTAAAATTGTATCGACTTTGGGATCTTGTTTTAAGAGCCCAGGGCCATGTTCAGCTCAAGGTGTATCTTTTTGGCTTTAAAAACTATTGTGTGAATTTAATACACTAATGCATTTTAATCGCAACACTAGCTGGGTTTTTTTTAATATTCAGATTAGAGATAAATGTTGTCTTGAATTGAAATACATCAATCCCAGAACTTGAAATTTTGTTGACAAATTATCGAAGACTGAATTATTTGGATTATTTTTCGAAATAAACGTTCTACACAAAGTTTCAAATTTATGAGAAACTGAATAACTCAATTTATATTGCAAAACTTTTTGATAATTAAGTTATACATATTTCTATTTAGGAAAACGTATAACATCAAAGAAAATCAATCAATTAGAACGAATTAAAGATAAGAACAAATTCAATTTTAATTTAAAAAAAAATTAACATTGTTTATAAAAATTAATTTTATTGCATGAGATCAAAGGTTTATTATAAACAGGGCACGTTGCCGAGATATTGAGTTTATTAGTGTACTATTATAATTTTGTTCAAGCTTTCTCCATTCACAATTAATAGCGTCTTTAAGGCTTTTAACGTTCTCAAACTGTCTCCCATTTTTAAGCGCACTTGGAGAGTATTCCCCAGATGTGGTTCAGGTCAGGACTGTTGGTGGGTCAGTCCAAAACGGTCCCTCAAGAGCTTTTTTGTAACATTAGATACAGGTATGGTAAGATTGTCATGTTGAAAAATCCAACTTCCTTATTATATCATCACCAAAACTTGAGGACACCATCCAATAGATCTAAAATATGTATTTACATATTTCGGTTCATTTTTGTCGAAATAATGTTTTTTACTCAAGTGTTTATAAATTATACCACCACCTTGAACACATTTATCTATTTTTCTAGCCAGTATTAAATTATAAAAGTTAAAATATAGAAGAAACTAACATTAAGTGGAAATATGTAGATAAGGAAATGTTTAAATGACTAAGTTTCACCGAACTTGAAAACAAGATTTCTCTCTAATTACCTACATCTTTGGGTCTATTACAGCTCTTAGGGTATTTACACAGCTGCTAACAAGTAAAAATTATTACCTCCGCACATTTCCCACAATTATGAAGCTAAGCATGCTAATTTGAAGGCAATGACCTACAAAAGCCTACAAAACAGCGAAAAGCATTTCTAAGAATCGCGTAATTGCCTCATCACTGCCACACATCCCTCGCTAAAATCCCGTAACACGCGAAATGCGACAAAATCTCAGTTTACTTGAAATTGCGACACTTCACTTCTTATTCCCAGAGTGCCGTCACCCGTAATCAAGCGATGAGCAAACAGTCGCGAAAAAAAAAACGAAAAAGGCACTCAAGTCGCGAATCCGTGCAAAATTCGCGGATCTCTCCGTTGGCAGCATCCTCCACTTAGGACCGCTAATGTGCAAAATCTCAATTCTCCGGTGAATCGCTGACAATTACCGAGGCTGAGTGCGAGAGATCAGTGTCACCGCAGCGAAAATTTCTTCCACTTGTAAACTATGCGGTCTTTGGTGGAAAAGACGACGGTGAAGACGATGAGAAAACAGACGATTCCTGCTCGTGGAATTTCTTCTCGCGGGAAGAAACACGAGAAACAGCAGGGCGCGGCTTCAGATCGGGAATCCGGGATAAAAAAAAAATGAATATCGCCCAAGACAGTGGTAAGACAGATCTATTCAGGAGTGTGCCTCCACGAAATGAGCACATGAAAAAGGCAATCATTGTCAAGTGTACAGATGACGACACGTTTATTGTGGCACGGCTCGACACGAAAATCTCCCGTCATCCGACATCATTAAAGGAAGCAGACGACAGCCAACATCCATTCAAAGTATCTGCGGCGGCAGCGGCGCGACGCGACGCGCGAACGTGCCTCCGCGAATCCTCAGCGCAGTGGGGCCACATTTTAGAAGCGCGGGGCTCCCGAAGGCTGATGATATCTTTTCTTGTGCACCCGAGGAGGCCCCAACTTGGCGGTGGCGGTGGCGGAGGCATCTTTGTTCGCTCCTGAAAATCCAACGACTTACTCGGCAGCATGACAGGAATGTGTCAGGCTAGTCAGGAAGACAATTTGTTTTCAGGCTTTTTTCGTGCCCCAACCGTTCCCATTTCTCGGCAGGGCTTTTGTCGTCGCGTTCACGCGCCCCAGAGGCACGTCACGGCAGCGATTTCTCTATGTCGAGAATGTCAACACCCGCCCCGCATACACTACGACCCACGACCCACCCCCGCCCGAAACCAACATCATCACAATTTGTGTCGAGCCCTCACAAAATAATTCGCCTTAACAAGTTTATGGAAATATTTACTTGTCACGTATGTCAACTCGGCTGAGCGGATTAGCAGGAATTACATGCTGAGGAGGGCAGACACTAGAACGAAGTCCCCCCTCCCTGGGGGGCGAAGGAGCGGAAGGTCGGTCGTCTTGGAATCACATAAGATTCTATGCTGAAGGCGCATATGCTCCAACAACTTCCTCTCGTGCACTATTTTCAGAGCCCGCCCGAGGCATGCATAAATGCTGAATTAGGGACAAAAGGTGCAGTAATTTGGGGATATTCATGTCTATTCAATTTCGCTCCGAGGACACTAAAGCCGGAGGCTAATCATTTCACATTCTAGTTCATTCGTCATATAAATGAGGTGGCACATTACCCCCCTTGTGGCTGGCCCTTAAAGTCAGTCCATTATGGACTTAATCCGGGGATTACCACTCCCCCGCACATCCACACACGCACACAAATGAGGGCAGGGAGACTCCGAATGAATGAGAAAGTTTCGCAGAGTCTGCAGAGATAACTATAATTAAGATTCCAACTGTTCTAACACCTTGTTAATTAATCCGTCGCTTTGCTCGGTACACCGCTCTTATGCAAGTCGACTTCAAATGGAAACGACTTGTCGGCTGTTGACGACGAAAGGAAGGTCCATATTGGCGATGTTGACGTACGTAATTTGTTATTTATTTATTGAAGGAAGAGCATATAACACTATAGAAAGGCTGAATATAAACTCCTTTTTTTACATATTTTTACTTATTATAATATACCTAATAATGGATATTTAAGTTCGCTACAGAAAGAATATTTCATTAACACATCACTTACAAAATAATAATTTTCTTCATCACAAAATTAAGTTTCAAAATATTAAACATTTTAGAAAATTGAAGCATCGTATACGTTTACTAGTGGATTTAAATATTGGTTTGGGTAATTTTTTTTTTTAATAATTTGGTATTGTGCTTTTTTATAGTACCTATACATTATAGTCAAATTTTAGAACATATATCCAACTCTTCTCAACTTTGACTGTTACAAATTATAGGACTCCGCACAAAATGTAGATAGGAAAGTGCGGGATCCAATGGCTAAAATTTTTGGTTTTTTTAGTCCATCGCTGAATTAATCGGTTGCTAGACCACCTTTTGTGAGTTAAGACCTCGTCGTAGGATCGTTAAGATAGGGTAAGTGAGCTAAGTAATGTTGGCCTGGGAGGTTAAATCTTTCACTCAATGACCTCCCCTTGCATATGGGATGATCACTATCCTCAGGCGAATGAAATTTGATCGATTGGCTATCCATTATAGGGGTTAGTTATAATTATAGAACAAAGACCCAGAAATTCGATAGTTAAATATGCTATATATAATATGCATGGTTTTCAAGTATCTAAGTAATGATAAGAGGCACATAAGCAATTTTTTTGAAATATTCTAATAATTTATTGTTTCATTTAATTTTTTGTTTTCTTTTTAAATTATTTATTTCATCTTTATTTAAAAATATCGTAACTTAACTATTGCTAATGAATAACTTCGTCTTGTACTAAGGTAAGTTTATTCAAATAACGTTTTTCGATAAGTTGTTTACATATATTACTAGCTTATTTTGACGTTTAAAAAATATATACAAAGATGAATATCAAAATTACTTGCAGAATTACTACTTACTCAACTAAATTAAGAAAACTCCATTTTGCGTCCGACTTAATTGGAAAATTGTTTTGGTCAGCCCCTAATAAATCATCGTCAGAACTCCGAAGTGGAGTTTTATCCACTATGCATCCTTGAAATATTAATTAATTCTCCGAGAATGCTTAAAAAATAATATTTTGCGTGCAAATAAAACATGACTTGGCTCGTGATAAAGTCAGTCGGCATTTCATCCAGCTATAAATTCGATACTCATAATCACACGCCAATTAACGTTCACCTGCAATTTCGGTAATAATTCACCTGACAGCACCGACAGGGCGTAAAATGGCAATTTATCAAGGCTGTGGCCATTCAAAACGCAGCAAATTCCGTCCGGTGCAGGGGTAGACAAGACAAATGCTCTCATTACACGGAAAAGGTGTAATTTGCTGCACTCACCTGCTCCTTAGCAAATTTACTCACTTCATATCGAAAATTGTGAGCAATTAATTTTTACGAATTGCGACGTAGCGCGATATAGCGCCCAGCCAAAAAAATTTAATTCCATTATCAGACAGACAGACAGAAAATATTGTAAAGGTGGCAGAAAAGAGTTGAGTAAAAGTGAAATTTTTGCATTTGGACAGGTGACAAGAAGGTAATTTTCAACTCTCGAGGGCCCGATTCACCTGGTGCCCGCTGTAATTGCGCGGTGCTAATTGATGATGCACTGGTCTTTTGCCGGAAGGTTTTAATAGCCCCACGTTCATGTTTCCACATTAAATGAAATTAACCCGCTGGATGATGATGATGATGATAATGGGTCCAGCGAAACGATGGTGGTGACGGGAGCGCCTCCATTCCTCAGCCGCCACCGGCAATCAGTGTCGCAAGAAAGTGCCTATTTCTTAGCCCCCGTACTCTGCAAAAAAGATAGATTCATGTTTTCTTCTTCTAAGAATCTTGCGCCTTTCTTAGCCCGGCTAGAGAGCTCCTTTCGGGATCGGCTCGAGACGGTTCGCCTCAGCATCCCGGTGCATGTACCGTGCCCAGAGACGCGATACAATCTCCGGCCGTGCTGACGACGAAGACGAAACCGAACGTCTTGGGCCAGAGTTCCAGCCTCTCAGCGCGCATCTGATGATCTTTAGCCGCTGGCTCAACCCACTTTCAGAGGTTAGCCGTGTTATCGATGCCATTAAGCGATGAACCGGAGGACTGAACTTTGGCCCCCGGGGGCTATGAAGTTGTTTGATGAGTTGTTTTCAATTTTTTAATTGATCTCAATTAATTTCGTTGTTTTTTGTGTATATGCTAATCGCCAAGAAGCGTGTTTGTGTCTTAAGGTCTTTCGCCTGATAAAATCGGTTCAGGCCGGCTAGAGTTGATTGGCTGTCTAGTAAACAACTTTTACGACAGCCCGATGAGAATGTCTAATCCGGCGGCAGTGAAGCTATTGAACATAATTGCCGAGAATGCCAGTGGGAAGCTAATTACTCGCGGGCGACTTTTTTACAGACGTCGCAGTCGGGCTATTAAAGCAGTTTAATGATGATGACATGCCAGCTACCATCTACCAAGGAGCGCTTAATTAGCAGACGTGCGACTGGGATGTCTTATCTCCTAAATTGTCGCTAATAACCGCTTTACCAGGCGAATTAATCGTTTTGATTTTACAAATAAACTTTGGGAATATGTGAAACAGGTATGTATATAACAAATTTATACCTTCATGCAGAGTTACAAAAACCTTGAGGACTGGCTCAGAGTTTTATCGAGTTGAATGTAAGCGGCACCACCGCATGCTGCCAGAGAGCCTTTGCAAAATGTACAGGGACGCCATATGGTGCCATAGTGGTACCAAATGTAGGTGGGTACTGCAAAGTCAATGACTTGCTCCGGAGTTCCGGTATCATAAAATTAGCTTCAATTTTCAATAAAAACATATATTGTTATCATTTATGAAAATTCATTTAAAAAAAAACGATTTCTTTTAAGAGTTTATAACATAACTTAAATTATAAGCTTATCTAAGCTATTACATAAAAATCAAAAGAGCTTAAAACAAACAAATTTACTTAAAACTACAAACAAGGAGATTTGATCGCTTTTCTTGTTTTCAGTTTTTTGAAAATCTTATATTAGTTGATAAAATTTTACTTTAAATTTATAACGTTAGACCGTTTAATTTCGTGAATCCTACAAAACTTCAATAAAAATTAAAAATGGTTATTAAAATATTGCCGCAATTAATTGAATTCTAGGAATCATATTTAAAAATGTTTTTTGATTGATTGACTGCCTAATATTTTCAAACAAAGGAATCCAAAATTAATTGATTTTGTTTTGAATTGTTTTATTCATTTTTTCATTGGCTTGTATCGCAACCAACACAGCTCTTGTACTAGTCATCCTAATTATATAAAATAAGCTTTTTAAAACTAAATTAAAACTATTTGATCGAAATAGACTTATTATATGTGAGGCTAGTATAAAATTTGAAGTCCTATTTTTTAAATTGAACTGACTTGAATTACATATTTGAAAAGTAGGTACTAAAGTCGTTGTGTTAAAAGGAAAGGTTTATGATTAAATCAAAAGTTAAAGTTTATTAGTATCCACTTCACGTTCGAATGGAATATCATAACCAGAAAAGTAGCTTAACTTAAGTTTATCAAAAGATTCTCCCAAACTTTTCTCGTCTTCTATCTCAAGCTGCTTCTAGAGTAGGTACCAATTTTCGTTTACTGTCGACTAAAATTTTTCGCTTCGACTTAAGTTTTCCTCTCAAGCGGCGTTCTCATTCGATGCGAATCAGGAAAAGGAGCTGACACAGAAAGTTTTCTGTCCACTTAAAATCAAGTAAAAATCAAAAGAACTCTGGGAGGAAGAAGGCTGAAAGTTGCTCACTCGAGCGAACTCAGTCCCTCCTGTGATCCTTCTGCTGGCTGTAATTTTTTAAGAAACTCCAAAACTAATACTTCTTATCAATGTTGTGAAGGCGAACAGCGAAAAGTTTATCCATTCTGACTTTTACTCTAGTCTTGGAACTTTTCTGAGAAACTTGTGAAAATAACTAGACTGAGACAGGATTGGGTGGGGTTGTACCTACAGTAGAAAATGTTGGGTGAAGTTTGTTGATTTTTAACTAACGAATTTCGAAGGCGTTGTTTCTATAACGCCTCACTCATATTTAATTAATGGAAATTCAAATTGCATTTTAAAAAGAACAAATTTTACCAATTACCTACATTTGGACCAACTGGGGGTAGACATTCTTTTATGGTAGCTGCCATAAAGACAACAAAAAGTCCAGACTGAGAGGATAAATTACAAATTTTCGTCTTTAGGAACTGTGGACTGTCACAGCTTCTAGATTTGCTGGAAAGTCCTCCTTGACGTCGTTTTGTGTAAACTTTTCTGTACTTAGAGCAGGTGGGTGAAATTGTTTTATTTTTACCTAACCTCTTCACCCAGGATTTTTGCTATTTTTTCGCTTACTACCACCATAGTTTCGGATAGATAGGAAACTGGAAAATCTTCTTAGAGATTTTTCCACGTAGTCGCGCCTTGGTGCACTATCCTCCAACGTTATTAAACTTTTTCCTTCCAACTCTTGTCTAGCGTCTTCGACCTGGAAAATTCGTTCACTTTGAAATAGATAGTAAAGAGGGAAGAAACTCCAGGAAGTACACAGTCAACGGATGAAGTTTTCGTTCTTCTACAAACCCCACTGCTGGCACCTATATCCTCTATCGGGAAAGAATACCTTCTACGGCCCCCCGTAAGATAGCACGCGCAGAAAGAAATGAAAAGAGACGAGTCCCAAGATAGAAAGATATCCTCCAGCTCCAACCCTGCACCGGACGGAGGGAGAGAAAGTCATTAAAAGTTTTTCAAATTAAATTATTAGCACAAAATCCGATTACCGCCATAATGCTAGGACGAGCAGGATATCCCCCTCCTGCTGGCAGAATGTAAAAGTTTTACCAGAATTTCTTGAAAAACTTGATGGATCCTGGAATGGTTACAATTTTATTCGGTCAAAGACGGTTCCCTAGGCCTCGTCTTAGCCCCACCACCACCCGCTCTGAATCCAGTTGACTCCCAGGGAATTCTTCCTTCTGGCAACTACCGAGTGTGCGACTTTTCCCAGTTTACTTCCAACTTTTCCTCAATTTTTCCCTCCGTTCCCAGTTTTGTTTCCTCGTCTCACAAGACTCTCATACCCCCCGAACCAGGTCTTGGAGGAGCCAACGCTTCCCGAGCAGCGGCAGTTTAACCGAGTTAATGTAAGCTAATTAATTTCAATCAAAGTCTAATTAAGTTTCCCGACTAGAGAGCATCAAAATTATCTCGAGGAAATCATTTCGTTGGGAAGTTTTCTTATTAGCATAAGCTGAAGGAGGCGCTCCTCCGCTTGTCCTGACGAGAATATCTTAAGGTTTACCCTGTTAAAGGGGTGAGTTCTGAGTCAGCAACTGATTTGTTTTTGCTATTATAATTTTCGAGGTAATTTCAAAGCGCTGCTTTGCCTCTGTTTTCTATAAGCACAGGAAGGTTTTATTTGTTGGCGGTATTCTTAGAAGTTTTAGAAGATTAATTTGAACACCGTACTGAGATAAATAATCGCTTTGAAAATAGACTCGTTTTGGATGTATAGTAGGGTATTAAAAAACAAAATAATTAATAAAATCTTACATTGATTTATAGCACTGAATAAGATACATAGGCTATTCAACGATTATATGAACAAAGGTTGGAAAGATACTAAACTCAGGAAATATTAGTTTTTACGTCAATTTAAAAATTATTATTATTTTTTACGTTATTAAATAAATAGACGATATTCCCCGTTTGGGATATATGTATGTAGGTATAGTAGAGAAAAATGTTATTAGAAATCGCAAGAGTCCTTTTAGAAAAATTATGATGGTTTTAATTTATGATTATGGAAGTACCTAATAAAATATATTGAACTGAAGAATATTTTCAGTCATCCTATGCCAAATCTCATATTTAAGTAATTCAAATTGATATATTAAAAAAGTTCTGGAGATACAATCGGTGAGAAAAGAAAATATTTATTGACGAATTATAAATATTGTAAATATACCGTAGTAAGAATTGCTTTTGTATAAACATTGCGTTGATCTTTAAACTTCAAAGGATAATTTTATTATACCTACGTAGGTACACAAGTTTAAAATATTTTCCATCCATTTTCCAAATTATAGACCACAATTAAAACTACTTTTGTGACTTTTTCTTGAAATATTTCGTAAACGACGGGATCGGAAAATTTTCTATTGGTTATTAATTGCTTAGCGAAGAAAATAAGGATACCTATGATAAACTTTCTAACGACTAATAAATTAGGAAATATTAATTTACATAAGATATTTTTACAACATTTCTCTAAATATTTACAATTGCTATATACCTTAATAATACGTATAATTAAAGTAATCATATCCTGATAGCGCAATAAAATTTCAAACCAATAAATTGTGTGTTTTTCTCTTATAAAAATAAAATGAAGTGTAATTAAGAATCACCATATAAGAATTATTGCCGGCGGTTAAGCAAGTCTAGTTGATGGCAGATGCGGAGTAAAATCTGTTAATTATGCAATACAACATTCACCAACAATTTTTAAAAATAAACTCGCAGATGTCCAACGCTGTATTCGATTATTTGTACAGGTGTTATTTAAAACTGACAGCATATTTCTATTTTTAGACAAATTAAATATTCATGATTAATCCACATCTATCAACAAAGTATCGTTTCGTGTACGTTCATTTTTACTTATAAAATATTCGATATTTTACGTTCTAAGCCAAGAGTTTATAGTAGTAAAGAACACCTCTATGTACAATTTTTCGGTTCACAAGGCTATTTATAAATAAAGTTGCATTTGTACCATGACAGAAACTGGCTGTTCAAATTCAAAATAAGCATGAACATTTAGTGCCGATTTCGAAATTTTATACTGCACTAAAAGGCTGAATACTTTAACGACCAGACACGACAATTGGCTTCCAGTGAAAATTTTATTTATTTATTTTTTCTGGAAACACCTGTGATACTTTATCTGAAGTTAAAAACAATGCTGTTGGTAATAAGTCATGGCTTATTGAAAGATCGTCAAGACATTAAAATTGTAATATGGCCATTCGATACGGAATGCTAAGAAAAGCATTAAGGTAAATAAAATAAAGAATTATTTTTAATTTACTCATTTTTTCACTGTACTTTGTTTACAAGTTATAAAAACTTAATGTGGTATTTAATGTTCTGTTCTTAATTTTTAAAACCATAAACTGTTTGTGTATGAATCTTTAGAATTGTAGATTTAAGTAGTCTGGTGTAGTTTTTATTATGGTTTTATTTAATTATAAGAAATTGTTAAAAAAAGCAAAAGTTTAATCATGTGAAAGGACTTAGAAAATTGTCAAGAAAAATGCAAAATTAACCTAATTGTGAGTAATAGAAGTATAAGTCCTAAACTTATACAAGCAAACTTAATTAGGAATCTTAAAGACTTTCTCGCGGGGAAAACTCGTCGTTTTCTTTCCCTCAGAAAAGGGACTTGGAAAGTAAACAGAGGAAAGCGAACAAGTCACAAGGGTAAAAATTATAGAGTTAGTCAGTGAACAAGGACAGAATGGAAATTACAGAACAATGAAGCAATCTAGAAAGACAATAAGGTTGGAGCTCCACCCCCGCGTCTACTTCACCTCTATCATTTACCAGCCTGACAAGCACCAACTTTTTGGGGTCTGAGGGCAAAAGAAAGGCAAACACCCGACAAGAGTAATTACTACCTGCCATCATCATACATTTTTAATTAGCTCTGCTAGAAGCAATTTTTTCTTAATTAGTCGTTACCAAGTTCCACCGAGGGGGAAAGGTTGAATTACAGCGTCAGCACCGCCGCTGGAGAGCTCCACGAAAGTACCTGAGTACCGGAGACAGCCCTCGAAGCAAATAATTAAAAAGGGAAATTTATCTGGAACCCTCCCTTTATGGCACCAAGGTGCAGCATATTTGGATAAGATGATTATTCCGAGCAAAGGTGAGATTAAGATTTTGCTGCCATGCAATTGCTTTTTTGGGAGACTGAGATTGAAGTTGAGTTTTGCTTTTTGCCTAGATGAAAAGATGACAAAGTAGAGTTATTTTGCAACATTCAAAAAAATTCCAGTTCACCACACTGAACATAAAACAGCTGCTACAAAATACATATTTCAGCATTTTAAATTTTTACTTTACCTAATCATATGTTAAAAGGTACCTACATAATCAGCCTCAAATCACTATGTGGCCGGCCAGCTTCACAAAATTTATTTAGGACCTGTACGGTCATATAAGCAAAATAAAACGTTCAATGGCCAATATCTCGAAATCCTGTCGGAGAATCTTTTCGTGCCCATTGACACTTTTGGTTGAAATGTCGAAAACTAGCTTGCTGCAAAATATGGAAACGATTGAGGGAAACCCAATTTTCATAGAAAAATATTAGATATCTATTCTTAAGAAAATAAACTCAATTCAACGATTTCAATGTTTTTTCTAAATTCATATTGACACAGTGTTTTATTTAGTTTAATTTATTGTAGTTTTTTTACAGCCTTGATTGTTTTCATAGTTAAATATATAAAAATAACAACTTTTTCCCAAAAAAGTTTGTCCGCATTTCCAAATTAGTTTGATAAATCAGGAATTTTGTATAGAACGTGCTTAAATGCCAAAAATGTTCTAATCAAATGTCGGTTCGCCACGTCTACATCTCATCCCCCGCATATCCGACAAACAGCGACGAGGTTTAGCCCCAAAAACCATAAACCATCGCAGCTCATCAGCGACACAGACAAAGTCTAACAATATTGACAGACTCATTACTTAAACAAAAGACCGTCACCGCAGCCAGACCGAAATCAATTCCGAACTGAATCCGGCCTGTCCGGGGGGTGCAGGGTTGCCTCTGGGGCCCATTGGACCTAACGTGTGTATCCAAATTTCCAGGACATGACAGGGATGATTTGCTCAAAATTTCCCATCCCTTAATCTGTAGATCTACATCGCAGCCGTAGTCAACTCGCCCCCGTACTCCGCCGCATTCCGCCGGAGGTGATATCTTCTTGTGGTTTTCCCTATGGTGCCAAACAAAACTATTCCCACAGGCATTACGAGGAATTTGTGTATGACGGAGCTGTGAAAGTATCCAGGAGCGGTCCGGTGGGCGGCCCTGCGGGGGCGGGGGCGTATTGCTAGCAATCTTGTCAGGTCATACATAACGATGCCAACCCTGAGCTGGGGGTTCTAAATGAAGAGCAGGACTGAGATACTTAATTAAGATAATAGCGGAGCACTATGGCCCCATACATCTCCT
Source organism: Machimus rusticus (assembly GCA_951509405.1). Taxonomy (NCBI): domain Eukaryota; kingdom Metazoa; phylum Arthropoda; class Insecta; order Diptera; family Asilidae; genus Machimus; species Machimus rusticus. The sequence continues at coordinate 4,187,176 of OX608051.1, forward strand.
GCTCCACCCGGGGAAGAGGGGGATGCTGGACGGCTATGGACCGGAGAGATTTCGGTGAATTGAGTCGGAAGAAATCGACCAGAGGTGGCTGGAGGTCAACAGATTACACGAGAAACATCGAACAGATTGGTTTCTGCTTAATTCATCCCCTTAGATGCGGGCCGGCGGGGGCGGGAGGGAGAAAGGCATGAAAGACGACTTTCGGGATAATCTCCCTGATTATGCTGATATCACGCTGGGCCGGGGGCCTCATGACTTTCGCCTTGTCTGGGGGGCTCCTCCGAAGGATACACTTCGGGCCGCGGGAATTGATTTTCTCATGACATAGTTGTCGATTGGTTTATCCTTCATCTTAATTTATGAGGGTCCTTGCTTCCGGGTTTATCATTTAGATAAATAGCTGCGGTCATGTTGGCTTTGTCATACTTACCAAACAAAACAAAAAAAATTGACATGTTTGCCGAAATATGCTCGAGACCAAAGGATTTTGGTACATACCTGGAAAAGAAAAGGAAAAGTTCTGGTTAGCTCTGATATAATTTAATTTCAAACTTCGTAATTTTAATAATTTGATAAAATATTATGCTAGATTTAGAATTAGGTATACAGCTTTAGAGGAAGAATTGATATCATAAATGTTCTCATAGATGGAATAATAAGTATTTTTTTCCGTAGATTACGTTTCTGAGAAATATAGACTAAATATAGTGCTGCTAACAAGTGTATACTTAATAAGGATCTAAAATTCACAATTAGATATAATAAAACAATAGATTAACAAATTAAATAACACGCTTGATTCCGTTACATACAGGTGTTAAAAAATAAATAATTTGAATTTATAAATAACAACTTTGTTTAGTTGCAAGTTGTAAACAATACTATGTTCTAATTAGTTCTATCCATCGTGGTATGAACGATATTAAAATCGGATTTTTCATTACAAAATTATAGCCTTTTTTTAGTGAAAAAACGTAATGCCGGACAGAATGCACGCGACGCTACATTTTTGAGCCTGACAATTTGAAAATGAATTTCGATAAAATTAATCAAAGTCATACCTACATGTCGGTTAATTAGCTTTAAAAATACATCAGGCTTTCAAAAACAAGCTTAAATGCAAAGATAGAAAACAATAAGAATTTTTGATTTTCTCTAATTTATCAAATATAATAACAGTCTTCGTTTTCATATTGTTAGAATCAAACAGAAACTGAAACATGTAATGGAATTGCCGCGCCGCAAAGTTCCAGGTTTCGCCGAACTTTGCGGCGCAACAAAATCGCTCAACGGATCAAGGCAGACTAGGTCTTTGTGTAATCGAATCCATTTTGTGGCGCAAAGAAAACGCGTCGCGTCAATTGTATTCCAGCCTTTATGCATACAAGTGCATACGTGGCTTCTTTCGCTGTTGGTTGTTTAGTCGAATTTAAATCACAGATAGAGTTTAATAATAGTACCTATACATAAATGTGGCTTTAAAATTAATAAAAGAAAAGTTATAGGGTGGTTAATAAAAATGTACTAAAAGTGCTGGTATGTACAGTCATATAATTTGTTCTTGTTACGGAGGATTTAAGCAGCCCAACAAAGTGCGCTTTTCCATCAAAATTAATTTCTCTCAGTTAAACAGATTTGCAGTGAATTCAAAAAGCCACCCCCATCTGCATGCAGAGCGCGCGGTTGATTAAATTTAAAAGGAAAATGTCCCTAGCAAGCCCCAAAGGCACAAAAGCGATGAGGATTCGCTTTTCCTCGCTCTCCAAAATTCCAATTTTGAATCGCATTAGCTCAGTGTGGCTTGCAGGAAAAACCAGCAGGCTCCATAGAGATGCCAGCAAAATTCCGCGAAGTAGTTAATTTACACAGCGAAAGCACAAAAATGGTCGCGCTGCGGTGAGGCTGGTGGCTGCCACTCGGAGCTGCCTGATTAAAATTTCAAGCACACTACGTGGAATTGTGGACGTGATTTTGAGATAATCATCTCCTTACAAGTCCCGAGCCCGAACTTACTTCAGATCGCACTTTTTACAAGTGTCTCAGCAGTAGGCACATTCTTTGGCTGACGAGCGCGGACTTTTTATCTATCGCTCCCGGTGGAAGACGACGTCGACAAAGACGACAACGACGACGATTCCGACGTCCTCCGTCGTTTCGACGATGCCAATTCCACTCATTATTCCACTCACTCCTAATTTAGACGTGACAAGACGCTCATTTAAGAGTCGATGACGACGACTAAGACGCTACCAGACCGCGGATTGCTTTATTAAGAAATATCTCCGCCCGGATCGGTGCCCGGAGTGAGACACATATCCGACACGTGGATATATAAAATCGAATAGACAAATGGACTTCACAATTATATTGAGATTTAAGCAGATAGACCCGCTGCCGGACAGCTAATAATTTTCCTTCGCGGCGTAGAGACGCTTGAGTCCACCGGCAGCGCTGCGCGGCTGCTGCTGAGAAAATGTAGCCGCGGGCTGCAAGTCGGCTAAATGCTGCCTTAATTGCCGTTCAAGTTGCACACTTAAATGAGCCCCAGACCGTCTTAAATGGACATCTTCTTTAGAGGAGGCCCCAAGAGCCGCGAGGAGCACTTAAGGCAACCCCGCGGTCCACTGGGGCTCCGGCGGCTGAGGCTGCAGCGCGACTAGTAATCAGCGGAGAGGCATGGCTTGTCGCGGAGCCCCCGAGGTAAGAAGATACTCGCGGTGATTGCACGCCTTTTAAGGTGTGACAGGGGATTTTAATACCGAGCCAGCATAATAATTTTTTATTTTTTATTTTTCCCGGCTCGGAAACTGGATAATCTTCGAGTGCTTTCGAGGAAATAGAAATTGTCGTGCTATTGTGGCTGCAATCAGAGTGCATTAGGCTTGGCGGTGCTGTCACGTAAGCAGCATTCCTCCGGGGAGTTTTTGTTCCGTTTTTGTCCGCAACGAGCTAAGAACCTCTTGCAAGGCGAACTATTTTTTTTTCTGAATTTTTAACAAGAATTGATTACATCGACGCGCTCGGCCATCTTGCGGGCTCCTTTTATCTCCAGAGGGAATCGCGATTGATCCAGAAACCGGACAGGTGAACCTTGCAGGGTTTCTCGAACTTTTTCTTTGAATTTTGTAAAACAACTTTCCATTGAGGGCTTCTTTGCTAATTGCTTTAATTAGAACATAAAATCGAACAAATCATTAACGGCTGCACATTGAATACATTAAAAGTCACGCTTTTTGAGACGTTCGTGTTACGCTGTTTTATTCACACTTCTTCTGACATCTGTTGCAGAAAAAGAACTAGTTTATATTGAATTTTGAAATTTAAAATAGCTATACTTTCACTCCAAGGAAAAAGCTATACTTGTTTAGCTGTTACTTATTACAATATATTTAATTTAGCTCAAATTTTGTAAAGGTATTTTATGTATCTTAGGTATAGGAATATATATGTTCCTAAGTAATACCGCCATTCAAGGAAATTGCCTAACATTGTTTTAGTTTTAAAGTTTTGCCCATTTTTTATTTTAAGTTTAGATTTTAGGAATAGTCAACTCAAGATGGTTAAATTTTAAATTCATTTTTCTCAAAAGACGGTGACTATATTTTAAAAAAACACTCAACGGATGTAAATGAAACTTATACAGCATATTCTATCCATTATTTTTGATCAATACTTTTTTAAACAAGCGTTTTTCCTTATAAAGTTGACTTTCAAACAGTATTTAATTCTTTATAAAACCCTTAATAAAAGCAGGAATGATAAACAAAAACGCCGTACTTAAGTACATATGATACAATTCAAACTGACATATATTCAAATAAATAGCGCACAATTTTAATAACAAAGCGTTTTCGTTACTAATATCGCTCTGAACACAACTAGGAATCGGATCTTTACTTTTTTAACTTAGACCTGAAAAAGGTCATTTTTAAAATTCAAAGAGTTTTTATTTTTTCGAATGAAATTCAAATTCTTATTATACACATTAAATATAATGAAACAATTTTTTAAAATAATATAACTCAAAAAATTGTTTGAGTTGAAGTTCTTTCTTATACATAGTAATAGTTAAAAACCAAATTAATTGTAAATCATCTTTTTATTTATTTTCTGAAAATCTAAACCGTGAGATTGCTGAACTAATTAATTAAAATTAATACAGAACTCTACTTTTTTATGTTGAATCAAGGTTTAGTAAAAAGAATTAAAATAATGATTGCAAAACGCCAGGTTGGTAGACAGACATCTGAATGAATATTGCTGTCAAAGGTTTTTGTATTTTGATAAAACGAATAACTTGATTTTTGCATTAATTTACCCGTAAGTTGTATTTATGGATTAAAAAGACTGAAGTTTAAAGCAATTAATTCATCACGAGTACATGATGAGATTAATCGGAGTTGAAGTACAGCAGACTATATGAATAAATATGAAATATGACCACCTCTTCTTAAGGCACTACCTAAGCTAGAAAGAAAAGATCAGCTCTTATTTAGACAGCGAATAATTCATATTCGTTGCACTGACAAAGTGTTTTCTATCATTTCAGACTATCAGTCCAAGTTTTTTTTCTCCTGAAACTAGTTATGAGCCTTGTGCAGTGAGACATTACAAATTCTATGCCTATGTCTGATGAGCTTGAGGTAGCTGGCTTATTATCATACGACAATCTCTCTTGGAGATTTCCAAGCTCTGCTATATGTTGCACCATAAATTAAGGCTCCAGCTCCATTACAGTCCTTAAGCGGCGGCCACAGATCCCATTTGATACCATCTCAGCGTGATGTAACACGGACACAGGTGTGAACGTGACAGGCATATGATTTCTGGTCATAATTTTTCTTGGACATTTCGCGGCATCCACTTGGAGTCGCTTAGCCGCACACCGCCTTTGCGAGGTAAACGCAATTAAAGGTGAATTGTTGACATGACGGAGATTTTTATATGCATGTCGGGGGAAAAAAAAGGAAACGCAAAGGTGCAATCGCGATAAGAAATCGAAGCTCATTAAAAGTCTGTTGGGGCATCGCGGCTGGTTCCGCAAAAGGTATGCAATCAATCAAATCAAATTTTCATCAGAGGAGCCCCCTTAGCAGTCGCGATCGGTCGCCTCTGGAGCTCCCCGGCTGCACCGAAATGGAATGTCACCACCCAGATTCGAGTGAAAATCTTGAGTTAAATTCCAAAAGAGGAACATGCCTTCGGACTTGGTGGCGGTGCTGCCGGAGCCCCGACGGACGGACGATGTCTTGCGATGGAATCGCCGCAATTCATGTCGATGAATACGGAAAATATCCGCGGTTCGCGGGGCCCCAAGAGCACGCCGATCCGAACCTCTTCGATGGTCAGAAGACAACCAGAGAAAAGACATCGAGGAACATTGGTCGATTCGAAATCTGATCAACATAAAAATTCCGAGCGGCATGTCGAACTGGCATACCTCGGCGTAGGGCACATGAGGGGATCGAGATAAAAAGTCGGGGAGCATCTCAGAATTGATCGGAATTGATTGCATATTGATGTGACACGTCATTGACAACCGACATCGGGACAAGGGAAAAGAGTCAGGGCTCAGTCACGACAGACGTGTAAACCGGTGGCGGAAGAGATCCCGATGCCGTTCAAGGAGCCGCCCTTCTTTCATACAGAGAATTCAAAGACGAGAAATGCAATTGCAAGAAAAAATAAACAAAACAACACGTTCCAAGACGAATTTCCTTGCATGAGTGTATCTTAAGAAGAGGCAAACCTTGAAGGACTTCCCCAAAAATTTCTCGTTTTTGGTCGCGCATCTTAAAACTGGGCACTGGGCCAGGGTGCAAAAAAAGTACTTGGCAAATTGGAAAAAAATTCATGAAATCCCAGAGCTCACTTCGAAGATGGACACAAAACACATTTCGCAGCGTCCGAACCATAAAGGCAACGTGTCCAGAATATTTATGAACCTCTGCAAGATGTGTGTGGATATGGTCCAGCAGCAACATTCAGCATCCAGCATCCGTGAGTCTGGAAACCACGAGTCGTCCACGATCACATCCAATGCCACCGGACCCACAATAAAAGTAGTTGAGCAATTTACAGATGTTCCTCACGATTCTGGCTGCTATAAATTTATTAAAATAGGACAAACCTCCGTGAAAGGAATTGTATTACCGTCGTCGCAGTCGGGGAGGTCCAGGTTCCCGCTGGATTTGTATTTATGTCCGACGATAACTACGTGCTCAATCAAGTGATTACATCTTGTGGCGCTTCCCTGGGACATTTCGGGAAACAACAGGGGGATTCCCCGGCGAGATTGTTAGATATATGTAGATGCGGGGGTTGGAGCAAATTCCCCCGCAGTGAGAACGAACCCTTGAAAATAAGAAAAAAAAAATAAAGATACAAACGCGCCAAACGTCGTCGGCGGTAACAGATAAGAAGGTCGGCAGATTTGGTACAGATTAAATTGAGATATATCGGGGTCAAACGTGGTGAATGAAAATGGCAACAGACGCCGTACGTGGCATGGTGCAGTGCCTTGATTTATTACCCGAGAATAACCCTCTTGGCTTCGAAGGTCTATGGCTTTCTTGATTAAATCTAAGGAATAACAGTCGGACTAGCCAGTGTCACTTTTGATATCGAAGGGAAATTTTTTGGTATATTTATGTAGAAATATTTGAAGCAACTTCTAAAAACTTTTCTGATTTAAAAGTAGATTACCTCACTATTAGTCACTAATATATTGGTATAATAATCACACTTAGATACTTCTGTGTAGTAAAAAGACATGATAGTGTATTTCTATGAGAGATTTTTAAAATTTTGGACAAAATCGCAATTTCTTTTAATTAAAAAAAAAAATAATAATCTAGACTAGGTATTTTTAATTCCTATTATTTGACCTAAATAAATTTAAATATGGCGATACTCATCACAAAGTTGTTTTGAAAAATTATTTGAATATGACAGCAAAACGATAAAACGTGGGGGTTCTATCATAATGGTGTGGGCATGTTATTTGACAATAAAAACAATCACAAATTTTACTACATATGATAAAATTCTTCAAGGACTGATACTGAAATGCCGCTTAAATATGACAATAACCCGAAATACACCACCAAGAAAAGAAATAGAAGTGCTACATATATTTATGACCGAATATTGTTTGAATTGTTGAAATAAGAATCTACTAGATTTTCTTTCAATTTTAATGCGAAAAGTTGTGGGACCGCGTAAAGTAACCGACTCTTCGAATTGGATAGGTATTATACTACTGTGTCCAAAAAATAAGGTGACATTGTATTTATTTTGTAAATTCTTTATTTATTCTTCCAAATCAATTACATCCCCTTCAAAGTAATCCCCTCCCGATGCAATGCACTTATGCCAACGGATTTTCCAATCTTTGAAACACTGATTGTAGTCACTTTCCGGGATGGCCTTCAGTTCCGTCTTCGCTGCGGCTTGAATCTCTTCTATCGTATCAAAACGGTGTCCCCGGAGCGGTCTTTTGAGCTTGCTGAACAGCCAGAAGTCGCACGGCGCCAGATCAGGTGAATACGGTGGTTGCGGAACGATATGGGTTGAGTTTTTGGCGAAATGATCACGAACGAACACTTCAACGCGACGCCTTTCTTCCAAAAAATTCAATGTTTTCGGTACCAGTCGAGATTTGACGCGCTTGAGGCCCAAAACATCCTTTAAAATGGTATTGACCGAGCCTTTCGATATGCCAACCTCATCAGCAAGGTCTCTAATCGTTAATCGACGGTTTTTCAACACCAAATCTTTGATTGTTGAACGTGAGCTTCGTCGGTTGAGGTTGATGGTCGCCCAGGACGCTCTTCGTCTTCGACACGTTCACGGCTGGCTTGGAACTCACTATACCACTTGTAAACATTTTTTTTAGACATAGCCTCATCACCAAAGGCTTTCTGCACCATCCTCAACGTATCCGCAGCAGAAAATTGATTCCGCAAACAAAATTTAATGCAAATTCTTTGCTCAACAAATGTCGACATCGCAAAAAACGAAAAACTCACTTTTAGCAGCTCACAACACGAAGCGTATCTCAAATACTAATGAATATTTTGATGTGAAACTTGGGACGGATCTCGAATACAGTCCTACCGACCTAACAATAAAAGCATTTCCTCAAATCCATTTGCGCACGCAGTTTAAATTCAAATGTCACCTTACTTTTTGGACACAGTAGTATTTCAGTCGAAATTTGCCAAACTGCATCTACCTAAAAGAAATATGTTCGTGCTTTTAATGCTGCTTTGAATAATAATTCAAACGTCAAGAGATTTAAGAATAATATGAAATAGAAAAATGTCAATTTTTTACAAACTTTTTTCTTTATATTTACAAAGAACAAGTATTGAACTAGTATTTGACTTTTTGATATACATTTGACATTCTTTTAAAAATATAAACGAAAAATTTAAAGTTATCAAATAACTTGTTTGCTATGCCGAAGTAAAAACAGTGAGAATTCAATGAATTTTCATCTATGCTGAAACATAGGTTAAATGTTGCCGGAAGCTATACGGCTGAAACAGTTTTTTTTTTATGAAACATGGCGAAAAACAAAACAAAGGCACTCTAAATTTGGGCATGTGCTTAAAACTTTTCATTTGCTCAACAAGAGGAAAGGTAAAAATCCGAACATAGCGCGTGGAGGAGTCTCCTTGAAATATTAAAACGTGTAAAGTGCACTGCACAATTTGTAAAAACAATTTACAAAAACATCGTTATATATATATAAAAAAATATATTCCTGTGCTCGTAGGGGGCCCCGCCTCAAACTCATCCAGTCTCTCTGGCTTGATAATTTTTTCCCAGTAATTTTTTTGCATGATTCCCTGCGCGCGTTGTAAGGCCCAGCCTCCAAACTCCATATTTCCCCGGGTTATGTACTATGAAAGCCGGGAAATTATTTATGCGATATTTTGCTGCCCTCGCCCCCTGGACCTTGATGTTGGCCCTTTATACCACCCGGCAGGAGCATATTTTTCCTTTTTTTTGTGAAATTTCTGCCGCGAAGAGAGCCACGGTTCATTTTCCCGGAGCCCTCCCGGGCTCTGTTTCTATTAAGCTCACTTAAAACAAGTACCAGCGCCGGCCACCCGAGCCCTCCGAGCCCGACCGCCGGGTCCCACATATTTTATGTAGATACTTTATATATAAATATATATATATATATATATATATATATATAGGGTTTTTTTCTTCCCGGATTCCCGGCTTGATGACGCGAACTTTGTCTGGGAGCAAGGCTGGTTCACTCCGGTGCCATGCCACCACCGTGGCATGACGTGCGCTGTGTGTGTTTATGTTTACAAAAATTTGCAATGCTAATGGAAATTTATGCTCTCGAAAATATGGGCGCATCGAGCCGGGGTGGAGTGCACCCTCTGGTACTTATTTTTTTTTTTTATATTTCGCTTCTTTTTTTCCGCCGCTAAATTGAATTTGATAAGTGGCACTATGGGATCTCTGTTTTGTGCCCTGCGCCGCCCCGGGGCCCCAGCCGGGCTTCTTTGGCATGCACAAAAGCGCGGCCGGGATATTGGCTGACGGTGGGCGGATGGGTGGTTGTGTTGGATGAGTGCGGTGGGTGGATGGGTTGATGCGGGTGGTAGTCCTGGCTGGTAATTTTGTAAGTGGAGAAAAGATGGTGTACATAAGGGCGTTCTTGCCTTTTATATTCCCCGAGAGGGCCCTTGTTTTCAAGTTATCTAGGGTACGAGGGCCACTCGTTCCGGCCGGGGATGCAAGGCCGGTTCCGGGGGTAGGAGGATGCTGACGGGCAGAGTCACTTTGCTCCACTTATTCCCAACCGCAAAGTTGTATGATCTTCGTATTTCAGGGCACTTGAATTTCCTATTCCTGCGAGGACTGCGATTTTTTCAACACAGCCCCAACCCCGAACCCCCTACCGTTCCCATTACGCCCTTATTTCCCGACTGTTTTAACAAGAAGCGGTGGAGGATTCTTACGTTGTAGCAACTCTTAGCTGCGTTATCCTCTCGACTTGCGCTGGTGAATACGCCCCCACTGCTGCAGGAGCACTACAACTTTTCGTCCGCTTTTTACAGCGATCCTTGAAACACTCCCCAGCATCCAGAAAAGTGGACGGGAAGAAAAAAAAACATATATACCACCCAGGGAACACACCGAGCGTGTAATAATTCATAACAAAGTAGATTTTGTGCTCAAATTACTTCGGAATTGCGTTACCCTTCCCCAGATAAAATCTGGAAGTACTTCGCCTTCTTTCCGGGCGGATGTTCCTTCTCTGTGAATTTTACTGCGAAAAATAAAAAATAAAAATTCAATTTACGCCCAAAATATGTTACAGGACTGTCGCTGTCTCGCGAAAATGGGTAAATTGCTTGAATGTGATCATTTCACGCACGTCCTGGCAATTATTATGCGTTCCTGCGATTTTCTGTTTTTATTATGTTGGTACGGCACAAAATGCTCAACATCCTAACTTTATGTTATATAACGACCTTTATAAGGAAGTTTACTAGATAAAAGAGCTTTTATAAAAATATATCACCCCAGCACCCTGAAAAACTCTAAAGGGTTTTTCTTCAATACCTTTTAAGATATTAAAAATAAAGAACTTATTATTATTATTATTATTAGCTGTGTTTTTTTCCAAATAAATTCCAGTTCTAGGCTTAGTAAAAAATTTTGCATTGAATTGAGATTTATAAAAAGTTACCCATAGTAAACAATTTTTATTTCGCGAATAGATATAAAGTCAAATTGCCTGGATTTATGCGAACTTTACGTCAAAAACCTAATCCAAAATTTGAAAAGTAGATGCAATAAATTTTTCTAAACAGTTTTAGAAAAACATTATAAGTAGGTACCTCTTGTATCAATCGGTATCAAAATCAATCAGGTTGATGTTCATTTTTTAAATTGACTTAACTTCTGTATTTATTAAGTTTATAAGCAAAATTGCAAAAAATTAGCATGCACTCAAGCAAGACATTGATCTCATTTTTAAAACAAACTGGTCAAGTGCGAGTTGCCACTCACACGCCCAGTGTTTCATATATTTAATATAGAATGGTTTATTTTTCTAACATAATCTGTATATAATTTTTTTGCAAAATATAAATTAGAAAAAATAGAAAGTAAAAGTTTATAGTATTAACTTCAAATAACAATGTTCATTATCCGAAAACCGAAACGATTTCTAAATATATAAAGCTGAATTCACCTGAATTTTTTACTTAGCCTTTTATAAAACTTTGTATACATTACTTCAGTAAAATAAATTTAATTAGTTTTTCCTCAGCAGAAATTTCCATATGCTAAAAACTTTTCTGGAATTTCAGTAAATAAAAAGTTTAAAAAAAGTTTTAAACCGTTTCTACAAAATTTCTAAGAAATCACAAGACTCTTCGCATTTTAATTGCAGAAACTTAAAGGAAACTATTAAAAGCGTTGAAAGACGCGCACCGCTGGTACGCCACAAATTGTATAAATAGCGAAATGCATCCGGCTGGCAAAATTGAATCACTTTCTGTCCACTCAACATAAATTGTGGCAATTAAACAAATTGAATTACAAATTAATTGCAAAATGTCCCCTTGGATGCCTGTTGACATCGTGAAAAAAAAAAATTAAACAAAACCAACCGTCCACAAGGCAATAAAGCCGGCAATTTAGACGGACTCAACCGTAATTAATTATCGAACAGCATTTTCTACAACAATTCTAATTACCCGTCTAATTTGAATTAAAATAAATTGCATCGTGCTGCCCGACTCGCCAGATGAATTATTCATGGGGGCCCCCTTTGACGGAGCCCGTCGTGCCGACCTACAGCCAGCCGTCGACGAATCATCGGACCTCTGGTCACATTTGAAAAATGAGAGATCAATCGGTGAATGTTCCGCGGGCCCCAATGGGGCGAAGGGGCTCTTTATGGAATTTTTATTTGTCCTTAATATATTTTTTAAAAAATGACGAGATGCCCCGTGTTTAATCAAAAAGGTGGCGATCGACAAAGGCCCCCGGGGGAAAATATCGTCTTTTTTGTGACAAACGAGCAAAACTGGGAATATTAATCAATCCGAAAATTGTCCCATGGGTCCGATTGGTTCGGGCGCTCGCTTTTAATTAAAACTGTAGCGAAAGCATCAATTATCGGGGCATCGCGTCCCCGGATAGGGTTCAATTATCGAAAACGTTCGACTGGAGACTTTCCCTGAACTGGGTGCAGACACTGCACCAATTGCAACTGCATCCTTGCCAAATGGACGCCCTAAAAATAGGACATGTGTGCATCGTGCAATTAGCAGATAGCCTGCCAGATCTTGTGATTTGTTGTTTGCGCTTGAAAGTGAATCTGTCGGCGCAAATCGATGCTCATAAGATTCACGGCATGCAGCAGGAATAGCGAACTCCGCCAGGTCATGTAAAGATCTCATTCTTTGCCGCTTGCATTGGAACAACGCCAGAAAGTTTTTTGGTCCGACTCATGCTTGTCGGCATCCCAAAAGCATTCAACGAGGTTCTATACAATCTGCTCTTTTTTTCGATTTCTTTGAGAGCAGTTCGGAAGTGACTTTAATTTTATAGACTATTTTCTTATATTATGTCTTTGGACTTATGCCACCTTTGCAAGAAAGAAAGGAACTAGAGAAATATTTCAAATTACTGAAAGCATGTGACCATTTAAACATTTTTAAATTTCTAAGATTTCTATGAATCCATTCAAAAGTTATATAGCGTTTAAACTTCAAATATAACCATTTCAACAATATATGCACAATCAAATCAAATGTAACGATAACCAAATCAAAATCAATTCAAACCAAATAAAAATCAAGGCTAACTTTTTGAAATAGCTAACAATTTTTTTAAAATCAAATGCAACCGTTTAAACTTCAATCAACTTTTTAAAACAAACTTTACTCGAATATTAAGTATTAATAAAATGTATAATGCAGTCCGCCATCTTGGATAGACCGCCATATTGCGTCTCGAATGACGTCATATAGCTTATATGTAGTATCTATCCGGCAAACCCTTTAATTTGCTACTGCTGTTAGGAAGTTATGAATAAAACGGTAATTTGTCATCTTATGGGCATCCGCCATATTGAATTTAAAGTCATATTAGATAACTTACAAAAGTGTGTAAAATTTCAAAGCTCTACCTTATTGAAAATTATATGCAATATTCGACTTAAACTTACCTAAACAATTAAATAAAAGCTTGTAATAAACATTTAAGATCGCATAAAAAATTTACATTCGACTTTTAAGATTAGCTTTATTCGAATTTACCTCTACATCATATTATTGTACGGTAACTGTTAATTATAAAACAATTATTCAAAACTGTTTCTCACGGTTATTCCGACCCAATAATTAAATTAAATTTTTTTATGAATAATTCAAATATTTAATTACCGCTTATTAAATAGGTACCTGCATTCTAATTAACATAATCGTTCTTGGAATAACACAAGAAATAAATCTTGATTACAAAGAAATAAATAGTTGCTTAGCTCGTTAAAGTTAATTTCATCAATCAATATTATTTATGTTTTACAACGAAAATAGTCAGTCTATGATTAAGTTGAGTGAACGAACACTTATAACCAATTTAAAATTCAATCAACACACAAATTGAGAGTTCAGAAACCAGCAATCAATTTTAATTGAACCAACATGCGTAACGTTTTTCATTAATAGTTAAATGCTTAACTGCTAATTGCAATAAGCAAATTACTTTGTTGGTTACTTACAATTAGTACTACATTAAATTATTCATAAATTTTATATTATCAACTTTTAGAGGCCTTGTTAACGAGCACGATTCACGATATTTTCACATTTCTGGTATGTTGGAAATCATTTTGTAAACAACTTACAGATTTAATTAACTGCTTTGGTAGATAAAAAAGCAATAAATATAAGAACATTTATGGTAAACTGCGACCTTCCTGAATATTTTCTTAAACTACCAATAAAAATATTATGGTATATGACATCAGCGAGGGTATTTTTCTATGACTTTGGTCGCAGTTAATGAGAGTTTGCAACAATTTTATAAATTTTCATAACATGATTATGAAATAGGCAAGAATAATGTTACTTTCATAAAGTGCCATTGATCGCAAGTTCAATACATTTTTGCTCAATCCCTTCTGATTGGTTAACGGGTTACTAAAATTCGTTTAAACTCAACTCAACCCCATCATGCGAACAGTCTAATGAAAGCTGATTTAATTGAAAACATTGTTTGTTATGAAAAATAAATTCAATTAATTTGCTATTTCGTTCAACATTCATCACCAATTTGGAAAATATGTATGTTCTGAAAAAAATGTATTTATAGTTATATTTCAATATTTGTCATAAATTCACTAATTAAACTAAATGAAAAAATAAAATTATGTTAAAATGAAAAGAACGATAAACTCATTATAGTGAAATAGTTCGATGTTAAAATTTATAATTTATTGAATTGATTGAATTGAAAATTCTCCACGACGCGCTTAGTAAAACTTTTTTATACTTTTCTTGTAAATGTTATTAAGAAACAACGTCTTTTACTAAACTTTCTAACCACTGAAAAAATTCCTATAGAATCTTACAAAAATGTACCTACTTGAAATAGCCAGCTTAAATTGAACTTTAATCCCAAAAGTTTAATTAGAACCGTATTATTAAGGATCATTGGAATTATAGTAAAATTAATATTACTTGATTTTTTAACTATAGGATTTCAACGATGTTGTATCAGTAAAAATTTACAGAGTAACAAGGATAGACCTAGATCCCATTAGTAAATATCATTCAATCTGACGTAAAGCTTGAGTAATATAAACGAATAAAAAGCGATTTATCCGCGGTAGTGATAAGCCACCTAATTTAAAAGTGGCGACATCATTTGAGCAAAGAGTAATCTCCAAACAGCATTAAGTGCTCACAATTTCGTAACATCAGGGTAAAAATCGGATGCGATTTTCGTTAATCACCAGTCGAACAATATTTTTTGACATAAATCGGACGTAAATAAGAATTAATCGCCGCATTAACCCCGATGGTACATGAATTTACAGGTTGTGAGAGAATGTCGCTCTCAGACATAATCCCCCGGGACACGGTGCCCGGTTGAAGTTGTCGATGTCGATGTCGCCGATGTCGACGTCGACATCGACAATCCACATATCTTAATTGCGGCCGTAGATCTCGCCTGCCGACATGAAAGCGCCTCATCGACGGCTCCTCGACCTGTCACCGATTATGCTGCGTGCACCAGGTAATAATGAGGTAATTAAAGTTAATGGAACGATAATTTTTTAATCGAAAACCGGCAGGCAGGGCACCTCGTTTGGGTCCGGCGGCGGCAGCGGCGGCGCGGATCTGCACTTTGCTCTTTTGGCATTATCTTGTCAGGCCGTCAGGAAAAATTGTCTGGTTGTCCTTCGGCCGCGAAAGATGCACCGAAGGCACGACACCACCGGCCCTCTTCCACTCCGCGGCGCGGATCTTATCTTCTGGGGCCGCCGAGTGCATTCATCGGAAAGTGGGGCTGGCCGGGCCGTCGTAATCATTCCGCTGCATATTTTCATTACAACCGGTCATTAAATATTTCTTACGCAAACGCCTGCCCCGATGATGGTAATTACCGGGCAAAAACCACCTCAAATGCATCTGCAGAGGAATTATCGGGGCTCTCGGCCGAATGCCCGGGACATTGATGACATTGTTGAGAGCCCCATTCGACGCCTTGACAGATGGTTGTAATTTTTGAGTTATTACGAAATCATCGTTCTGCCGCCTCTGTCCCGGCATCGTTCGGAGTTTGAAAAATTCCAATTTGCCGGTCGCTTATCGATTTCATTTTGCCGCGCTCATCACAACTTTTAAAAGTCGTTTTATAAGACAAGACGTTGACAAAACACAAAATTCTCAACATACCTGGACTATAAATTTGTACGCCAGTAATTGAGGAATGCCATATAAAATTTATATCTGCACGGTGCACTGGCATACCCCAGCCGAGAAATAGATACATTTTTCTGAACGTTTTTCTCATAATTTCAATAGGCTGGAATTCGCTTGAATTCCATCCAAGTTGTAACTGCCATTCGTGGAATTGAGGTAATTAACTGGGAATTGAATTGAAGACTTCCTTTCAGGATTTGAGCAGTTCTAAGAATTCTCGCAGTGTGTAAGGAATGGTTTTATTGAGCTTTTTAAAAGTTGTTACAATAAACATTTTTCTTACAGAGATCGTAAGCCTCTCGATTGCTATTCTTACAATATACCTAGTCATTTTTAAATTTTATTATATTGTATGTTTGAATTAAGCGCAAAACCAAAACCAGATTGTCAATGGTTTTTTTAATGGAGTTTATATCACACAAGTTTCCGCGCCGACTTTAAATATCTAATAAAATCTAACAATGGCCTATGTAGCGACTTTGTATTATTCATCAAATCTTAACGTCATCAGGGACAAATTTTTTAAAGGTGAAAAGATTTCATGTTTTATTTGATTAATTATCGCGTAACACACATACAAAAGATACAGCCGAATTGAGAACCCTCTACCTACTTTTAAGTTTGTTAAAAATTATTCTTCATTCTTCTTATTCATTTTATGTGGCCATATTCCAGAAACCCTTATAAAATCGAATGTGCAAATCCAATACTATTGGCACACTACAATAAAAAAGGAAAAATTTCGAGTGTCTTAATACCACAAGAAAGGCCAGTAAATCATTTTAAAATCAAACTCGACGTTAACTAGCTGAAACAGCCCTGAAAAGAAACTGAAGTTTTATATCTAAATTTCGACCAGTTAATGTTAAAAAAAAGGAGGATCGACAACTAAACCAATCGCAACTCATTTCCTTAAGACTACTTGGCTATTTTTCTCACATTACAATGATGAATAAGCTAAATTTATTTAAAGAATTCTATTGAAAGTAGGAAGAAATTAGCTTTACAACAGAAACCTCTACGCGCCGTTGACTACTATAAAAACACCTAATTTTGCTGATCACAAAAGGCCCAAATTAACGTCATCATAAATCTTAAAAACAATATACAAAACTGGCACCAGAAGATATAAAAATCTCCCTAAATTAAAAGGAAATAAAAAGCTGTTTCAATGTGACAAAAACGCCATTAATCTCACAAGTTAAGAGACAACAAAGAAATCAAGTAAAATCCCTGGGGAATATCAAACAAGTTCCAAAAATCTTCATTAATTAAGTAAAAACACATTTTCTGTTATTAAAAGCAATAAAGCAAAGTTTAAGTGACCGCAGCATAAAAAAAAAAATAAAAAAATTAAAAACCGACAGAGGCACCATCATACGATTTTTGGGTTCGCGGCCGTAAAAAGCTCTCGGGTGATGCCATAAATTAAAAACACTTTTTGGAGCTGAAAATTTCTTTGCTGAAAATAAAATTTATGAGTTCTTCGCGCGCAGCCACGGCCTGTGGAAAGCGACGCGGAATGGACGCCGGCGACGACGACGTCGACGTCGACGACCTTCCCGAAACCCCCGCTGGCGGTTAGGGAAAAATACGAGCTGATAACAAAATAATCCCGCAGTTGACCCCCCCGCATTTAGTCACCTTTTTATGGGAGACAGCCGAAGTTCTTGCTTTTTAAGCGGCTGCCACTGCCGCTGACGTATTTTCCTCCATCCGCGGCTAAAGATTTATTTGAGCCATTCACGCGAGGTTTATTGGACCCAAACAATTTCTCTGTAAATGGAGCAAATCATGATTAGTAAGATAACTAGATAATTATGAATTATGAATCATATTAAATAACACAAATAGCTAGTGTTTCCTACAAATATCAAGTAAAATACATTTCCGGCTTTTCATCACTTGGCATAAATTAAAATGACAAATACAAAATTATTTAATTAAATTGACAATGCTTACTCAATTGTTTAAAAATACGTTCCTTATGATGGATAATGATTGAACTCAGACTTATAAGTAATAATTATATTAGATTAATTATAAAGTTTCTTAAATTATGTAAGTAATCTGGCGTTGTCATTGGAGAAAATTGCTGCCTTTAAATCTTGTTTGTCCGTATTACGACGCATGTGGAATTTATTATTTTTCGGATTAAATAGAAGCTTATATTAAGAAAACATGAAAAGTAGAATTTCTTAATATACAGAACTTGGCTCTTAGTCTTGAGTCAATATTCAACTCAGTTATTTCCTACATGAAATATGATTGTGATACTGTCAAAATTTTAGTCCCACACTCCGAATGCCAGAAGTGATTCGGCGGTTGGGTGCGGTTAATAGAAGCACGAGCACTGAGCAGTGACTTATAAATCCGTAGGAAAAATGCAAATAATCCGCTGGGAGGAAGAAAAAAAGAAACAGTGAGCGAAAAATCTCATTTTAAAACATTTCCTGAGTTTCCTTTTCATCCGAACAAGATGAGATTTCACATGAAACTATCCGAGGTTCTGAAACCCCCCACCAGACCCCAAACCAGGAAGAATCGTTTCATGCAAAGCCATGGCCCACGGCGCGCGGCCAAAAAACCACATCACCGAGACAATCCCTAGCAACTCGAAGGAGTTTCGCCATCCTTCCTGGGGGTTAGATTCACACAAAAACCCCCCGGACCCCCGAATTGCAAGTGATCCCCATCTCGTCGCACTAATCTTCTGGATACCCGGGATTTCTGGATCTACCCCATCTGAATGGAGGACCCAAAACAGCAAAAGGGCACGGGATGGGCGTAAAAAAGGTCCACACAAAATAAAATTGCGACGAAAAACAGATAGTGAACCCATTCCAAGATATTGGGCACGAATCCAAGAGCTCACCCGAGCACCAGAAACACGTCCAGAAGTGCCCGGGTCCCGGATAAATTCTGGAGATGATCACGTGTGGTGCAGGCTGCATGAACTGGCCCCGGAGGTCACGTGGGGGCGCAGGGACGAGCTGCACAAAACGCAAAATGTGCAATTTAGTGGGTCTGGCTTCACTGGAGGTTCCCTGCGCCCTTTGGGGCCCTGCCGCTGCAAGAGTGCATCCAGAGCATGCATCGCATCGCATCACATCGCAGGGGCACACACGGCGCAAAAGTGCACCGCCCGAATGCCGCTGCACTAAACTATTCGGGGAATTGCATTCGACGGACAGCGGCTGGAGCTGGGTTTCTGCATCGAGACCAGGGCTCCCCCGGGAGGAGTGGGGCTCCGCCACCAGGACTGGGGATATCATTTAGCTTGCCGGGCAGGAATCATTTTTATGTGTTCTATCTTCTGGCATTTGCGGCCAAATGGCATTTTATCGTTTAAGCAAATTGCAAATGTTTTACGATTGTGTTTTCCTGGTAGTGCTTATCGTGGCCATCTACCACCCAACCCTTCGGTCCGACACGCTTCAATTCGCCGAGATGCTGCAAATGGACCGCTCCAAATTGGTAATTATTTCTGCATTTTACTCCCATTGCATCTAGAACTGAACCATTCGTGTCCATGTGGAGTTTTCTCAGAATAAGAATTTCCAGTTTCATCGTCTTTCCAGTTGAATCGATGCCGCAAGAGAAAATGCAATTAGAAGGGAATAACCAACATTTTCTACTTCTTTATATGGAACATTTCTAATTTATTAACGAATTTTAATTTGATATCAGACTAAAACTCTAACAAATTATAAGATCCTTATAGTTTGTATATTTGGAGATAGAACAGGCTTTTAAAGTCTTAACACTAATTAAATAGTAATTAATTTTAATTACCTAACCAATTTAAGAGATTCGTATTTAGTAAATCCATTAGTACTAATCCTAAATTAAAATTAACTGATTTCAAAGTGGTTTTTCCTTTTTTAGTTCAAAAGCTGGCATTTACGAAATGATTCTTAGCCAAGTTTAGATGAAAATCAAGATCTTCAGGATTAATCAGAACCTATATTGAAGTCTCGGCCTTTGCTATACAGCTAGAAACTTGGAGTTTGAGCTCACATATTTATAAGGCCTTATGGGTTACCTACTCGATTATATACCTAATTAGAGATGTAAAATTTTATTTACCATGAACATATTTGAACGCATGAACACATTTATTAATCAATCGTGTCCAATTCAACATGAATTTACTAGTTTAGATCACACTTAGTTTGGATCCCGGTGTCAGTATATTAAATTAAGTGGAAATTAAAAATGTTTTATTCATACTCTTCCAATACATTAAATAACTACACCTATACTTAACTTTTAAATATTTTTAATGCATATGATTGATGTAAAACTGAAAATTGATCATTCCAAAACTAACTTTATTTATCTTTAACTCTTAATACCTACTATGATTAATAATTTGTTTTGTAATATACATATGAGAAAAATACTACTGTGTATCCAAAAAGTAAGGTGACATTTTAATTTAAACTGCGTACGCAAATGGATTTGGGGAAATGCGTTTATTATTAGGTTGGTAGGACTGTCTTTGACATCTGTGCCACGTTTCGCATCAAAATATTCATTAGTGTTTGAAATAAACTTCGTTTTGTGAGCTGCTAAAAGTGAATTTTTCGGTTTTTATAATGCCTTAGTTTTGCACCACGATAGTGCACCGTCTCACACTGTCTCAAATGTCACCTTACTTTTTGGACACAGTAGTAATATTTACTACTTTATAATTCCATACGTATTAGGCCACATGTTAAGCGATAATCAACAATCGCTTTTAAGATCCTGTTCACATAATTTGACATTCCGTGTCGATTAGGTAATAAAGATTCAAAACAATAAGAGTCGATATGCTTTAACCATTAAAATTAATTCGGTTCGTTGATTTGCTAAGGAAATAATATTTTACGATTAATTATTACATTTTAATACATATTAACTGCCATGTCGAATGTATGTTATATGTATAGTACGATATCAAGAATTATTAATCAAATAGCACACGTCTGCGTAACTGTAATTTTGTTTTATGTAAGTACTTTTTCGGATGCCATATATGTAATGCATAGTTATGGAAAATATTATATAAAATATGTGGAAAGCTTTAAAACTTCGATTAGAATTGCTTAAAATATTTTTTTTTTTATATTTGTTCAATTATCGAAGAAATTGTCAAATTAGTTTCACCCTTATGTAAATTATTAAATAAAAACTGTACCTAGGTACATACAGAAAATAATCATAGAAATGTAGAAAAAATTATTTGAAATTTTGGTAGTTAAGTTGTAATTGGATCGCCAAAGTTCACGTTCTTATACTTACTGATAAGTCAACTGCTCCATAAAGTTAGTTAAAGAGTCTAGCACACTTAACAATCGGCTCTTTTAGTAAAGGAAAAATCCAAATCATTAATGTCTAATTCTAAATTCTACATGTATAAAAATTTTGAAATTTTCTGAAAGGCCTTCCAAACTCTGAACTTTCCAACTTTCAGACACACCAGCTGTGTTTTTTAGGCACTTCGACCACTTAAGTGATTATATGCAGAACGTTGCTAAGTTTCGTTTTCTCGGTGGGTAGCAAATTGGCAAGTAACAAAATTAATTAAGTGTACAAAAATCAGCGTCTCACCCCTCGAAAGACCGACCTTAAGCGGCTTTGGGTAGTTGGACAGTGGTGTAATCTCGGAAAGAGTCTTGTTTACTCCGTTTTATACCGTTAATCTGCTTAGCATGATCCCATGCAGAGCGGACCAAGTGACATTTGTTAGCGCTGAGCCCCTTAAAACTGACACCTCTTTAAGTTCATAATCCAATTAAGCCTCGTCCGGCGACTACCCCGAGACGTCAGGAATTATTGGCCTCTGCAGGACCGCTGCTGTGACTGGCGGGTCCGGCTCTGAGCCGCAATTGCTCGCAGCGTCGCAGCAATTTAATCGGCGAATTAAATTTAAATTGGTAAAGTGATAATGACACACGCTGCCATTAAATTAAAATAAATTTTAGCCAGCGACATGGGCAGAGCTCATTTTTTTGTTGTTGGTCTCCTTCGCAGCGGTTAATTGCAATCTGTTATTAACCCGCGAGCCGACTGTCTTGTCTTCGACCGGTACTCTCGCGGGGATCTCGTGGAGTGGAGGCGGACGAAAGGCGGCGGCGGTCAGTGTTCAGTCGTCGTGTCTTAAGCCCCAAATACCCCGGACCCCCGCCACCACCGCCGCCGTCGCCACCACTGCTGCCGGACCCGCACTCAATTCGCAAATTGTTTGCAATAAATTTTTGCGGCGCGCAACGCAACCAGACCGTGGCGGTATAAAATTCTTATAAGTGGCTGATCGCCGGTCTGTATGACATGGGAAAGTGCCATAAACTTTAATTGCAGCTAAAAAATTAAAAGTCCTTAAGAACAGGGCAAAAATGCGACCAAGAGCAATTCGAGTTCAATTGTAGGGGTTGCCAACATATTTTTATATACCTATACATATATCCAGTTTAATCAAATATGGATCATAAGACAAACCATTTCACGAATTTGGGGAAGAAAAATTATATACAACTTTATGCATAAATTTAAAAATAAATCCATTTTTTCACTATCAGTTCATTGGAGTGCGGTTTTATCTTGAAATCTCAGGAATTCGTGACAGTGAAGTTACCGTCTTATAAAGAGCAATTTTATAAATTTCAGTCAGTGTTTAAAAGATTTATCTCTCAATTACCACATAATGATCTTATCCACTCTTGTTTTAGCCATTATACGCGTAATTGTACTTAAAAGTGAAAAAAAAAGATTTGCGTGCAGCAAACTCAAATTATTCGAGAATAAAAATTCAGTCCTATAGACCTTTTTGGTAAGATTTGTTATTCCCAACAAAATGTAAAAATTTTTTAAATTTTTCTTTTTTAAACGAGCTATTTACATTTATTGAATACATGCTACGATATGTAGCATTCGAAACTCTTAAAGTCCGGGTGTAAACATTACAAAATTTCATTTTAAAATTTGTGATTTATGTATATTATAGACACCGCCAACGTCTATCTATCTAAGGTGATCAGAGAAACTATACTGTAATAATTTCGATCGAATTAAAGTAGATATATTTTTTTCCAAGTAGGTACATATTTATGACTTGAAAAAGTTGCTTTTATATGGTCCGAAATATGTAGTGGAATAATAACAAATTTTTTCATCCAAAGTACCTACCTTATATCAGACAAATTCGGATAATGAAAACTCAGAGATAGTAGTTAAATTAGGGTCGTTTGAAGACTTAGTATAAGTTTATACATATGTATATGAAAAATTTCAGTTAAAGTAGATATTTATAGTCATTAGTAGTAACATATAAGTAATAGTTTCTTAAGTTAGATAGCATACATACATATTTAATTTATTTCCTGGTACCTATATGTTTAAAATTTCACTGAAGTTAACAGATTCAGCAGAAACCATGACGGACATTAAACAGGTAGTAACAAAATTTTAAAACCATTAGTGTCGTAATATTATCACCATCTCTTACAGTTTTATTTAAGTATTGATATAAAATAAAATTTTTGATCCCTTATCATTCAGAGTTGGCAGCCCTATTCGCTACCTGTGAGCAGCAGTCGAGCGCAGTAAATAAGTGATTAAGTTCTTGTGGAAAACTTAAAACGCTTTTAATGATCGTTCGAAATAATAAAATTTCTTAATTCATGCCGCTCTGGGGCAGGAGCCTTCGAGGCCCCAAAGGCGCTTTTACACCCAGCTCCATTTCGTGCAACCGAAATGAATTAGTGCTCCTCGCCGGGCTTAACGACCTCACCTCCCCCTCTGGCCCCCGATAATAGTCTTTAATTAAGGTGTGCTTATGTGCTTATTACAATCGCTTAAATCCCGAGTTTACGACCAGTGAATTTTAACTGATTTTGCCCGATAGCCTAAGTAAATTAAGGTGTAATGGCGCCGAATGGGCCAATTAAAGTCGAGCTGTAAGGTCTTCGGCTAGTTTACGACCATCGATAGCCTCTGCTTGCGCAACGACTGCTAAACGACTTTAAGTAACTAGCAGCCCACGTTCGAATTAATTACGCATTTCGAGCAGTTTTGCGGTGAAAAGTGGGCAGAAATCGACTCGTTCCATCTCGAACATATTGTTTTGCGATTATACACCGGTTGACATAATTCCGCTTGGGAATCTTATCTATAGAGGTAAAAGACGTGAAGCGCTTTTCTTAAGATGGTCTCATAAAATATTTAAGGTTAAAAGAAGGAAAGGTAGTCATATAGAAAATATTTCTTACGACTGTAAGTTAATTATTTAGAAGAACACTGAATAGCACTGGATTAGGTAAAATAAATTAAACTCTTAACAATTATTGTTCATAAAAGACCGTTAACTTGCGAAAAATAAATCGTATTTTTTTAAACATTTTTTAAAGTTATGTCCTATGGTTTATTGTAACGACGACTCCTGTTTTAAAAAATGAATGTTAATGATTATCAATTTATTGAACATTTACGATATTTCTTTTCCCCCAGTAAACTAAAAACAAGTCACCAATATTTTCAAAGCAGTGAATTTTAAGTAAATAAGTATAAAAAGATTTATATCAACTTTACATCGATTACTTGTAACTATAGCACCATTTGCTTCGAAACGTAGAGTATGAGATTTTTTGCTTTTTGAAAAGGATAATTTTAATGATAATACGAATTTTTTAAGTCATGAATTTGTGATAAAAAAACACCAGTTCGACTTAATAAGTATTTCAAAATTAGGTGCTATTAATCTAATTTTTGCCCAGATTACAAAAAGTGTATAAGTATAGCAATATAAATAATATCATAAAAATAGTTGTCTTTCTTACCAAGAAAAATGAGCAAATGAAAAACAAACGTCTTACCTGAAAAATAAAAGAAATGTTTATTAGTTATTTATATTGTCACAATGAAATATTGTAGGTATAAGTTTTTTTCTAAAATAAACAACGTATATTTCAGTGTCTATCATCGAAATGATTTCATTTTTAAAATTGGCTACTGAAAATAATAAACCATATTATTAAAAATATCAAAGAGTCTAGAACAGCTAATTAGACACAACTTTCGCAATATTTCCTGCAAATATAATTACTTGTCCCATTTATGTCGGGTAAAAATTACAAAAAAAATACACTTGCCAAAAAGTTTGTCAAAATTCTTCGCAACTTCGCCTCCTCCCCCCTCCTCCCATGAGGTTCACATATATCAATCCAGAAAATGTCGTCGTTTCCGTTGTTTTGCCCCTGCCGCCCATTTTTAAAAGTCATCAACCGACAGAATTTTTCATCAACTCCGGGGTTGGGCGTCAACGCCGCCAGCAGCCGCCGCAGAAGCAGCTGCCGACGATCTGAAAAACGACCCCCGGTGGGTCCGTCCTTCCCCCAGGATGACTTTTCATTTTCATAATTCACAAAAGCAAAGCAAAAGCAACAACGACGCGGCTTCAATTAGTTGATTCAATAAATTTGTGGAGCAGAGACTGCCACTCGCCGTCCGGTCCACCTTTTGATGTTGCCCGCCGGAGCGGCGGCGGCGGCTACCGGGGCCCTCCGCAGCCTCACGTTGGGCGATGCATGTGGACCGCCGCGCCCCGTCGCATCGGGAGGGAGCGGAGCCTCCGGGGCCCCAGGCTTCTTTTGATTCTCCACATGACGTAAATTGACTTGTTCAATAATTTTTGATCGAATTGTGGAGCTGCAGCTTCATTTGGCATCAACTCGTCATTTCGCCGACAGCCACGCCGGCCGGGGAGGCTTTTTGTGCTCTGGCCCAGGGCGGGTCGTTTTTATTGGATTCGTTCTTTGAGGGGACTTGGAGTATTTTTTTGCTGTATTAATTATGCTTATTCAGTCGACACGTGTTTTGAAAATATATGAGCAATATGAGCATAATCCGTATGCCCTACAGCAGGGTACTTTTGACTTTCATTCGACGCTTACAACGATATTACAAAGTTTTTCTCTAGTACAAGCGAATTAATCAGTTTTTAGTATGAACGCACCCTTAA
Organism: Machimus rusticus; assembly: GCA_951509405.1. Lineage (NCBI taxonomy): Eukaryota > Metazoa > Arthropoda > Insecta > Diptera > Asilidae > Machimus > Machimus rusticus. Next base: position 4,213,162 of record OX608051.1, read on the forward strand.
AGCACTATTAAGATTTAATGGTGCAGTCTGCGGCAGATCCTAGTCTAAAATCCCTGGTTTAAAAAAGAAACCGAAAATTGAATTTTAGACGAAATCCAGCCGAAAATTATTATTTCGAAAAAGTTAAGACAGAAATCAAGCAGAAAATATACTGAAGTTAACTAATGAGCTTGGAAGTTTTTGTCTTTTATAGACACTTAGAAATTTTTCAAATAGTTTGGACATAGAAAATTATCAACTTCTAAGCTTAAAATTTTCACTAATGTAAAATGTCTAAGTGCATCACAGGGTGAAAAAATAAAAATGAAGATACATATATACTAACAATGTAACTAATTTTTTCTTTTTTATAAGAGCAATCAGAAAACGATTCGAAAGTATACCGAAAATCAGAAAGAAATCTTGTTCGTTTATAAATTTTCGTCTCAATGTTAGTCGAAGTGTTTTAATCAATTTGTAATTTTTTCATTTTACATGCAAGCTGCAAATCCGTGCCAGGCGATATTAAAGTTGTTATTTATATGACTTTTATTTTTCTTGATCTACTGAAATTCGATCTATACAAATATCGCTAGCGTAGATACTTTGAATTTGTTGTAATAAAGTAAGTACAATTTTTCATAACTTTACCTTAAAATCAATCGATAGTTCCCTATTTAAATTCTGATTAATGATCGCTTTCTTTATGGTCATTATAGTTAAAAATGAACAAGAGCTAAAAGGAAGATACAAAATTTGACATGACCAGTTCCGGACTAGCTATGGATAGCAATTGGAAAATTTTCGAATTGAATTTGGGTGGCATGCTAAATTTTATTGTTAAGTAAAATTATTTTTTTACGAACTTATACTATAAAATGTTATTAAATTTGATATATATTTTTAAATTTAACTACTGGCGAACAAAATCATTGTGTGTTGAAGTATTACTCGTAACTAGAAGTTAATGTGGCATTGATTGCTAAGTTATATTAGATACTAAACCTAACGAACGTAGAACGTGAGAATTTTGAATAAAAGTTACGTAAAATAAAAATATGTATAGGCAGATAAGGCCACATTAGCTTATAGAAAACTAAATTTAACGATTTTCCAAAAGTAATGGTGGTGTTTTTTTTTTAAAGCTTTATATTGTTTGGAAGTACATTGGAACAAATTGCCACAATTTGATGAATTAGTGAGAATGAATATTCTTTAATATCTTAGTTCTGATGCAGTTTAGGACCAGACTATAAAATCTTGATCTTGTTTGTTTTGAATTTTGCTCTGGATAACAAAACAGCAATATTACTATAGGTACTATAGCATAGAACAACATAAGAATTTCAAGCCATAAGGTTTTGTGGCGGGTAGGTACTAGATGCAGTGCTTTGGACCACTATTAATGAAATTTCTTGTATAAATTACGCATTAATGTTAGAATTACGCCCCGGGCCAGAGCCCTGTTAGCCTTGTACTTAAAGAAAACCCCGAGCCCGGACCCAACCCCGTCTCATCGCTGTGCTTCCAACAATTTATGTTCATTAACTCGAAATGTTTACGAAAATTTTCCATCTCTTTGGGCAGCGCTGGGAGGTGAATAAATAAAACTTGGCAAGTGGCGCGCAGCAGCTCCATTCCGTCTTGAATTTATTCCTCCTAAATTCTGCGTTTATTGCGCGCCGAATGAATGCATCTTGTCGCCGTGCCAGCGAATTTGTTGAATGCAGCACACAGCTGCTGAGGCCCTGTCGTGGATTTATGTGAAGTTGGCCCCGCTCTGACCCGGGGGATTGTTGCACCAGTTCCTTTGATTTACGCCTCTTAATTGATGGCGGGCATTCCATTGTTTGTTGAACGTTCAATCCCCGGGCTTCGACGGAGATGGACGAGCCGCTGAGATGGATTCGGACCAGAAACAAATCGTCGCCTATGAATGGGACGACTTCTGATGAAGACAATTAGCAGCAGGTTCTCAAGACTGCTAGACTGGGACCTGTGCTGGTTCATTGTTAGAATTTAGGAGACAAATCGCTCTAATCAGACAAAATTGTCCGCTGAGCGACGAGGACATGGACAACCGGCTGCAGCGGCCGCGCATATTTCATTCAAAATTTCCGCCAGTTGCGCTAGTCGACTTTAGGAGGACGCTGAGGCCATTAGTCAGCGGCGATTTATCGCGGTTGACAGACTTTCAGACGGAACATCCAAAACAAGCCGCCGAGACATTCATCGCCCGGCAGCGCTATAAAAAGACCTCGACCTGTCTCCCAGAGGGTAAATTTCTCATCACCTCCGAAGTGCCGCCATGTGTTCGGTTCAGGACAGTTCAAAACACGGTAACATATATTTCTAGTAATATGATTAAGGATTAGACAAGTCTTGTAAATTGTTTTATGCTTTTCTTGTAAATTTTATTGAAAACCTAGCAAAGAATGAATATTTTAATGAAATTCCAATAAAAACGACCTTTAGGTAGGTATTAAACGTTCAACATATATTAAGGCGACAAAAATTTGTTATAATTCTAGGCAATGATAACCCTATTCTGGAATCTAACAAAACTTACTATACAATCTCTGAATATCTGAACAGTTTGAAGCTGTTCAGTGCTAATGAACGCCAATAGGAGCAAGGAGGTGTCCTCCGCGACTTTTTTCGCCGTTTTGAGTCGCCCACGCATCGCTGCAGCGGCCGCGGCAGCATCAATCATCGTCGCCGGAGCTAAGCAATTTGTTCGGCGGCTCGCTAATTTCTCTAACACGGAAGATTGTTTAATAAACACGTCAGCGAGTTATTTGACAAAAGCGGGCTGCGACGACAAGACAGAGGTGCCGCGCATCGCTCCGGCACGCGGGGAGACACAAGAGGCCAATTGAAGTCGCTCCGGCATTCAAGTGGGTCTTGATCTGCTGTTTATTTTCGATGGCACTTCACTTGAAATAGACAGCCGCTAAAAATAGCACCGGCCCGCTGAGGGAACCCAGAGGCACTCTGCCGCTTCGCTGATGCGACGTCGTCCGTTAACGAGTCGGCAGATAAAGGAACTCTCAACCAGAAGTGCCGCAGATTCCCGGGATGTTTTGATTGCCTCGGAAGATTTCAGTGATATTTATGGGTGAACGGGGACTGATCGCCGCGATCTCTTGCTGCGAACATGGCCTGCTTCTTGTAGACTGCTTCAAATTTGAAAACAGACCCATGCAAAGGTGTAATGGTGAAATTTGTTTGATTATTTGAGATTGAATACCGTTCAAAGTATAGCAATAAATCTTATTTATGAGTGAAATTATTGTATTTCTGCTTACAAGATATAAGATATTAGCATTATTAGATATATTTCTTACTTAATGTACATTTATTTTACTGTATTATAATATAATGTCTGTTTCCTCACCAAACAAATTAACACCGTTCCGATTATGGTCAAAATTTGCATACATGCTCTTAAAACAAAACCAAAGGGTTGCAAAAAATTTTTCTGTTTGTCCGTGATAATCTCGGAACCGATTTAGGTTAAACTTTCACTAACTTTCATTAACCTATTCATGATGAATTTGTAGTTTTGTAGTACCTATCATAAATAAATGTCATAAAGTTTTTGAAACATTGGCGCATACATACATATATATGTATAATATATATAAAAATATACTACGAATACGTCTACGTCTGTAGAACTATTGACTTCGAAAAGAATTTTTAACTCAAGAAAGCCTTAGATGGTAATAAAAATATCCCCGGTTGTCAACTAAAATTTTATAAATTTTATGAAAGGCTTAATAAAGCATATTGTCATTAATATGGTTTTTGTTTTTAGTTTGGTTTCGCGTCATGTGTAATGAAACTTGTTTAGTCTCAGTATGTAAAAAAAAAATATATTTGTTTATTTATCCTTTATATAGACCACTAAATAATATAAGTTCTTTTTCTCTTGTAACTTTCTTAAAATATTAGTAAAAGTGAATTTAAAAAAAGCTACTTACATTAATTGATGGTTTTCCTTTTCATAGATTCAAGGTTGCCTCATTAAAATTAGTTAAATATTAAAACTTGGTAATCATTAATTGAATTACTGAAATCAAAGTATAACCTACCACTTTCTTTATAAATATGGCTAAATATTTAATAACTAAGTTTCCATACCAGTCTGAAGGGCCGTGAGAGAACATAAGAGGAAAACAAATTAGATTGAAAACTTAAATAAATAACAGCAATGTTAACTAAATTTTTTGTATGTCCTGCCCCCGTATGGCGACCTTTCGTTTTAATGTAATAAATGTGATGTCCTGGAAATGCGGCCTTTCGAAATTGAAGGGTTAAACATGCTTAAGACGGCGAAAACGAAGAAGTACATATACATAATTTCAAAATAATTGGTTTGAAGTTGAAAGATGAGATTATCTTCAGGAATTATGATACAAATTGGTCAACCCATTTAAAATTTATGAAAATTTAAGAACAAAACTTGGATTTTAACTCAATTTTTTATTTACATGAAGACTAATCCTCCTAAATGCGGTAAAAGCACTTTCAGAGCCCTTACCCCTTTAAAACCTCTCACTTTCGTCCCGAAGCAGTGGCGGCGTGGAGTGGCTTCCACGTGTCCTCGCATGCAAAGGGCATTCGTGAGAAATCAAATAATAAAGAATTTAAGAGCCGCACTGACTTGCTGTGCTAAGCCGAATGTACAAACAACCCCCGTCCCCCGCGACCGACGTTTGTTTGTGAATCCATCAGCCCCGGTGAACACTGCAGGGAAAACACGCCAACCACTGCTTAGCAGGGCGCTTATCTCCCTAATCCATTAATTATTTGTATTAATTTTGCATGCCAGTGTAACTCAGCGCAGCGAGCCCCCGAAGGAGTTGAGCTCCCGCACGCTCCCTCCCGAAAAAGGGTTTTCGAGGGTTTCGAGGGCTCCTCGCAAGACGTGTGAGGTTAAGTGCGCCTGGAACGGCTCTGATTACTGGCCCCACTCGACCCGCCCCCGCCCCCCCCCCCCCCACTTCCCCCCATTGTGCTGTAAGATGGCAGCGATACCGCCACAGACGTCGGCTCATTAGGGAAGCACTTAAAGCAAACTTGTGTTTGATTAGTGAAATGATTGTGTAAAGCTGCAAATTAAACTTTTAGGGGCTCTTAGTCGGATTGCGGCGGAGTTCGCAGAGCCCCAGCCCCAACGCCACCCCCGCAGGGCCCCATATGCGTTTACATGCGGCATATGTCCGCCCCCGCACTCCGCGCCCCCGAGTTGAGGGCTTGAGTTATTTAGAAAACATCACGAAAATTATTGCAGGAATTAGTGAAGCTGTTGGCAGGATGCGACAGGGGGCGGCAGGGCGGAAAACTTTCCCAGGAACTTGCTAATTATGGGGCCTCGTTGTTTGCATTCAACTTGTAATTGAAAATGTTCAAAGTTTTTAGTTGTCTCTCGCCGCCGCCCGCCGCTTGGCTCCGTCTCCCCAATTCGGGCGAACCTTTGGCTCTGGCCGGGATGGGAATTCTGCCAACTAAAACGGATGGAAGAAATTTAGCACTTTATGACTTTTTTAAATATTAAGAAAATTGCACTTTTACTATAATAAGGAAAACTTTTTCGAGTCATTATTTTTAAAAATTAGGTCAATGAAATTATACAACTTTATATTAAGTATAAATTTTTGCAAGTCTAAAACAAATTACATTTTTCAATAGTCATACTACTAACAGCAAAGAAAAAAAATATGTAAAATTTAACAAATATTAAACGATTTTAAAATTTCAACTAGACCAAAATGAAATAAAATAACACTTTAAAGAATTTGATCAAAGTAATTATGTGGATCCATATGAAATCATCAAATTGAAGAATCTGTGTACAGTTTTTGATTTCGATAATTTTTCAAAAATTGTACATTGAAATAAATTTATTTCATGTTTAAACAACAATCATTTGATTTAGCATTATTAGCAAGCAGAGTTTAGTTAAAATATTTAAAGCCAAATAATAGATTTGACTCAAAACAGCTATACATGTAAATTCACGGAAAATAAATTTGGGATAGTAAAAATCTTCCCAACCAATTTATGAACGTTTGCCATAAAATCCACAACATATATTGAAAAAGCAGCAGATCTCCTTAACAGTATAGGAAATAATGTCAACATTTTACGCTGGCCCTTAAATTTAAGTTAAAATCCCTGTATTTTTTCACAATTGCTACCGAAATAATGCACTATCCCAAAATCCGTCGGAAAATACAGGGCTATTTCTGAAAAATTTTTTTCCGTGTTGGATACATTGATACTCTTAAAAAGTTATGAAATATCATGAGTATTAATACAATCTAAAATAGCAGGACAATAAAATTTGGTATACACAGTTTATTAGTCTGGCGAATATTCCCTATCCTTCAAATTTTAGCTCTCAAGTATTGTCGAGGCCGAAGTTATAAGGGTTCAAAAATACGCTGAGATATAAAATCATTTTGTCCATAAATTGATAGTCGTAATATAGTACACTGAATATTATGCTCGTATATAGAAAGGCTTACTTCATTCAGAATTGCTTACTTTGTTATATCAGTGTACAAATAATATAATTATATTAAAAGTAAAAATTAACTGAGTATAACATATGTATGATTCAGGTCCGGAGTCAAGTTTGATCTTTAAATCAAAAAATCAAAGGTAACGAAGTTTGCAAGTTTAAACAATTTTATTTAAACTCAACTCTATTCGATGACTTATTTCGTAATGTAGGCACGGAAAAAATGCCAAGAATTGTTTTAATTTAGTGGCACTGCATTTTCCGCCGAAATTTTCTAAATTACTAAAGCCCTCAGCTCAACCACATGAATTTCTGGGGCTTTTGGGGGTAGCGTCGACCACATTCCCGTCCGGCACCAAAAATTGGGCATGAGTAAGCGAACAGTCAAAAATTTGGGTACGTTCGTTGGGCCGCCATTCCTCTTATGATTCATTACGGAAATGAATAATTCGTGAGAGCCATAAATTAGTGAAAACGGCCCCATTCGTTGCGCCAAAGAAATCCGGCCTCGGAACGGAAGAAGAATTAGAGGGTCCGTCGCGAGACGGCGGCGATTACGTGGTGCGGTGCGCTGCGATGTCGGAAGTACGGCAGCAGTTCAAGGGGCCGAAAGAAAAGAAAATTGATCGTGAAAAAGAGGAAAAGCAAGTCGCCGCCGGTCGTCGTTTTCGACGTCGTTGGCGGCGGCGTTTTAGTTCAAAATCGCAGTCCAAAAAAGGACCTATGCGGCTGGTGGCAAAGAAGCGCGGACGGAACCGCTCAAGCAAAACGCTTGCGCTAGCCCATAATTACTTAATGGACGAAACTAATGAAATTATTTCATTATCCGGGGATTTACGAATTTAAAGGCTCTGCAGATTCAAGGGGATTGATTTTGCAAGGATGTGGGCGACATTCGCCACGGGCAAGGATAATTAACGAGCTGACGGCGAGTTGTCTAGCCGCTGGCAGGAAAGTGGATTCGGTCCGAATGATAAATTGGCCTGGCGAGTTGAGCACGATTTCGTGCAAAAAGTTTCTAAAGTGCAATCGTTTTTATGTTGCTAGCTATGCTGGAGTTATGCTTACACATGCTACTCGCGATTGACACTGTTCACGAGATCTGGCGGATTCATGCAAGACCAAAAACGGCAAACGACTTTAGCGTCGGACAGCTGAATTGATTGACTTAAGTACCTAATTCTAGACAAACTAGTTTTTATTGTGATTCGACTTGATGTAATCGAATTATACATATTAGAGAACACGATAAGCGAATGGAATTTGTCAATAAAGTTTTGAAAAATCAACATTTTATGCACTAAAATTATGCCAATTAGCCTTAATTGAATGTTTATCAGCTATGCAGATTCTATTTTATTTTGCAACATACATTATACTAATTTGTCAAACCAACAAATTAAACCTCTGCTTTGTTACTAAAGAGTAAATTTTAAGAAAATTTTCTAATGGTTTGAATTTCGAATTTCTAGAAAACTATGAGCTGAATTGATTCGCTAAATGTAGGTATTAAAGGTTTAATTAATATTCATAAGGATTTTAGAAGCAAATAGGTGACCGTAAAAAATCGCGTACATTTTAAGTGCTCTAATTATGAAACAAAAGCTTCTTTCAGTAAGAATTCGAATTTCTTCATGCCTACCAAACATATTTAAAAAGAAAACCTTCCAATTTACAGGTAACGTGTACCTAATTAGGTACATGACAAAAATTGTAATAAATAAATCTTAATTAAATAAAATTTCCGTAGATTGTCAGGCTTTGGTAGTCTTTCCTATGTACGTAGAAAGAATTTGCTGACAATTACTGTTGATAATTTTCCGCCTTTTGTTCAGTTCATTGTTGAATCTGCGGCGAAAGTTGATAAGTGGAAATACTCATAATACCGACTATAGTTGGCGTGTGAATGACTTGCATTAGACGACGCTACGATACAAAATAATGATTTAATGCGCAGCTTGTTGAAAGTTGTAGGTACAAAAGTCTACACTAAAACTTCTGGTGTCCAATTAGATTCAACTTATGACATTCTCCATTATTTAACATAATCAGAAGATACAGCTATTTTAAAAATACTATTTCAATTAGAGTTACAAAATATTATTGAAATAACCTGAAAACTATTAGTTCAACTAACAACGTGTTTTTTTCAGCGAGAGTTTCAGAAAAATCAAACCTTAACCAATACCAATTTTCATAGTTTTATATTTATAGAAATGACAGAACTTCTATGTGAACGTTTGCATTTCCTGTTTCTATTTCTATTCTAGTTATTTTCGGTTCCATGCACAAAAACAAAGTCGCGGGCAGAAAGTTGATTCAGCATAAAAATCTTTCCGTTGATTAGTTGCAAAACAGGAGGATTTGTTCTCTGGGATTGGAACGAAGTTTTCTGGTCTTAATTAATTAAAAAAATATGAAAACCTTCCAGAATAATATCCTAAGAGGTTAACTCAAATTACAAATGCGTGCTTGTCATCGTGGGAATTAGCTAACAAGCACCCATAAGTTAAACAATACGCAAGACCCAATTCTTACTAAATTCAAATAACTTGACAACCTAACCTTTAATTCAAAGATATATAAGATACATTTACTCCACCCTTTCATCGCACAACAGATGGCGCTAGAGTCATTAGCACGGCGAAATCACCTGCCGATCTTAATTCATCCCGGGAACTGAAGTGGACTTATCGCTTGCGTCCCATCTGAGACCGGTTCCCACTTCGAGCTATCGGTGAATCTTTTCTAGGCGCAATTAACAGTTTTTATCCACCTCAAGATTACCGTGTTTATACACACCCTGTGTTTTTTTCTTTCTTGTTTTTTCTAGTTGCGGTCCACAAAGGGATCACACAAAAGATACACACGCCATTTGTCATGGATACAGCGAGAGTCCAGAGTCCAGAATCCAGAAAAGTCCCGGCAGCAGGCGAGGGAAGTTGTCGCCTCGGGTCGGGGAATTTCCTCCACTTGAGGTCGAGTCTCATTAAATTGAGCTTCCTGCTCCCATTTTGATCGCCTCTTAATTTTCTTTTTATGAGTTCCTTTTTCATGTTCCGGATTAAGGCTCCGTAAAGGATTTTTTTTTTATTCCGTCTTTTTCCTCGTTTTTATCGTTCCATTCAATTTTTTTTTGTCTGTTTTGTTCTTTTCCTCCTTTAGACCGGCGACAGCAGCGACGCAAGCGGACAAAAAAAAAATTTGACAAAACTAACAAAAGACCTTCTCAAACAGGAGGCGATGAGGAGCGTCTTTTTATTCAATTTTCCCTCCTGACTCGGATGGTTTTTTCCTCCCGCCTATTCCAGAACCGGAGGTGCGGCGGAGATGTTTTTCTAATCGAAATTTCATAGCGCGACGTGGATAAAAAGGAAATTGGAGGGAATTAAGTCTTTTCCCATCTCAATTTCCTTTTCAGGCTTTTGAAGATTTGTTGCTCCTTCGGAGGTGATTTTGATGCTTCCTCCACTCCCAGCGAAAAATAATCCCCTCGCCACACGTTCAGAATCCGGTAGCCGGGCGTGATTCGGCAGATTAATGGGCGAATTATTTCGAGGGGGCAGTGGATTTCGTCCCAGATTAATGAAGCAGCCCATCCGATCCGTTTTCTTTTAATTTTGGAGCTAAAACCATCTCCAAGATGGAAAATATTTTTTGCTATTGATTTTCGGGTTCATTAATTTTCCTGGTGGAACTAATACGTCCCAACTGATTTCGGGAGATATCTCGGGATTTATGGGATGCTCCTGCTTTCCCCGGTGCAGATTAACGGCCCTGCTGCGAGCACCTTCCCAACCTCTGCTTGTTTTGATAGTCTTAAGTTCGTTAAGCAGAAGCGTACTTAAGCAAGCACAACGTCTTCGAGGTACCTTTTCAGGTTTATTTTTGAAAAGAATAAAAAAAAATGAAGAAAACATGGCCTTTGGACTAATCACAGTTAAGCGTTTCTTTGTCGACTAACCAAAAAGAAATTTATTTCTCGAGAGAAAATTGAGAAAATACATATCGCAGGTTTGTCTTATCATTTTGGTTTTGTTTAAAGTCGCTTGTAATATCTGTCATTTCAAATTTATAAGGTTAAGTATATTAAAACATTGCAAAAGTTTACAAACTTTACCTTTTCTTTGCCAATCATATTTCGTTTTTGAGAAAGGTAGGATTAAAAGTGAAATAAATTGTATTTTGACCTTACTTGAAAATTGGAAACTGTGAAACGTGTTCTTTATACTATTTTTTATAGATAAAGGTTCAAACTTTTGTTTCAGAAAATTTTTGTAGAAATGTCCAAAATACGATATTTATATGTCAAACATATTTTTCTCAAAAACATGGCCGATGGAACGTTTTGATTTGTGAAATCATAACTTATACGGTAAAGAGAGAAACGATATATCGTTTGTTTAGAGGGCAAAATTAGACCGTAATTTCTGTAAATTGTTTCGTATTGCTCTTACTATGTCTAACAAAGTATATTCTCTTATTTACCCTTTCTCGCTGTAAAAGTTTCAAAAAGACCCGAGATTTACGAGTTATATTGCATTAAATAATACATCATTTAAAATATGCAATTTAAACAAAATACGCGATTTAATTTTAAAAAAAAGTACCTATCTCACCTTTCTACATCTTTAAAAGAACTGCGAATTTAGCTTAAAAACTTTCTGACAAAATACCAACATTTGCTACCTTTATATTATTATTCGTACTGCCCTAAACTATATTTTTTCTACATAGGTACAATAAAATCTCAAAACAGAGAGATATTTCTGTAATAGCAGCTGTGCGCTTTTCACATCGTAGGTATATCCGGTTCCAGGTTTTGTAGGAAATTTTGCACTGAATTGAAAATGCCCAGTTACTTATATCAAATAATTATTATTTTGCTAAAATCAAATCAAATTGCCTGGGCTCGTGACGGTTTTTAAAATATCAATTTAATGAAAAAATTCCTGATCAAGAAAAAAATAGCTAACTTTTTCTAACTAAAAGTAAAATGACAGTCTAATATTAATTGATGTCATTCTATCGCAAATGCTATTATATAATGTAATTTTTTTAAAACATTTTACCAAAGTCGTAAGTGTGAAACCTAAAAATTTGTTGTTGTGCAACTCCACACTTTCGACCGAAGTCTCCTCCTTCGCTTACGATGAAATCATCTCATGAATTGAAAATAAAGCGAGAAATCGAAACTGCTTGCAGGAAGGGAAGATCAAAGGGCTCCAGCCAATGCTCCATAAGCGAAATAAAATGAAAAATTTTCGAGGGTAAAAAGAAAAGGAGCCATCCATAAAATAAAAGTACCGCCGAGTGCGAGACGACAGAGTCTGCGGCTGAATTGAAATTTATCTAAAAAAACTTCAGCGATATGTCGTCAGGAGGGAATTGGACGGGACCAAAAGTAGCAGCAGCCGCCGCAGTCGCAGCAATTTACAATGCCGGTCGGACGCTGCTGCTGCTGCCGCTGCCCGAGGACCACAAAAAATCCACAAAACCTGAGGAATCCGCCAGGAGCATCGCAGCATGAATAACACATCGCATTCCGGCTGTCCTGAAAAGCCTGCGAAGTATTTTGTTCGCTCGGGGACTCCTTTTTTATAAGTGTCCGCAAGACGGGGCTCCCGGGGGTACCCGGGGGCACCCGAGGGCACCGACGGGGCTTTGTGCGGTCCCCGAATCCCTGGCCCATTCTCATGCCATCGCGCCCCATTCACGGCGTTCATATTCATTTGTCCGGACGACGCGACGGTGGATTTTTCTTGAATTTTGTCTCTTATATCTGATAACAGCAATCACACCGAATTCTTGCGGTGGTCACTTGATACGACCATGTCTCAAGATCGTCTTCGTCTTGGACGACGTCTTCCCAGGAGTTGGGCCTGGTTTTTGCGCACTCGCGCCCCTGCCCTGGAATTCCATGCTGTGTGTGCAGCATGAAAAATTCAGCGAATCGCCTGTTAATCGATTGGAATTCGATTTCTTCTCGAATTGGGTTTAAGCGACCGCTTTTTGTCACCAAAAATTACCAACGAGATGTTGACATTTCGCAAATTTCTAGGACAATTGCAACAGGGCGAACCTTTCGTATGCCACACACACTCCTCCCCGGAAAGATTTCGACTGTCCTTTTCGGAATTTTTTTCTTTTTACCTTACCACTGGGATTTTTCACATTCAAGTAACTGCCCAAGAGAAGAAAAAACCCGCCCGAATCGGTCGTAATTTTAGTTATTGCAACTGAAATTCTCGGCAAAATTACTTGCAAAAAAGTTGACTGGTTTTATGAATATTTCATTGATGACGAAAACTTGTTGCGGGTCTACCGCCTTTTGCTTGAGCATTGAGGAACATATGTTTTTTCAGTAATCTTATCAAGTTTTTATATCAGAGCAACACTTTTTATTCATACACACATAAACATAATTTATGGTAGTGAATGTATTTTTAATGGAAATGACAACATTGCTCTACAAAAATATCTCATACAACTGGTAGGCTATCTTTGTACCTTTTTTCTTCAGATTCCTAACACCGCATTACTTTTTAAATTGCAATTTGAAAAGGAGATATTTTATTTCCTCTACTTGTTATTTTTTTAAATTATTTCTCAAAATACGGACTTATTTCACGAAAACTTAATCATGCCTATAGTAATATAAGTAAAATAAGTTTTTTCGAATTTTATATTTTATGTCTTTGTCCTTGATTGTTAGGTTTTTTTGGGATAACAACATATAAACTAAGAACAATTAGATATTATCATAAAATAACTAGCCTATAGTCCAATATTGTTTTTAAATGTTTTCAAAAGAAATTGGCAAATTCCAATGAGCAGGTAAATAAATATATAATAAAGACTTGTTTCTACGAGTATCGTAAGAGCCTTGACAACTCTACGTACACTTTTTCTACCATTTTTCTTTTTTTCTGCACATACCTACATATATGTATTTTGCAAAATGATTTTTTACTTAAAAGAGTGGCATGATGAACGAATTATTTATTTACATGTTATTTCTAACACGTAAATAATTCTAATAGGTTTAACAAGAGTACCTTCCATATGAGAAACGAACAGGTGACGAACGCATTAATTCTATAAATAGGAATAGTTGGAATAGGACTTTTGAAAAGTTAAGCACTTTTCAAATAATTCTTAGATTTTTTAAATTAAAAATGGCGAATCAAGTTAAACTAAATCTGAATTAAATAACAATTGATAAATAAGCGATAATACGCATGTTATGATACAATATGTTAAAGCATAATGATTGCCAGACTATATAGCACTTAAATTAGCTTAATTCGCCGTTGTAATCTGTTAAAAACTGGCTTAAGAAAAAATTATTTAAGATCGAATTATTATTGTTCAATAAATCACTTTACCCACGCTAAAGTTAGGAATCATAATAATAATGGAACTCCTGAAATGACTAAAAATTTAGGAAGTTTATTAAGAAATTTCAATTCAAAAGGTGCTTTTGTAGCTCTTTTCGATCCAATTTAAATGACTTAATCGTTTGAAAGCATGTTATATAAATTCCTCCTATTAATTGTGAAATCATTCGAAAGTAACAATTAATTAAAGCAGCAGAATAAATTTTCCGGGAAAGCTGCAATATCGCATTAAATTTTCCGTTAATATGATTTAGAAGCGAGTGGTAGCGTTGCGCATTAACTGCGAGGTACTTCCGTTTAAATTTAATTTTGGACGTTTTGCTTGTGTAAGTGGCTCGTGCGAGCGCACAGGGAACGAAGCAATTTGTGCAGGATTTAAGTGCATTAAGGTGGCTCTAAATTTTGCAGGAAAAGTTCGCTCGCACGGAATACACGAGAGCTCCCATTTTGATGTGCACTCATCTGGCAATTATAATCCCGAGATTCCGGGGGATTTTGTTACAGGAACCATTCAACTGCACGCATAAACGTGGCACAAAGCCCATCCAGGTGCATGCGGGGGCGGCACAGGAGCCTCAGAGCCCCACGGGTTCCAGGGCTGGGTCTGGAGCGCCCACGCCCACTCCGCAGGTGCACCGAAAAGCTCTTCAGCACTCAAAGCGATAGGAGCCCGCCCCATCATCATCTTGAGGGCGGGGGAACAATGGCATTAGGCGGCAGAGATCTCGGGAGCCCTGAAAGCATCCCTCCAAATGAATGGGAACCAGGCACCAGCAGCTAGGACGTGATTGTGACGACAATGGATGCAGGTACGATTCGAAATTTTCGCCATAAATATGACGTAGATAGATCTGATAGCTCAGCAGTTCAGATGAACCCATCATCCGACCTGCTCCAGGGCGGCGAACCCGAGCCCTGCTGAGCCCCGCCGAAACCCCTGAAATCCCCGAAACCTCCCTTCCATGGGCCTGGTTCCCGGCAAAGGCATTAGCCATGAAGATGAATTCACAAACAAGAGGATTTTGGAATGCAATATAATGAATAATTTTGGGATAAAGCCTGTTGTTGGTCCGGCCGGGTGCACATTTTCAAGAGAGCACCCGGCCCCGGGACCGGCCCGGCATATCGGCCAGTAATGGGATTTGGCCCGTTCTATTGGGCCCTTCAAAGCAGAGATTAGTGCTTATTTGCCATCACTGCCCTATTAGATTCCAAAATAATTTGCTGTGAGGTCGCCAATTTATTTCGAATTTCGTTTGTGATTTCCGATGAGTTTCTGAGAGAAGGATTTACTCATTTTCATTATATTGGATATAAATTAATTGAACCTTAATTAAGGAAGACAATTTAAGTTGAATTAAGAATTATATAAGGGATAATCCTATGTATGTATAGTAGTATATGCAAAATTTTCATTAATTAATAAAAAAAAAAAAAAAAAAAAAAATTGTATAATGGTTCATCCAAGAATTATGATTATTGAATAGATAGGTATACCTACACATTTTCTTTTTTAATTTCAGATCAGTAACTACAAAGTACCTAATATACGCTAGAATGTATGCCATTTTGAGTCTTGCGCCCAACCCTTTCCGGAAGTGGCCACCTATAGCTCGGCCATTTTGAACTATTTTTAAATGAAAAAAATATTTTTAAGACTTAAGCATAAGTGAACAATATACGAATTTTTACTTAAATTGAGTTATTCTTAATAACATAATAAAACTACATACATACCTATATACTGCATTTAAAAATTTAAAATTCTTAGGTATGTATAAGATAATAGTAGTTTTTGAATCGTTATTATTTTTAGTGGAAATAGATGTATTTATATACTATTAAAAAGCTCGAACTCGAAGATTTAGAAATTGCCTAATTAGATACTGTTTTTTTACTATGGGAGAAAGTATGTAAGTAAAATAATTTCTTACGTTTTATGAGAAAATTATTGGTACCTAAGTAGTTTGTTTTAATTGACTCGCAGGGGTGTCAACTTTTATTCATATACGAACCTATCCATACCCGTCCCCCAATTTACGCGGCACTATTTTTAAGCTATTTTTTTTTACGCATCTAGGTTTGATTTACTATAATATTTAATTTTTTTATATCCGACTATTGGAACGATTTTGTATAACTCTGACCTTTTACTGACGCTCAATTTACTCAATTTTTATTCGCGTAAAACAAATCAGCGTGAAGCGGATATTCACGTAAATTGTCTACCTATAGCTTTCTAACGACCTATTGTTGAATGCTGTCGGGAAATCAAGTCACTTTATGCGAATTTTTTAAAAGTTTGAAATAGTCTCACCTTGCACTTTATTGTTTAATGTGACCCCTATCTACAAACTCAACCTAGATTTTATTTAATAGCAGTAAAGTTAATCGTTATTTATTTATTTTATTTTTATTATTGTAGGTACCTAATGAATTTAACAACAGTCATCTTAAAAACAGGAATATAAGTTTCTGTAAGCTTCGAGTCAGTTTTGATAATATTTAATAATATGCTTAACTTTATTGATTTCAATAAATGATAAATTTAGAATTATACATAAATACTTATGTATATGCATATAAGAAATAAATTATCTCTGAAAATTTCAGTTGGTAAATGTTAGATAAACGTTTTCTTAGAGAAATTTGAATATTTTCCGAAAAAATAGTAGATATGGTGTCAACAAAACAAAGACTGCAACGAAACTAACGCAAGTTAATTTTTTTTTCTTGACAAGTTATTAAAGCTATCGTAAAGTCGATCGATTTGATCGCAATGTTTGAAATCGGTTTGCTTTTTATTTTTTTTGAAACCATTCAGTAATTGAGCACAAATCGATTAAATCCACCAGCCACATAACAATTGTAACATTACTGACGATCAGTTTTTGGCTATTCTTTCTTATTAATTTTATATATGTAGGTACGTTATATAAAAATTACATCTGTATTTATAATTTCTACAATATCTATTTCAATTTATATTATAAATATAATGTTAAAGAAAAAAGTGCATTATTTCATCGCATTTCTCAACTTTTTGTTTTATGGAGTTAATCAATTTGTGCACTGAGCTGCTCAATTTTCTCATTCACTTTATCGACGAAATTGAGGTTTTATTTAATAATACCTTAACTACCTATGCACTAAGTGGCTTCCTTAACTTAAGTAGGGTAACCTTTGAAAAAATTAACTACAATAATGCACGAATTAATTTAAAAATTGAATAATTAAACTCCTGAAATTACATTCTACTCCCTTCAGTAAAAATTGCATAAAACTTAATTGTGTACACGAAGGTAAAATGAGAGTTAATTATGTTACCCAACAAAAATATACCATAGAAAAAACTCTTCCTATTTTTCTCTCGTTTTATTTACAAACTAAGGGAGGTTCTTAATGAAATTTCCTGCCATTACCTACGTTGAATTCAATCACTGAAAAATCTGCTCCTTCCCTTCCATTAAATTTCGACAGACGATCTAATTTCCCTGATTCGCTTTGATATGACATTCTCCTTGAATTTGTATAGCGTCCTCCGTTGGTGGCATCTCTAGAATAAATCGCGGACCAGACTCCAGATCAGAGTTGGGGGTTTTCGGGGGACGGAGACCCAATCTAGATAGATCCTCCGGCGTGATGAAATTTTCGAAATGACAACTTCTGACGAGAGCTTCCGTAACTCGTTAGCAAAAAATGATGGGATTGAAGGGTTTAATTCACTTGCACCACCATCTCAAAGGGTTTTTCCCGGAGTGAGTCCGGGAAGGGCACGGACGGACATTTCCATGGGTTTAAATTAATTCATTTATTAACGGTGTACCTATGAATTTCACTGGAAATTACCCTAGTTGCAGAACTCATTATCTGCTCCTGCTCATCCAGAGCTCCCTGATTATGCTGGCGAATATCTGCCGTGTGCCCGCAAGCGGTTTTCATCGACAAAGACAAGCTGAATGACAAGTTCTAATTAACGCCAGAAATTGGTTGCTGAAAGTCTAGAAGGCTTGTTGACTCCACCTGGGCAGGTGGGATGAGCTCATCACCGGCTTAAAGGTGGATGATACATAGATAATAAGTCGCCCTCTGGCGGTTGACATTTTCCTAACCCTCCCTAGCTGCATGAGTGCGGAAAATTTCGCGTATCTCGGATATTGACCCTTCCGACGCCCATCGTGCAGACTGATCCCTCTGCATGGTCATGTAACGACCGAATATTGCACAAGGCTAATCCTAATCCGGTCTAAGTCTCGGTCTGTTGCCTTTGTGCACTCACGCCAACTAGATGGCGCTTTTGCCCAGAATCTCGTTCTGGCCGACAAACTCTTGTAGGTACAAGAATATAACACTTAGGGCAAGGGCGTCACATCGCACACATGTGCACTGGCCCTTAAACCCGTTGAATTGTTCGTTCTTCCAGCCAGAAAAATTCCATTAGAGTTACACAGTCGAATCAGTGCGATGCAGGACGACTGCGACTTGGAAAAGGATGCTGGAGGTTTGGGCGATTTTCTCCCTTAATATCTGCCTTTTTTGCTCATCTACAGAATACTATTTAAGCTCTGGAAATGTGTTCTTTGAACTTATGTCTACAT
The DNA here is from genome assembly GCA_951509405.1 of Machimus rusticus. NCBI lineage: Eukaryota > Metazoa > Arthropoda > Insecta > Diptera > Asilidae > Machimus > Machimus rusticus. The sequence continues at coordinate 4,231,671 of OX608051.1, forward strand.
TGTTGTTTTTTGTCTAGAGAAATTTTATGAGTCACCGCGTTTAGACATGCATTCAATAGTGGAGTTCAAACTCTATAAAAATTCAGATCGTTACATTTTATATTAATTTTTTTATTTATTGTACTATCCAATGTCGATTTTGTTCCAATACAACAAAGATAATAATAAGTCACGTATCAAGGGTCTAGACAAAATTTCGTTCTTTTACGACATATAAGAACTGTTAAAATTCAGCCAGATTTGTCGTTCATAATTTTGTAGCTCAATGGGTTTTTTTAGTAGGTAATTAAGTTAGAAAAATGTAAATGTAGGTATATACGACAACTACTTGATTTTAAACAATTTTTCAGACAGCTGGTTTAAAATATAACATCTATAACAAAATTCTGGAACACAGATTTCTTTAATATTTTTAATAAGTAAGTACGTAGGTATTCCATTAGGACATTCTTGTACTCGGTTCCTAACTTACATAAATAAAGTACTAAGATTTATTGAAATTAAAGTTGCATTTATTGACTTTAATCCTACAATACTTATTCACTCAGTAAATATTATTCATGGTCCTTCGAGCCGGATAGGACATTCTAGAGGTTTTCATTAAATGGTGTTTCTAAAACCTCTATTTTTACTAGCGATTATAATAAAACTACAAGTATAAAAAATAAATGTAAATATTTCTATAAATATTTCCAATCTTTCTTTCCAAATGTCCTTCATCTCCCATTGAGTGCTGAATTTCTGCAGTAGGTACTTTAAAGAATCAACACTTACCAGAAATGAAAATTAACAAATAATTAAGCGCCATACCTGAAAATAAGAAACAAAATATTGGTTTAGTTGTTGTGATCTGAAATCTGATTGTATAAAATATAAAAATAGGCCTATTGGAAAATTCCAGAGAATTATGACTGCTAATTATAAATTTGTAGACCATAGTTTAAACATTCCAAAAATTAGAATATACTTACTTCTAATCTATATTGCCCAGCTGTGAAATAAATTTGCATTTGTTTACGTTCGATTTTCGACTTCTAATCACCTCCATAAATCAAACACAATTAATTTTGAGCATAGTTAAATTATAAATGTGTTAGCTATTTAGAGCAGTGCCACCGCAAGAACCAGCCAAGCGATCAGATGCAGCATATTTCACCGGATGGCAGTGGCGGCGGCGGTGGCGGCGGTAGCCCATCCCCCGCTCCACTTAGCTGATGATATTTGGCTGATTTGTCGTTCCGAAACACTGAACTGATTAATTAATGCGCGACAAGACCCTGGCAAATATTTTAATTTTAATTAGAAATACGCAATCACGCGAGCTAATTTAATTAAACGTTCATATCTCGCTGTATAGTTGGTCTGTGTGCCTCGTCGTGTTTTTCTTGATTTTAGTTGATTTCATTGCGAGGCAGATGTTTTTGGTGGGAGAAAATTTATGGCAAATGAAATTGCTTTTTAATGAGTGATTTACAACAGGGAATAAGTGGTTTTGTTGTAATTTTGATATTTGTCACAGATAGAAGAATATTATCGAATAATATTTTTGTACGACATAATACATTATTTGTAGGTAGGTACCAACTTTGATATATTTTCACCCTAAAATTGACAGCTTTTATAAATTAGTTTGGAAACTACTAATTTTCGATTCAGATTCAGTATAAAAGTCTAAAATATCAAAAGTGATTGAAAATATTATAAAATGTTAGTCCGACTTTTACAACTTCAGAATTTGACCTTTATAAGAAATATAGTAATAAAATCAAGTTCTTTTGTCATAGTGCAATACTTTTTAGCTGTGGTTTTTCGTCTATCCAAAACAAAAGAAGATTTTATTTATATTTGAAATTTATCATGAACAACTTAGAAGGAAAATTTAACATTTTCTAAAAAACAAATATTAAATTACAACGAATTTTATTCACTTTTAAGTCAAAATTTAATCTGAAAATTGTTCAGTCCAAGATTTGAAGTTTTGCATGAATAAAAATCATGGCAATTTAATGAGGAAGTATTGATTTAACAAACTTCAGTTCATTATACACTTTCCTATTGTTCCGAAGATAGAAAAATAACGCAGCTTTTATAGTATTGACCTTGAAATGACTTTGATAGTCAAATTGAGTAAAACTCGAAAGTAGAAAAGGCTTTTTATGTTAAACTACGAAATGAGGATGTCCTTTCAAGTAGATTACGAGCACACACTCACAATGTGATATCTAAAAAGCGTTTTATTTGAATTTATTGCGGACAAATGAAAGTACGTCAGCTGGTAAAACAAGTAACTTCTGAGAAAGGAGCCCAAGCACCCATAATCGTGGAAAAGTACAAGCCAAAGGATGTTAGTGCAGAGCACTCGACTTTCTTTCCAACCGTGTGCCCATTGAGAAGCGACAAAAGGGAAAAAAACGGCTTTTGGCATCAAAACACATCAGTTCCACCTCCGCCTAGTGCGCCACCATCGGTGAAATCCATAAGCGACAAATCTTTCAGAAAACCCCATGAAAACTTGAGGGTAGTACTGCAGGAACGCCCGGCAACTCTTCTGCCCATTAAACTTTACACTTCACCGAGAGGAATTAAATGACATAAAAACCGGGAATAATCCCTGGTCCTTTGGGATGCAGCATCCACCCAGGAGTCGAGCGCCAGGAGCATTTCCCGCCACCATGTCGGTCCCTATCAACAAGACAAGTATAAAAGAACCGAACCAAAGAGATCCAGAGTCTGGGCTGGCACAGGACTCTAGAACTCCGGGACTCCGGGACTCGGGACCCGGGACTCAGGACTGATCCACACAGGACAACAGTTGAAATCCCGGCTGGGCTGGATGACTAGATAGCTACCAGCAGCCACAGTGGCGGCAAAAACTTGTTGAAAAGTGGCGATGAAATCACATCTGAAATGAAAAAGTCACAGTGGCCGGGGGATCGACGGGAAGAATCCGGGACCTCAGTCCAGATTCAAAGGAGTAAAATAAATCTCCTTTTTGTGTCCTGCACTCGTTTTCTCCCTTTTTTTTTAACTTTGCTCCAGAAAATGAAAAAATGTGCCATTTCTCGTAGAAGAGTCGCAAAAATGGAAAAAAATTTACACGAAAAAGATATGGCGAGTTGGCAGTGGTTTTGCGGGACGTATGTTCGCTGGTGTGTGGGTGTGTTTCGTCCTGGAAAACAGGGAGGAAAATGTAAAAATGTCACAAACGTGACTTGCACAAAGTAAAAAGGATTTAGATATGATGAGAGAAAGCTTTAAACTGAAATTTGTCTGAGGGGATGAAAGTAGAAAATCCTCACTTTCTTGTCTGTTGAGTGCTTTTTCTCCTGAACAACGGACGTCCCTTTTTTGCTGCGCTCCTGTTTATCCTTTTGCTATAATTATTTTTAACTCATTCTTGGGCAAAAGTGGGATTTTCACATTTTTTTAACTCATTCTTGAGCAAAAGTGGAGCTCTCACGTACTTTTTAGTTGCTTCAAGAGTTACGGCAAAAATCTTGAATGTGAGATCAAAATACTTACTAAACTTTAACATTATTTAACACGTACCTAGGTACTTTTAATTAAAGTCGAAAACTGAATAAAATATACCGACTACCAACTAAAGAAGCATAACTTTTTAACATATTATTCGATTTGATTTATATTTAACACAATTAGTTCAATACATTATCAAAATATTATTAAACCTATTCTTTCAAATAGCTTATATTTATATTAATCAGTGATGTTTAATTTTCCACCATTTGCAGAAAATATCAAAATACTCTAGAAAAAACAGAAAATTCCAGAAATATTATGCAATGAAAAACCACAAATTATAAATATTCCCCTATTCAGAAAACAGTCATAAGTTTCCTAAGTCACAAAATTGTGACTAGGTACTATATAATTTTTATAGGTATAACTTTTGATATTTAGAAAAAGTCACAAGTTTGGCACTTAAAAAAAAAGAGTAGGTAACTACAACAAAAGTTTTAAAAATGGAATAGATTTTGTTTTTGGTAACATTTTTGGTAACAAGAAGGAAGAAGTAGGATACAAATCTCAATAAATAATTATGTAGTTTCAAACTAACTTAATTAGTGGACGACTTTATTTGATCAAGTTGAGGAAATTGAGGAACCTCAAAGCAACTCATTTTCTTTATTATATTATTCAAGGCAAAATTGTCTACATAAAATTGGAGAAATTGTTGTGATTTTTCTTGTGACTATAAATGCCAGAATACTAAACAGCTGATCATAAACAAAATCACAGAGGACAATCAGCCCTATTCTGGCGTTGTGACCGGTCACAAGTCACAAGTTCTTATGATTTTCGACTGTGATGTTTGAAGTGTGACTTTCACTGTGACTGAACAGCTATAAGGTATTCTGAGGAAGTCATGACAAGAAAAAGCACAATAAATTCACCTCAGTGACATTTTAATAGTTGCATTAAAAATAAATGGTCGCAAAGTAATGGAATCTGAATTTGGTAAGAGTAACAATTGTGCATTTGCTGTTTATATTAATTAATGAGGGATTTTTAATATTTTAGAGATCAAAAACTTTTCCACGAAGTCGTCGCGGACATCCTTGAAGTGCTCTGGGTCAGCTACAATTTGATAGAAAAGCTGAAAGGTCTGAGCGCTCTAAAATGTTCTCTACATGAGCAACAACCTTCTTAAGGACTGGACGGAATTGGCCCGCCTTCAGGAAGTTACTACCTTAGAGTATCTTCTACTAGTCGGCAAGCCTCTTGGAGAAGATCTGGACGAAGCAACTTGGCGTTCGGATTGCATAAAAAAACTACCTTTCATCAGAAAATTGGACGGCTAACATGTGGTTTATTGTATAAAATAATATATTATATAAAAATAAAAGTCGCTATTATAGTAATTCTCTGTTTTTATGTCGTTGAGTCCCAATTCCTAGTTTTGTTTAAACATTTTCTCGTACTTTTTATTTTACAATTTCCTTGTGACCTGCTCAAGGGACCATCACAGTTTTGAAATTTTTTTTGACCTGCCAAAACTGTGACCTATCACTCAGAATACCAAAAAGTCACAAATTATAATTCACCACACCCTTGTGACTCGCTTGTGACTTATGACTGGTCACTGACGATTGCCAGAATAGGGCTATAAATCACAAAAGTTTGTTTGTGACTAAAAACAATTTCTGAATAGAGGGGATTAACTATAGTTAGATATATTTGCTTATTAATTTCTTTCAGTGATAGGCTGACTTCCTTGACCTCAAAAAGGGTTAAATGGTAAACTCGTCTAAAAATAACAAGAAAATTGATAATCTCTCTTAAATGAATGATAGTACATATGTACAAACATATGTAATTTCTTTCATTTTTCCGCCAAAATAACTAAAAACACGCCACTGTTTTTTGAGCGAGTGAGTCAAACTGCCGCAAGTCAGAAGTAAAACAGCCGAAGGCCGTGCGCAAAGGCTGCGAAATGGCCATAAAATAAAAAAGCGAACGGCACAGTAATTACCGCAGTCCATCAAAAAATTTACGACAAAACATTTCAGCAACAACTTTCTAATTTCGGGCAGTAATTCGTCGTGTTTGTGGCCCTCACGTCATCCCGCGAGACGACGCGAGAGGCACTTTTATGCGCCCATCAAAACGCCATTCGGACAAAAATAAAATTGGGTAAAAAAAATGAAATAAAAATAAATAAAGGAGACAAAAAAAATTTAATAAGACAATGACAATGGCGTGCGATAAAAACATCGCCTGATGGGCTCGTAAAGATCCAATGAAGCCATAAATTCCGCCGTCATTAGGACCATCACGGGTGCCGGCAGGGGCGGCGGGCGATTTTAATGTGTCGTGCCGGCACGGCGCAGGGTCGGATTGACGTGTCCTCAAAAAAGTCGGGACCGGCTTTAATCGTCCCGCTGGGCAATCAAAAGTCACCCGCGAGTGTGACTCAAAATGGGGCCCCCCCGTCTCGGCGGGCCCTCCTAAAACCGCTAATGATGCGGCATAAAAATTGCACCAGCGGGAGCGGGATTTCGCTTCCCGTCCGGCCGCCAAGGTCCCGGTGAGGGTGGCTTGGAGGTGACCTCACCTGACCAAACCGCGAAATTTCCCGCGCCTTCGATCACTCCGTGGATTTAAGCCCCAGCTTCGATCTGATTGCAGCCAGTGGCGGACGGGCGGGGAGTCGGCCGGGCGGAGGCCCTAAGTTGCGGGGTCCGCAACAAATTACCCGGCAATTGAGTTAATTCCCGCACAAATTGGCGGCTACGTGTTCCGCCGGACGGTGCAATCCTACGCCGTGAAATCTGGCCTACCGTGCGTCGTCTCGTCGCGCCACAATCCGGCGGAGCCCCGGCCTCCGCCCGGCGAAGTTTGTTTAGCGCGCTGCTTTCGCCTCTGCCGCGAAAGTGTAAATTTTCTATGCACGCCTGAATTGAACGTGAAATGGACAAAACAAATGATCCGGGGGGTCCGCCCCCTCAGGGGAGAAGGAAGACGCGAAAAATTTGAATTATAGAATCACAGGTGAGGTGTCTCTGATGGAGGGGGCGGGTCAGACGCCAAATTGCCGTGCAATTCGAGGGCTAAATTCGTATCATTTGCGCGGGGCGTAATCATAAATCACGGACAGAACCGTCGCTTTGCGGTCGATTTCGATGGAAATTTTCGAAAATTAGCGGCGTCTGGACTTTGGCTAATTTTACATCAATTTTTCGCTATGACTAATTTATCGAAAGTGCGGCAAAAGCAGTACCTATAAACATATAAATTTTGATTTCAAGAACAAATATTTGCAATTTAACATATACTACAATTAAAAGAAGTTTTATATACCTACTTAACAAATATCTTCGATCTATGACTTTGTGGGTTATTTTGGCAAATTCTATAATATTGTCATTGCCGACGGCAAATTCCCGAGAAACCATTTTACCCGACAACTATGTTCCCGTCAAATATGCTAAAACTTCCTATTCAAACAATATAGGTATAATCAATGAACATTTTGTAAGTATTTAGTTAATGGGCATTTTGTAAAAGGAAAACATTTAGGCAGTTGTTGTCGGGCAATGCGTGTCGAGCAAATGTTTGTGAGGCAAATGGACGGCTTTTCCCCAACAGCTGATAATCTAGGATTACTCGCAGTAATCATCGTCATCGATGAAACCAACGCTTATTTTATACTTTCTCAAAACATAATTTTACAAAATATCTAATATCTTACGTTTCGATTGGTAGATATACCTACATTAAGTTTTGCAGACATGTTGAATAAGATAGTATTAGTTATTGGACCCACATCAATCTTTTGGAATAAAATTATTTCAATTCAAAATACTTATTGAATCAATAATATGAGTTCTTAGTCCAGTCAGTGGAGATTAAAACAGGTCGTTGCTTTACAAAAAGTGGGGTAGTAATGATACTTGATTTAATTATTTACAAAATTTACTGAGATTAAATGGAGCAGACATTTCTTTAAATTATACCTTTCCTTGAATGTATTTTAATTCCTATAAGACAAGAAAAGTGTTTTTTTGTAGGTAGGTACTTGTAATGGCGAAACGCTCAAAAAGACTGTGAGTCAATTTTCTTTGTACTTTTTAAAGTTTTTCAATTTAATTAAAACGTTTTTATTAGCAGCAGGTGCAATTTCCACCAAAATGCTTAAACAAGCAGTTCATCATGCAATTGATTTTCCCAAAGTTCCCAGAGTTCACAGCAAACCCCTAATTTTCCGAAGTCTGGTGAATACTTTGGCGTTAATGTATGCGGATCGGTAGGTACCGGAGAGCCCGAATCATAGTAATACTAATAATTTCCAGTGTAGCTTCCGGGGCAGAGATTCGTTCCCGACAATACGTAAACAGCTCACGGAATGTTTCTGTTCAGCTCGAGCACTGAATAAATCTACGGGCGGGGGTGTGCGGGTGGGCGTTGCAACGCAGTCGTACCGAACGGACCCCAGAGTGCTACATATGTAATGGCCCCGTGCTGTGCCGAACCAGCCGACCATGCAGAGCAGGAAGCTAGTAAATCGGAAATATGAGCCCTTTTACATAATCGCATGAAATATGCATAACCATGAGCCGAAAGCCCGGTGGCATTCGTGGCATATTCTGGGAACGAACCCACCCAATATGCTCGTAACGTATTTATCCGTCCGATCGGGGATGCAGGGGTAGGAAAGGGCTTTGGGCTTTAGCCCGGTTGGGCTATGTCCGGAATATTCCGAAATGCATATGACGAGAAATTGGCCATGGGTTCTGGCCATTGCAATCCACAATAATTTAATAAGCGGAGCAATGTTGTTCTCGCAAACCTGATATTCGGGGGCCGGACGTGGTACGGCCGGGGACAGGAGCAGCTCGCCAGGTGCAATGGGCACTGGACCCATGTCAGCCCCCTCCGGCAGCATCAAAAGGACTTCTTCATTCCCTGGGGATGCGATATTCAGGCAATGTATGCCTGGATTAAGCAGGATATTTTCGCCCATTGAGCCCCAGCCTTATCGCTCCCAGTCGATAGTGCGCCTGGCAGGAAGAAGGGCAACGGCCCCTTACCGGCCCTGGTCAACAATTTTATTTTATTGAGCCAAAATTATCTGACTTTTAATGCTGAAAACATGTCTTGTATTGTATTGAATATTCCTCCAACAGATACTGTTTAAATTCGATGTAAATAAAACTCTCTGCAATATAAAGATACTATAATACATATCTATATTTTTAATTCCTTTTTATATATTTTATTTCAAATATAGGATTTCATAAAACTTCAATAATGGTAAAGGTATGGACGATTTGAATAATAGGATCAAGGATCAATAACACTGGATGATAAGTAAGGTAGGATACCCAAATAAGGCCCACCTTATTGTTATTGCTTAATAACTCAAAGGATTACAAAATAAAAAGATTTTGAATTTATTATAAAAATTCTTTATTAAATAACCTTTTGAAAATTCCTTAGTATAATAGCCTCTTTTAAAATATTAACTGTCTTTTTAGCATTTAAAAACAAACATGCCTTGGGCCTTATAGGGAACCCATACGTCTTAATAAAGCCCCCATTCAATTTGAATCAAAATTAATTGTAAATACCCAAGTGATTTACCAAAATTCAACAAAAAATAATTACTTTCTAACAGAGCTAACAAAAAATTAACAAAATTAATGAACTTCATGTTTTGTAGTTGATTTTTATAAAATTTGACCGTACATACAGTTTCGCTAACGTTTTATGAATGGATACACTGACAAGTTTACTTCTGATCGAAGCTGAATAGGGCGAACATTTAAGATTTGTAGGCACTAAATTATAACACAGATTTGAGAAATTTCCGATTTCGTTTGGCGCGAAATTTGAAAGATGGGCCTTGTTAGGACTCGGGCCTTATTTGGTTCTACTATCTTAGATAAATAACTAAATATTAAGATAATAAAAGAATAATCGTAATTTTTAACACACATTCTATATAATAATAATAATATATAACGACAACGTACAAAATAAAACAAAAAAGTATATATTTTTCCTCAAAAATAAATAAAAATACTTATATGTTTTGCAGTTGCTTTTTATAAAATTCGCCGTGCATGCCCTTTCGCTGACGTTTTATGAATGCAAATACTCACAAGTTTACTTTTGAGAAAAACTGATTAGGGTGAACGTTTGAGATTTGTAGGTACTAAAATATAACACAGACTTTTGGCACTTCCGAATTCGTTTGGCGCGAAATTTGAAAGATGGGCCTTGTTAGGGCCCGGGCCTTATTTGGTTCTCCTACCTTATAGGAAATGTAGCTAATGTGTGTGACAAAATCTACTATAATGCACAAAAATTAGTATTATATAACATGAGATCTCCAAGAAAATTTCGAGAAAATTTTTGCAGTTTTGCCTTTTTAACAACACATTTTCGTAAAAATTATTACATTGTCATAATATCTAATACTGTGTCTGGAAAAATTCTTATAAATTTGCCATAATTCATGAGTTCAAAGTTTATGGTGTTTCTTTCTATAAATTATAACTGCTGAGCATATTTGTATAAAAAAAATAAATCATTCACCTAAAATTGTTTTCATGTTGACATTGTGCGATGATGTCCGGTGGCCAGTAGTCAGCCCCCGCGGTTGCGTCGCGCGACCTCGATGCGTTTCCCCAGCCAGAGGTCACGGTCCGGCACTTGGCTTGGCGTGGCGGCGACCGACGGCAGCGACAGTACTGTTCGTGTATCGCCTTAATTACATGCAATCAAATGCAATTACTACTGTTTAAAAAACAATTTGCTCGACTCGTTAATGCAGCGCTCTGCTGTCTGTTCGCTGTTAATTAAATTAATTACACGTTTAATGAACCGTCTCATTTGGAATTTTTGCTTGTATTTTATTTTTATTTTTTATTTCACGCTGCTCATTGTGCTCCGGCCCAGTGATGCCCTCTGCTGGTGCCCGCCCAAAAGCAGCCAATTACAACAATCGCGCTCCAGCCAAGCGCGAGGTGTAATTCAGCTATGCGCGCGTGAACCGATGGCCGGGAATATTTTGAATATTAATTAATGCCCCCGATTATAAATTGCTGCTGGGGAATTTATTGCCAGATTGCCGTTTCTCATGATAATTATCACTGGGAAATGTTTTTATGGTAATCTCGCGGTTCGCGGTGATGAATAACAATATACTTTTTTTTCTTTTTCTTTTAAGAAAATTTATGTGTGCAGCGACTGGCTTTTACGGCGGCGGGCCACCGCTCGAATTAATTTAAATGGCGTTAAGGTGCTGAGAATATTCCTCTAAGGCACTCCTAGGCGCGGAGGTTGCCCCATGAATTATTTCGCACTTTTAAATGGAAATTTATGTTTCTCATGAAGTGTGAGACTTGTGTGGGTGGTTGGCCTGCTCAGAGCTCATGAGCTGCCATTTCCAAGGCGATAGCGCGACTTTCATGGCTAAAGTCCATTTTTCATGAAAATTTCTATACGGGAGGGCGCCACGAAAACCGAGATATTTTTTGGCGCTTCTGGGGAATTTTTGAAATATGAACTAAGAAACCGAAACCGTATGTCAACGTCTGGCAGTAGCTCGACTGCAATCTATTAAATTAGGTATAGAGGGTAAACGAAACAGCAATGTCGTAATTGAAATCGTTAGCACTTTAGCGTAGCCAAAAATTGTTCGCATTCTGCAGCGTCAATGTTTGTGAGTTATGGTAAGAAAATTAAGAAATAGTATTTACTTTAGACTAGTTATGAGCGGAATCGGTCGTGATTTTGTAGTTAGGTAATCGATTTCCTAGACCGAGACCAAGAACAAAACCATGCGAGACAAAAGGGTCGATTATACGAATTGAAAAATGACCACATTTAATAAACACGTATTACATTTCAATGAAACCATTTGTTAAAAAAAAAAAAGTTAATTTCGTCTATTTAAATGGTGTAAGAAGCTGAAAGTCATTTACTCGTTTTATTTATAAGATCTTCCAAATACGAATAAGTAAGTTATCCAAAATACATATTTTTGCATGAAAGTGAATCTTCAAGCAAAACTACCATAGTCTTACAATTACAATAATCGCTCGCCTTACGTAGGAGATGAATTTTAGATCAACGTCAAATCACATATTTTCAAATTCAAATTACTTTTTATTGGGCAAAAATAACTATCGTTTAATAAAGATTTCAAAATATAAATTAAACATAAAGATGATTTAATTTAATTCAATTCATATACCTACATATACATACATGAGTCAAATAAATCAGGGACCAAAAATAATCATTATTTCTGTTCAAAACAAAAAATATTGTCACTTTATATCAAGCTAAAATCAATTATTTCATTGTCGTCTTACTTGGATTCAATAATAAAAATGCTTTGCACGAAAGGTTTCAATTTTTTTCTGTTAATTTTTATTTTTCATTAACTCGATAACGATTTATTTTTAATTTTTGTTAAATAAAGTTAAAACATAATAGGTATAATAACTTTGTATTCTTTGTTTTATAACATAAATTAAACTTAAATTATTTAAAATACCTACCTACTAATTTTTTCACGCCACTGACTGCCCCTAACCCCTTAACTTTAAGGCAGAAATAAGCCTTACCGAGTATTTTTCTTTACATGCGATTATCAATATCCAGTAGCTTAGTTTACAAACGATTTTGAAATATTTACACAAGAGTGTATTTAATTGGAAAATATACTGATTGTTTGGAGTAGGTAATACTAAATGAATTTTTCCTTAGTTTTACGCATTTCTACGAAAATATGCCTCATATTATATTATAATGGTAAAGTTACAACAAATTTTTTTAGAGTGTACCTTTACGAAACCCTCTGATCGATAAGCGTTACCCAACCGCTTTTAGCCACTTAGTAGGATACATAAACAGTTATTACAGTGGTATAGACTGGCGATCCCCCTCATTTGGTTAATAATTGAACCATAACAGCAAATTAAAGCAAAGATATCATTACACCGCATGCAATCGGCGGCTATAAACGAATTCGAATTCTCCGGCCGTCGAGGAAGAAACAAGTAATAAACTAAAGTCGGTCGAAGCCCCACTGCTGCCGGTGAACCAATTTCAGAAGGAGGCGCTTCGCCGGGCAATTGGGGCCAAAACAAAGCGGCGGCCTCCTCAGCGCCCCCCGTTTTCTATCTTTTTCTGTTTTATAAGAAGCAGAATTCACAGAATATTCCTACCTACCGGCGATAAAATGGAAACATTTAAAGATTTGAACTTCATTTTAAAATAAAAAATAATGTGGAACTGCTTCTGCTGAGAAAACCGAAAACGCCAAGTATTCAAGTCTTGTTTTGCTTTCGGTGAGCCCCAACCTTAAGGAGGAACGGCCACTAATCAGAGAATTGCAGGGCGCCTCTGCTGCAGGTCGTCGGGAACAGTCTCCCGGAGTCCGGGAGTTCTGTAATTTTGCATCGACGGTTGATTAAAAATAATAACCCACCGGGAACAAATTAGAGGAGCCCTCCAGTGAGCATGATGCGATTTAATCGAAACTGGGTGGTGGAGCATTCCTCCGTGGGTTCTCAGGTTGTCTTCTGACATGATATACAAATTGAAAAATATGCTATACGACTCCGCGATTAATTCAGAGCTGATTTCAGGTTGAATTTAGGTAAAATTTTTCGTTTAAAGGGGCAAGGAAACTTCAGAGTGGTCCAAACCTCTATTTATGCAATTAGGAATTAATTTGCACTTGTTTTTTTTTTAATTACAGACGACTTCATTAAACATATACACTAACTGATAATTAAGGATAGGGGAGACCGGGTACAAAAGTAACATTTTTTACTTTTGCCTTGATTTCTGGTTAGGTGTTATTATTTCGATGAAATTAATATAGCCATATAAAAATTCCGTTCATGTTCTTTACATTAGTATCTTGATTTGCCTGATTATTGTGTATTTTGTATGAGTCACAGACACTTTAAAAAAATTCGTCCGTTGTTACTTTCGACCACGTTGGCAGGTCGAAAGTAACAGGACAAAATGGTTTGTAATAATTATGATATTACATATTAAATCAACAAATTATTTATTAGAAACCTTTTTTATTAATAACACAAATAAGCACTTTCATTTTAAATGCTAAAAAAACATATATTTTACGAAAAAAAAATCAATATTATTAACTCCTCCTTAGAAACTGTGTTTAGTAATTAATGACATAAATTATTGTATGATAATAATTTTTTCTAATCACACTATTCAGTATCAGTCTTCTATTCAGACTCGCAATCAGTAAATCAATCCGAAGACAAAAGTAACATGTTACTTGTCTACCCATAGGGCTATGTTACTTTTGTACCCTACCACATTTTTGTTAAAACATGGACGATAACCTGAAAACGGAAGGTGCTAGACAAAAATGAATTAAAACACCGTGCAATAAATCTAATCTAGAATTTATATGCAAATTTTCAGATTAATATCATCCTTAGTAGCATTAGTAAACATAAAATAAGTGAACGTCAAAAAACTTACTTTTGACTTGTGAAATCACTTATTGTCCTCTAACAAAACCTAACAGCACGTGGCGCGCGCGGCTACTGAATGCAAGAGAGGGGGGCGCCACCGGCCATCACCTGATGGCAGCGAAGCGGTATTTTGACTATTGGATAGACCTACAGAGCCTTTGTTACTTTCGACCCGCCGTTACTTTTGTACCCGGTCTCCCCTATCATCCAGCCCATTAATAGAGCCCCAGAAATTAAATCACATATGCAAGTATTTGAAAATAATCAAGAAAATTAGTCACTTTACTACAATTTGCTCGAGGATTTGTCTAAAATTGTTATTGTTTTATTGTTATCTAAGAAATTGTTTTGCTTTTAAATAGAAGTTATGAAATTTTAGTACGTTTTCCTTTTACCTAACGAAATATCAACTTCTTTGAAATAAAAGTTTCATGAAATGTAAATGCTTAATCTAATCGTACTCGTATATTAATGTAAAATAATTTCAATTTAAGACCTTTTAATTAATAAATGGCAACATTTTTATAAGAACTAAGAAAAAACTTTTGTTGAAATTGAAGGTTTTATTTCGTTTTAAAACGGCTATACTTATACGTTTTTATGAAGAAAATTCATAAAATATGTGTTTGAAATGTTTGATTATAAAGTCCATAAACTTTGTTACTATATTCTGATTTCAAGTGTCATTACTCCTAAAAATTTCTTAAACCGCACTTCATTGCTTCCAAATCATACTTAATTTTTCTTAGGATTTAAGTAATTCTGTTTTGATATTACGAAACCTTTTTTGGATGTATATAGGCATAAAGAATAATTCGTAAAATAAATGGTGTAAATTTAAGGCACTTTTGTTGTATGGTTACCATATTTTTAGAATTTTTTATTTTATGACGTCAAATTACCTACTAAAAAAAATCAGATTATGCACCCATTTTAATTTGTACATATATGTATGTTGTAAATTTACATCTATGTATTTTTTAGAGTGTTAACTTTTTATTACATCAGAGCCCCTGTCCGGGCCCAACCAGGAGGCAATCAATAAAACCCCCAGATAAATTTGGACATATCCGTCAAATTACATGTCTCTCTCTTTCCCCTCCCCCTCAGACTGTTTACCTTTTTGTGCAAAGCAATCCGTGAAAATTGTAAATTCCATCCACACACCCCCGCACATTAGACAGCCATGCCGCGTTTCCCATCGGAGCGGAGCGCATGTCGCCGGAGCGTGAAATGCAAAGGCACGAAACCGAAAACCCACCCGTCGTCAGCAGAACAATTGGATTTGCACACGCCGTGCCCAATAATAAACACTTTCGGGTGTGTATTTACTTGGAGCTCATTAGCATGCTCACCCACAGATTACAGCCATCTAATGCGAGATTATCCAATTAATCGGTGATTGCATCGCAAACACGCCATTCCTCCACCCTGGCTAAATAAAGCTGGCCCAACGGCGGAACCTTGAGGTACTCCGTCGCTGTTTTCACCTTTTCTGCTGCATGCCCCTAGTTTTCCGCGTCGCGTCGGGTAATTTTTCGTCGCCAACACCGCGTCCTCAGATAGAAGCGTGGTTGCGGTCTGGTCGAGCCGTGGTCAAGCCCTTGATGAATTGGCTGCCCTTTCGCACCGTCTAAATTTTCGCCGGACCCCGGCAACTTGGAATTGTTTCAGATGTTTGATTAGTTCCGGAGCGGTGTGGCTGCTAGATTTAGCCAATTCGGGCAGACAATGCATGGGACCTATGGGCAAACTTGTGGACAGGACTGTACGAGAGGAGGTGGGCGGATGACTTATTGTCTTGCCAGCCCCGACGACTGGTGCTATTTAAATATTCCTCGCCGTTGTTGCTTTTTGCCTATTCCTGTTGTTCCCTCCGCCCCGGGTCTAATTGTGGGACGCTAAAATATTTGTCTTGCATTTGTAGTCCCCCGGGGAACTGTGGCGGGTATCTGCTTTATTGAGGAATTCGATTGAATGCAAACCCTTTTTACGGCGAATTAACGACATGACTTGGCTACTAAATCTCTGTCTGGTTGGCTAGAGAGCGAAATGCACTTGAAGGTTGGCTTTTTTAAAACGCCTGTCACGAGCTGGCGTGTGCAGACGCGGTTATGGGCTGGCATTTACTTAGACAATGGAGGATTTTAATTAAGGCGTTTAGGAGATTTACATACGAACCATACTCGTAAATTACTAAGAAATATTCAAATTCCAGTGAAGAGGTTGAAGTTGGAAGAAGATTGCTGTTGAGACAAGGAAATGAATCAGAAGATAAATTGGGAAAAAATATTAATATTATTTTCTTTGAGTTACGACTTTCAAAATACTATTAGCAATACTATCTACGTTAGGTAAAGTTACCAGATTAATCGATTAATTTAATCAAAAAGCAATAATTGCAAAGCGATTTAATCGATTAAGCTCTAGCTTAATTAGAACTAAGAATTCGAAATTTTGATTGCAAAATGATACCAAAACAGAGAAAGAAAATCATTCCTTTATTTTTCATTAAATTTAATTACCCCAATGGATTTTTAAATAAAAATCTAGTAAATTCGAATAATAGAGTTTTGAAATTGGTTCAGTCTAGTACGTAGTTAATTTTTTCAATTTTGTGAATGTGTAGTGCATCTAAAATATGTTTTTGGAGAACTAAAAGCTGTATTAATTTTATATTTTTTAAAGTTGATATTTATATGTATAGGTAAAAGTGTTTTGTATATCGTACTTTATGGCATATGGAGCAAAAAAAATGTTGTTTTTAAACAAAATACTCGCCAACCTGCAGGTGTCCAGTGCATTAAATTAATTTTCTTTCCACTCCCAATTATTTTTCACTCTTCCAGAATTTTTATTTCCATCGTTTTTATGCATTTAATTCCTTCCTGCTGCACATAAGCCGCAGCATCAGTGGTAAGCGCGCACTGTGAATTTATGAAATAATTTTTTTTTCTGGCAGCGAGACAAAAAGATAAATAATATGATTTTGCTGGGAATTAATCCGTCGCATTTATTTATGAGAGTTTCATTTGATTTATTTTTAAATTTATGAGTTTTTTAGTAGGTATGCCACTGCGGCAAAATGTAGTGTAAACATTTGTCGGGGGCGGGGATCAAAAAACATCAGGAGGCGGGCAGTTTTCATTAAAATTTTAAATCACCTTTTTTTTTTATTTTGCAGCTGATGATTTACGTTCGGATTTTGGTAAATATTTGTTTCCTGAAAGTTTTTATTTGTATTTATGCTCACTTCGCTTTTTTACTGTTTAATTATTTATAAATTGAGGTTAATGCGCTGCACTTTTAAAATGTTCGAGCAAATAAAAGGCTATTGTTATTTTTCGTAATTACGTCCCATATAATAAAGGCCTCGAAAATAAATATTGTTTCAAAAAAAAAGAAAAAAATATTGCATAATTGTGCCGAATATCCGTTAAAACCTGCTCCAAATTATGGTACTTAATGTAAAATATCTCTTTTATCTGATCATGTTATTAACATGCAGCTTTAAAATAAAACGTAAAATTTCTCACATTAATTTTTATTGAGTTTTTAGTGGCATACTGTATATAAAACTTTAATTATTAAATTCAGCCAACCGTAAAGAAATTGGCGGTAATTAGCAGATAAATTCGTTGTTGTTTGTCGTTTTTATTTAATTTTTGGGGGATTTTTGTTTTAATAATTTAATTAGGCAGTAGATGACCGTATAGTTTTTTGGTTAGGTACTAACAAAAGTTATCAAGTTTTCAAAGTTTTTCTATCAAATTTAACTAGTGTGAAATGGTTTATTTAGAACTCTTTTTTAGTATTGTTTGCTTAAGGAGAACGGAAATATCTTTGTTGTAAGGAAGTTACTAAATTTTGGCCACAAGCGTTAAGGGAATTCGTCATTTCTAGACATTTTAAGGGTAAATATCTCGGGAAATATGAGCGAATAGCGACTAGGTTTTTCCATGTTCATCAAAATCCGTGAGGAAACCTCAAACTAAATTTATGAGATAATTACTCTAAGGTTGACTGATGCGATCAGAGTCGATTAATAAAACAGATATTAACATGTATTTGCATACAAAATAGTAAAAAAATAAAACAATCATAGTGTCGCATGTGCAGTTGATAAATTCCGATTAACTAATTTAATGCATAATCAGTTATTCTTTATATTCGAGATACTCAATTAAATGCAAGCAGTTGAATAGTTACCAACGATATTTCATTCTTGGTTCGCACGATTCTCGAGAATCACGAGTTTAAGGTATTCGATTGAAATTCTCACATGTGGTGAAGGGCGGGCCTCCTCCTACTTTAAAATTCTTCTCGTCAAATTGCCAAACATAAAAATTGTGTCGAAAGAGCCGAGCTCACGTCGGATCGGAATGCATAAAAATTCCGCGGCGCATTAAGAGAGACCTACTTACGTTCAGGTGGCACAATGGCCACCGCGCGGCAGTCACAATACGTCTATAATTATCTCGCGGCCCAAGGACACATACCTGCAAGAAACAGAAAATAGAAAAGTGATTAATTATAGGCTCAAGAATGGCTCGGCACTTAGAGCCGATAATCGGAAAGAAGGCGAAAAGGTGTCTATTAACTAATCAATGATAATTACTCAACCGCTTACAACTAATTCTCACAGCCCGATCATTAATTACGGGGACTGGCGCGCGTTTTTTCGCGTTCCACAATTCGCCTCCGACTTTAATTTTTTTAGCCGCTATTATTTATCACTTCGCCCACTCGGCTCGTTTCAATTATCGCGCAATTTACGTTCGCCGGGGCACTCAATCATTCGCAGTAAGACCCAAATTGCCTCGTTTCATTCACTTTACCTGTGCAAACAGCGAACGTAAGAAGTCGTGAAAATCGCCGAGTTCGTGACTAGGCGAATTATTTCAATTAGAAATGTTTTGAAAATGTGGCAACCGGAGACCGGGGCGTGCGATTCAATTTCAGTAGGCCTAAAGTAGCCCAGGTAACTCAGGTTGGCTCACCTCACCTGAAGGTGTTCTGCCATCCCGCTGAGATACTCTCACACGAATGATATTGCAATTTTTTGGTTAACATATAAAGAAGACAGCAATTCATATGGCTTTTAAATTCGAGAAAACAAATTTTAGCCCCAACCTATGAATATAACTAGGGTTTTCAAAAATATATAATATGTTTTTATACGTTTTCTCAAATTCCAAAAATTCCAAGATTATTCTGCGAAAATTTCAAGTTCATCCAATGGAAAGTTTTAAAAATGTCCTATAATAACCGTAGAACATTCAAGCTATTGATGGCAAATAATGAAACTTTAGACGCGTTTTTCTTAAAACTACATTTGCAAACATGGTGACCCACTATATGTTGAAAACCACTTTAGGGATCTTTTGTATCGAAGGGTCTAAATTCGAGATCTTTTACTTCACGTTAACATAAAGTTAAAAAAAATCTGTATTTCAAAAAGATAATGACCCAAAACAATTATTTAATAATGTTGTATGATAAACTTTATGGAAATAACATTGCTCTCACCCCTTCAATTTTAGAAGAAGGAAAGTAGTGACAAGTATCAATGCCTGGACTTTAAAATTTTCAAATAGGTATCATTACAAGTGTCAGAATTTATATACCTATGGATCAAAATTGATGCCGAATATCCGTTAAAACCTGCTCCAAATTATGGTAAAACTTAACCAAACTTAATGAAATATATGTAGTAATTAGTACCTACTTAATCAATGTTTTCTTACAAATTGAAAAATAAGATTTATCCAGTTTTGTAATTCTTCTCGTTAATAAGAGTTATTTTATAATGCAATTATATATGTATTTAGTATTCAATGACTTGAAATTCATAAAATGAAGGCAAACAACTGAACTCAAGCATTCTTATACTATTTAATATTAATGAAATTAAAATTAATGCTTTATTAAGGCAGTTAATTTTTACATTTTTGCTATATTTACTACTAAGTTATTTAACATATTACACACAGAAAAAATAAATCCGAAAACCGAACTTTTGGTTCGGACTTTAAACAAAATTTTTAAAAGAAGTGGCATTTTGGATATTTCAGGTGTGTAGGTAATAATTTTCAAGTATCTACTTGGATTGGACTATCAATAAAGACAAGAATTATAGAACTTGATGCATAGTTTACAAAAATCTGATAGAATTCATTTTTAGAATATAATTAAAGAACTTTATAACCAAAATTATAATAGACGAAAATTCCGATGTATGTGATACAGCAAGCAATGTATATTAAAATTTTGATAAAATTAAGTATTTAATGTCGGGTTTGAATATTCCACTAAGATCATTAATTTAATCAATTAAATATAGTTTAATGAATAAAAATTGACTTTAATGTTCTTCTTTTGAATTTTTTCCTATAAATTGAGAAAAAAATCGAATCCATCGAGTAATTATGAGAGGTAGTGAGGTTTCTTTGTGTAATTAGGTGGGTTAATTACCGTCTTAGCAGGTAAGTGGCAGCCAGAGCCAGCACAAAGCCGGTTCAACTTTTTGCAGTTGGCTAATTTATTCGGCTTGAGTAGATTCACACGTTTGTTCTAAAGCTTTTTATCGGGCGGTTTCAATCGCAATCGCGGCCGCAAAAAAGTCCATATCCCCCCAGGTTGGGGATCTGTGGCTATCTCGCGCCGCATCTTAAACGAGTTTTTTGCCTTTTCTGAATTTTTTCGTTCAAAATGTTCAATAACCGGCGGAGACCCCCAAGAGATGGTTTTTTAATTTTTTTCTTATTTTTTCTGCCGGGACTCATGGTGCAGAAACTTGGCGTAGAAGCCAATGGGGCTTCAACGGTGGCGGGAAGTAGGAAAAAGCACTAGAAGTTGCAGCGGGAGCCAATCAGAGTCGGTAGTTTCCTCTTAGCTTTTCCTGGAGGAGTCCTGCCACAGAGGAGCAGCGCAGGGATCCAGGCTGCCGATCCGGGAACATATTGAAACTTTGCCACTTTTAGCCAGTCGGAAGGGAATTTTAAGTAGTTGCCCTTCTCCCATCGAAAGGGGGAAATTCTAGCCAGAACCAGAGCAGAACGATAGACAGACCGCAAGCAATTTACATGCTCCTCAAGGATGGGGGGATATCAGCGGAAATATCTTCTTCAGCTCCCTGCTTTGACCTTTTTGCTCCTTGCCATGTCTGGAAAGTGATTAAAATCGACTCAGCAGCGTTCTTATGTCACTCGATTTGCATATCTCGAAGACATAGGGAAAATTACCAATGGAAATATCTATGTTTGGTGCCAGTTGGCTTACTCGGAGGGGCCTTGGTGCCGTCGCCGCCGAAGATGATGATGGCGAAACTCCAGGGCGCTCCTCCCAAGAAATTGCTGTGTAAACGGCTCTAGTCTTAGACATGTACAACGAGCGTATCTGGATAAACCGTCGAGATAACGTGCAAGTTCATGCTCAAAATACTAACTAACTTTGGCGACTAGAATTCTAACTTTGGTGGCTACGAACCTTAGTTTTATAAATACTTTAGTTTAGGACTTAACGAATTGTGGTCTGCGATGCCACAAACAAGATAAATCCATTTAACTTCTTGTCAGGTGTGGGATGGTCCCAAAAAAAAGTGAATACCTGCGTTAATAAGCAGGAGAAATAGTTTTCTATCATAAATTATTATCTCTCGAATGTTTAACCAACATTTTGTACGAAAGTACATCAACTAGGTTTTTAAATGGAATGCAATGCAAAATCTAATTAAAATCCGACCAAAAATTATAACATTGAAAGAAAAATACGTTAAATATTCTTTTAATAATATAACTTTAAAACTATATTAGTAAACAACAAAATTTTAAAGCAAGAAGCTGGATATGATGGACAAGTGTGAAGATTGCAAACTGAACTAAAAGAAGTATGATGCTATTTAAATAGAATAGGACAGACGAAAAGGTCGTTAAATATTTCAATTACTAAACAAAATGATTACGAAATGTAACATATTCCATCAAGAGATATCCTCAAAATCTTAAAATATGAAATATGAAAACTTTAAAAATCTTAAAATTTAAAAACTTTTTTTTAAATGTTCTGTATTAGTTTTCATCTTTCTCACCCTTTAAACAACCCTTCTTAATTTGGTATCAATATATTCAGTACCCAATTTGGATTAAATTAATTCAGTTTTTTGTGTACTTAAGTCCTTGAAATTGTATTATTCTTCAACTGAATATGTAATATTAAAAAACATATACCACAACTTCCCCCAATTTCCCTAAAACCCATAAGCCTAGAAGATCCGTTCTTAAAAAGACTACAGCGTAAACTTGGCACCCTTGCGGCACCCAAGCGCAATACAGCCAATAAACTTAATTGAAAAATGTTCACATTTGTGTTTCATTGCTAATAAATTAGGTAAACAAACCATAAAAGCGTACAATGGGCGAGTGTATCAGAGCGCACCCGGTCGCAAACACGAAATGTCTCATAAACCCATATAGGACCCCGATAAGCGATGCGTTGTGCTGCGATGCGATGCGACGAGGGTACGTCCTCGTAAAACGCAAAATCCTCATTATCCCCTGCGCTTTGATTTTATTGAATTGAACGGTTCAAACGTGAACAATCATCGGTCGTCGAGAGTTGATTTTATTATGTCGAACCATGCGGCCTCGAGTGCGCGAGCCTCTAGGAGCACCCCAAGCACCCTCATCACCTCAATCCATCATCTAATCACCCCGGCTCGGAGGACCAGGGGATTAATCGTGGTAAAACAACTCACTTTGCGACCCGGCGAGCATACATTTCGCCCTCGAAAAGGGGGTTCCCCGGGGCAACAATTCAAATCCTGGTCGAGTGCAATTGATACCCAAACCACTTGGCGAACAACTTCACGATGCGTAGGCACATATTTACGCATACGCACGTTTTACACATCCGCCAACGATGACACTTCACAGGGGATTGAACTAAGCCCGCAGCCCTTTCGAAAGGGATAAAAGAGGAAGGTACGTGTGCACGCGTACCTAATTCAACCCCTTCACCCTCCCCCGCCCCGCCGCCGCCGGAGTGTGGCGAATTTTGTTATATTCCGTGTAGACGCACTTGGGCGTGCGATTGCTACTGTTTGATTTCATGCGGTACGAGTTACGCACGTTATTACACTTGATGGCAGCTTTATGGGGCTCTTATGACGCGCGTGGAGACGCATATGTTACGACACTCCGGCGGGGGGGTCTGCCCTGGCGACGCCGCGGAAAGAGCAAAGTTATTTTATTATCATTGCCAACCACGCAGCGGGGCGGGGGCGGGAGCGAAATTTCAGCCGAATCGTGATTTCCATTCAAGTTGTCATCGCTGGCTTTATTGAATTTTCTGATTGTTTGATTTGCTTCTTTGAAGTAAACAGAGCATTCTTCTTCTTTGAAAAAGCACAATAACATCGAAAATACAAAACCTTTTACCTCATAACAAATCACAAATCAATACCATAGCGACAATAAATTACACAATTATTTTATTCCTTTGAAATTAAAGTCAAATTTATAAGTATGTCGAAGTCTAAGTTTGATAGAAAATTCCTCTAAATTATTTGAAGAAATTCAAAAATTTAGAGGAAATTTAGAGTAGGCATACAAAATTCTAAATCTCGTTTATACATATGAAGTATATCCAGAGTATTTACATACCCGTCACATACCTATTATACATACATATATTACAAATTGTTACTTATAATGCTAATATTAAAACTTCTCAAAATGCACTTCCTCCTACATCTATTTGTGGATTTCTTACGTCTTTAAACCAGTTTTGATGCAAAAGTTTTCATAAATAACTCACTCTTTCCCAAAACCTCCAAAATTTTTGAAAATAATCGAGATATTGTTCCGATAGATGCATAGATAAAGTTTAATTCGAAATTACTTAACAATTACGAGGACAAGCTGCCTGTAAAAGATTGTATTTTTGTGAAATCTACAAAAAAAAAAATAAATAAATAAAAATACAGCATCTAATTCAATCAAAATCCAATAAAAATTGGAACGAAAAATTTGTAAACTAAATTTGCTGTCTAATTTGAATACGCCTGTAATCTGTCTGTTAATGAATGTTATTGGTTTTTAGTTTTTTACAAACCATACCAAGTCCATTAGCATAAGTTTTTTGTGAGCTACTGTAATCAAAATAGAACATGAAAAGCCGCGCGCGGAGAACATTAAAATTCCAAAGACCCCTTGGCCAATGATCGGCTTTGTACGGCTTATGCATATTTCTATCATAAATTCAGATTACGATTTGCTAAAAATTTTAAGGAGACAACAAATCTGTTGCTTTTTTGGGTGAGAGAAGCTAATTTGGAAAAAATGTAGTGTCATGTGATGCTAATTTTTCGCTTAGCTAATTTACTGATAAACAAAAAAATGTGTTACTTATACCCACTTTTGGCTGGACACCGAATACTTTTAAACAATAATATAAAACTTGTTTCGTTTTTAGAAGGAAAAATATAGTCTGCTTGACAAGCACGCGTTAGTAAGTTGAAATTACCGACATAAATATCTTACGTGCTTTCCTTCTCGATTTTTTCTGTTACGCCAAGTTTTTATAAGCCAAGTAATTCATTTAAATGAAATTAAAATTTTTATTTATTTCAGAGTTATTTTATTTTTATATGCCCACAGATTCATTTATTACAAAAAGTTATTTTAAAATATTTTCATTTTATTAATATTGGTTTAATTCCTTTATTTAAACATTTTTCATGATTTTCGAATATTATTAAGTCTGGAAAGTCGATTTGTTTTAAATATTTTAAATTTATGATCTTTCAAGAATATTTATGACATAAATTTGTTCATAGGTGCATTTGGCAAACCATAACTCTTTTAAGGTCTACACATCTACCAGTATTTTTCTGTTCATTTTGGACACAATTCAATTAATTAATTGCAATTAAATTTTATCTAAAAAATCTAAGCATGTACCAAAACATTGTCCATAAAATTTCATCAGGACAATGCTCCATGCCATACTTTAAAGATGGCATTTTTAGATATTTTACCAGTTAACGTTGTCTATATATGTCCCTCAATTAGCTTATCTTAAATGTGGTTAAAGAGAGATGTGACCCGACGGAGGCTCAATCTATTAATAGTCAACATTCTACCAACTAAAGCCACATGTTCGTTGATGCTGTCTGTCAGCATGTGTTACAAAATATAAATCCGGCAAAATAGCCTTGTTGAACCGTCAACATCAACTTCACACGTGAGTCAGACACTCCGCGCCTTGGAAGGGGGCGAAGTCAAGTGATCAATCAGCGCAGGGCTCCCCAAACATGTCAAACATGCCCAGAGGCGTCGGAGCCCCAAAACAATCAATTTAACCTCACCGAAGGAAACCATTAGGTTTAAACATTTTCGAAAAAAAAAACATTTTACGACTGCAACGGACGATTTCTTAAGACGTGTCTTTAACGCGTCTCAAATGCAGGTCACGACCGAAAGTGCTCAATATAATTCAGTTCAAGGAGGAGGAGTGGAGGGGAGGAGGGGAAATATAAAGCGTCAGCTTCTGGTTAAATCGTTTAATTTGCATCTCGCCTAGGAACACCTCTTTTAATTTAGACGTTTACGCCCCTCGCAACATAAAACTTGGCGAGTTGCATTATTGCGTTGCGCTTTCTTCTGCGGCAATAAAAAAAAATGTTTACGATCCGCGGAGCGGTTTGTGCAGCTCGTAAAAAACATCACGGCCAAAAATTTAATTTCATCCGTCAACAAACAATTATACCTCCCACGGGGAATGTTCAAATTGGTGGGGGAGGAGGTATTACAGCGCGATTTCTCTTCTTTCATTTTATTTTCAAATGTATAAAACGAGAAAAAATTTAATGAACTTTTAAGGCGAAGACGAACTGAAAAAAGAAAAATATATTTATATTGAGAAACTTGTTCAATCCCGCGCACCGTGTGCACTGTGCGAAACGAGCAGTGTACCGGGGGAAAGTCGTCAAGGAAATCATAAAAGTCATAGGCCAAGTAGGGAGCTCAGCATGAGACTTTTTCGCTTTCCTTCATATTTTTCACTTTTTTTACTTCTAGAAAAGCGGCGGAGGAAAACCGTCTCAGTACATGTGTTTTTATGCGGCACAATAAAGTTTACGAGTTGACAATAAAACAAGCTCGGCAGAAAATCCTGAATTTCTAGTTATATTCTTTTCTTATTTCACCCCCGCTCACCACTAGCAACTATTGACAGAAATATCTTAAAAATAATTTGAATGAACGACTGAATGCAACAACCATCTTGACTGAAACGATGAAAAGCAATCGAGTCTCTTTTTTTTTATTACATTTGTATTCTGAAACAATTTATGACTCCATCGCTGCATTGTGCGAAAATTGCAACTTTCACAATGATAACGATATTCTGGAGACACGCGAAATTGAAATAAAAATCTTTTCGGAATGGATTGAAAGCATATTTTTGCATTTTACAGACATAGTGGGTAATAAACAACAGACGACAGATGGTTTCAGTTTTTACTTTTACTGAAAGACATCAAATAATGGCATTATTAAGACATAAATATTTTTTATGGAATTCTCGTTTAAGGGAATGTGACTTTACTACGACATAAAAATAAGTAGAGGAAAAGAAGGTAATTGGCACCATATTTGTTTTTTTGTGACTATTTTTAGTTGTTTGCTTATATTTTTTCTATCGCACTTCTGTTCTGACACAAATTTTTGTTTAGCCTCGAAATATAAAATAGAATATTGTTTCTGATTTCACATACATGTCCTTGACCTTGTCTTGCTTAAAAATCAAAATTAAAAAATTCATGTTTTCGTTAAATAATACTTAAAAACTTGTCACTAATAATTATGGGTAGTAAGTAGTAGTATTGCTTTTTTAAAGTATAATGTACCTATATATCTGTATTATAATATAATGTTATAAAGAAGAAATGTTCATGAAATTATTTCGAATAATCTTACAAATTGCAGAACCGATATGAGAATTTAACTAGCCAAAAATATGTTGAATAGAATTATGTATATATTACCTATAAACCAGGTCTCGTGCAACTAGTTAAAGGGAAAAAATGTAGTATTACTATTTTAAGGTTAGTTGAAGTCAGTAAAAATGACGTGTGAGCTCTTAAATTAAAAATTGCCTTTTTAGTGATGGAGTAGGTAAACTGAAATCGTCCAGCGCAAAAACGAAAATATTATCTGTCGCTTGGGTTGATTTCATGAGAAGAAATAAGAAAACCTGTAGGAGCATCCCTTGAATATGTAACTACTTTATTTCAAATATCAAATATTGAGCTTAACAAACGAATTCAAACAAATAAGCTTTGTCTTCGTCTTAATTGTAAAATACTATGTTCAGCTTATTTGCTGACGTCATAAACTGTAATAATGAGACGAAGACTTGAATTCTGACAGTCCCTTAATATTGCATGTTGCGTGTTGGTTAAAAATCGTACTATCCCTAAAGTGAAAACAATTTGTCACTCAAAATTTTTTTTTATTATATAGAAATGTCTACGTCCATTATTTTTCTCGTGTAAAAGGAAGCTTGAAGCATAATGAAACCGCAAACAGAAATTAACTCATTTCGAAGTTAATGGAAAAGCGGACAGTTGAAGTAAACAAAAATTGTTCCGAATGAACCCCTCAGTAAGAGCTGTCCCCTAAAATGGGAATGCCTCCTGTGGGTTAGCGACAGAATGGTTATTAGGCAGCAAACCCTAATGGAGTCAATGAGCACTTTTACGCTCCATTCATTCCTGTTTTTCAAATTTTTCGCTGTATTTTTTTTTATGTCGACAGTCAACCGCGAAAACTTTTGTATATATATATAACATGCCTGCGCTTCTGTTCAGTTTGATTCGTAAATGTTTTCCCTGTCATGCCGAAAAACATTGTAGGGGTTGATAAACCCCTTTTTTTTGTCAGAGGTCCAACGCCTGGAACACGGTATAATTTCCCTTCTGTAGAAACGAACATTTGCGTGTGAATGGGTTGTTATTTTTCACATAAGCACCGAGGGGTTGATTTGAATCGTTTCATTAAGTCTGCCTCGGGCAGGGGGTGACGCTTCCGTCTCCGACCCTTAAAAAGACTCACCCTGTCAAATCGTCGAATAGGGTGAAACTTCTTTCGCCTTCTAATGTCTCCGAGATTCGCTATCGACAGTTGATCACGTAGACGCCGCCGAGTGCAGCTAGAAAATCACCGGGGATTTGTTGTCGGTCGAGGGGCACGGGGAAAACCGGGAGGGTGTTGTAGAACGACCCTTGTCTGTGCGTTCGGAACCAACCCTCCCGGAGGAGCGCAGTAGGCACTCCAGAGCCACCTCTTGTTCAAGTCCGGTCACGCGTGCTCTATTGTGATTAAGGCCAGCAGGAGATGGATCTTACCCCCTGCGGAAGATGCTGCGTTTTTTTCTTTTTTTTTTTTCTTATAACCCTCTAACCCTCCGTTCTGTCGTCATGGGCCACAAAACCCTTCGTCCTGTGTGCACATGTTCCTGCTTCATCCCGATTCCCGGGCCGGGGCTCCTGTAATGAAATCGAGTCCGGGACTTCTATCAGGGGGACTTCCCCGGGTTCTATCTGGTTCTGGCTCACTCTTCTAAATGGGAACATTGCACCTAGCCGCGGGGGGTGCCAACACAATGAGCCAAGCCATTCGAGGCAAAAGTACAATTTGATGATGACATGATCTCACGCCACGCTCACTCCGGAACCTGAGAGCAAATTGCTCGCCCGGGTCATTTCATCGTCATAGAACTGCTGCAGTTGGCTAAAATTTCTCGAATTCTAAATGAAATTACATTTTTTTTTGTAGTTCCATATGCTCAATTCGAAACACAAAAGAAAACGCAGAATTGAGCAATCAACTTCAGAAAATGAAAGACTTTAGATATCTTATTATATTTTCTTCTTGAGTTGTTACAAGAGAAAATTAGTTGACTAAAAAAGTCGATTAAAATTTCAGAACTATCCCGGCAAAGATACTGTATCAGCAAAAGCAGGACAATATAAAATAGCTTTAAAAATTTCTCCTTTAAATTTGCAACAGAGTGAAAAATGGAATCCTTGATTTCACAATTTTGGTTTCGTAAATTCGATTTGAATCCTACCAGTGGCGTCTATTATACAACGAATTCATTTCTCTTGTAAAGATTTTAAAATGTTGTTACTACATATTTTTCACGTTGTTACTACATAAGTCAGGAGACTCTTTATGGTAGTTGCGAAAAAATACCTTACCTATTTATTTAACCTGCTGCTGATATTTTAATTTGAGTCCCTCCCCCTTTAGATAACTTCACTCGAGCGCAATTTTATAGGTATTTTGTTTCGAATACTTTATTATTTGATTGCTGTTTTTTAAATTAGATATTTGAAACTTAAGGATATGGTGAAATTTTGAAAAAAAGAAACAATTTTGTTAGGTACCTATTAGAAACATCGTATACCTACAAGCGAAGCGTAAAAAGAAGAGTGCTTCACCGCAATTTGTATAATAATTGTTTGGAGAAATAATTGAACCGTTTTTCAACAAATAATCAATAAAACCAAAATTATGTCTTGAAAATAAGTCGGCTGAAGGACCAAAGAATCTTCTCGTGTTAATGTTTAATGCCAGAATGTTCAAAAAACTTTTCGCGAGACAATAACACATTAAAATTTCACGAAGAAGACCTTTTATTTATGACTCATTTTTCGAAGTTGGTAAGTTACCGAAAAGAAGAAATTTTGATGATTATGAATCTTGTGTTGAAATACAAATTTACCCAACTATTAGGTACCTACTATTAACTTTACACTATTTTTATGTATGCGCATTTTCAAGATACTGCTTTTTGGAATTTTTTTAAAAAACAAGTCAGGTCAAATTTCATCAGAATCGACAATATCTAGAAAATATTATTAAGGACAATAAAAAATCTTATTATGATAGTAGGTAATAAGTAAAGGATAAGACTAAGACTACATTTTGAAGCGATCTAAACCATCAGTAGGTACCTATACATGAGAAACTCGATATGCAAAATTTTAATAACAAAATGACACGTCTCCCACGCAAACCTAATTCCTAATGTCTCTGATAACATCATGCAGTGTCTCGCAAAGTAGACCGCAAGAATTTATTGCCTGATGTGCGAGACGATGCCCCCTCTGTCGGCGGTCCCAACAACCAAACTACTCGGAACTTCTAAATAACCCTCAATGACCGGAGAGTGCCGGGTGAAATCCTCGTAGAGTTGAAACTATTTCACAAGTTGCAAAATTAAATTGAACTGTAAGTACGTCCCACTTACGTCCAACCTTGCTGCCACCGTCGGTCGTATAAGGCACCAGGCACAAGGCAAGGCACCGGGCGTCGTCTCAGCCCGCCATTCTGAAAATTTATTCTGCCTCCAGAGGGCGGGGGTGGAGCGCTGAGAGCTCCTTCTGGAGGACATTCGGTGCGGTCTGGAATGGAATTAAGACCCAGACTGAAATTAATACTTGCGGCTAGAAGAAGGTGTGCACAAGAGACAATGAATGCAGATGATGTGATGGCGGCGAGATTTACGGTCCCTCCCAGAAAGACCCGGATCGAAAGGAATTCGCTGTCTTGGTGAGGGTTTCGGGGGTGTTGGGAGCAGATTTATTTCTTTACTATCGTCCCTGTTCGTGGTTTTTTGGGTACCGGGTACAGTTTGACTTCAAATGCTTTCATGAATATTATTTTCACTTTTGCTCAGTTCTTAGTGGATATAGTCGAGTTTGAACAGAACTGAATACAAATACTAAGAATAACTTTTTATAGGAAGATTGAGACAATAAGGTTCATTGTTTTTCTCCACCCCACTTCTGACACCAACTTTTAAAATATTTTCCATGGGGTGTGGAAGACGAGTGAGCGATAGTTTAGGTAATATAGAAGTTGGACAGAATTGAAAACAACTTCAGACTACTTAATTAGGACTGAAAATGAAAGTAGATATGCATTGTAATTTACAACTGTTCAAAAAGTTTAGTAATCAATTTAAAGTTAGAGTAGCTCTAAAATAGTGTTAATCAACCATTGAAAAGCAAAATACAATTAACAGTTAGATACATAATTTACTATCTTTTTCAGAAACTAAATACAGTCTTGTAAGCCACCTACGTTTTTAATTATCAGTTGAATTGAGTGGTTTTATCTTTTCAAAAAGATTAAAGATTAAATTCAACCGATAGTTAAAAAATCAAGGTGGCTTTAAACTTATGCACAAGATTTTAGTTCTTAATTTTAATTGTTCGCTACACCCCATTTTAAATTTTAAAAATCTGGCTGCTAATATTAATCCGCATTTATTCATTTAATATACATATGTAAGTTATTATATATTAAATTTATGACTTATTTTCCATACCTGTTTAGCTGAAGTTTGTTGTTGCTGCTGCTGCTGTTGCTGCTGCTGTTGTTGCGATGGGGTAACCAGCTTTTTTGGACTCTGTGGTCCCGCAGAATCCTGCGGGTTACCAGAGGGTTCCACACGTACTATGATCGCTATGGTTATTGATTGAGAAGTATCCTTCTGTCCAACAGAAGGACACTGTTCTCAAAACGTTTAAAACGAATAAATTACTAGACGGAGATTCAGAACGCTGAATTTTATTTCAGCTTACCACCAAACTTTGGTTGGCGTGAAGAGAGACCCACCCTTGATGAAGTTCCAAATTCAGTTGTAATCCATTGAGTATTGTGTATAATCCTTGTTTTAGTTTTTCTATCCAAATCGGTAATGGCGGATAAGTGGAGTTTTATATACTAAGTATATAATTTTCAAATATCACTTCAGGTAATATTGTTTTAGTACTGGTTTCGGTTTTCACT
This sequence comes from Machimus rusticus, assembly GCA_951509405.1. Taxonomy (NCBI): domain Eukaryota; kingdom Metazoa; phylum Arthropoda; class Insecta; order Diptera; family Asilidae; genus Machimus; species Machimus rusticus. The sequence goes on from OX608051.1 coordinate 4,263,538, forward strand.
TTAGAAGTGTTTTTTCACTAGAAATTATATTGCACTACAAAAAATTTCAGTTCACTGTTTATTTAATTTCATTTAAATTTGCTGTGAGTGTTTCTTTTCTTCAGTTAATTAAAGAGTCAAATTCTATAAAAAAAAATAAGGAGTAATTATTACTCAAGACCTTCTGCTCGAAGTATAGAAATTTAGTTGATATTTGCGATCATTGCAAGTTTTCTAAAGTCTATCTAGGATTGGCATTATTAAGCATTTCCTGAGTATTTTTATGTAATAAAAAGTTAAGCTGAGTAATGCCAGGTAATGGCTAAGTAATGCTTCTGAAGTGCAGTAATGGTAATTAAAGTTTTCGAATTGCCAATAGGTACTTGTAATTTGTCTTGTTTGTTTACTACTGAGTTTTGTTATATATTCCCAGAATAATTCATTATTTTACACCTCTATTATAAATATCTTCATCGGTAATTTGAGATATTAACTAAACAAACAAAGTAACAAATAGTCAATTTTTCAAGGAATAACAACTCTTCTGTAACGAAATTCATTTATTTACAATTCTGCTTAACTACAGCAAATTAATGGCGCAAATGTTCAACTAAATTTTACTCATCATCGTTAAAGCAAAAAATACAGACAAAATATTTATGACACAATCGTGATGTAAATGGGTTTTTGGTGAGTTAAAAACGCTCGTTTTAAACAACTTTTCAAACAAATTAATTGGCTCTGAACCACCCCAAAGACCATAAAGTTTTCGCTTCGTTGTTAAAATGTTTATTGCCATTTTATTCGAGCATAGCACAGTAAAATGTCGTTCAACCTATTTCGGTGGTAATATCTACGATATTTATTGCCATATAACGCCCACCATCAAAAATTTGCACTGGCTATAAACCATGGGGAAGTAGACACCAAAAAAATACGAGTCGTGGCTTTGATTAAATTATGAATAATTCACCAGGACAGAAAATGTCACGGGAATCTTTATCAGACAAAAAACGCGATGACGACAACGCAAAAGCAAAAACTAACTAAAATTATTCTAAGGAAGATTTTCCAGGTTATTTTCCTCTCGACATCGGAAAGTTTTCCAGAACCACCCCCTCACCAGTCGGGAGCGCTTCTTTTCTATCCCGACAGTTTTTCTTTTAGCAGGTTCGAAAAACTTTTTTCCAGTAAATGTGGGTGGCACATCTTGGGGCTGTTGTGATCAAGGATGAGGAGGTCCCCTTTTTTTTGCATACAAAGTGGTCAAGAGACTGTACAAGGAGAAGAAATAAAATTTTTCCCAGCACGAAGGGAAAGTTTTCGGGAGCAAAGAGTTTTAACTTTTAGAAATTAGGCAGTTAACGTCTCATTTTGGCCAAGTCACTCCTTCAGAAACTGACTCTGAGTGGATGTTTTCGTTTTCGGGGAAGGAGCGATTTATTCGGGGAATTTCTGTTTTATGCATCAGAAGTTTCTCAAGTAGTCTCCCATATAAAATTAGCTGATTAATGGTAAAAGAGGCGAAAATCCATTTCTTCAGTTTTATTAACTAAAAACGAAAACACAAATAGAATAAATCAAGCTAACTAGAGCGATTCGTTCAATTGATAAGTTAACTCAATAACAAGCAAAGGGCATCAAACTGAGCCTTAAGGCACACCATTGTATGTACAATTGAAAAGCAACGACTGTCAGACTGTCCTTTGTAGGTGTTTTCTGTATTTTTCACTCTTTTCACTGTCCTACCTATATGGACCTCGAACTATGAATATCATTGGCAAAATACGTTAAAAGTACATATGTATATTTAGCTTTAATATTATAAATTTTGGAATATTTTTAGACAAAAATAACAAATAAAATTAGACTTTCGTCGAAATTTAAAATACAAATGAGCAACAGTCATTGAAGTATGTAATCTATTATATTATTGCTCATAGCGTACGAGTGAAATATTAGCTGCGTTTTTTTCACAACGGATCTGGTTCTGGGTTTACTAGGAAATTTTGCATTGAATTGAATTAAAAATACATTATTTATTTATTTAAAACGTTACTCCTAAAACTCAACCTAAAAAGTAAATTTCGTATCGAATTCGTTTGTAAAAGAAAGTGAGTAGGTACCTATCTACTTCTATTGTTCTACATTATATCTTTCGAATTCGTTTTCGTACAAAATTTAGAACAGTGCCTAAAATGTTGATTTTAGTCCGACTATTCTACAAAATTCTTACGAGGTTTGTAATCAGAAACCTGTCGTACAATAATCAAACCTCTGACCGTTTCGTGTCCGAAAAAAAAGATCCGTGTTTAGCAGAATTCCAGCAAAAATCTCCATAACAACTGGTAAACACGCCACGATATCCAAAAACCAAGTCTAATGGATTCCACGGGAGATGCCTCCGGTGATAAGACCTTCCGGCGTATCAACTTAATTACTACACATTCCCGGGAATCGTCTCCTGTCTTCGGGTTATCACCTCCCTGACTTCACCTTCATCTCAATTTGGGTTTTTGTGCAGATTCAGGCATTTCAGTCTGGACCCGGAGCCCCACGACGGGGGGAGACGCCGACGGACCGGACACGAAAGACCGCTGCGTTTTATCTAGATATTTTCCGAACTTCGAGCCATCGATTCATGTACCTGGGCCATGTCTCAACAGAATTTCTGTGATTACCGTCGCTGTTTAACCGCCCATCTCAATGCAGAAATTCGATTCGAGCGGACATTAAAATTCAAGGCGAAATGCAAATCGAACGGAATGGTTCGATCCGAAAAAACAAAGCTCGGCCTCAGTTCGCCTCGTCGAACAAGAGGCGGACGCGCGAATCGGGCAAAGCAGGGCAGGGGCACTAAATAAAAATATAAAACGAGACGAAAATCGTCGCGACAAAAACGACGGCGACGACACTTTTATCCGTCGTTCTGGTCTCTTTTTCGCTGTTGGATTCACTATTTATTTTTTTTTTATTTTTATCAGATTAAGCCAGCGCCACTCGAGTGTACTCGAAAACATAAGCGCACTCGACGACGCTCGATGGTACACGACGAGTCCCCAATCCCGCGGACCCGCGACCGTCCCGTTATTGTCCGTGGAGTGTCGTTCGCCCGACGGTCTCCCGGTGGCTGGCTAACATTTGCAGGTTTTTGGCTTTACGCGAATAGCTTCTACGTCGTTTTTTTTTTTGCGGCCCCTCTCCGCAATCCGCAGCCTCTACGGCACTGTGGCACTATGGCTAATGTTCCAGAGCCTCTTCCAGGAAAAACTCGTTAGATTTTCAAAAGTACCCGCGACTGATTTCCTACTTTCTGTGTAGAACCTCTACTCTGGAGTTTGTCTGTCTGTCTGTCCAGTGCCTGGATCCCTTTTTCTACGTTTTCTACGCCCATGCACTGGACATCGGACATTTGGACATCGACTCCAGCCGTTCCCGCAACAGCAGCACCAGAAAAACGAATTCGCCAGCACGGATGATATTTTTGGCTCGAAGCCTTGACAATTTTCTCTGCTTGCAAACCTGGACCTCATATTGGGCCAGAGAGTCCAGGAGGACTTTAGGGATTTTCGTCTCTTGTTCCCTTTATTTTTTTCCATGTTCCTTTTGTTTTTGAGGCCTGCAAAATGTGTTCGCCATTTCGGCGCAATTGTGCTTCGGCCCGGATCCCAAATTCAAATGGATGCGTCCCTCCTGCATATTCATTCATACGGGAAGTGGATTCCTTCCCTGGGGAACGCCCGGGACGCCTTTGTTCTCTCGCGCGATTTAATTTGATTTTATTCACCAATTCACCTGGGAACATTTGTAGACTTTGTCCTCTTTTATTGCTTCACTTTTTGTACAACGAATATTTCCTTGCACATTTATAAGTGCTGTTTGGAGTTGTTATGATAAAAGTTTCAGCGAGAAAATTAAATTTTGCAGAATCTTTATCCCTCTACTACTAGTCTATGTTCACGCAATTTTTAATATAAGTATAATATTGACTCTCGAAAACACGAAAATCGCAAATATCTGCGAAAAGTCGTCGCCAATTTTTTTAATTTTCCAAAATAATTTGATTTGTGGAACTAAAAAACGTGTCCGATATTATTACATTTAATCAAGTTAGTTACCCATTTATTATCAGGTAATACCTATTAGAGGAAGTATTAAGAAAACGTATTAAATACTATGTATTTAAACCGACTCTTTTTAGAAAATTAGCTAACACGATTCCCTCCACGAGTTCCACATGGAATAGAAACAATAGATTTTATAATGTTGATAATTTTTACAATACAATATACCTTAATCAGAAATTTTTCGCGTAGATACGTTACAAATCGATTCGTTTCGAATATACAATAGCAAAATTAAAAATTTTTCGGATAAAAATAAAACGAAATGGCGAAAAATTGTTAAATTTATAATTTAAATATTGTAAGAAACGAAACAGTTTCGTTTCGTATATAAAACTTAAATTATGTGGAAAAAGTTTGATAAGAAAACATTAGTTATACATGCACTTTAGCTATTAATTAGCAAAATGAGTTGATTCGATTCGTCTTTCACGAAACCTTAGATTGTCGTTTCAATAATTTAGATGCATTGCCATCGACTAACAAATCTTTAAATGTACATATGTTTGTATATTTAACTTAATTAAAAGCTACTGCTTTCGGAGCATAAAACTCAGTTCACATTTTTAGAATCTCAAAATATACCAAGTTTGACATTTATTTTGCACTTTGGTCATATCAACTCTTAAAGAAAATGTAGCGCTCTAAGAGGCACAATATATTTATGAAATTAGTGCACTAATGTCAGCTGCGTTTAAAAAGTAAGGTTTTCAGATGTTTTTGATGCATATACACTTACTATCTTTTTCATATTTGGAGAGGTTTTCCAAGTGCCGTAGGGCTCAAATGAGTACATTTTTTAATAATAATAATAATAGATTTATGATAGATAGATTTATAGCTCTCAGGCTTTAGAATCTAAACTCTTTGGATCGTTTTCTAATCATACAAAAATCAAACATTGTGCAAAATATGTGTTCTGGCAAATTATTATAAAAATTCACAGCAGCGTACATTGGATCGTAAATAACTTCATAGGTTTCTAATTTTATGTTATTCTGATTCTATGATTATGAAACGTACAAATTGCACTTTTTATAAATAATTTGAACTTCCCTGTGCAACAGGCAACTTAACAAACTATCAATCAGTAACATTTAACAGTTGACATTTGCTTAAAAGTAACGGTAGTTATTTGTAAAGACATTCACTGCAAAAATTTTAACATTGACAGTTTGGAGTTTATCATTTTGAAATGGACTGTAGAAAACAAAATACTGAATTTGAAAAATGTTCAGTTTTCTTGCAATTGCGTAATATTTTCTTAAGTTGTATTATTTTCGTAAGTCTAACAAGATCGAAAAACGATTACATAAACACAACACTTTTAAACATGCGTTTTGAGCTCCCTGATGGTAACTTTTAACGATTTTGTCTTGGTATGAAATCTGTGCCAGTCGTGTGAGAAAATCTCATAAATCTCCGGAGTGCCAAAGCAATTTGGATTTTCTTTGAAACGAGATCCCCGCAAAGAGCCGTCCGCCTACCGCCACCGCGGGGACGGAGAGGTAGAGGAGCACCTCCAAAGAACTCGTGACCATAAATTCTGACCGGCTGAGAAGTTATTCGTTACACAAGAAGCGATCTCATAATGAAGGTGTATATTTACATAAAACGAACCGGCATCGACGCAGGGAGTGAGATTACTTAGCATAATTTGTTTTGAAAGATTTTTAAACAAAAGCCAAGACACGACAAAAAGGCAAAACGACGACAGAAGCCCTATAGCTGGGGAGTTCCCCCATTATCTCGATTGTGTCATAAATAATTCCCTTTTGTCTTCGGGTGCACACTAAGCTCATCCTCACGTTTTAATCACGATAATTATCCAGAACAATGCGCCCACGCCGGTGTGTAATTACAGGCCGACAACGATGACGACGAGTGACGGGAAAATAGCGAAAAACGCACACGGCAAGCCACAAAGATTTTTTTTTCTCAGGTGCGCACACACCTCTCCTAATTTATTTATTTATATCTTAGCACTATTCGATCACTTTAACATTTTTTTAAGTAACTGCCTCCACAACGGCTGAAAGTTTTACATTTTTACAACACGACACTCGCCGGCACACAGCTCTGAGTCGCACCGGATTCACTCGGGGTGCGTTGCGTTTTCAGCCGAAAGTGGCCACAAAATTATCACTCATAAAGTTGTCCGACGACATGCGTTTCTATTCTATAACGGCACAGTCGCGGGCACTCGACAATTCGCACACACTCAGTGGGGCGGCACTTCGCGAACTAGCGAATAGAGGAATAAATCCGCGGCTAAAGCTAGATGCTCATTGGGGGCCAAAGTGGTGAAAGCACTCGAACGACTCCACTTCGATGTTGATGATGTTGATGATGATGCGTTTCGCGAGATAGTTGCAATTATCAACACTAAACTGCGTTTTGTAGAGCGCCAGGTGAGGGCCGGCTAAAGAGTGGGACACACGGGGGGTGGGGAAACGCAGGGAATTCGATGCGATGACTATTGACACCAATGTAATTAGCACTCACTTTAATCCTTTCGGCGATTAATTAAATCCAATCGTGTGCGAAGCGACGAGAGTAGAGTCGAACTGTATCCGGGGCTGGCAGCCAATTAGCACCCAGCTAACAATGGGGCGGCGGCAGCAGCGACGGCGGTGCAAGCGGCAGCAGCGCTCGAGCGCTTGTTAAGCATTAATCCAAAGGTAATCCAAACAAGTTGTAAACAAGGTAAATAATCCACAAATTGTCGGGGATAAATTGGAAAACTGAAAAACACATTCCATCTGCACACCGCGCGCGCTCACACAGCCGGGGCCTTATATTTTATATATTCTTCACTAAAAGGGGGGAGCACCCAAAAAAACAGAGAAGTCGCGGTACATTTTTTACCTTTTTGGGGCCCGTTTGCGTTTTATATTTTATACTATCGGTTAAGCGATTACACATTAAAATTTAACTGTTTTCACGCACTACAAAATACCGTTTATCTTTTTCCGTTAATTTAGTATTTAAAAAAAAAAATAAAATCAGCGAAATGCTCGCGCGCGAGTAACTGTAGCGAATAATAACCGTGAAAATACCGTGCGACATGCACGTCCTAACTCAGCGAACACTTCACTCGGTATGACAGCGGTGGCCACAAAAGCGCTGCTCTGCTGCAGCAGCAGAGTTATATTCTCTTAAACTACCAAAAAAGAGTCGAAAGAAACTCTCTTTCTCTCCGAAAAAACCATCGGATGAAAACATCTCGAAAAATTCGCGCAAGAATCCCATTTTATTTATTTTTATTTTTTATTTTTCCAGCATCTCCTTGGACCAGTTCCTACTTGAAATCTTAACCCAGACTTATTCTCCTTAAAACGGCACTCGAATCGGGGATAAAAAAAATACGGTCAAATAAAACCCACCTCAATCACCTGAGTCCGAGAGACTTCCGGCTTAAGAGACCAGCTGGTGGCGAAGAGAAAAAAATCGCGCTTCTTCGTAGCGCGCAAATGCAGCGCCTGCAACGGACTTTCGCTGGGTAGAGTTTCTTCGGCAATTAAGATGACGGCCTGATTACAGCGTTGCCAAGCCTCGGCCGAGGAGTGGAGCGGCGCGAAGAAGTCCGCCCCGCACGATGTTTGCTCTCGACTGAATTACAAACGCAAACATTTGTGTTTTGCGAAAACGTTTTAGTTTCGGGGGCCAGGGAGGAGTTCCCCCAGGAACTCTCCTCCCCGCAACCCGGACAATTCGGCTTGAAATCTTGTCTTGTTGAAATCGATACGGATAAGCTGGCGTCCTCAAAGTTTTGGGGCTCTTTCTGAGGCATACCCAAAACTCCGCAAGTATCTCTGAATTTCACCAAATTATGATATCTACCTGTAGGAGAATTCTCGCAAATTGGGTCGATTAAGATCATTTTTGAAATTTAACTGTATACATGACTTGAACCAGAAAACTTTTGTTAGAATATATTTATTTTTATTTAAAATATGAGATCAGAAACGCTTCACCTCACAGCACAGAGAGGTAGGCCCACGAAATTTTCACATTTTTTCGGGACATAATGATGGATAAAATCAAAATGAAACCAGGAGAAATATTTTTAATAATTATTTAGTAAAATTGATATGTATTATCGGGATAATTGGGATCGAATCATGATGATTATTTTTCATTTTTTTTTCTTTTACTACCTATTTAAAACAACTTTATTTTTAAATAGCTATATATGTATATTCTTTATCAGATTATAGATATAGTTGTTATGTACATATTTCTTGTTCTTCAATAGGTTCATTCAATTCCATGAACAAGCTAGACATATCTAAGGTTTTCATATAACTTTAATTGTAGTTATTTCTATTAGGCCGTTATTATTAAGACTAAAATTATCTGATCTTAATAACGATTTAATAACCTTTTCTGTATGCAGGCATTTGTGCACTACATCGGGAGAAGCAACAAGAAGTCCGCCTCTGCTTTTCTTGTTCATTAGACTATTATAAATAGATCTCCCGTCAAAGTTTTCGGCTAATAGAGCCTATTTGCATTCTCTGCATTTGGTGGCTCTATTAACCATTTTTACTACGTACCCATTCATACAATATGCCCCACAGCATTTGAAAACTTAATCTGTTGCATCCAAAATGAAGCTATTTTTACGTAGGTATAATGTATATGTATGTATAATTCTAAAGTAAACTTCGTTAAAGTTGCTTTAAGTTATCCTATAACTAATTAGATATACGCGTTATGAACCTATTCCAGTTCAAAGTCTAGTAGGTAATTGAAAACTCTTACGACATCTAGAAGAGGAATTTCCGAAACGACTCGTTGAAATCAGACTACATTTTGTAGACAACATATTTTAAAATTACGCGAAAATTACCAAAATACGATGAAGTTAGTAGAAGTACTGCAATTATTTTGCTGATATTTTTTTAGACAATTTGTGAAGTATAGGTAGGGGAGAGGTGTGTCAATAGTAACAAAAAAAAGTCAATTTCTTATAACATTTTATTTATTCATCACAGCAGAATAATTTTTGGTCAAAATATAAGTTATTTTTTTGTCTCCATAAAAAAATGCATAATGAAACAAATACGTAAGTAATAATTAAAAAAATGACACTTATTGAGACCAAGTCCTCGTGTTACAATTGTTACACCAAGGGGGTCAATTGTAACAGTATAGAGAGTCAATTGTAACAAACTTCAAATACGAAAACTTAATATCCATTGACGCTAAAAACATACTAAACTATCAAAATTAATATCAGCTATTCTGACATTGCAAATACCAAAGCTGGTCGCTACAATTCTAACACTCTTATTTTCCTTGATTATAATTTCACAAACTTCAATATACTTTTCTGGTGGGACGGTACCACTTGATATCTTTTGCGGCCTTTTATATAACATTAAGTATAAAATCTGAAAGAATAACACAATATAATGAAAAAACATGAGTAAATTCACTACAATAAAGTTACAGAGTATCAATCTAACACGTTACAATTGACACTCTTTGTTTTGTTACTATTGCACCACCGTTATGAACCTATTCCAGTTCAAAGTCTAGTAGGTAATTGAAAACTCTTACGACATCTAGAAGAGGAATTTCCGAAACGACTCGTTGAAATCAGACTACAGTTTGTAGACAACATATTTTAAAATTACGCGAAAATTACCAAAATACGATGAAGTTAGTAGAAGTACTGCAATTATTTTGCTGATATTTTTTTTAGACAATTTGTGAAGTATAGGTACCTACTAGTATAAATCTATGGTTCAAATTATGTGAGAAAAACGTTTGCTGTGTATAAAAACACGTTAGCTCTTTTAAACAAAGTAATGTATATAGATATTTATCTACATTTATTTTCTAAAATAAGAAGAAATATCTACTTAATTACCAATTCTTTTTGTGGTTTGACATTATAAATTTTGTAACTGGAGAATTAGCAATTCAATTTTACAATAGCTGGGAAAAGCAACCCAAACGTTCACTTTCTGGAGTGCTTTTTTAGAACGCTTTGTTCAATGCATTGTGCATTGTCGAGTACCCTTAAGAATTCACGATTCGGAAAACCTCTAGATTAGCAAATCAGCGTGATAGCGACTCCGATGGGGAGCTATCCTGCGGATATGACCCAGATTCCCCAACCGAAATGCATTCTTTGACTATCCACGGAATTTTCGAAGCAGACACACATTTTCCCTAGCGAACGAATCCACCCAGGAATTTTTTTCATAAAAAAATATGGCAGCGCTGCACCAAATCGCGCAACGATTTTTCTTTTAATCAGCGGCAGAGTATCTTCGCTCCCCGCGACTATTTTGTCATAGCAACGCTGACGGTACACACCGAAGACCCAGAGGTGCCCCACGGGTGAAAGCAGCATAAAACTGCATGTGTTGGGGCTCCGGCAGCCGGCAGAGGTGGTGCCCCCCGCGAAGCCTTTTCGACCGTTTCACCTTCTTTTCGGAGTCCCTGAAATTGCGCGAATGCAGCCAGGATCCGGCGAATCCAAGAGGACGACGGCGACGGGATGAAAAGTTTGGAAACCTCCGGGAATCCGGTATCACGGTATCGTGGTAGCGGAACCCCAAAGAGAACCGTTACATTCTCTTCTTAGCGATGGCGGCTAAATTTAAGAGTGTCCGCGAGATGTCGCAGCAGACCGAAAAAATTCTGGTTCTGGCAGTCTCAGTCACTCTCGTGCTAACTTGCATGCTAGCCGCTCGCTTGCTAGAAGAATAACAGGGCTGCGGCTCCCCTGGAAGTTGCGAGCTCGCGCGCGCGAGTCGCGTCGCGAAGTTCAGAAATCTTCGCGGCCAGGGGCCAGCTGAGAAGTGGCCGCGAGTTGAGCGGACTCGCGGAGTTCGAATCCGCAGCCGGCGCTCGGAGTTCGAAGCTCGGAGCCCGGCTCAATTTGTAATATGCAAACAGCGCAACATGAGCGCGGAGCCAAAGTTCACTGAACGAGTTTTGTTTTACATTCGCCGAGAGCCCAGAGGCGCACGGCAGCGACGTAAGGCGGCTTTACCGCGACGAAAGCATCACGGAAAGTTCCTTTGTGGGATTTTACAAATAAATCGATGTTGGCGAATATTCCCCCAACATAAAAAAAAAAAAAAAAATTAATGCCGACAAATGGAAGTTAGAAGGTAACTCTAGCAAATTCTCTCCCCTTGTATAGTCGGCCTTTTTTTCCGACCGTTTCGGCCTCTATTTCTTTCGGATCTTCCGTAAGATTTCTAAGGTGATTTGACGGTGTTACAACACAAAACATTGCACAAAAAGGTGAAAGGCACGTATTATACTTGTAAAAGGGAATTTTCACCTTAATTGGATCAATTAAAGAGGATTAGCATGAGCAATTGAGGAGAACTGTGCTTTGGTGCGCTGTTTTGTCGGTGCTTCCAATGGAAATTTTCGAATGTTGAGGATTTAGGCGAACAACAATGGGAATGTAATAGATTTACGGAAATTAGAACAATTTAGAAGTCTAGACTTAGTCAGCAACTAGTAGAATCGCATATCATTGGCACATGAAATTAATCTTTTCGTAAAACGTACATTCCCGAGTTATTTAGGGTAGGTATAGAGATGCGTATTTTTAAGAATATGTATTTACAAAAGTAGTTATTGAGAAGATGCATTTTATAAATTAATTAATTATTATTAGCTCAAATTTCGAAATTTTATCTTTACAATCAATCAGTTAGTTTTGTTTAAGGACAGACTTTAAGCAGCCATCGTAAAGAGCATAACACAGAAACTGAACGTTCTATTAATTGGCCACCCAAGAACACTACAAGATCTAAATTACTCGGAAATTAACAGCATTGCTTTACCTACTTTAAAGAAATTTATTTTTATAGGAGTTAAGGTAGGTACAAAGGAACAACACTTGCTGAATGGATTCATATGCAGATGAAATCGAAGAAAATATTATTGCTTAATAGTTAAATTATCTCAAATTCGTAAAATTAGACCGCACTATCCCAGGAAACAAATTAGTCAAAATCGACACAAATTCGAAACACATTTTGAGTTTAATTACACCTGAGAACCGATTTTAATTTACTTTCCATTTTGGACTGAAGAGAGTTGTTAGTTTTTCTCGTATTTCTTATTAGAAAGTTTGGTAACTTCAACTTGTGCGAATTTGATAGGTGAACTTAACTTGAACATCTACTTTTCACTTTTGATATTGTGATATATTAATTCTTTGTAAACGTGTATTAAATCATCCGAAGAGAACAGAAAATCAGTATACAAGAAATGTAACTGAAATTCGAGCATTTATGTGGAGATAATAAATAAATAAATAAATTAAAGGTAATTCACAAAAATAAGGAAAAAACACATATTTGATAGGCATAAACTATTTTCCTAACTTATAAATTAAAAAACTTAGAACGATTCAATTGATAGTATGAAGTAATTTTTGTATGACTGTGAGGAAATATATAAATTTATGATCAAAATATTCCGCAGATAAATACATTTTCGTAATATTTCGTTGAGACTATGGAACCATCAAAACAAAATCACTGTGGTTGGTTTACGAAAGCATTTATCGGAAGTTAATCATTAAGTTCAAGGCAGAAGTTGTGGGAGTGGTGAAATCCTCAGAGTAATTACGACTTATTGCGTTCCACGTGAAACGTGCAAATTTATCCAAAAATAGCTAAATTACCGAGCGGATCATAAACAATTTTGATTTACGCAATTGAGTGCCAAGTGACTGTTATCAGAACTCCCGGGATATTCAACATCAGATCGCAAAATTAACAAGCCCCTCGCAAAAGATAGAAACTTTCACCCCCGCTAGCTCGCGGGGAAAGGGAAATTATCTCGGTGCGGCCGTCTGCGAGTCGGGTGTGTGCCGTGGGATTATTCCAGCAGCAAAGTTTATTTTCAGAACTTAATTTCAAAAGTGTTAAATCATGCTTTATTGTGTAAACAACTAAAGTAAAATTATTTTCTTTTGTTTACAACGCTCCCCGAAGATGAAATGTTAACAAGCTCCTCCAAATATTTGGATTATGATAAATGCCGCGAACGTCGTAAAAGCGGGGCCGGGGGAGCTCGAGGGAAGAAGCTGAGAAGTAGTGAAGTCCCGGGAAATTGCCGGGATGAGCACAAACCGCAGCAAATATGGCAGGGAAATTTTATTTATTTAATTCGCCTACGATGACGAAACGCGCGAGGGGCTCTTCTTTGACTCTTTTCCCTGATTATTCGACTCTTTCGCCTGCGGCGCCTTGCAATTGTAATAAAATTAAATTTGCTCCGGTTTACGAGGGCCCCCGGAGCTCACCCGGTTCACTGGTGACGGTTTTAAGGCACCCAATGAATCACTCGAAGTGGCGGCGTCGTAAAACGCTATTGTTATTAGGGGAGTGATTTGGGTTATTATCATGTTTGAAAATTTCCTTGCGTCGACAAATCAGGTTAATGCCTGGTTTGAGCTAAATTCTTCGTAACGACGCAGTCTTTCGAGATATTTTTTATGGGTATGTTAATGCTGTGCTGCAAATTTAGAAGCATATTTGCGCCTAAGACAGATAACGAGACTTAAAATTAACTCAATGTGCTTTATTTTTATATCAGTGTTCTTTTTCTTTTCAGCATATTTATTTTTAGGTAAAAATTTTACACTTATCTTATACACTAAAAATACCGTGATACCGTGGCTTCGTATCTTTACAATAATTTTTAAGAGTTCATTCCCTTCCACTATGGTGCGAAAATATATTTCAGGAATATAATCATACTTTAATTAGAAATATAGCAGACAGTTAGGCAGTTTGTTTCTTCTGTGAAAACAAGCCCTCGTTTTATTAGAAATTAGCCATACCTACCTCCGTATTACCATTTACATGTGCAATTGCAATTTTTTATCATAATGCTGATTCGCGCTTATCAGATTGCAATGTTGTTCAATTTTTTTACTTTCGTGATATTTCAAGCATTTCCTGTTGCATAATTTTTGATATTAAATGAGGAATATTTTAAATTTTTTTATGAGTACTTTCCTCGTAAGTTTAGCTTTTATATAAATGTATACTTATAAATAAAAGAGTAGTTATCTAAACTTCTGTCCCTTTTATACTGTATTCAAATGATTGATATTGACGTGACAAGATTAAATATATCTACCAATCAATTGCAAATGTTTAATGATAAAAATTTGTAATTAATGTAACAACCTTTTTGTATAAAAAATTTAATTTTTTCATGGAGCAACAAATGCAATCCATCTTATAGTCAACACCGCAGCCCAAATGGTGTGGCTTTTACATGACCCAAATAAGCCCCGACGCTAATTAAACTCGTCCAATCCAATTAGTAACTTCCCCGATGCAGCCATCGGCCATCAGTTCGAAGTCGTCGAATAATTTGCCAATTAAAAATTATAGAGCGCGCTTCTACCCCGGGCCACCTCGATAGGGTGACCTTTTTATTTTCATCATATTCGCGACCGCCAGAAGTCAATTATTTTTCAGAATAATTTTCGCTTTTTGTTCGCAGCCGTTGTGTTGCCAATGTGCACCAATAAATCTGCTGTCAAATGGCTCTGATTGATTGATTGATTGATTGATTTGTGCCGATCAAGCGCGTCTGGTAGTTTTCACGTCATTTTCTGTTTTTTTTTTATATCGACTGTGAAAAGATTATTGCGTCCGTTGTTTGTGTTTGATTTGTTTTGAACTGACAATGAGTCGCTTATGCATTTGCGGAACAATGCACCGAATGCATAAAATACGCAACTGATAGGCGTCAGTGGTGAAAGACAATGCGAATTATTGAGCTGTTTTAATTATTTTCGAATTTATTAAACCTTAAGGTTTTATTTCGAAACTACATACTAAAGTAATTATTCTGATATAAATTATATATAATCTTTATAAATACTTGGATTTTTTTTAAACACAAATCGAAATGCCGGTGTCTTTTAGAACACTGCTTAAACAAATGGGGGTTATTCATAAAGCAGTCGTCGAAAATTTTCAATTTTTAGACGACTTATTCAAATATTTTAAAATCTTAAAAAAAATAATCATATCGCGAGTATCGTATTTTTGTTTACTAAAGTTTTCAAAATAAACCAATAAATTTTATAGAGACTAGAACTAGAACTATCTTCGTATTATCGCTTAGTTAGAACACTGTGTACAAATCGGTTGGAAAAATGCGTTTAAAGTTTTAAATTTAAAGAATTGAAAACGCCATAACTTACGAACTTTTTAGAATTTTTTGATAGAAATTCAACGATATATCTATTCTTGTAAGTAAAAAATCGATTTTGTGCATTTTTTGATTATAAAGGCATTTTTAGTTCGTGAAAATCGTACCGGATAGTGCCAAAAAACTGTATGCTTAGTAAGTTTTAAGGATTCTTTTTAAAAATCCACTGAAAGATTTTAATCTTATACAAAATTCCATACAAAAGTCATTGACAATTTTTCTTAAAACACGAGCTATACCGCTGTAGCTACACATCTTAAAAGCCTGACGGATTTAAGCACTCCCACAAACCCCGCATAAATCCCAAGGTTGATGATTTTGCGGTGAAACCAAAATCTCATAATGATTAACTGACGGAGGGGCGATAACGTGAGCAGCCCTAGCTGAGTAGAGGGAGGGGAGAGGAATTGGCCTCCCACAAAGCTGTTTATGCTGAAAGTGATCCGAGATGAAAACATGCAAATTACACGGAAAATCTAGCCATCGCTCAGAAGGCTATTAGATGTTTCGGCCAATTGTCTACTAATTGACAGTCAGACGAAGAGGCAAAATCAATGAAATTAATTAGTACGAAAATTGGACGAGAGGGCCGGAGGAGGGGCAGGGGTCGAGACAGGCGGCGTGACATGTGGTGCTTCTGGTCCCATTCCCACCGTCGACAATTCGCGCGTAATTGAAATGCAAATTGGCCGACAATGACTAGTTGCTCACCTTAAGAGCATTAATTCATTAAGGTGTACGGTCGGTTAGCACCGCTGACAGATCTGCTACTTAGCGCTCGCTTGCGCTCAAATTCGCTGTAACTCACGTCGAGAGGTCGAGATAAATTTGTTTGTTTTAAATAATTAGCGTCGGCCGGGGGCGCTCGGGGGCACCCCAGATATGAATAATGCCCGAGTGCGCGCCGAGTGAAAATTTAATTTACTGCGGTTCACTGTCAAATCCGGCATAATTGAGTTACCTTAATGAATTCCGTGCGGTTGCCGCCGCCGTTGCCGTCGCCGGAGCTGAGCGCTCCGTAATTTGTTTGTACCTCAGTCGTACGTACCTGGAACAAAAAAGAAAACTTTTAGTGAACATTACACGTGGGGAATTTTAATTGATGGAAATTAATGCCACTTAAGTGCGCCTGGGATTTGGTCCACAGAAAAGGGCTCGCCGACGTATCACTATGCAGCTGCAGCTGCAGCGGCTAGGGAATTTTCATTGTGTTTCCCCTTTTTTGGTATTATGAGAAAGCGCAATTGCGTCTTTTACTAGATTAGTCCAATTTGCAGCATAATGAGAATTTTCCCCTTTCTTCCGTTCCAACTATTGCGACGTTTTACTTAACCGCCACTTTTCTGTTCAGTTTAAACAGAGCCACATTTGAGCAAATTCGTGAGACTACTTTGAGTTTCTTTTATACACAATGGTTTTAATTTAAGTGATTTTGTTCGGTTTAACATTTAAGTTTTTCATTAAATTTTCCTACAATTGAAAATTGTATTCTTCAGAAACCAATCATCAGTAGGATGTTGTTGGCCTAACTTTTCGCATATGTATATCATGTATATATCTATTATTGCTGTAAGATTTGCGTTCCTTATGATTTACATTTAAAGTTTGAATCGAGTGAATACAAGGGACTGAAATTCATGGCGTTTGTAGCAGTAGGTAACACCAAATTGTTGAAAAGTGAAAAGTTCAGCTTGGTGTTCCGGATCGAAAATGTTTTATTGGGCTCGCCGGTAGCAATAATTTGTAACAAGATTTTATTATTGATATTTATTATCTGCAAAAGTAAGACAAAAAGCCTCTAACTTTTAATGCTAATACGCTGTTCGGCTGATATTTCTTATAATTTTATTTTCCATTGATATTTTATACATATTTGCATTGATAGTAGGATTAACATGACAAAAGTCCTGAACAAGACTTTGTACCCCATTATTAATCGTCTAAGTTTAAACCTAACGATATTAGTAATGGGTTTTAGAATTTTGTTCAAAATGTTAATCATGACAATTCTTTTTGTTAATGTTATATAAAATTTAAAATCACTTACCGATTAGTAATCGATTCAAATGGGATTGTTCAAACAAAATCTAGTTAATAAAAATATAAGCAGAAATAAGCTGTTGAAGTAGGTACTTGATACAATCTACGGTACTTTTAAACTTTCTTTACGTCAAACGGTGCCAATTCGTATCTTGATTTAGAAATAAGTCAATCCATAAATCCGTTGATTCCAATCAAAATACTTGAAATGTAACGGGCTCGTCGCTTGTTTCACAGCTTTATCTGGAACATCAGGTTTATCTGCGCTTCTGACATCGCAAGAGGCGTGGAAAGAAACCCAATCGATTCGACATATTCAATTAGCTCTCAATTATTGGCTTGTAGCTCTTAATTAATACTTCACAGCAAAGTCATTCGCGGTGCTGAGTGCTGCGAAAATTTTATACACAAGCATAGGAGGCGAAACGTCCGGCAGAACGGCTCTAGCGCGGCGGTGATCTTATCGAAAACCCCCAATCGAGGTGATAACGCTAACAAGCCACTCGAACTGAAACGTGTTAACAACTTCCCGCAAAGTGGTCGCCTGTTAATCAATAAATCTTTCGAAAGCATTCGAACTTGTCGAAGTCGTCGTAGTCGACATCGACGTCGTCGCCGTCGCCGCTGCGGCTGTCGCGCGGTAGGCATCTTCGGCGGCGGCGGCGGCGGAGGGACGTCTTAAGATGGTCACAAAAGGAGCGATGCACGCACCCAAAACGAATCGCTAAAAGGTGAACACTTAAGGATCCGCCGTGTTAGGCCCACGGCGCAGGTACGCCATTAAGTAAACAGCAGTTGTCCGCCGCAAACATCGCCAGCGAAATTAAAACACGACGAAAGAAGTTCGCTGCCAGCTGCTTCGAGATCACTCCTCAGAAGTAACCACTTAAAAGTGTAAACCCACTCGACGGCGGTTTCATTCAATTTTTTTTTTTTTCACCGGGCTTCTCTCGTTAATTGTCGAGAGTGTTTACTCGATCGAGTGTTGCTAAAGCTGTTTGTTGACGCCCTGGGCATCTGCAGAATTTCGATTTTGATGGAGGTAAGACGGTAGATTTGGCACGGTATGTGATTCTACACCAACAAATATAGCCATAGGCCTCTTTAACCTAGGAATTGCTTATCCAATTGCTATTCAATTTCCAATTTCCGTTTAGAAAAGATCAAATAAACATTTCCTTTAGTTTAGTAGGTATATGTATTACAAAAAGCATCAAACCTAGTTCAAATTAATGATCAATAGTTAAAATCAGCCTAACTAAATCAGATTAATGAATTGAACCTTAGAACAGATTTATTAGGTATATTTTATTTCGAAAAATTATATGGCCGCTAAATAAAATTTTTGATTACACTGGTCATACCACATTATTTCTATAGGATTTTTTCCGTAGATTACGAATTCGTAAATTAAAATGCTCAATCAGCTCAGTATAAAAATGTCTGTAATTTGAACTTGTGAATACTTAACTTCTGAAATACAATTTTAAGATTGCCACTATCAAAACATATACATTATAGGTATGTAAGTATTCAAAGTCTAGAATGTTAGAAATTTGAATTTCTCGAATTTCCATTCAATAACTTACTTAATTGAATTGCAACTGATATGGAAAATGAATAAAACTTAAATTAGCATGTGGGCGTCATAAGATCTAAACGATTTTGTTTCTTTTTAAGGTTCATAAAAATTAATACATAAATTTATTTTTAAATTTTCCATGCTAATAGCTTTCATTTGAGACCCAACATCAAATATCATATAGTTTCAGTCATAATTACTTTTAGGTAACACTGCTTTCGAAATTTTTTAAGATAGTTTAGAATATTAAATGATAAAGCAAGCAGCGCAATATTTACTAATTTACGCTATGAAGCCTTCTGGTGTGGAAAAACTCCTAAAACCTTGTTTCGGTCCATGTGACTGGCACATGCTAACATTAGCCTCCAAACAAACTCTCCCCTCCCGGCATTCCCCTCTTTTCTGGCAATATTTATTCACGGCCTCTCATCAGTTGGCACTGCCAAGCCGACACCCCGAACGCTCCCCCACAGGAATGAGGGGCGAGGGAAGGTTTTGGAAATTGTTGTCTTTCCAAAAACTCGAGAAAATTTAGAACAGTCGCAAACAGCTCTAAATTGACTGCAGTGACATTTTCTGGCACAAGAGTAAATATGTAATGAGTACATACGCCCGGCTATTTGCTCATGTTTATGCCAACATGGATCCGCAGCAGCAGCAGCAGCGCCGCCAGAGATGGTGGCGACGACGGGCGGGAACTCTGTTTTCAGATTAAACATCTTATCCTCGAGCTGAAAGTAAATCCCATTCAATGTTACCTCAAATATTGAAATAATTTACGAGGTAAAGTGATGAAAGCACGCTGCACACACAGAGCACTGTCTGCCCGGCGCGGCCCCTGTCCCTCGAGATAATTCAGAATTCAGATGTTTCCCGAAAAGCATAGGCAAAATGAGGCCGGGGCGGGTGTGTTAATATTTGAACAGTTCTGAAATTTATAATCGCGTACTCTGTTAATCCTCCTCGTTTGTCCGAGAATTTCGGCCGAGCAGTGTGCGTCGCGCTCCGCCCCTCCTGTCATCGTGGTCCACAGACGACGCAGCATCCAAAAGCAAACGAAATGACCAATCCGTCGGACCCCAGGGGGACGAGGTGGGCCCCAAAAGTCTCGTAAATTGCCTGTTAACAGTCGCCCCAACACAAATATGTGGGTGGTGACAGATTCGATAAATTGCCCCGTTTATCTGCAAGATTCGTTGCAGAAATGTCAAAGGAGCGGGGATTCCCCCGTTCGATTTGCCCTGGCATCGGATTATCGGACTATCGAACTATCGGTGCCAGAGACTGTCACTACTCCTTGATATAAATCCTATCTTCTTTTTCTTTTTAATAAAACAAATAGAACAAACAAAAGATGAAAAATTCAAGACATTCTTGCTAAAGATACATTTTTAATACCCCGAGGGACTCTGCTTCGCTGGAATGTTTGTTTTCTTACTTTTTTACGAAGGTATTGACGACTAAGTCCCTGCCCAGATAATCTTGTAATTTTATCTCTCCTTTGAACTTGTGTAATTCACTCGGATTTGTCCTCTATTTGTTTGCTTTTGGGCCCTTTTTTTCAGTTTCTGCCTCGTTTTTGTAATCGCTACTGCATTTTACGGCTTTTCATCGACGTTACCAGGTAGCAGTAGCTCTATCATATCATCGTCAGATTTATCTTTTTCAGACCAAAGAAGGATTTATTTGCGCAGGTATATATCTGAGTAAATATCATAAATTATGATTTAATTGATTATACTTCGATGGAGTTCTTTAGACAATTTTACAAAAAGATGGATACCTAATTAAAAAATTAAGCATACGAGTTTTGTTTTTAGGTTATTCCGACTGCTGCTCCTTAATCTTTAAACGCCTTTTATTCAAAATTGGAAATTTTCAAATAAAGGTGAACTAAAAACCAAAATTAGACCAATTAAATACATATACACAAATGTACATGTGTTAACTATATCGACGTATTCCTCAAAAGTAAATTCGGCCAGTTCTTATTATCAGCTTCAAAACTCCCATATTTATTGATTTTTTTTTTTCAACTATGGTCGATGTTCTCTCTAATTAACCCTATTTTATAACAAAATTTCACTCAGCTACGGCATAAAATAAATTTTAACCTTCTTAATTTTTGTAGCTAGTAAATACATATTTACAATCTTTGAATATTTACTAACATGGAAATATTAAATATTGAGAAATTGTGTGATTATCGTTGTAAATTACATATATATATTCCTTAAGTTGTATGTACTCGTATATGCGACTTAATTTCCAGTTAACTTTGAATAATTCTCAAAATCTCAACTAACCATAGGTATTCCTGGTATTTTATATCCCATAGCTCAGAGCTATTAAGATTTTTTTGCAAGAAAGCTTCTTCGGACGAATAAATTCACTTTGCCAGAAACGTATAAATGGCAAACAACTTGAAAAGCCCCTAAATCCGAAATGCTTGAAGCACCCAGCAATAATAACTAAAGGACTCTAGAGACCAAAGGAAGTGGAGCTTAGGAGCCCTATCCTCCTTCCCCTGCTCCCCCCTCCCCCGCACCATCGCAATAATATGGCTCAATGGAATACTTTGACGGGGAGCAGTCAGCAAAGCAATAACAATCCGACCCTAGTACACATGTCGCCCCCGCCAGTGTGGCCCACGGCTTATGTATAGTATAATTCATGATTTACTCGTCATAAACACGTAAGCTCTGCACCTTGAAGATTAATGGGGCACCGACAAAACAGGAGTGGGGGCGGTTTGGGTGACGACTACGACTAGGACGTAAACCCACAAAAACCACAAATAACGTATTAACAAGTCGGTGTATATCTACTTATCCGGCCGGTGTCGAGACAGGAAGCGAGCCTAGAATTCTAAGGGCTGGGGGGATGTGGGTTATCTAGATATACCACAAAGTTAGCCCACCTTCACATAGCTCCCCGGGCACACACATCCCCAATTAACTCGCATGCCATTTGCAAAAACACTGCGACAGAAAGCCAAATATAACGACCTAGGGGTATACGGGGGGTTTGGGGTAGTTATATTAGGGCACAATGAAAGTCAGAACTTTGTCGTCCTAAACATCCCCCGGGGGGCGAATATGAACATCAAGAGAAGCGCAGCAGTGCCTAAATCCCCTCTATCGCCCCCACCCCTTCGGTCGGGCGACGGGTAACAAATTGGGCCCATTATGTGGAACTGGTGTAGCTGTTGATGATGATATTCTGCTGCAATAATGGCGGGGGTAACCGCAGGAGCAACATGGAACCGGAGTCATATACCGAGGCCATAAAAGGGATTGCAGGGCGAAGTACCCGGCAGTGGACACCAGGCGAAGGGAGGGGGCAGAAAGAGGATTTGTGGAGCCTTCTACAAGTAGTGCCCGCACCGCCTGATTATATGAGCTCTGGTATAATGTCCAGAAGGGTTGCCCTTATGCCCGGGAATGTTATGATATTATCCTGCAATTATATTAATGGATAATTTGCAGTTTCTGTAAATGGCGGATACACCAATGAGACTTTGAGGTATATCGCTGCCGGGCGACTGTAATATAGAAACCCTTCATTAGGAGTCCCTTTGCCATTTCGACCGCCGGCTCGAAGGACCAGGCAAACAAGAGAGGGGGAGAGAAAGGGGTTATATGAAAACCAACATATCCCGTGTGTGTAAAGGGATTTTGTTAATTTGTTCGGCTTTGTTTTAAATGTTTACACAGATATTAACCGTTAAGCGAATACGGAACACTGAGGACCGTTACGTGCACTTTTAACAGTCTGTTTACATTGGGGATAGACCGGGAAAGCACTTGAAATCAAGTGGTAATCCCATGGGATTGTAGGAAATTATATTAATTTTTGTTTGCTCCTTTTTAATGGAAACGCCATCCAAACCGACCGTGTTTCGCAAAAAAGGAACATTTTAATTAATGTTTATTCTGTCAGAGTAAGGTATTAGGTATAAGAGAACGAGGGGTGAAAAGTATCGCTTCTTAGAAACATTTTTATTTTTCTAATAAGGCTTTTTTCGTATCGTAGTAAATGTTTGATTAACTAGGTATTTTTTTTGTAAATTGTGTTCTTGAAATTAACTCAAAGAAACTTGGCATTGTATTGTATTTGGGATATGTTCGAAGCTATTAAATTTTTACTCTGGAAGTTATGTTATGTATAAGTATATAAGAACTAAAAGAAATCTTAAATTTAAGTTGAATACCTAATAATAATATAGGATAATTTTAATTAACAGCATACAAAGAAAACTATTTAGAAAATGTGTCATTTTCGCCGTTTTGTTGTAATCGCCATTTATTTGTTTATTTACCAAATTCTTCAATTCCTTACGTCAAGTGTCAGTTAATTAAAAATTTCAAATAAAATGGTCTATCGAGTTTCCGTAAAATAATTCTAAAAAAAACTATATGATTTTTTTCCTACTGTACCTACTTTAGTCTAATGCCTTAATTATTGAGAAAGATTATTTCAACTATGAAATTGATAGTTTAGTACCATGACATTTATTTACCTGGTATATTTTTACAACTGCAGTCATCCATCTAAAGTAGGAAACATAAACTTACATATGATAATCTACATATTTTTGTATTTCTTGTCCTCCAGCGCAGAATAAGGAGGCGAAGAGTAAACATCTGAATTACAAGAAAGGCCCTAATGAATTTATCAACACCCAGATCCGAATAGGTGCCAAGAGTCCGTTTGCTTTGCAGAGTTATCCGGCTTTGTTTATGTTTATCAAGCGAAACACGTCCCCTTGACACCAGCCACCGAATACAAAAACAAAATAAAAAAAAAGCACCACACCGTTTAATTTGACAGGTGTCAGGTGAAGTCATTAAGCACCTCCACGCGAAGAACGAGCCCCCAACAAGGGCCAGGAGTGAGGAAGCAAGCAATAAAAAAGTAGAACGGCGCTTGGACATGAATTAACAAGCCGAGGCCCTTGTTTGAAAAGAGGTGGAGGGGGGAGGGGAAGAGAGACGGGAGGGGAAAATTAACGTACGTTTGTATGGTGGACGCAATGAGCCGCAAACGGGAAAAAAAGGTCAAATGAAATGCGCGATGGCTGTGTAAACCGGCATCTTATCGCGAAAGTAAATCTCGTTTGATGGCTGGCAAGCGTTTGTCTTGTAATTTTCTGCCGATCGAAAAGTGTTTCTTGAGGAGAAAAATGGGAAGAATTAACAAAGGGTGAAAAAGAGCGCCCGAAGGCACTCCACACCTCTTGAGAGGTCTTGAGGTATTTCGAGCCCAGAAACGAAACGAAACTTTGAAGCCGGCTGCAATGGCACTGGCAGTTATTATTGCAGCATCGGCCCACTCGCATCATAATTTTATCGAGATACCTCGATGCGACGCCCGCCGTCGCACGCCCCGCGGCCGATACGACGCTATCTTTTATCTTCTCGGCGCATTGTAAAGACGCCTATTAACAAAGTGGCCGTCTTTCCGCCTCACAAGAAGGCTCCTCGGCCGCGGGGCCCCCGAACGTAGAGGCGGGAAAAGGAGGGTCCATCGGCGACCTCAATCTCTCGAATTGATCGTTTCGGTTGATACGATTGAGTCTATACACGACGATAAAATGGAAATAAAGATTGGCCCGGGATAGGGCGACCCTTTTCTCTGCGCCCCGGCCCTGCTGATCATAAAGTGAAATTAACAAATTACGGCGATGATACCCGGCGATTCAATAAATTTTGTTGCTCCACAAAATTAAGATAACCATCTCTCCTCGTCGGGACCATCATCATGGGCCTGTTGATGATGATGGTCTCCGCAGCCGCCGCCGCCGCCGTCTTCGTTTTCGTCTTCGTCTTCAGAGGAGCCGTCCACGTTTCTTACAGTCGCGCATTTTTTACGGCCCTCCTTCTGCTAAACCGCTCGTTCGTTTTGTAAAACAAATGGGCTCTGGTGGCCGACCATTAGTACTTCTGGCGCTGATGATCACAATATTCGGGGCTCCGCAGGGGGAGCCCGGAAAGGTTGTGCCCCAAAAGACACAGAAGGGAAAGGAAACCCACCAGTACAAAAATTGTAGAAAGAAGAAAAATGCAAGCCAAAAAGGTCACGACAGATGGCTCTTCATTTCAGTTACCTTGGGAGATTTGTGATCCTGATAAGCACCTGGGTATTTTACCTGGTTCCTGACAGAGCTCGGGGAGATAAAATTTATGTTGTGGACCCTTTTGCGGGAGTGATGCTGCATCACTGGTCCCTCTATGGGACTTTATCACTCAAATTGATAAAGCAATTCCGGTGAGATTAATAGGGGCACATTCTGTTTTGTTTGCTCCGAGAACTGCTCCTGGAAAGTTTACGGGGAGCTATACCCAAAGGGAGGCCCAGACCAATTTGCTACTGTTTAGAGCGCATTTTATAGGTACCTTTTCTTCATTATATTTCACAGCAGCAGAGGGAAAGAATACCTTTTTTTTTTTAATAGATATACAGAGCATAAGATGTTTGTTTCCTGATATTAGGGAATATTGCCGTAGGTAATAGATTTAGAATCTATTTAAGCGTATTTAAGTATAAACATTTTCTCTTTTCGAAATATTATTTCAGCAGAATATAAAAATGTTTAATTATATTATTGTTAATTACCACATGAGCACCCTATGAAACAAATTTAAGCAACGTCATATAACAAAAAAACAATTTCTCTAACTAAAAACAGCTTATCTAAAATACAAATACCTACAAACTCAAATACATTAATTAATTATTATTATTAACTTTAACTTATGAAACAATGTCAACGAGTCTACGCAAATAATTCAATAGAAATAATGTTTCACTTTTATTTTATATAAAATGACAAGTATAAATTTAACTTTTTTAATCACCTCACGAATTTTAAATATTATGGAATTGTTAATTTGTAGTAAAAAATTAAATTTCTTGAAATACATTTTCAATACAAAGCTATGAAATAGTGTACGAATACACGGAAACAAAATTAGCATATTCGCGAGTTTTCTAATGCATTTTTGGGTAATACCTTACCTACATAATATCTGTATTATTTGACACTATCTTCTAAACCTTTTAATAAAATCCGCTGTTTCTTCTGTAAGTTTATGGTTAAAATTGCACAAAATGTTCTCTAAGTATATAGCTTAGCCATTCTATTTATTTCCAATCTTAATTGTTACAAAAAATATGTTTGTATGTAGTTAAACAATCAAGCAAACGATCCTTGAGAAGATCTAAAACTGTTTGTTTTGAAAGAATCATGTACTTTATAGTCGAAGGTTTTGGGGTTTATTTCTGAATATGATTTAATCGAAGTCGTGTTAGTAATATAGTAAGTTCTCAGTTGATTTGTATACAAGCTAAAATAACGAATACAAGAGCTTAACTAAATTCATAGCGAAAACCGTAGATACGATGCGAGTTAGAAATACATCTTTTCAAATGACGAAATTTGGTTGAAGTGTTGAAGAGTTACATAACCTATATGAATATTTAAAAAGGTTCTGCCTTTATTAACCCCAAGTCGAAGAAAAGAAAAACAGGTATGCATAAAATAACATCAGCCAATACATAATTTAATATGTAATTGCGAAAACCTGAAAGAAAAAATTCAAATTGCCCTTACCCTTTGCAGGCACCTGATGCAGCGGACCAGCAACTTCTTGTCTTCTGCACGTTCCTTCGAAGACGTGACGGCGTGCAAATTATTGCCGGTGTAAGGCCGGCGGGCCCTCCATTTCCGCTCAATTAGATTAAAATAACGTCTGCCCCGGGGTACGTGGCAAGGGTGCCCCACCGAGGGCCCGTCCCGCCGGCCCGCACTAATAAGAATAAGCATGGGAACCGATCCGGCCCTAATTGAGATTCTCGAGGGCGATTATCACCACAGGCCCGATTGTTATAATTTAGTGGCATTAACCGTGTATAAATAGACCCTGCTCCCGGGCAGGGCTGCACTTAACCACTTTGTAACAGGAGCCCTCGTCGGCGCCCCTCGAAGGGCCATCGAGTGAAGGAGTCTCGTGTTCCCGCCGCCACACTCCCAGGCCCTTGCGAATCTTGTGACATCTCAATCACAGCGAGGGCCGTCGCCGCAGGGGCCGCAATGAGACAGCCGGACTAATTCATCGCTTTAATTGCCCTCCGCCGGTCAGCGCAGACTGTCACTTTTTAATTCTGCAGATGCTGATTGCATGACAAACTTAATTAGTGGACACTGGACAGTGGTTGAGGACTTCAAGGAGACGAATTTTGACCCCGACTTCAACGCCTTCGCGTCACTCCTTGAAGGGCCAAATGTGTTACGGGCCTTAATTGGTACGAATTTAGTCCTGTCATAAGAAATTCAACGCGTACGGAAGACTTTAATATCTACAATATGTATCTATGTTAGTTATTTACATATAGTAGACTATCGGTTTTATAAATACAGTACCGAAAAAAACAATACAATACAATAACATACAAATTACGACGTAAAGTTTTACTTCGTATTTCTGTCAAAAATCAACTATAATATTTTGCTGGATCTGATAGATGTTTTAGAACAATCTTTTCAAATAAGGAGAACCCACTTAAAACGATCACGTTTAATACGATTTCTCGCTTAATAAGCGCTTTTACTAGGGTCCCTGCGTTATTTCACACGACAGTGACCGAAGGTATAAACTGAGGCAATTATAACGCGGTTCAACACCACATTTGCGGCCGAACAAACAACGCATAATTTTTATAGCATTTTTAAAATACGAAAAAAAACGTAAATAAAAATCTTAACACAAAAAACTTGCTCTCCAAATTGTTCAAAAAAATCTATATAGATATTTATTGGTATTTTATATTTTTAGATTAAGATTAAGACTTCCAATTGAGCCATGTTACAAACATCTACGATAGACCTTTATTTTTAATTATTGTTTAAAAACGATGTTTTGTATTTTTGAACTCTATTTTTCTCGGAAACGGGAGCCAATTTAGAACTTTCCTTTATTTACGTTCGACCTCTTCAAAATCACTTTAAGCGAAGTTAACTAAGTTTAAAAATGGATGTGAGTAAATGTGGAATGTTTTAATTATAGTAGGTACAATCGGCCCGTTTGATTAATCCGTTCGAATCGGATCAAAAAGCGCTAATAAAAACCCTTTTTGGATAAAAGCCCTTTAAAAAAGTCGCTAAAGTTCTAAGGAATTCATTAAGTCACCTTTGGCTTGAGTTATGAATTTTCTGCACATTATCAAGAAAAATCTCTTTAATTTTTCTATCAAATTATTGAGTCGTTAACTCAATCGATTGTTTCTAATTAAAAGGTGGCTGTCTGTCATTAGGTACTTCACTAATTAAGAATTAGTGCTAAATGAGTAATTTTCTAAATTATGATGCAGAGTGTGTCGATACATATAAGGCCCATTATTTTGTTGTTTTTTCTTGATTCAAGTTACATTCTATCATGTCCATATCTTAGCCATGAATAAGAAATTAAGGGTGCAATTACATTTTTGTGTGCTCTGGGGGGTTGTCCTACAATCACTCGTAACCCACCGGAAGAAAGAAGACCCCTGACCCTATAAATCCCCAGGGACAATAAATTTTAGCCGGCAAAGCTCTGCCGGGGGACAAAAGCCCGCACGACACGTTGCACTTGTTTTAAAAGTAGCCGCAAGCTACTTACGAGATTGCAACGTGTGCAGAGTGCCGGGGGAGGGGATTAGCTGAAAAGTAGCGCCGATGTAGAAAGCGATACTCTTTTCAAAATCCACGGAAGTGTGCTCAGCCCACAGCTCAGATTTATCTTCCCTTTTTTGGTTTTTTTTTTTGTAGATGATAAAAAAATAATCGCGCCTTCCCGGGATCCTAAGCCTCGTCCTTGGTCCTGTCTGCCTGTGGGGGGCGCGGCGGGCGCTGGCAAGCTTTCGAGGCTTAGAGGAATAAAATTTCAAATTAGGGGGATTTGTAATGGGATTAAGTGGAATTATTTTAATATGTTCCTCCCGCCTTCCTGGCGCAAATGAAATTTATGCGCTTCACTGATTTTGTGAGTTTTTTTTTATTTTTTTTTTTTTTAAAAGGCGGGGGTGGGACTAGGTCCTCCGGGAGTAGCTTTGAGCATATCCAGCCAGGGAGAGTAAAGTTTCAGGAAAATTTTCGGAGGAAAGTCGCTGCAGATTGATGGATTTAATCGGATTAAGGGGGAAAATTCTGTTTGAGTTTTTAATTAAAACGTGTTTTTAAGTTTTCATCAGAACTGTCGAAAATTAATCCAGGCTGTGGGGATTCACTTTAGCCAAGATCTATCTCCCTCAACCTTTTGGCTGCGGTGGCCTGAAGAGGTTCATCGTGCCCGATTAATTGAAATTGGACCTTTATAGACATTCTGATCCACTGATGCCCCATTACTTCTAGCAGAAGAAACATGCCTCTAGCAGTTCAAATAACTGTTGAGAGGTATCAAAGAAGTTTCTTAATTCAAAGGCTCTTTGAAATCGGAAACCCAAGGCCCTCGATATGAGGCAAAAAGAAATCAACTGACCCCTTTTAACACTTTTTTTTATACCCCGAAGCCTTTTAATCCCAAAGTGGCTGACATCAGTATCAATTTCCGAGGCTACCTCTTGATTCAGCACATCCACTTTTAGCTTCTTTAAGAGTGCTTTGATCTTAAACAAACAATCAGCCACATTAGGTACACTCGAGTCGATGAAAAAACACCCGAAATTTTTCTTAAGAGGTCCGCTGCTTTTATTCACCTCTTAAAGCCTGTCCTCGTTCCCTCGCGCCGAGTTAAAAAATAAATAAATAAATAAATAAAATGCCAATAACAATTCCAATGCAATTTTTAATGTATGAGATTTCGATGGTGGAAAAAAAAATCTCGAACAGAAGATGAGAACCAGACTTAAGCCTCCTCAAGTATGTTGGGGACGAGCAAACAAAAGGAGTTCGAACCGAAAAAAAAGGGAATTTATAAGAAAGGGGAAGACGACACGGCGATTAACTGACAAACTTAAGATCGTTTTGAACGTAATCGCATTGTAAGAAGGCCGAAACCGATCATCTTCTCATTTTCCTCTTAATTTCCTGAATACAAAGGAGCCAAAGCGGGAAAAAAATCGACGGATTCTCCCGATGCCATTTATGGCGCATTATAGGCTCAGACGGAGCACACCCCTTTGCTCGCGATCTGAATTTGATTTGAATGAAATGAATAAATTTTGAGCAGTCTCACCAGGTAGGCTTACCTGGGGAATACGCTGCATAAGGTTTCGTATATAAAAAAAATTAGATTTCCTGCGACTGAGATTGGAGCGGGAAAGACCGGTTTTATATTTGTCGCTTAATTGTTGTGACCAGTCTTTTTTGTCAACCCAGGACAGTGTGGTAAAACACATATCTAATTTTTTATGGAATTACTCGCTGCACTCTTTATGCGGCCGTGTTTGGAAACAATGTTCGTTACGAAAATGATGATAACTGCCCATATAAAGGGTATTTCACGCGTTGTGAACAAAAATGGTGAAGACGGTTTTTTATACCCACTAGATTTAGAGAAAACTACAGTTGGTGCTCACTCTATGAACTTTTACGTATTTCCAAACCTTTCCCTCAACAATTGCTGTCTGAACGTTTTCAGGTGTAAAATAAAACTTAAAACATTAAATACATAGGAAAAATATATTATAAAAAAAGAGAAACACTCAATAAACATGTACTTATTGAATATTGATTTAATTCTATTAAGAAAATATAATACAAAACTTTATACCACTTGTTTGTGGAAAGATTCATTAGTCTTTTATTCTCTAGGACAGAAATTTTGCATAACCGATTTAAAATTGTGCATCTTAATTAATATAGCAATATTCACAATTCGGTGTATTTGGTATTGTATCATAACAAATTCTTAGTAGCTACATTATGTAAATACAATGTTTTGTGCACATGATACATATTCTATTAGATGAAAAGTTAACAATAGGGCATGCCTCTAACTTTCGAATATTACACACTTGTAAGATTTTCTGCTACTGCGATTTTTGATTGCTATTTACTCATACATAATTGTCATTTAACCAGTTGATCGAAATTTTACAAGGGTTTAGTAATATTTTGCCACAGGGTTTCGCTTCGCGTTGTAGGAAATCGCGTTATAGGAAGGAAATCGTGGTGGTGTACGAGATATAACACGAAATGATAAAAATAAGGTGTAAGAGTTATTTGTCAACGTTTTACTGGTTATTAGCCAACCATTATTCAACAACTTGTTTTTCTTTTCTTTTTTTTCCCAAACCAACTGTCAGAATTTACGATTGTAAAATTTGAAAGTTTGTCCGATTTCCATCAAAATTGGTTCTGAGGGTTTTTGGAATCGCTGATTTCAAACCGACTGCTAAAATTTACGAATTCAAAATTGTTAAAAAAAAATAAGGGCATTATTCGCAATAACTTGATGAACTTTATTTTATTCTACTACGACAAATTTCCTCAGCTTTTTTAGTTTAAAAGTTTAAAAAATACTACTCGTAGTTATTTTCGGTCCCTGCTTTCTTACCGTTTTTTATTAGAAAATTTAAAATTTGAATGGGACAGAGTGTTTCCTTTAACACTAAAAGAAGATAAATATATACGGAAATAGAGTGCCAACCATACGTCGTACAATATTTCTAGTTGCCGCGAGGCATCCCATTTAATACCAGAAGTTCACGACATTGCGACGACGACTTAAGCACACGCAACTCAATGCAATCAAGAAAATTTATTGAATTCGCACCGCCAGCAAGATCATTTGGCGGAGCGCGATTGCGAGCCAAGTGCAGATCGAAGAAGCTGCTGCCGAAGTAAAAAGAAAATCCTGCACGACTGGTGGATTATCAAGAAAATGACCCCAATCACTTATGCCCCCGATCCGGCCCCACCGGAGCCTTAATCCCCCGTGCGTCGGCCGGCGCACCGACTTTAAATTTATTTAGTTTTGATTATCTTGTAGCCATCAATTGCAGCATGCCTTCCAGATGTGGTCTTATCTATCATCTGGGAAAGTAATCGATTGATTTAACAACCAGTTGGGCTGGCCGGTGGGCAAACAGCGCGACTGCGAGATTGCTACTTCCGTAATTAATAGGCCGTTTGGATTAAGGTTCGATTTCGCTGCGACTGGGTGTATGCAAAAACGGCGCAGGCGAGCGTTTAGCCACGCTGCGGCCGCGCAATAGCCACAGGCTGAGTTTTTAGATAATCAGCGAGACTCCGGACCCGGTGTATGGCGCGTCGCGATCAACGCAGCCCAGCGCACACATGGCCGGGCAATTTGGCCGCAGCAGGCAAAACGATCACCGGAACGAGACCCGCACATTTTCACATTTATCATAATTTGCAAACGCGCCAAAAAGATTCAAAAAACCAAGGCGAGAAGGAAAAGATGCCAGATACCAACAGGTAAAATCTGGTCGTACGAGCCGCAGCTACCGTCGTACCATCACCTCGTATAGATGGCCGTAACGACTGCAAAACATCTCCGGGATCTTTGAGAGTTTTCACCGGGTCCAGCGGTGATGCTGCGGCGGCCTTCCAATTGCTTTTGTTTCGCTCGTTTCGAGCATAGCGCAAACACTATAAATGAAAGAAAAAGGGACCCCAACTCCGGACTCCGACAAGAACAAATCTCGGGTCTTCGAGTTTTCTCCTATTGCATAAACGAGCCCCGGGCCCCAGCGTCACGACACGACCGGCACCGGTCGGCGGAACGATAAAATCGCATAGTGCAGTGCATCGCACCGCATCGCAAAAACGAAGTAGCTGAAGATTACCCCATGAATTATATGGTTCCGCGGTGTGTTTGGGTTATTTATGGGGCGCTCACATTTGATTAATTATGATAGCGGCGAGATTTGCACTCCGGCTAATGGCAGCATTCTTCCGTCCTCCGCGAAGACAAATGCCCGCTTTCGGATGGAATATGGGAGCGAAAAATATAGGCTTCGTGGACTAGACTCTAGACCGGATCATCGTCAGGCCACGCCGTCCGGTGGAATAGCGCTGAAGGTTAATTAGGGATGAGTTTCGCTGATATGGGATTCCGCGATTAATCCTTTCGCAGCTCCACTTAATTGACTCACAGTGCAATTTCCACAACAATGCAATATGCTATAATTACTATTTTATGAACCCATTAATCTATTTATAAACTTAAAACATCAGATTATGATACATAAGAAAATACTAAAACTTAATTATTAATGAAGTTGTAACTCAAAAATACTGTTTAATGTTGTACTAATTCTTCCTTTTAACTATATTTTAATATTTCGATGTAAAAAAACATACCACCCAAAATCGAAATAAATTTGGAGAAACAGGCTTTAACGATTTTCAATTTTGGTTTTCTACTAAAACATATGTTCTTCCAGTCTTAAATTCATGGATTTTTTTCGAACTTAAATTCTTATTCAGCTAAGTTCGAAACGAAACTTAAGTGACAGCTTAAGTATTTGCAGTTTCAAAGTCTCTTTTTTTATTTAATTTTTTACTGAATGAGAGCTTAAGCATTTTTTTGCGTTATGAAGGTCCTAAGTAAGGGCCTTTAATTTTCAGTAGTTTTATCGCATTCTACAGAATTATTTTAACCATTTTGATTGAACAAATTAATTGAACTCAATATGTAACTCCTACGAAGTTATTGCAGATTTAGCAATTCTATTATATAATTTTTAATTAAAACGGGCCTTGAAATGGAAAAAATATTTCTAAGTTAAACCCACATCATGAATTCGAAAAGGGACTAAACGAGAGTTTAAGTATGATCAGAACTTAAGCTCGCACTGTAAAATCGGACATTACAATCAGACAAGAGATTGATTGGCGGAAATTTGTCAACTTTTGAAATTCGCTATAACGCTTAGAAACTATTCAAATATTAGACTAAGCAAGAAACTGCCAAGAGACAGAAATCCGTTGGAGCATTAATTATTTTTCTTTGCGTTTTTGCAAAATTTCTAATTCCAGTCAGCAAAAAAATCATTTTTAATTCACTTTGAAAATTTAATATTCAATACCCACTCTTTTATCGATTGAGGTCCCATAGATAACCATAATAAAGAGTCCTATTTTATGGCAGAGCAAGGTTCGTCGTTCTGTATCTATAGATATTTTAAGAATTATCAATTTAATTTAGAATGTTCAACATTTTTACTTGGCTCTGCAGGCCCCTTAAATCATCAATGTCTATGAAAGCCATCAAATGAAATTAAAATCCATTTCTTCTCAGAATGTTTTTGTCTTTTCTGATTGTTTGCTTTGACCTTAACAAAAATAAATATTCTATCCATCAAATCAAATCCACGTATGTATTTTTAGTTAACTTTCATTTTAATTTATAGTCAACTGATAATAATGATTTCAAGTTACATACCAAACCAATAAGAGACTAAAACCATCGTCAGTAACATGTATTTTTATGTTTGTTAGGATTTGGAATATTCGTCTTACTAAATATTTTACATACTCAAATACCTTGCAGTGGACTACGTCAAACGAATGCATGAATGCACCTCAAGGTCTAGAGTTTTCTATCTGTTCACGGGTCCCGTCTGCATGGTGAAACCACAAATTGAATGATGATCATGTCGCGAACCTCAAGAATTACAACGACATGGCAGAAGGCGCGCATCATACCTCAGCCTGACCGCAGCGCCACGAAACCGAACACCGCGAGCCGTAAAAGCGTTAAAATGTATGTTCATTTGAGGTTTAAATCGTGTCAAGGAGGCACCCGTCCTTCGGGTAATTCGATTCTCGGCGTCTTGGAAGGGAACCGATTCATTGCAGGCGACACTATGAGCACTGTCTGCCCAGATAACCATCTTAAAGACAAAATCTGAGATTGGCTGCCGGTAGTTGGTGCTGCCGCCGAGTGCTGGCCGACCCGCGAAATCGCCGGCTCGAAAGAAAGACGCTCGCGAGGCACTGACCACAGAACTCAATCTCGCGAGGTAATCAACGGAACGCCGCGCCGCGCCGCGCCGGGCGAACCGTCGCGTCGCGTAGTATCGTAAAGTGATCGGTTTTAGAGGTGCACTCGCCTCGACGATACCATCGCAGCCGGAGATATTAACTACAAATTAACCAGGTCCGATCGGGTATATGCGATAAAACAGGTATCAATTACCCGCTGGATTCTGCCGATTCGGTCGACGTTCCGGCTAATGGCGGCGCGACTCTGCTAATTGAATTGGCTCGGCCTGGCAAGAAATTTCGTTTTGTATGAAAATTGTCTGGTTATTTACGTTTATCGCGGCTTTTTACAATTTACTGTAATTTAGCTATGAAATTAAAGTGAAAATCAACGTAAATTTCTGCGAAATTGATTTTAATTTATATGCAGATTGTGAGGCGAATAAATTACGGCGACAGTTTTATCGCCGATTGGTGGCCCTCGACTCTGGCCCGATGCAAATTGTCAGGCCTTTAATGATGCTGGCAGCTCGATTTAATAGGGTGCGGGGATGAGACTCAGTCGATGCGAATTTATTCGGTTGAACCACAGCAATCTGGTAATTCTTTCGCCATTTTATTGCTGCAATGGAGTCCCAACGGGAAATTTTCCAAACGAAGTGCTACAGCCATTACCAAGATCAATTACAAGAATTAGCCGTTAGATTGACTTGGCTTTGTTTTATTCAAAATCGAAATGTTGAGGTAACTTCAATATTGGCAACATTTAATTCTAACTAATTTTCTAAAATCGATAAAAACTATAAGGAAATTATATTCCTTTTTATACTTATAACCTACACATACACTACACATACACCTTATACTTCCCAATTTTAAAATTAATTCCGCCTACGAAATAAATTTTTAAATTTTAGTGTTGAAAATCACATCAACTTTCAAAAATACAGATTTTCAGTTGTTTATATGTTTCTTAATTAAAACCCTAGAGTTTTAGACAAAACAACATTTTTATTTTACTTAATTTGCTAATAGCAAAAAGTTAATATGTATCTAATTGAATTTTCTGTGGCTGTTATGAAATTGAAAATATTTTTTGCATTCATTATATAGGTAGGTACTTATACATATTGTTTCAGGTTCAAATTTTAGCCAATTTTCGGTATATGTATTTGCTTTTTTCAAATCTTGAATTGACTGGTGTTTGCGATATTCAGCATATACCCGACTAATAAAAATTCCCCAAAATTCTTACCTTAACAAAATTGTTTCTGAAGTAACCCATTGTATCGTTACTGATATGAATTCTGGCATTGTCCAAGTTAACACCTACACAGTAAAAAATTTTT
Source organism: Machimus rusticus (assembly GCA_951509405.1). Taxonomy (NCBI): domain Eukaryota; kingdom Metazoa; phylum Arthropoda; class Insecta; order Diptera; family Asilidae; genus Machimus; species Machimus rusticus. Next base: position 4,299,775 of record OX608051.1, read on the forward strand.
TGAATTGTACAACATTAAAAATGGTAAAATTTTAAATTCAATAATAGTAAAAATACACATTTATTTAAAAATATACGAAAAACGATTGAAATAGGATTTGGTTAGTAATATTAAAGACTATTAACTTTAATAATACCTAAACAATTTAAAATTCGCGATTTAGAATAAAATTACACACTCAGATATCTAAATACACAACTCGTAACATGAATTTTACAACCCAATCGGTGCAAAATTCACATTAAAGGGATCCTCCATTTCAATTCGTTTAAAATCCCCCTACATAAAGAAGAAGAACTGTGTGCCTTTTTACTCGTGTTCTAAATGCCGTTCAGCGATCACTTGTTACTTGATTTGCATTGTGTTCGGTCTTGTTTTTGGTAACCCTAGTAAGTAAAGTTTCATTTGGTGCATTGTAGTGCAGTGAAGTTATGGACAGGGAAAGATGTGACTTTTTCTTTTGCTCAGATTGTGGAATTGAGCTTAAGAATATTCGGTACTATAACATTACTATGTTTTTGTAAAAAATATTTGTGTAAAATAAATATTGTCTGAGAAAAATAATGTTTAATATTTGGTTATTTAATTCGAAAGCCTTATAAATTATCCTTTCCTTTCTAAAATATAATTTTTCAGATTCAAAATATCTGTTGAACCTGTTCAAGAATTTATCTTCTGCAATCGACTACTCAATTTAGCGTTTGCTTTTCTTAGGCTGACTACAGAAGGTCGACTACAGAAAGTAAATTCTTCAAGAGGTTAATTTCACACACGCTGTCATTCACAATAAAACAAGTCACAAATGGTTATTTACAGTGTAAATTTAGAGATGCAAAATCACATTCAAAATTTAATTTTACAGTCCCAAAGGAACTCGTTTACACACCAATGTAATTTTACATTTAACAAGCTAAACGAATTCCATCCAAAAATGTAATTTTACACTGGTAATTTAATTGAATTGCACTTTGAAATTGTTTTTTCAATTCGCAATTTATTTTTGAATTCTTCGTGTAATTTTCCCATAATGATTGTTGGCAACAAATTGCCAACATTAATTGTTGTAAAAATTTTTTACTGTGTATATGTTTGGAGAATTACATACATATATGCCAGAATTGGGATCAAACAATTCTGGAATAGATAATTGTATGGTAATCAGCACTCTTCGTTCTTGAAGACGTATAGGAATTGAATATTTAATCATCCAGTAGCAGAAAACACTCCCAAAAGGCATTATAAAATGAGCACTATAATTTATTTTAGAAAAATATATATTTCTCGTAGGTAATCAGAAAATGTGTTCTTAATTCTATTCGTGATTTTTTATAGCGGTCAAGTGTAGCCGAAGTGCACTCTTCCCTAATCCTATACAAATGTTAGGGACATGTCGAATAGCCCTCTAAATTGTTATTTTCGACATTTTTTCTTCTGGAGATTCTAACATTCGTTTACAATTTTACTATTAAATTACTTGCATATCTAATTTGAATAGCACGACTATTTCAAAAAATGTTCTTCAAAATTATTCGTATGTTCATCATCTTACGGGCCTGTTACGGAATTCGAATTTGCTCTCAGCTTTAAAAATTTGTTTTCGCTAATCAAGCAGAGGGATCAAAAACTTTGTCTTTTGGGATATAATTTAATGATGTATCACGCAGCATTCTAAATAATAACGATTTTACAACTAAATTCAGTTCTTTTAATTGAACATGTGGGTTACTAATGTGAAACGCAGTCAAAAATACTAAAACTAGGATTACGATAGGAAATATTTAGAAGGTGTAACGGAATACTTTTAATATCACAGCCCCGTGAAATACGTTTTCAGCACTATATCACCTAGAAATAAAGTATTCCATTTTCTTCAATTTCGACAATATCGCTTTTATTATTATATTCTTCTACATTCTCTAAAGGTTATTATTTATGAGAACTTTGTATATTAAAAATTTTCAGAGAAAAACTTAATACAGATAAATGACCATCTCCTCTTTTTTGATATGCATAGTGCATAAATGTAGTCTTCTAAATTCCAAATATCTGCGCGACTACAACAAACGTCGCAATGCAATTTGGAACTTATTCAGTTAATCTGGAAAATGCAAGTAGAGAACTCGGTCCGGATGTCAAGACTATGCATAAATTCGGAGAAAAAAATTTAAGGAATGTCTAGAAAAAACTGTCTAAAGTCCTTTAAATGTCTAAAAGTCATCACATCTCCAGAAAATGCAATATTCTCCCTCAAGTGGACGCCAAAATAAAAAAGCAGCGCCATCTCGAAATGAGCGACGTAATAAAAGAGCCGGGAAGGCACGACAGACAGAACAGGCCTGGGCCTTGGTCTGGGTCTGGGTCTGGGTCTGTTCTGAGCGTGGACCCGGACGAACGGTATCGTCGCGTCGCCATGGCCGTCGCTGCCGCTGTTTGCCTGTCACGAACAAAGGGAAAACAGCCAGAAGCTAAAATCGCTCCTGAAAGGGTTTAATTACACGAAGGATTTAGCACGGAATTGGGTTCATACAAAGCAAAGACCTTCTGTTTTTCCAGTCCCACCTAAAGTCCGTGAGCTGTTTGCTCGCTGTGCTTCTGGAGCGCTTCCTCCGGCCTTTTTCTGTGACGCTCCCCAAAAGGGGGACTGTTCCGATTCCGAGAAAAGGTTGTTCACTTTGCCCTCAAAGTAGCTGTCGCCGCCCGTTTCCTTGCCCCCCCTAAAGCCATTTGGGCGGTGGCGAGACTTTGCATATTTTCTCGGGGGCTGAATCCGCCCCCCGATGTGCGTCTTTTGTGCCGCTTTCCGCATGCAATTCATTCACGTTGTTTTAATTAATCCGCGAGAGGGCGCTGACTGCCAGCCGCCGTCGAATCATAGTCACTCTATACACTCAGAAAAATTCATATGACAAAATTGCACCGGGGTTTTAAACAAAGCTCCAAGTACACTTCCCCTTTTTTTCATTTATTGTTTTCTACTTTACTAATTTCAAACAGACTTTTCTTTATTATTTAAATAGTCAAGACATAAGACAACATAAAAAAATATTTAAAATTTACATATATTTCAGATATATAAACTTTACAACTTTACAATAGTGTATACTGGCACTCGATTCAATGTTGCGCGAATTACTAAAATGACAATGTTTTCTGCATACGACACATTTAAATTAAAATTAATTTTGTTTGTATAATAACTTAATATAACCACCACAATTTATGAAATCCATAAAAAAATATCTATGAGTAATAGAACATTTACTCAGAGAGAAGAACTTTTAAATGAGTTCAAATTGAGATGACATAACTATGAGAAAAAAATTATGAAAAACCGGCAATTAATCGTAATTATGACTAAAATAGAAGGCTAGCAAAGTAAGAGGTCAAAATTTAAAAGTTTATACGAGTATCTTCAAGGATTTTTTAAATTATAAGCAGTTCAACTTTCTAAATTTAAATAAACTATCATTCGACTTTGTCGACCTCATGATATTGTATAAAAACGGTCTGCAAAAACTTGCCATCATTATGATTTATTTAGATTTTCGTTTTTCCAATTTTGGACTACTTTCCGTAAATTCTAAATTATTTAATTTTCTAAAATCAGTTTCATAATTACTGTCCTCATAAAGGTTTATAAGACTAATTTCGAAAATTAATTCAAGGTAACGATATTTTGGCAGTCGTAAGAAAATGTTTGTTTTGTTATTTACTGACATATTAAGAAATTTTTAATATATTTCATTCGTAATAAAAATATTGCTAATACAGTGCAAAAAATAATTTCTTAAAGGTCTTTCGAAAGATTGGAGTTTTTTGTTTAGTGTAGCGATATGATAATTATATTTACATTATCAAAAAATGAGCATTGAACTCGAGTTGTTTATCGTATGTATGGTATTCATAAATTTTGATTTATGGATAAAGATATAATAAAAAAGAGTTAATGGAAGCCGAAGTCCTGCCACGATCATTTGATTTTCGGAATTCAGTAATAATTCGGCGGTTAATGTTCCATTGTGGCCCCATCGGCGATCCGTCAAAACGTGCCGGTCGTGATCGCACGTTCCCAAACAAAAATTAGTCCGCGCCCGAAAAAGGGGTTTGCTTCACGTTCGAGTGACCTCACCTGTTTTGGGTCTTCGGTAGCACGCCGAAACGGGTTCGAAGCGGAGGCGCAGTTAACCCGCGCACATGCCGCCGATGACTCGCTAAGACACCGTAAAAACGAGGGAATTATCAAGAGGTGAATTTCTTGCGACTTAAACCCCCGCCCCGCGCCGCAGCCACACAAAGGAGCCTCCGAGGAATTCCTCCGAGTACCTTAAGAAAATTTTCTGCGGCCACGGCGCGGGTTTTAATATGAAATAAAGCGGGGATGCCCGGCGAATACAAATCACGATCTCGGCTCCGAATTGAAATACCTGACACGTACGGATCAAGATACCCCGGCCGAGCGCGGCACAAGGAAGCAGCAGCGCCGCGGATGGCGGAAGAGGAGCAATAAAAATCGACGCTATTACACGAAATCATGAAACTCAGCCCCGGGGAACATTCATTGCCCGCTATCTGCACGAATCGCGGCCGCGTACCGCCTCCGCGGCTCCGCAGCCCCCGGCGTCGCGGCGGCAACGGCAACGGCAACGGCGCGGGGCTCATCTTTATGCAAGGTCTTCACCTCGAAGATGCCCGGAGTCGGGCTTCCACGAACCGCGGCCAGATCGCAATCTGCAGAGGCCAATTGAATGTTTTACAGAATTCGTATGACATGATGACGTGTTGCCCCCAGCCGAAATCGTGTAGTTGATAGCCCGGCTGAAAGGTGTAATTCGTCTTATCAATTAATCACGACGCTCGCGGCTAAATCCGATGATATGTGCCGTCAAATTATACGGGGGTCTCGACCGAATCATGAATGAGGAATGGCCCGGAAGGAATTACTCTCATAAAAATATTAAACAGGATTCATACAGAAAATAATAATTTTTTTCATTACAATTAAAATAAGATTCCAAAAACAGGGTTAAATAATTATTTATTTAGCCAGTCGCGTTGCCTAGATTATAAGATTTTATGTTAAGGTTGACTATTGTTAACATAACGAGGAAACAATACTAAGTTAGCATATTCTAAGATCGGCTTGGTGTCCGCAACTCAAAATTTCTTGGGAAACGGGTAAGCATGCGTTAACTCTTTAAACCTATACCTACATTCTAAAATCAAATTCAGAGTCGTGCCAAACAAATTCAAAAATGATAGGAAAAAGTACATACATATGTATGTATATAAGAGAGATGTTACTCATCTCCCTTAACATGAAATGACATTGTCATTAAATTTTAAAAATGTTATTCGCATTCAATTGTGTTTAAATTTTGTTTAGGGGAGACCGGGGATGGTTGACTATAGGGGTAGGTAGACTAACCGCCAAAAATTCGACGACAGTGCAAATGTTGATTCATCAGATTAAACAAGAGAATCGCATTCCACGCCAAGTTCAGTCGTCCGAATCGCCGCATCATGATTGTATGTTATTTTTGAGTGGTGACACATTTTTAATTTTTTAATCACGTAAGTAATATTTCGACATAGTAAATTTTTTGTTGTTATGCCTACACATGCAGTGCGAAACATTCTTTTATTACTCCAAATGTTTGTTAAGGACATATTTATCATATTTCAGAACTTATTTTTCAATTCGGTGGCAGTGTTTAGGTTAACCATTCGGTAAAAATAAAAAATTACTTCCGGGGCTGGTTAACTATTTTTTTTCGGGGCTGGTAGAATAATTAGTCAACCAACCCCATAAAATTTGGAGTTGATTGAAAATAAAACTACTTGTTAGTAGAACTATTATGCATAGCGAATATCCGGAAACGAAAAAGCACCATATAACACAGATAGTCCTGAGAAAGAAAATCTTATTAAAAAAAAATAAACAACCACGTAAGGACACTTTTAAGGGGGAACGCCATTGTGACAGGCCAAAAAATTGTGAATTTTCGCGAATTTTTTTGGGCAGGTTTATTTTATTTTTGAAGAATCGGATAAAGGAATATGTAAAGAGTACATATTCAACCATATGTACTACAAATTACAATTACAAAATATACAAAATTCGTTGAGTTATAAAAATTTTCGTAGTAGTCCAAAAAAAATTTTATTTTTTTCAATTTTGGCTTTTTTTCCTTAGTAAAATGGTATAAAAAAATAGTAATTTAAGAAATTTTTTAAATCGGCTACGTACAACCATAGCTACTGTAATTATAAAGCTTAAAAAAAAAACTTTAAAATCGGCCCATTGGTCTTCAAGGAACCGATGGAACAAGGTCAAAAAAAGTTGTTTCGAGACAATTTATATAACTTAACGAGTTTTGTATATTTTTTAATAAAATTTTGTTTACATATAGTTGAATATACATATACATATACTCTTTAAATGTTTATCCGGTTCAAACGGTAACTTAATGTTTTTTGAATGCAAACATTGTACTTCTGATTTTGGAGACTTTTAAGATTTGTTCCTATGAACAAAGATGAATATGAGACTGACTGTAAATTTAATTGGAAGATTTTTATTTCTATTTGTGTTTTAATAAAATAAGTATTGAGTTACATATGTATATAAAAATGTTTTATTATTTGCCCCTTCTCATGATTTGTCTCTAATTGGTACATAGGTCAACTTACCCCTGGTATGTGGTCAACCTACCCCGGCCAAGGGGTATATTGACTAAAAGTTGGCCTTCTGTAAAATGCATTAAATCATCACTATTATAATAAATTAAGAACTAGATGTACATATTTTTATGAGTTTAATAGTTTTTCTATCAACTATTATGGTTTTCTTGTCCATATGTATTAAAACACAAAAAATATGTACTTGTTAGTAAAAAACTAGTCAACCATCCCCGGTCTCCCCTATTGCCTGTTAGTACATTTAAGTGTAAAAATATAATTTTTCTTTTTTGCGGAACTTTGGCGATCACTTTGGGAGGACGAGTTTCAAAATGGCGAAACAGTACCTAACCTCCTAGGTGAATTATTAAAAGTTGAAAATATTTTTGGCTATTGATCAAAAGTCAAGCATTTGTTCGAAAATTTAAGATTTATTTTTTTTTTTTCAATGACTGCTATGCAAAACAACAAACCATCCTTCACGTTTTCATAAATCGTCCAAGAATTATGATTGTTCTGAACATAAACATGTTTTTTTTATTTTTGGATCAGGACCATCAGAGCTCCGCCATTTTGGATTACATACTTATAAATGGAAAAAATATTTTTTTTAGACTTAAATATATATGAGTGAACAATATACAAAGTTTTACTTACATTGAGTTTTGTTTCTATGTATATATGCGACAAAAAATTCCATAATATTGTCAAGGATTTCAAATTCCTAGTTTTCCGAAAAAAGAAAAGTAGTTTGCCTAATGTTTTGATACATTTTAATTGAAATATCCACATACCTAAAACATTTCTATTTCTCGCAAATGAACAAACAGTTATAAGAGACTTCTAAAAGAATTTTAAATTAATTTTGAATGGCATTACCAGCCAATTCAATCTGAAAACCACCCAAGAATAACGAGCATTTTTCGTTTTACTATTTTTTTTTTTGCAGAAGACTTAAAGTAAGCATACTTCTTTCATTGGTACCGAATTGGATAGCAACTTCGATAATTTATAGTATCTTAAGTGCCCACTCAATTTACTAACCGGAGCAGATAAAGTACAAATTGAGTTCCAATCAAAAGTCCCTTTCCTTTGCAGTCTGCCGCAATTAAGTTGTTCAATCTTTCACAGTGCTCGTGATGAAATCCCCGAGAGAAAATTAACCAGAAAGAGTTTTCCAACAATTTCCACTCGCATACCCTTTCCTTTTAGGGGGCGAACCGAACTGAAAACGAGCAATTTGAGACCATGACGAGATTTCCATTCACACCAACTAGATGCGGTCGAGTGGTGCCGCTTTAATTACGTGTCACGGAGCAGGTTGCATCCCATCTTGGGGCATTCTTGCGTTTTCCTCCTCCTGGCGGACGAGGCGTGCGGCTAGAAATCGCTGAATGTGCGCACGCTAAATAGCCGTTCACGCAGCAGCTCCATGACAGATTTCGCGTATGAATAGAAAAAAAATTCCGCGATCTCCATCGACCATAGAAACTAATTGATTTAATGAACAGCGAACGGCCGTTTCTATATCGGTCGCCATAAACGCCCGGCCGTAGCTGCCTTATCCGCTCTATCTGGCCTTATTTGCGCCGACATAAATTCCATATTAGCCCGGCATAATCCGCAGACTAATTATAATTAAGCCCTGGCTCTGATTCGGAGTAAGCCAGCTCTGGAGCACGGTTGCATGGCATGCATCCACCGAGCCCAGGTATTTCGCCAGGTGGAGCCCA